>OX638131.1:20338111-21011181 GCA_951804985.1 Dryomyza anilis
TAAAATAGATCCCACAGACAGATAGGCTACGATGCAAATGCAAAGATCTACCAATGTTGCTGGTGAAAAACAACATTGCTCATGACAGCAACAGGCAATCAGCGACAAGCAATTAAACACAGCTAATAAATTTCAAAACATTAG
Source organism: Dryomyza anilis (assembly GCA_951804985.1). Lineage (NCBI taxonomy): Eukaryota > Metazoa > Arthropoda > Insecta > Diptera > Dryomyzidae > Dryomyza > Dryomyza anilis. The sequence continues at coordinate 20,338,256 of OX638131.1, forward strand.
CATAAATAATCAACGACACACAGCGAGATGAATACAAATCTATTCATTCATTAAATCATGTATCCATCTACCATCCACCAGTCAACCAAACAACAAACCAGCCGGCCATCCATCCATCTACCCGCCTATCTGACAATCTGTCTGTCTCGACGGTCTGTCCAGCGACTGTCCCGTTTAAAGCATTACATGGTCAACTTCGTAGTGTCTTCACGACAAGTACAATGAGTACTACTACTTACTGCCCACATACAGTATTTTTTTTTTATCTTGTTGTTGGCAAGAGAATCCGATACATCCAGCAACCCCACGAACCATTATCGGAAGCCTAATGGCTGGCAGTTGGTGTTGTAATTAACAAAGAAGTAGCAAAAGAGACAAAGAAAAACTTAAACAAAAAAAATAAAACGAAATAAAGAAGTAAAAAAACCCGTGAGTGGAAAAATATATATTTTTAACAAACCGCCAATACGAGACCTCGAAAAGAACTGGTAGCATTTTACACACTTTTTTTACTTTGTAATATTTTAAATATTCGAATATTCTTCTATGTTCTTCTATATATTTCTATGTCATCTTTTTCTCTTTCTACTGAATAAGCTTCTTCAACTTCAATAGTTTTGGTTTTCTTTATCTCGTAAATCTGGTATTTATCTATGTTTTTATTCTATTTTAGTTCTGCTATTCAATTCTTCTATTTGCCAGTATTGAGTTTTTACCATATTCCTCTTAATTAACCCATTTTTCCTATACTTTTATTATTTAATTCTGTTATTCCTTTTTTATTCTTTAATTCCTTTTATTAATTTATCTCTTTATCTATTCATTTTTTTCATTTATTCATTTATTCATTTATTCATTTATTCATTTATTCATTTATTCATTTATTCATTTATTCATTTATTCATTTATTCATTTATTCATTTATTCATTTATTCATTTATTCATTTATTCATTTATTCATTTATTCATTTATTCATTTATTCATTTATTCATTTATTCATTTATTCATTTATTCATTTATTCATTTATTCATTTATTCATTTATTCATTTATTCATTTATTCATTTATTCATTTATTCATTTATTCATTTATTCATTTATTCATTTATTCATTTATTCATTTATTCATTTATTCATTTATTCATTTATTCATTTATTCATTTATTCATTTATTCATTTATTCATTTATTCATTTATTCATTTATTCATTTATTCATTTATTCATTTATTCATTTATTCATTTATTCATTTATTCATTTATTCATTTATTCATTTATTCATTTATTCATTTATTCATTTATTCATTTATTCATTTATTCATTTATTCATTTATTCATTTATTCATTTATTCATTTATTCATTTATTCATTTATTCATTTATTCATTTATTCATTTATTCATTTATTCATTTATTCATTTATTCATTTATTCATTTATTCATTTATTCATTTATTCATTTATTCATTTATTCATTTATTCATTTATTCATTTATTCATTTATTCATTTATTCATTTATTCATTTATTCATTTATTCATTTATTCATTTATTCATTTATTCATTTATTCATTTATTCATTTATTCATTTATTCATTTATTCATTTATTCATTTATTCATTTATTCATTTATTCATTTATTCATTTATTCATTTATTCATTTATTCATTTATTCATTTATTCATTTATTCATTTATTCATAGTTTCTTCTTTTGGTCGGTGCTTGGTCGTGTGCATCACCGAGCATCAATAGCAACCACAACCAACCTCAACTCAGCAACCTAAACCAGCAACAGCAATAGCAACAAAAGTGCTGTTGTTAATGTCCCATTTAACAGCTGAGTGATTTAGAGCCTCCACTGTCTTTTTCTGTCTTTTTCGAAGGCTTGTTAAACAGAGGTATTTATTTTTTTTTTTCGTTACTTTTTTTTGGAACGTGGGAGTGAATTTGAGCTACGGCTATATTTGAAAATTCAATTCAAATTCAATTGGCAGCTAGTTGAAAGTCAACGAAGCAGCAGTACTTAAAGGCGGCTCATAAAACCTCGCTTCGGACATAATAGCAGCTAATGCGACAGCAGGGTTTTAAAAAAAGATGTTTGACACTTTAATGTGTGAAGTGATACTTGTACTTATTTCATTTTTTTTTTATAAATACCAAAAATAAGGATTTTGTATATTATTATATTTTTCTCAATTTAACACTAATAATTCAATTTTTCACTAAAAATTCAATTTTTCACTAAAAATTTAATTTTTCACTAACAATTCAATTTTTCACTAAAAATTCAATTTTTCACTAAAATTCAATTTTTCACTAAAAATTCAATTTTTCACTAAAAATTCAATATTTCACTAAAAATTCAATTTTTCACTAAAAATTCAATATTTCACTAAAAATTCAATTTTTCACTAAAAATTCAATTTTTCACTAAAAATTCAATTTTTCACTAAAAATTCAATTTTTCACTAAAAATTCAATTTTTCACTAAAAATTCAATTTTTCACTAAAAATTCAATTTTTCACTAAAAATTCAATTTTTCACTAAAAATTCAATTTTTCACTAAAAATTCAATTTTTCACTAAAAATTCAATTTTTCACTAAAAATTCAATTTTTCACTAAAAATTCATTTTTTCACTAAAAATTCAATTTTTCACTAACAATTCAATTTTTCACTAAAAATTCAATTTTTCACTAAAAATTCAATTTTTCACTAAAAATTCAATTTTTCACTAAAAATTCAATTTTTCACTAAAAATTCAATTTTTCACTAAAAATTCAATATTTCACTAAAAATTCAATTTTTCACTAAAAATTCAATATTTCACTAAAAATTCAATTTTTCACTAAAAATTCAATTTTTCACTAAAAATTCAATTTTTCACTAAAAATTCAATTTTTCACTAAAAATTCAATTTTTTACTAAAAATTCAATTTTTCACTAAAAATTCAATTTTTCACTAAAAATTCAATTTTTCAGTAAAAATTCAATTTTTCACTAAAAATTCAATTTTTCACTAAAAATTCAATTTTTCACTAAAAATTCAATTTTTCACTAAAAATTCAATTTTTCACTAACAATTCAATTTTTCACTAAAAATTCAATTTTTCACTAAAAATTCAATTTTTCACTAAAAATTCAATTTTTCACTAAAAATTCAATTTTTCACTAAAAAATTCAATTTTTCACTAAAAATTCAATTTTTCACTAAAAATTCAATTTTTCACTAAAAATTCAATTTTTCACTAAAAATTCAATTTTTCACTAAAAATTCAATTTTTCACTAAAAATTCAATTTTTCACTAAAAATTCAATTTTTCACTAAAAATTAAATTTTTCACTTAAAATTAAATTTTTCACTAATAATTCAATTTTTCACTAAAAATTCTTATCACTCAAAATTCAATTTTCCACTAAAAATTAAATTTTTCATTAAAAATTCAATTATTCACTAAAAATTCTATTTTTACATAAATTACATTTTTCACTCAAAATTAAATTTTTCACTGGAAATAAAATTTTTCACTAACAGTTAATATTTTCACAAAAAAAAAGTGCACTTTTTCACAAAAAAAAACGTTATAGTGCAAACTCAAAATATTAAAAAATCTATTTTTTTATGTAATGCTATAATTAACACTATCAGTTGGCCCCATCATTCAAAGATTTCACTTAATAATAACATTTTTTACCAAGCACTTGATAAAATTGTTTAAGTTTTACTGCCTTAAAAGAGATATCGAATAATATAATTAGTTTTGCTCTACAAGTGTTTGGTATTTGTTTTACTATGTAGTATTATTTTATATATATTTTTTAATTTTATTTTTTTCAGCTTTATGTGCAAAAATTCCCTCGAGTGTTTTTCAAGTGTTAAACACATGTTTTGCATTTGCTGTTGTTCATAGCCAATTAGAACAACCTTAAGGCACTTGTCTTTCAAATGTCAATTTTCAAAAAAAAAAATAAAATAAAATAAAATAAATAAAAAACACTACAAGTTCTCTGCTGAAAAATGCTCATTAAATGATTATTCCATCATAATTAAAATACGTTTTATTATTTCTTTTAATTGTTTCACAGAAGCGTTTGTGGTGATTTTTTTCTTCTTCTTTCTTGATATTTCCTTATGTTGCTGTAATTATCAAATGATTCGATTGATTACAAGTTCTAGTTTCCGATAGATAGACAGACAGACAGCTACCACTTAACTGCTGTGCCCACATTTAATTAAACAATTTTCTATGCCAATCAGTTTTCCTCATTTACAAGTGATCATTACACTAGGTACTCTAAAAAATACGAAAAAAAATTGTATATACTGATTTCATATACAATTTCCATATTATTTGTGAGTGCATGTTTTTTATGTATACTCAATTTTTTGTCATGTTGCGTATGTTTTTTAAAGAAAGGCCATTGAATTTTTTTGACTTTTTCATTCACTTTTTAGGATAAAAAAATTAAAAACATTTTTTGGAATGCTTTACTTAAAAACTTTAAATGCAATTTTACTTTGAATTGTTCAGTCTAATTTTATTATATAAATCTGCTGCATTACTTTAATTAGTTTTTAAGATATTTTGATGCAAACTCGAAAATTTTTATTTTTTTGTTTTTACTTTTCTTTTTATATTTTTTTAGCTTTAACATATATTTATGAAATTGGAAATTGTTTTACATAATACAGAGAACAACTCAAGCTAACAATTTAAATTAACAACTATTTTCAATCGGATCTAGTTTTTAAAATATGCCGTTTCTTTTCTTTGTAATTTGAATAATATTGACACAAAAGTATAGAAAAAATATTATTTTAAATAATAACAGATATTACATCTTATGGTATACCCAAGTTTTGTTTTTATTACGTTACCTGTTTCATAAGAAATATGGAAAAATTACCATTATCGACATTTTCTCATAAAATATGTAATTAGTTTTTAAAAATCGTTCCACAAAAAAATATATATTTAAAAATGTAGAACTGATATCAAAAAGTTAGTAATTTTTATCGATAGCTTAGCCTATATTCTAGATAAATATTAAAAATTTTATTTTGTCTCATTTAATTTTGATTACTAAAAAAATAATTCAAAAATATTTTTTCAAAAACCAAAGATTTTCAAGTTTAGATCCAAATATCTGTAAATTTTATATAAATATTGGCATTCCTTTATATATTAAAATATTGCCTAATATTTGAAATACAAATTGCGTTTAAATTTTTTCAAAAACCTACTTTTATAAAATTCAAATTTTTGTATTGCAAAAAGTAGCTAAAAATGACATAAAATTACGATTTTCGTAAAAAGGTGACGTGATATCAAAAAACTGAGTATGCAGTCAAAAAGACCACCCTCGATTTATATAGAAATGATATATAGATTATCACCAGGCAAATGTATGTTGAGCAGTGTTATCAACAACTTTATTTCATGAACTATACTACTATATGGTATGATTAGCACTTGTTCTATGACATCTGTCTCTATTTTCTTTTCTCTATTATCATATTCATTAATGTTTTTATTATAATCATTAGTTATCAGTTAAATTATATTCATCATCTCTTCATTTTCTTGCATTGATTTATGCAATAATCAATTAAATGAAATTCTTACATTTTTTTTATTGTTTTCTTTTCTTTTATTTTATTATTTTCATTGTTTCTCACACGTTTCAACCACCCAGTCAGCGAGTCTTAATCGTAAAAATTTAATTACAAAATTATACAATAATGCAATTATAATTTGCATTACTAGCAAATCTTTCATCGACTATATATATTCTTGTAAATTATTTATTATTTCAATGGAAATAAATATCTTGGTTCGGCTTTGTTTTTTCTTCTTTATTTTAATTTAATATATTCACTTGAACTTGGTAGTTTTGAGTAATTTATGAGAACCTTCCTGGTAACACATTACAGCAAAGTTTCCTAACAAAATGCTATTTTTTTTTTATTGGGGGTTTTAACACTTAGCTATTTTTAATGCGATAATATTTATATGTTAGTCTTCTTTATTACAATAGATATGGAATATTTATAAATGTGATAAAGCCGACTTAAATACCTGGATGATAATAATATTTATTTAAATATAAAATAAAAATATACTAGAAAAACATATGAGGCTTTTAAAACTTAAATTCACTGTAGGGTTTTTAGTGAAACATTTATATTTGAAAATTAAATTATAAATTCTTAAACTGATATAAAATATATAAAGGTTATTTTAAGGTTTCACAATGGCTTTATACCATTTTAAAATGGCTTTACAATGGTTTTAGAATTACTTTACAATGGCTTCAGAATTTTCTTACATTGGCTTTACAATTGCTTTACAATGACTGTACAGTACTTTAAAATGGTTTTACAATAGCTTTTTAAGCTTTTAAAATAGCTTCCAGTTGGATTTACAATTACTTTACAATGGCTTTACAATTGCTTTACAATGGCTTTATGCCATTTTAAAATGGCTTTGCAATGGTTTTACAATGGCTTTACAATGACTTTTCTATGGCTTTACAATGACTGTAGAATTACTTTACTATGGCTTTACAAGTACTTTACAATGGCTTTACAATTGCTTTACAATTGCTTTACAATAGCTTTACAAGGGCTTTACACTAGTTTACAATGGTTTTACAATAGCTTTATAAGTTTTAAAAATGGTTTCACAGATATTTAACTTTTTCAAATGTTAGCTTTAAAATTACTTTACAGTGGCTTTTCAATAGTTTTATAATGGCTTTACAATGGCTTCATAATAACTTTATAATGGCTTTACAATGGCTTATATTTTACTGAAAGTGTAAATGAAATTATAAATTCAACGCAGATATAAAAATTCAACCGCAAGGTTTTGCAAAGGTTATTTAAAGTTTTTATAATGGCTTATATCATTTCAAAATTGCTTTGCAATGGTTTTACGATGGCTTTAGAATTACATACTATGGCTTTAGAATTACTTTACAATGGCATTACAATTGCTTTACGATGGCTTTGTAAAGCCTTTGTTACAATATTTTTACAAAGAACTTTACAATGGATAACAATGGCTTTATAGTGTTTTTACAATGGTTTTACAAAAGCTTTATAAGATTTTAAAATGGCTTTCACAGATATTTAACATATTTCAAGTGTTGGCTTTACAATTATTTTACAATGTTTCAATGGCTTTACAACGGTTTTACTATTTCAAGTGTTTTGCATATAATTTAAAAAAAAAAATTCAGTATTTTTATTTTTAACGAAAATCTTCTAAGTTTTTTGTAAAACAATTTAATACAGCATATAACTGCACATAAACGCCGACTCTTTCTACACATCTTAAAGAATAAAGCTATAAAAAACCTAATAAATTTAGAAATTGTTAACCACGAATAATAAAGATTAACGTGCGCCACCTACAAAGTGCAGCATAACACATTTTATTTCCAATAAATAGTTAGAAAAAGTCAGTTAATTAAAAGACGAGAGCTAGCTCACCTCAAAGCCAACAGCCACTTGATGCGGCTAATAAAATGCAAGATTTAATAAAGTCGATGCTGGGTAACAACATCTCAACTCAAGGAGTGCGGTGGGGTGTTGCTTATTAAATCGGTGACGGCGGATTTCTGTACGACCTCAGTGCGCTGTTACAGCGAAGGTTGAGGTTAGAACTCAATGCAAGATAAGCATGTGAATCTAAATTAAAAAAAAAAAAAAACAAATAACAATGATTGTTTTGCGTGTTCAATGCAAATTTCAAAGAAATATGAAAAAATCATCATTTAATTAAATACTTTTCTTGTCATTCATGTTTTTGCTATTTTTAAATATATACTTGATGCTATTGTATACAATTTGTAACTTAAAGATACTTTTTTTCAAATAGTATATTTTTATTAAACATTTTAGCTTTGAGATACCTAATATAGATACGTTATAAAATAATAATTAAATATATAAAATTCTTTTAAAATATTAAATACATAAAATATAATTTTTAAATAAAATATGGCCCTTTTTTAATAAAGGGTTTTTCAATAAGAGCTCTACAAAAGTTTTTTCAATGGTTTTTCAACAGGGACGCTACAAAAGTGGAGCGACTGGGACAGTAAACGACGCCATATTTCTTACCGCTCTTTTGAAATTTCTCTTCAGTAAGGTTTGTCATTTCATGATGGAAATATATACGAGCCAATAACGAGTCGATATTATTAAAATTTACTACCAAAATTCATTGAATTCGTATATCTTTCCATCATGAAATGGCAAACCTTACAGAAGAGAAATGTCAAAAGAACGGCAAGTAATATGGAGTCGTTTGCCGTCCCTGTCGTTCTACTTTTGTAGCGTCTCTATTGAAAAACCCTTTATATACTTTTTTTATCGATTAGTTCAGAACTGTAAGTTTTTATTTGTATAAACTTATCTATAAGATACATTGTTTTTTTTTTTTTTAACTGTAAAATGCAAACTAAATATCCCGATTTATTTTAAAATTCTTAACAAAATACATTAGATACATTTTGTATCTGAAAAATACCAGCTAAAAGCAAGTCAAAACCTTAAAGATACTATTTCTGTAACTTTATCTTTGACATACTTGCTAGTGAGGGATAATTATTTTATTTTAAAGAAACTTTTAAAGAAATTATCTCTTGTGTATCTCTAAGATACACAAATCTATAAAATGTAAATTCAATATATCAAATTATTTTAAAATACTTAACAAAATATATTAGATATATCTCTAAGATACACAAATATATCTAAAATTTAAATTCAATATATCAAATTATTTTAAAATACTTAACAAAATATATTAGATACATTTTGTATCTGAAAGATACCAACTAAAATCAAGATTTAACCTTAAAGATACTTTTTGTATAACTTTGTCTATTATTTTATTAATTTCGAGATACTTTTAGAATTCGAAAATATGTATCTTCCTTTCTCTATCTTAAGTTATTTTATACAATTTTAAAGATATATTTTGCTTTTTCGAGTATCTTTCAGATACTGTTTTCAGATAATTATGAACTACATTTTATTATATAGTATAGAATTTTTTGAAAGATTCAATTTGTATCTTCTAGATACATTCTGCACCTTTTTTATTTGGGTCTTAGAGATTAGTGCTTTGTACTTGTTAACAGAAGAATTCTAAAATATTTATCTTCAATACTATTTTCATCTTAACTCTAACCACTTCAATGTGAGATATTATATCTTTTAGATACTATGGGGGCGATTATCACAAGGCAACGTGTCTGAGTGCTTCAACATGGCGAAGCCAGCGCAATCCTTGTCGGTGTCGTCTCAAGTCAACTCACTGGTCACCAGAATTGACAAATTGTCAAATGGTGACACCTCCACTTCGGTGGAAGTCCTCCTCGTGGAAGTCCCTGGAAACGGCGCTCTACACCACCCGGTGTAGAAGTCGGCTAAAGTGAGTGGCGAGCATTTCCCTCAGAGTGAGGGTTCGTGCGTTGGGTTTGGGTCCCACCACGGAAAAAACCTATACGCCCAATGAAAACAAAAAAGAAGCCTCGGATAACGACCGATTACAACGATGACGACCCACGCAAACGTTTTAAGGACCATGATTTACGGATATGCACCTGGAATGTCCGGACCCTTTATAGGGAAGGTGCCTCTATCCAGCTGGCAGATGTCCTCGAAAAATATAAGGCTGACATCACCGCTATCCAGGAGATGCGATGGACGGGACAGGGCTGTTCGAAACAAGCGTCCTGTGATATCTACTACAGCTGCCATGCGGAGAGACATGAATTTGGATGTGGATTTGTGGTCGGCAAGAGACTCCGCCACCTTGTCTCTAGGTTCACGCCCGTGGACGAAAGGCTGGCAACAATCCGCATCAAGGCTAAATATTTCCATATCAGCCTAATTTGTGCACACGCTCCGACGAACGAGAAAGATGACGAGACAAAAGAGCGCTTCTACGAGCGCCTAGACAACGCATACGAGCGCTGCCCCCGCCACGATATCAAAATCGTGCTAGGCGATTTTAACGCCAAGGTGGGCAGAGAAGCCATCTATTGTCCCACAATCGGAAAATTTAGCCTCCATGCCAACACTTCCGATAACGGAACGAGGCTAATCGACTTCGCCGCAGCACGAAACATGGTAGTTAGTAGCACTAGATTCAAACATTTCGATATCCACAAGGCCACATGGTTGTCGCCCGATCAAAAAACTCGAAATCAAATTGATCACGTTGTGATTGACGGAAGGCACTCTTCAAGCGTGATGGACGTACGCACTATCCGAGGTGCCAATATGGACTCGGATCATTACCTTGTAGCAGCCAAGGTCCGCACACGCTTAAGCGCTGCGAAGAACGTACGGAACCAAACGCAGAGAAAGCTAGACGTCGGAAAGCTGCAATCACAACAGACAACGCAAGCCTTTTCCACTCGACTCTCACACCTGCTTAGACAAAGCACTCCTCCTCTCGATGATATAAGCGCGCAGTGGAATCATATCTCCTGCTCTATGCGTACGGCTGCCGAAGAGGTGCTTGGATTCCAACGCCCCCTGAGGAATCAGTGGTATGACCAAGAGTGTCGCGCGGCCACTGCAGAGAAAGACGCTGCGTACAAATCCACCCTGCAGTCAGTAGCTACGCGAGCTGCGAAGGAGCGATACAAAGAGAAGAGGAGGGAAGAGAGACGTCTTTTCAGGCGTAAAAAAAGCGAGGCAGAAAGACGTGAGTGTGAGGAGATTGAGATGCATGGGGACAGGAATGAGGCTCGAAAATTCTTCGAGAAAATAAGACGCCTAGCCGGAGGTTCGAAATCCGGAGCCTCTTCCTGTAAAGATGAGAACGGAAATCTAGTGACAGATATCCAGAGCACACTGAAAATATGGAGGGATCACTTCTCTAAACTGCTGACCGGTGATGATGACCTCAATTCCACCGATAGAGAAGCAAACCCGGCAACCCCAGTACTTGATGACGACGTTGAGATTCCGTCACCCGACCATGACGAGGTCAGAACAGCCATTGCTCGGCTGAAAAACAACAAAGCCGCAGGTGCTGATGGCCTGCCTGCTGAATTGTTTAAGACCGGAGGCGAAGAGCTAATAGAGAGCATGCACGAGCTCGTAAGCAGAATATGGTCGGATGAAAGCATGCCAAGTGACTGGAACCTCAGTGTACTCTGCCCAATCCTTAAGAAAGGGGATCCCACTATCTGCGCCAACTACCGTGGGATCAGCCTACTCAATATCGCATACAAGGTTCTATCGAGCGTATTATGTGAAAGACTGAAGCCCATCGTCAACAGACTGATTGGACCTTATCAGTGCGGCTTCAGACCTGGAAAGTCCACCATAGACCAGATTTTCACATTGCGCCTAATCCAGGAAAAGACCCTAGAAAAACAGATCGACACCTACCACCTATTAGTCGACTATAAAGCCGCCTTCGACACTCCGATAAGGGAACGATTATACGCCGCAATGTCTGAGTTCGGTATACCTGCGAAACTTATAAGGCTTTGCAGGATGACCCTGAGCAACACACGTTGCTCAGTGAGAATAGGAAAAGACCTCTCCGAGCCATTTCATACCGAACGAGGTTTCAGACAGGGTGACTCCCTATCGTGCGACTTTTTTAACTTATTGATGGAGAAAATAGTTCGAGCTGCCGAACTCCGTCAAAGCGGCACTATCCTCAACAAAAGTGTCATGCTGCTCGCATATGCCGACGATATTGATATCATTGGCAGGAGCACACGAGCAGTCAGCGCAGCATTCTCCAGATTGGAGAAAGAGTCGCGTCGAATGGGTCTAGCGGTGAACGAGGACAAGACGAAGTTCCTTGTGTCAACAAGCAAAAAAGAGTCCGTGCGTCTTGGACAAAAAGCTGATTTTGACACCCACAAGTTCGACATTGTGAAGGACTTCGTCTATCTGGGATCCAGCGTAAACAGCAACAACGACGTCAGCCTGGAGATCAAACGGAGAATAACTCTTGCCAACAGGTGCTACTTTGGGCTCAGTAGGCAATTGAGAAGCAGAGCCCTCTCTCGCCGGACAAAAATAACGCTCTACAAGTCACTCATCATGCCCGTCCTACTTTATGGTGCAGAAACATGGACGCTGGCCACCACCGATGAGAGAGCACTGGGAGCGTTCGAGAGAAAGATTCTCCGTAAAATCTTTGGCCCTATCTGCTTTGCTAACGAGTACCGAATCAGGATGAACCACGAGCTGTATGAGTTATTCGACGACATTGACATAGTCAAGCGCATCAAGATCCAGCGGCTTCGCTGGCTAGGTCATGTCGAACGAATGGATGAAAACACTCCAGCCAAGAAGGTGCTTGAATCGAAACTCGAAGGTGGACAGCGTAGAAGAGGGCGTCCAAATCTGCGTTGGAAAGACCAAGTTGAGGACAACCTGGCAACGCTTGGTATTTCTAACTGGCGTCAGCGCGCGCAAAGCAGATCCGACTGGCGCGGCTTCATCTCAGCGGCCAAAACCGACCCACGGTTGTAAGGGCCATTTAAGTAAGTAAGTAAGTAAGTACATAACTTCTTTGTATTTTCGAGATATTAAATGTATCTGCATGTTACTAATTGTATCTAGAAGATTTTATTTATATTTTAAACTTAACTTAAATTATTGCTAAGTTCTCGCAGCTGCAACATGTTGCCAACACAAAAAAAAAAAAACAAAATAAAACTGCATAAAATTGCTGCCATTTTTCGAATGTGTTTCCCAACAAACAACCTGTTGAAATTTTTAATATGTTTACTTTCGATTTTCGGCTCGATGTGGCCCAGTTTGTTTTTTTTTTTTTGCCACAACCTCAACCGCAACCTCACCATGAGCTGTGGAAACCACAGCAACAGCAATATCATCAGCAACACCACCACAAACTGCAGCAAAACAGCAGTCAGTTCATTGTCAACGTTACAAGATTCTTGAATTTCTTGTTTCTTACAGCCTCCAGTATTTTGGTCTCCATCTTATTCTTCAACATCGTCGTCTCCATTTACGCAGCACGCCTACTTCTTCGGTTTCACTTTCAGTCATGCCGCCGCATAACCTGACATAACTGGCAACAACTATACAAAAATAAAATAAAAAATTAAAACATGGACAGTTGCTTCCCGTTTTGGCACTCAACAAGTTACCATAAAATTAAATACTACAGACAAAAAAAACTAAAGAAACCGAAGACCATCAGCGAAACGCATTAAGTAGGAGAAGAAGATGAAATAAAAAGTGGTTGTCAAGGTTGACAACCACACTAAGAAGTATAAACACACTTTTTATATGCTCTTTTTTAACACTTCTTTTGCACTTTTGTTTCAGCTCTTTTAACTTTAATATGCATTTATTTTAATATGCTTTTAATTTGCAGATTTTTGCATCCTATTTTGTATCACTTTTTAGTTTTTTGTATCTTTTAATTTTAATTTTTTGTATCTTTTCAATTTATTGTAGCTGTTTTTATTTTTATATCTTTTCGTTGAGTCCAAAAAAGTCTCTGTGGATGCTGCAGTTATTGGTGTCTTGTCGCGCCGATTTGTCGTAGTCTCTAAAACATATGGTCTTTACTGACATAGCGTGAAAAACATTCAACTGCTCAAGTTGAACAACTTGTCCAAAATTGTTCAAGATTGACGTTGCTATGTTTTCCAACAACAGACCTCTTTGACACACACAACATCGTGAGGATTATTGGCAGGTTCTATTTGGCAGATGTCAAAATATTGCTAAACAGCACTTGAAAATAACTTAATTATAGACAATTATCATTGCTTAATACTATGTCAAGTTTAGATTCTTCGGATTGAAAAATTACAGAGTGTACGTGTCGTCCATCACGGTTAAGGTGTTACAGAGATTTTAAAAGGCAGTATTTAACGTTGGAAATTAATAAATTAATATCGTACTTTAGAAATAAATAAGGATGTTAGAAAATAGAGATTTTAAATTCATATTACATCGATTCAGTAGAAACGCAATGAAAATATAACCATTTATTGGTGAACTTTGGAACAACTGTCATCTAGTTTGAGTTTGGAGTGCTACGAAATAGAAACCCAATGAAATTTGGTTTACTTTTTCATTAAACATATAGTATTTATACAAAAAAAAACAATAATATTTATACTATTAGTCAATAACAAAATTGAAACATTAAAACAATAGGATTATATTATAAAAATAATTGATGAAATACTATAAACTTTATAGTATTTCTGACAATGTTAATAGTATGCATTGTTAAACATTCAATACTGTTCAAATTATTCAATTAATAGTACTGAATTCAAGACACACTATAAAACTGAATAGACATTTTTTGATTTAATAAGAAAACTATATTAATGCTTGTACCATAAAATAAATAGTTCTGCTCCATTAAGTAGTTGATGGGATATTTTCTTGTTTCTGTAACAAACTCTCCCGTGAACAATTATCTCTTGGAAATATTGTCTCGGGAAAATAATGGCTCAGGAAAGAACTGTCCCGGGAAACAAATTGTCATGGGGTACAAATTATGCATAGAAAGAATTATACGGGAGGAAAATCTCTTGCGGAAGAATTGTCTCTTGAAAGAATTATCCGGGCAGAAATTCTTTTTGTATCTGAAAAGTATTGTGGTAGGAAGACCTGTATCTGTAAAAATAGTCTCCGGGAAAAAATGTCCAGATAAAAAAAAGTCTCGGGGAAGTATTTGCCCTGCATGAATTGTCGCGGCGAAGAATTGTGCAGGAAAAGAAATAACTGGAAGAAGAATTGTCACTTCTGAAGAAAATTTGTCTCGGTGAAAAATTATTTCTGTTAAGAATTGTCCGGAGAAGAATTGTCTCGGGGAAGTATTGTCCGAAAAAGAATTGATACGTGAAAGAATCATCATTGGAAGGAATAGTCTCTGAAAAATTGTCCAGGGAGGAATTGACTCGGGAAAATATTGTCTCAGGGAACGATTATCTGGGAAAGAATTATCACTGGAAAGATTTAGCTCAAGATAGAATAATTCGGGAAAGACTAGTCTCTATGAAGAAATGTTTCTGTTTAGAATTGCCTCATAGAAGAATTATCTCTCTAAAAAATTATCAGGGGAAGACTCCTCTCTGTAAAAAAAAAATTCTGTGAACCTCGAGAAATAATTATCTCTAGATAAATTATATCCGGGGAACATTTTTTTGGCGATGAATTTTTGGAGAATTGTTTAAACGAAGAATTATCTCGGATAAATATTTTTTAGGGCAAAACATGTCTGTGGAAAAATAGTACTGACATTTACAATCGCTTTACAAAGGTTTTACAATGGCTTTACAATTCTTTTACAATGACGTTGCAATGGTTTTACAATTGCTTTACAATGGATTTACAATGACGTTGCAATGGTTTTATAATAGCTTTATAAGATTTTAAAATTGCTTTCAGAACTTTAACATATCTCAATGGCTTTACAATGGCGTTACAATGGTTTTACAATAGCTTTACAATGGCGTTGCAATGGTTTTACAATTGCTTTACAATGGCTTTACAATGGCGTTGCTATGGTTTTACAATTGCTTTACAATGGCGTTGCAATGGTTTTACAATTGCTTTACAATGGCGTTGCAATGGTTTTACAATTGCTTTACAATGGCTTTACAATGGCTTTACAATGGCGTCGTAATGGTTTTATAATAGCTTTATAAGATTTTAAAATTGCTTTCAGAACTTTAACATATCTCAATGGCTTTACAATGGCGTTACAATGGTTTTACAATAGCTTTACAATGGCGTTGCAATGGTTTTACAATTGCTTTACAATGGCTGTACAATGGCGTTGCTATGGTTTTACAATTGCTTTACAATGGCGTTGCAATGGTTTTACAATAGCTTTACAATGGCGTTGCAATGGTTTTATAATTGCTTTACAATGGCGTTGCAATGGTTTTACAATTGCTTTACAATGGCTTTACAATGGCGTTGCAATGGTTTTACAATTGCTTTACAATGGCTTTACAATGGCGTCGTAATGGTTTTATAATAGCTTTACAAGATTTTAAAATTGCTTTCAGAACTTTAACATATTTCAATGGCTTTACAATGGTTTTAAAATGGCTTGACAATTGCTTTTACAATGGCGTTGCAATGGTTTTACAATAGCTTTACAATGGCGTTGCAATGGTTTTATAATAGCTTTATAAGATTTTAAAATTGCTTTCAGAAATTTAACATATTTCAATGCCTTTACAACGGTTTAACAATGGCTTTACAATTGCTTTACAATGGCTTTACAATGGCGTTGCAATGGTTTTACAATGGCGTTGCAATGGTTTTACAATAGCTTTATAAGTTTTTAAAATTGCTTTCACAGCTTTAACATATTTCAAGTGTTTCGTTTATAATTTCAAATAGTACGGACATATATTATCTCGTGCAAAAATGTTTGGAAAGAATGATCCTGGGAAGACTTGTTTCGGCGAAGAATTATCACAGGAAAACTTTTTCTCGGAGAAGAATTGTCTGGAGAAAAGTTTTCTTGCGGTAGAATTATCTAGGAGAACAATTTACCGGGGAATAATTGTACGGGAAAAAATTCTCGCCGATGTATTGTATCTTAAAAGAAATAACCGGAAAAGAATGTTTGTTATAATCTCTACATAGCATTATCCAGTCAAAAATTGTCTCTGGTAAATATTGCCGCTGAAAAGACTTATCCGGGTAGTAATTGAGCCGGGGAATAATTTACTCGGGGAGGAATTAGTACGTGGAGATATTCTCTCATGGAAGAATGGACTCTGGAAAAAATAATTCAGTAAAAACTTGTCTCGGAGATGAATTGTTTCGGCGAAGAATTGTTTCGGAATGAATTATCGGGGAAAAATTATGCAGGGAAGTGTAATTTATTTTTTTCCAAAATGGGACTAATACCAAATTTTAAAATATTCAAATTAATATATAAAATTGTTCTATTTTTTTCATATTAAAAGTACTATATATATGATCTATTTATTAGAGTATAAAAATAAAATATAAATAAATTGTTCCAAATTTAAATATTTTTAAAATTATAATTGGTACTTAGTCCCAAAAAAAAAACAAATAATATGCATTTCAAAATTATACCACTTATCGTTTTGTTCATGACAACTGAGCCGTACAAAATTTCAATGCAAGGTGGCTTAATTATCAAAGTGAAAATGATCGCGCTGACATATAATGCTTTTCCGTGTTCTTGAAATTACCCAAAAAAGCAACAATCAAAATTGATAAAAACTAAAAATAAAATTAAATAAAAATATTCATAATTCTGTTTCAATTATAATAATTTCATGGCGGAGCAGCACGCGCTTGGCCTAGCAATGCTGCAGTCATGTGCAATAATTGCAATTATCTGGCAACCTCTTCTTTTTTATTTCTACTACACTTATTGCTGCTGCTGCTACTTCCTCGCCAAACAATGGCAACTATTTGTTCGATTTTTTTTTACAGATTTTTTTTTGTGTAAAATGATGGCAACGTTGTTTGCGACTTCACACTGAATTTTTTGTGTGTTTTTTTTGTATATATTTTTTTTTCAACAAAATCACATGAAGCGCGCATCTATCTCCGTTGCCGCATTCGTTGCGCACCGCCGCACAGCACCGCCGCACAGCACCGCGGTAATTTCAGCGGATTATGTAATGCAACGTTAACGTAAAGTTAACGTAAAAACGTAATGAAACGACGATGCGCTGCCATGTGATGCCATACGATATGATACGATGATGTGTTGCGGCGGCGGCATCATGCCGCTCTGCACCGCACCACACCACACTGCGCAGAGGCACCGCCTGTTTCCGTGCGATGCGCTGCGATTCTGGCCACGATACGGCAGCGAATGCGAATTTTCATGGTCACCAAAACAGAAACAGAAGCTATACAAATAAAAAATAAGAATAATTGTGAAAAATGTGAAAAATAAAAATAAAAGTAGTCGGCGCTATTGCTGAGCAAGTAATTATTGAGATACAGATGCAAATGATGAAATGAAGAAAATAAATATTGAAAATTATAGGTTGCATTATAAGAATTCCAAATGAAAACGGATTTTTCAATAAATGTTAATTTATAGTGAAAATTTAATTTTTAGTAAAAAATTAAATTTTAGCGAAAAATTGAATTTTTTGTGAAAATTTATATTTTAGTGAAAAATTGAATTTTTAGTGAAAATTTGAATTTTTATTGAAAATTTGAATTTTTAGTGAAAAATTGAATTGTTAGTGAAAAATTTAATTTCTAGTGCAAAATTTAGTTTTTAATGAAAATTTGATTTTTTAGTGAAAAATTTAATTTTTAGAGAAAAATTTAATTTTGGGTGGAAATTTAAATTTTAGTGAAAAATTGAATTATTAGTAAAAAATTGAATTTTTAGTGAAAATTTTAATTTTTAGTGAAAAATTGAATTTTTAGAGAAAAATTGAATTTTTAGTGAAAAATTGAATTTTTAGTGAAAAATTGAATTTTTAGTGAAAAATTGAATTTTTAGTGAAAAATTGAATTTTTAGTGAAAAATTGAATTTTTAGTGAAAAATTGAATTTTTAGTGAAAAATTGAATTTTTAGTGAAAAATTGAATTTTTAGTGAAAAATTGAATTTTTAGTGAAAAATTGAATTTTTAGTGAAAAATTGAATTTTTAGTGAAAAATTGAATTTTTAGTGAAAAATTGAATTATTAGTGAAAAATTGAATTTTTAGTGAAAAATTTAATTTTTAGTGAAAAATTTAATTTTTAGTGAAAAATTGAATTTTTAGTGAAAAATTGAATTTTTAGTGAAAAATTGAATTTTTAGTGAAAAATTGAATTTTTGGTGAAAAATTGAATTTTTAGTGAAAAATTTAATTTTTAGTGAAAAATTTAATTTTTAGTGAAAATTTGTGAAAAATTTAATTTTTAGTGAAAAATTGAATTTTTAGTGAAAAATTGAATTTTTAGTGAAAATTTGAATTTTTAGTGAAAAATTGAATTTTAGTGAAAAATTGAATATATAGTGAAAAATTGAATTTTTAGTGAAAAATTGAATTTTTAGTGAAAAATTTAATTTTTAGTGAAAAATTTAATTTTTAGTGAAAAATTTAATTTTTAGTGAAAAATGGATTCTTTAGTGAAAAATTTAATATATAGTGAAAAATTTAATATTTAGCGAAAAATTTAATTTTTAGTGAATAGTTGAATTTTTAATGAACATTTTAATTATTAGTAAAAAAAATTAAATTTTTAATAAAAAAATAAAATTTTTAGTGAAAATAGTATTTTTACTATTAAATTTCCAGTAAACCTTAAGCTTAATACTGTTTTAAGGTTATCATATAATTTTTATAGTAATTATAGATATTAGAAACCAAGTATCTTAAACAAATGTAATTGTTTTTATAGTATCGTTTATGTTAAATAGTATTCTAACTATTAAATTTTTAATATACCATAAACAAATCTAATTGTTTTTATAGTAATTTCATATCTTTTTTTATAGTATTCTTACTTTGCAAATTCAAGGATTCAGGGAGAAATTAATATAATCACTTTAATTCTCTTTGAAGTGGAAACCATGAAACCATGAACTATACCTTTTAATTAATTATTGAAAACAAAAATGTTCTCTTTAAAATTTTAGATAAAAAATCATTTAAAATATAAAAATTAATAATTCTGAAATAAAAATAAATTTAACGCTTTGGCACCTTCCTGGAAACGGCGAAGACAGAAAGTAGTCCTACAGCCGTAGAGCAACAGCAACACAATGACAACAATGAACCAAATTTAAGTAGATCATTAAAGGCGTTAAACACGCAACACTTACCATGTTGCTGATGGCTTGTGTGTGTGTGTGCGTGTGTTTGTGTAAAAATCACGCACGCACGCAACAACACACAAAGCCAAATACAAATAAATATCATGTGAAAGTAGCTGCGAGGCCGCATCATCATCTAGTGTCTGTGCAAAGTAGAAGGAAGCGCGGAACAGTAAGCGGCGGCACTTTAGGCGCTTTTGTATGCCACGTTACCGCGTATTTGCATTAGTATTAAATAGGGCAGGCAGAATGGGAAGAAGGAGTTCTGGTAGTAGGATAAAATGTGCTGGTTGAATATAAAAAGGATTTGGCGCCATCTGGTGGGTGCCAGAGAATGTGGTTTAGGTGAGACTGGGGGACTTTGGTTCGGTTACAAAAGCAAAACATGTCAAATAGTGTCTGGGAGAACATAGAAGTAGAATTGACGTAAATTGTGATTGATGCGGTAGGTATTACTTCGAAGGCAGATAATGTTCTGCTTTATTGAATTAAGTGTGAAGTATATGACATAAATTGAATGATAAGCAAGAAGAGAGCAGAATGATTTGTGAAAAATTTATATAACATATATTATATATTAAATTAAAATTGTCTTAAAATATTTGTATAAAATATATAAGGAATCTTCATTGTGTATAATGGTATAGCCCTTTTTTTAGTAAATATAATAAAAAAAATATTTTTTGTTTATTTTGACATATTTTAATATTTACTATTCAATGTTTGACTACTATGACAGCCTAATTAAAGACTAATAAATTTTTTGAATATCATATTTTTCTATAATTTTTTTTTTAATTTGCGTGATTTTTATTTCATATATGAACCAATCAACACCAAATTACCCCTCATCCCTGTGTATTTCATTTCCAAAGGCTTGTTTTAAAAACTTTAAAACGAAAGACTTAAAATATTTTCTAAATTTAAACTGAAATTTAATGAATTTTAAAAGGACATTTCTGAATATCAAATGAAATTTTTTGAATTTCAAGGGTAGGGTAAATTTAAGAATATCAAATGAAACTTTCTGAATTTAAAAAAGGCAGTTCAGAATTTCAATAGATGTTCTTTGAATATCAATTGATATTTTTTAAATTACAATTGGAATTTCTGAATTTCAATTGATGTATTTTAAGGGTGTGTGCGAGTTTCACTAAATTACTGACTAAACTAAACAGTGTCGGTAATGCAGCGTTTACTTTTCAATTTAGTAAATTTTCGAGCAAACTAAATTGAACTAAATCAGAAGACAGCAAACATACATATGATAATCAGTTTATTAGGGACTTTAACAACTACCGGTTACCGAATGGCGATCGAATGAAAACCCGTACAATTTAGTTTAGTCAGCAATTTAGTCGAACTCGCACACACCCTAAATTCCAAATGAAATTTTTTTGAATTTCAAATATTAATTGATGTATTGAATATTAATTGATATATTTTTAATTTCAAATGGAATATCTGAATTTCAAATGATATCTATTGAATTAAAATTGGAATTTCTGATTTATAATTGATGTCTTTGAAATTTTCAAATCGAATTTCTCAATTTCAAATAATGTCTTTTGAATTTCAAAGGGAATTTCTTATTTTTGAATGATATTATTACTATAAATTTCTATTACTATCAAAGTTCTAAGACCGTCAAAGTTTTTTATTGCAATCTTATAAAGCGTTTTTCAACAGGGACGCTAGAAAAGTAGAGCGACAGGGACAGCAAAGGATGGCATATTTCTTACCGCTCTTTTGACATTTCTCTTCAGTAAGGTTTGCCATTTCATGATGGCCAACAACGAGTCGAAATTATTAAAATTTACTACCGAAATTCGAAATTTACTATAAAAATTTAAAAAATCATCTTCAGCGATGAGGCTCATTTCTGGCTGAATGGCTTCGTCAATAAACAAAATATGCGTTATTGGTCAGACAGCAATCCACACGTACTCCATGAGTCATCATTGCATCCCGAACAAATTACGGTTTGGTGCGGTTTGTGGGCCGGCGGCGTTATTGGGCCGTACTTCATCCGTGATGATCAAGACCGGCACGTTACTCTGAATGGGAATCGCTACCGTTCAATGATAACCGAATATTTTTGGCCCCAATTGGATGATATGGACCTGGAGGACATGTGGTTCCAACATGACGGCGCCACAAGCCACACAGCGAATGCCGCAATCAATTTATTGGAAACCAAGTTTGGAGAACGTGTTATCTCACGAAATGGTCCAGTCGATTGGCCACCTCGGTCGTGCGATTTGACGCCGTTAGACTATTTCCTGTGGGGCTACGTCAAGTCTTTGGTCTATACCAACAAGCCAGCGACGATTGATGAACTTCGTACGAATATCGAACGTGAAATTGCAGCAGTATCGGCCGATTTATGTTTGAAAACTGTCGAAAATTGGGTTCAGCGTCTGGACTTCTGCAAGCGTGCCAGTGGTGGCCATGCAAAAGAAATCGAGTTCCATACAGAATGGCATCGAACGTACTTTTACAGGAATAAAGAATTTCATTGATATTGTTTTATTTAAAAAAAAAACTTTTGTAGCGGCTCTTACTGAAAAACCCTTTATATGTATTTTCTTTTATTTCATCTACTGTATACGAAATATTAAATTTAAAGGACTACTTTTAGTGAGGATATTCAAAATATAGATATTTGATTGTTTCAAAATTTCCAACGAAAACCACGTTTTATTTCAACTATTAAAATTAAATAATCTTAAACTAATCTAATACTTTTTGTAGTACCTTTTATTTTAAAATATATTTAAATTACAAAATTTTAAGTTTGTCCCCATTCTAATAGTTTTTATAGTTATTTTATATTTTTACAATATTTATTATAAATTATATAAATTTATATATCTTATATTAATCTTATAGTATTCTTACTATTAAATTTTAAATGTACCTTTAATAAATCCAATACTTTTGTTATCTAGAATTATTATAGTATTCTTAAATTTAAAATTCATGCACTTTTTATTTTTAATAGTATTTTTACTATTATATTTCCAGTAAACCTTAAACTTAATCCTGTTTTAAGGTTATCTTATATTTTTTATAGTAATTATTAATATTAGAATTCTAGTTTATTAAACTAATGTTACTGTCTTTATAATATCGTTTATGTTTAATAGTATTCTAACTATTAAATTTTAAATAGACCTTAAATAAATCTAAATATTCTTATACGGTCATGTTCCGACTTCGATCAAATTCCAATCGAATTTCATATAAAATATGTAAACAAACGGTTTTGAATTCGATGTCTCAGTACAAAAATTTTTTTTTCAATGAATTCAATCCGTTTGCTTTATCTCGAATCACACGATTGAATAAACAGTCAACTTTTGAATCAATTTTCAAAACAATTTAAATATCAATCGATAAAAAATGTACTTATACCCCTACACGTCTGTGTTAAGCGCTATGGGGTTCTATAGGGTTCAAAGGATAACACAATAGTTCATTATTTTGTAGCGAAATGGTTCATAGTACGTTTTTGATGTCTAAGGAGCGATTATAGGGAACTTCGTAAGGATGATTTTGTATTATAGAATAAGGGTCTGCGTATCTAATGCAGAAAAGATATTTTCATTTTTGTCATTGGATAGGATATTAAAAATGTTACAAGTGCAAAACTAGGAAAAATAAAAATGGGCTATGTCTCAAAAATTAAACTTAATAAGAAAAAAAAAAGACCCATTTTCGGAATCAGTATTACAATTTTTGCACTAAAACAATTGTTATAATTTATTTCTACGACTTTATTTAAAATTGAAGTAAGAACTAATTGAAGTAAGAATTCGTTATTAGTACGCTTATATTTCAGAAATAGTACGTGTTGGAGAATTTAGTTGTTTAGAGACTCTAGCTCAATTTTAATGACGAATATTTTCCCCAAAGACATTATGATAGTTTTCTGACTTCTTCTACTGGTTATAACTCCTTAAAGAAACTGTTAATAGAAAACCATTAAAAATAGTACTATGAACCATTTCGCCACAAAATGACGAAATATATTTGAATCCTTTAGGACCCCATACCGCCTAACGCAGATGTGTAGGGGCATTTATTTTCGTGTTATATTTTCGGTAGTGTTGATATCATTATTTCCATAGAATAATTCTATTTTAAACATTTTATATAATGTTAACAACTTTCAAAGTCGGGGAAACATACTCATCAACTGCCTCTTCCGATTTCCATTATTTTCAACTGTCTTTAAGTCTTTGGCTATAGAACCCACCATGCTTGAACATGTTCGACAGCTGCTGTTTCGATGAATACGTTGCATATTTTTAGGCGTTCGCACATCGCACATCATTCAATTTGATAAATGATTGAGTTTTTTTCGTTTTTTTGTTTTGCAAGAAAATTGCACCCGTGAGATACTAAGTTACGCCCGTGCTCGACTTAGCGTTATGTTTCATTTTGAGTTGCGAGTTGATTTGACTTGCCAGAAAAATACTTTATTCTGTGTGAGAAGGAGGAAGGATTAGGTGGTAAATGTTTCGTAAGACTTGGCGCCGCCTGCTGCCTGTAATGAATGCCATCAACAGAGGCAACATTGCACAACGTGTCCCGTGAGATCCACCAAAATGCTTCGCTGATTAAATTTTGGGGATTTGGGATTTTGTTTTTGTGTGTGTGCGTTTTTTGTCTAGTTGTATTTGTGACAGACGGTAAAGTATTAAAATTTCTTTAAATTTTTTTTGTTTTTTCTATTTTTGTTGCTGGAAACAGTATTTGCATGCAATTTGTTATGTAAATCGTGTTGGTTGTGTTAACAAATGTTTGTGTTTTAAGGATATTTAGAATTTAAATTTAGAAAATTAATTTAAAATTAAAAGCTTTTTTCACTTAACACTAACAACTCAATTTTCAGTAAACAAAAAAAAACATACTATTGTAAACCAAACTTAATTTATTACTAAAATTACCAATTTCATTATTAGTAAAATTAAATTTTACACTATAAATTAAAATTTTCACTTAAAATTCAATTTTTTAGTAAAAATTCAATTTTTCACTAAAAATTGAATTTTCACATAAAATTCAATTTTGCACTAAAAATACAATTTTGCACTTGAAATTCAATTTTTCACTAAAAATTCAATTTTTCACTAAAAAAATCAATTTTTCACTAAAAATTCAGTATTCACTAAAATTACCAATTTCATTATTAGTAAAATTAAATTTTACACTATAAATTAAAATTTTCACTTAAAATTCAATTTTTTAGTAAAAATTCAATTTTTCACTAAAAATTGAATTTTCACATAAAATTCAATTTTGCACTAAAAATACAATTTTGCACTTGAAATTCAATTTTTCACTAAAAATTCAATTTTTCACTAAAAAAATCAATTTTTCACTAAAAATTCAGTATTTCACTATAATTCAATTTTACACTAAAAATTTAATTTTTCACTAAACATTAAATTTTGCACTACAAATTCAAATTTTCACTAAAAATTCAAATTTTCACTAAAAATCCATTTTTCACTAAAAATTCAATTTTTCACTAAAAATTCAATTTTTAACTAAAAATTCAATTTTTCACTAAAAATTCAATTTTTAACTATAAATTAAATTTTCACTAAAAATTAAAATTTTAACTAAACATTAAAATTTTAACTAAAAATTAAATTTTTAAATAAAAATTAAATTTTTAACTAAAAATTAAATTTTTAACTAAAAATTATATTTTTAACTAAAAATTATATTTTTAACTAAAAATTAAATTTTTAATTAAAAATCCAATTTTTAACTAAATTTGAATTTTTAGTGAAAAATTGAATTTTTAACTAAAATTTCAAATTTTCACTAAAAATTTAATTTTTCACTAAAAATTCAAATTTTCACTTAAAATTCAAATTTTAACAAAAAATTCAATTTTTCACTTAAAATTTAAATTTTCACTAAAAATTTAAATTTTCACTAAAAAATACAATTTTTAATTAAAAATTCAATTTTTAACTAAAAATTCAATTTTTCACTAGAAATTCAATTTTTCACTAAAAATTCAATTTTTTTTCAATGAAATTAAATTGTTTACTAAAAAGTCAATTTTTTTCAATAAAATTCTATTTTTCACTAAAAAATCAAATTTTCACTCAAAATTAATTTTTTTTCAATAAAATTCAATTTTTCACTAAAAATTATTTTTTTTACTACAAATTTAATTTTTTCAATAAACTTCAAATTTTTACTAAAAAAAAAAATAGAATTTTCACTAAAAATTCAATTTTTCACTAAAAATTTAATTTTTCACTAAAAATTAAAATTTTCACTAAAAACTCAATTTTTCACAAAAATTCAATGGGTAATTGAAAATTCATTTTTCATTCACTAAAATTAAAATATCACTTTTTTACTGTCAATTAAAATTTTTACTAAAAATTCAATTTTTAACTTAAAATTCAATTTTTAACTTCAAATTCAATTTTTAGTTAAAAATTGAACTTTTAGTTAAAAATTGAATTTTTAACTAAAAATTCAATTTTTAACTAAAAATTCAATTTTTAACTAAAAATTCAATTTTTAACTAAAAATTCAATTTTTAACTAAAAATTAAATTTTTAACTAAAAGTTCAATTTTTAAAAAAATTCAATTTGTCACTAAAAATTCAATTTGTCACTAAAAATTCAATTTTTCACTAAAAATTTATATTTTCACTAAAAATTTGAATTTTCACTAAATATTCAATTTTTCACAACAAATTTAATTTTTCACTAAAAAATTAAAATTTTCAGTTAACATTTGTCAGTTAACAATTTGTCACTAAAAATTCAATTTTTCACTAAATATTCAATTTTTCACTAAAATTTCATTTTTTCCACTAAAAAATCAATTTTTAACTAAAAAAATCAAATTTTCACTAAAAATTCAATTTTTAACTAAAAATTCAATTTTTAACTAAAAATTCAATTTTTAACTTAAAATTCCATTTTTAACTAAAAATTCAAATTTTAACTAAAAACTAAATTTTTAACTAAAAATTCAAATTTTAACTAAAAATTAAATTTTTAACGAAAAATTTATTTTTCACTAAAAATTAAAAGTTTTCACCAAAAATTAAATTTTTCACTAAAAATTAAATTTTTCACTAAAAATTAAAATTTTCACTAAAAATTCAATTTTTCTCTAAAAATTCAATTTTTAACTAAAAATTCAATTTTTCACTAAAAAAAAATTCAATTTTTTACTAAAAATTCAATTTTGCACTAAAAATAAAATTTTTCCCTTAAAATTCTTTACCATAAATTAAATTTTTCATTACAATTAAATTTTTCACTTTAAATTCAATTTTCTATTATTTAATAATTAGATTAAAATTAAAAATAAATAATTGTTTAAACCTTTTACTGAGTAATTTTATTTATTGCCATCAGTCAGTACCTATTGAATAAATTACAGCATATCATGATCATCGCTGCATTTTTTTTCAATCTCTCCAAAGCAACTCGATAACGACTCCATTTCAATGTTGACTTAAGCTGCCACCAACTGCACAGAAACAAACAAAATTATGACAATCCACAATATAAACAACAACATATAAAAGAGACTACTCGAATTGCAAAGATTTACGTATAAAAATCAATGACGGGTGCTGCAATCGAACACGACGATTGTTTAGAGTCGATCAATGTTTGGCGTTAAACTGGAAAAAAAGAACAGCGACCGAAGACAGAAGACACCAAACAACTAACAACTATTAAGGAAATTCTTTAGAAAAGATGTCATTGGTTTAGAGAGGTGGTATATGAGTTGTAAAGAGGTTTGACAACAGATTTAGGTTGAAAGTGGTTGCAACATCAGGTAGCCACTGCAGTTTTAATCGCATTTTAATGCAATTTTATTAAATTTAACAATTAAAATATTAAAATTATAAAGATTATTATTAAAGAATGAATAAAATCTCCCTCACAAACCGTCCTCAAACGACAATTAATTTAAACACTTAATGATGTTGCCCATCACAAAGATTCTGCCTCGTAGGCAAAATAACGAAAAACTCATCAGAAATAAAAAACAAAAAATACATTTTAAAATCATATTCATTAGCAGCTAAATGATGCACCTAGAGTTTCCATTAGACAAAGTGAAAATTCTGCATAGGGTGGGTAACAACAGCACACAACAGACAGACGCCAACGCCAAGTGCAACAGCAAAGCATGGTAGAACCAAGCCGTCGAAATGCGGCTACAGATATGAGCTGCAAATAGACGACAAACTCGGTATTGAAATTTATGGAAAAACAAAAACGAGACAATATACAAAAAAACACGATAAAAGCCAAAATGCCAAAACACAGACATAACTTTTAAATGAAGACGGTGCCGGTGGCAGTGCAATTTTTTTCAATTTCTAGTGAAAATTTGAATTTTTAGTGGAAAATTGAACCTTTTTAGTGCTAAATTGAATTTTTAGTCAAAATTTGAATTTTTTAGTGAAAATTTGAAATTTTGAGTGAAAATTTGAATTTTAAGTTAAAAATGGAATTTTTAGTGAAAATTTGAATTTTTAGTGAAAATTTGAATTTTTAGTGAAAATAGAATGTAAATGAAAAAATGAATTTCTAGTGAAAAATTTAATTTTTAGTGAAAAATTGAATTTTTAGTGAAAAATTGAATTTTTAGTGAAAATTGAATATTTAGTGAAAATTGAATTTTTAGTGAAAATTTAATTTTTAGTAAAAATTTGAATTTTTAGTGTAAAATTGAGTTTGTACTGAAAAAATTGAATTTTTAGTGAAAATTGGAATTTTTAGTGAAAATTGGAATTTTTAGTGAAAATTTGATTTTTTAGTGAAAATTGGAATTTTTAGTGAAAATTGAAATTTTTAGTGAAAAATTGAAATTTTTAGTGAAAAATTGAATTTTTAGTGAAAATTTAATTTTTAGTAAAAAATTGAATTGTTAGTGAAATTGAATTTTTAGTGTAAAATTGAGTTTTTACTGAAAAAATTGAATTTTTACTGAAAAAATTGAATTTTTAGTGAAAAATGGAATTTTTAGTGAAAAATGGAATTTTTAGTGAAAACTGGAATTTTTAGTGAAAATTTGATTTTTTAGTGAAAATTTGATTTTTTAGTGAAAATTGGAATTTTTAGTGAAAATTTGAATTTTTAGTGTAAAATTTGAATTTTTAGTGAAAATTTGAATTTTTAGTGAAAATTTGAATTTTTAGTGAAAATTTGAATTTTTAGTGTAAATTTGAATTTTTAGTGTAAAATTGAGTTTTTAGTGAAAAATTTAATTTTTAGTGAAAATTTGAATTTTCGGTGAAAATTGAATTTTTAGTGAAAAATTGAATTTTAGTGAAAATTTGAATTTTTAGTGAAAATTTGAATTTTTTGTGAAAATTTGAATTTTTAGTGAAAATTTGAATTTTTAGTGAAAATTTGAATTTTTAGTGAAAATTTGAATTTTTAGTGTAAAATTGAGTTTTTAGTGAAAAATTTAATTTTTAGTGAAAATTTGAATTTTAGTGAAAAATTTAGTTTATAGTGAAAAATTTATTTTTTAGTGAAAAGTTGAATTTTTAGTGGAAAATCGAATTTTTGATGAACATTTTAATTTTTTAGTGAAAAATTTAATTTTGAGTGAAAAATTTAATTTTCAGTGAAAAAATGAATTTTTAGTTAACAATTTAATTTTAAGTGATAAATTGAATTTAAGTGAAAAATTCAAGTTTTACTGAAAAACTGAATTTTAAATGAAAAATTGATTTTTTTTTTGTGAAAAATTGAATTTGTAGCGGCCCTGTTCGTAACAGCAAAGAACGGAAGTCATCGCAGATAATAGAACATAAAAATAAATAAAAAGTATTCAATGAAAATAAAACAGCAAACTGCAGACAGCAGACACTGTTGCCCAACAACAATGGCAATTGTTGCAACAGCAGCAACACTCAAGACCATCGGCAAAGAAGCGCAGCCAGTCGTATGAAGAGGGTTGACTGCAAAATGTTATAGGGTAGAACAGTTTTAAAGACAAACGATGACAAACGAGATACAGCAGAAATATCGACAAGAATCATGGAATTTCATTAAATAAATGATTTTAATATCGCATATTTATTAAAATTAATTGTATATATTTTGAACAAGAGTACACATTAAAATTATAATTAATAATTGTGTGAAACAATATATTAAATTAGTTTATATCATTTTATGCATTTAATGCATATCTGTATTTAAAACAGAAACACCTTTTTTTTTTTATAATAATTAAATATTGTATCATTTAATATCTCTTAAAATTTCGTACATTAATTTCGAAAATACCACATATTTGTATTCTTCTTAGTGTAAAGACGTATCAACTCTAGCCTCCTTTAAAAAAACATCTATCATATAATGATTCCCTCGTTCTTCAACTACATATATTTCCACCCAACTATAGCTTCAAGCCAGCCATCGAAAACCATCTTCAAAACCAACCATCCAGCTTTCCTTCAAACCAATCCAGACAAAAAACCGGGAATATTGTTCCAAAAAGGTATTATATAAGAAGTAACAAAGAAAAGAACCTGGAAGACTGGTTTGATAGAAACAAAAAAAATAAACAAGAAAATTAAAAAGCAACATCATGCGAAATATTTTTCCGTCGCATACAAATAGGCTACAACGAGTACCGTTACGCTCAGACATGGCAAGATAACTATGGACAAATGTGCTGTAGAAGAATCAGTAGATGAAGAATTTCTTATAGTAGAAATTGCAGATTAAAGTGGAGTAGTAGAAGGGGTCCAAAGTTGCTTGCAAACACAGGGCATTGGCCTTGAACAGCACTGGATGAATTGGCATCGAAGACGATGAGGAATCAACAACCACAAGCAGACGACAACGAAGCAAGGTTGCCAACTGATTTAAAGGAACTTCTTTTTTTTTAATCTTTATAAGTTATATTATATACTAGCAGGGACCCGTGCTTCGCTGTGAACGTTTTTTATTGGTGTTGTAAATGTAGTAACAAAAACTAAAATAATTTTCCTCGGAGAGTTCTTTTCCGTGAAATTCTTCACCAAAAAATGCTTTCCCGTAGAGTTTTTCCCAGAAGAAGTTTTAGTGTAGTGGGTTTTAGTTTGGTGAGTTTTTGTTTGCTGAATTTTAGTGTGGTGGGTTTCAGTGCGTTGAGTTTTAGTTTAGAGAGTTTTAGTGTGGTGAGTTTTAGTGTGTTGAGTTTCGGTGTGGTGAATGTTCATCTCATTAAATTTGATATGTCAATTCACCAGTTCACCAATCTCACCGAGATATAGCCTATACTCTTTCCAGATCCAACATACATATTGTGTCAAAATGTTTTTCGATTCGGTTCATTGGTTTTGACGCCTATTTGGAACATATATTGAAATCCAATTAAAAAATTTGTATATATTAAAAATTAAGTTATATATAAAATTTTTTAGAAATTTAAATATAAAATGTTGGCAACAATGCTTTAAAGATCAACAGCATTTCTGCATCTAGTGTTGCCGTCCAGTTGCCTAGTTCTTTCATGATGAAGATGCACTGCAAGAAACCCAAGGGACGTGGGTTAAATTGGCAGCCAGTAGAGCTGCAAAAAACTCACTTAGACTCGGACGCTGTTGCTGTTGCTGTGATTGCAGACGCAGCAGGCAATATGGTTAAAAATAAAATAAACAAAAAACGAACAAAAAAATATGCAGACAGTTGTTAAATAAAACAAAGAAACAAATCAAAGTGTTGATAATGTTGAGCAGAAACAGAAGAAAATACAACACATTTTATAGCACAACTTGTGGAAGTTGAAGACATGCAGCATGTTCTAGATGATCATAATAATGCTACTCCTAATAAGGATTATGATGGTGATAATGATGATCCTAACAGCATGATAAGAACTGCATTATGCTTGTCAGATGGTTTCATTGGCATAAATAAGATTTACGTAAAACTAAACATGACGGGTTATTATGCAAATGCTTCAAAAATGATTTTACTTGAATTTTATAAATTGAATTTGAAATGATATAAATTGAATTTTTTAGTGAAAAATTGAATTTTTAGTCAAAATTGATCTTTTAGTGAAAAATTAAATTTATGTTGAAAAATTTAATTTTTGGTGAAAAATTGAATTTTTATTAAAAAATGAATTTTTAGTGAAAAATTAAATTTTTAGTGAAAAATTAAATTTTTAGTGAAAATTAAATTTATATTGAAAAATTGAATTTTTAGTGAAAAATTAATTTTTAGTGAAAAAATTAATTTTTAGTGAAAAATTAAATTTTTAGTGAAATTGAACTTTTAGTGAAAAATTTAATTTTTAGTAAAGAATTGAATTTTTTAGTAAAAATTTATCTTTTAGTGAAATATTGAATTTTTAGTGAAAAATTAAATTTATATTGAAAAATTAAATTTTATTGAAAATTTGAATTTTTTAGTGAAAATTGTAATTTGTAGTAAAAATTGATCTTTTAGTGAAAAATTAAATTTATGTTGATAAATTGAATTTTTAGTGAAAAATGAATTTTTAGTGAAAATTTGAATTTTTAGTGAAAAATTGAATTTTTAGTGAGAAATTGAATTTTTAATGAAAATTGAATTTTTAGTGAAAAATTTAATTTTTAGTGTAAAATTAAATTTTTAGTGATAAATTTAATTTTTAGTGCAAAATTGAATTTTTAGTGCAAAATTGAATTTTTTAGTGCAAAATTGAATTTTTAGTGAAAAATTGAATTTTTAGTGAAATTTGAATTTTTAGTGAAAAATTGAATTTTTAGTGAAAAATTGAATTTTTATTAAAAAATGAATTTTTAGTGAAAAATTAAATTTTTAGTGAAAAATTAAATTTTTAGTAAAAAATTGAATTTTTAGTGAGATGTTGAATTTTGAGTGAATACTTGAATTCGTAGTGAAAAATTGAATTTTAATGAATATTTGAATTTTTCATATTGAATTCATATTGAAAATTTGAATTTTTAATGAAAATTTGAATTTTTAATGAAAATTTGAATTTTTAATGAAAATTTGAATTTTTAATGAAAATTTGAATTTTTAATGAAAATTTTAATTTTTAATGAAAACATTGAATTTGTTATGAAAATCAATTTTCAATTTCAGTAATTGCAAAGAATTTATATTATTAAAAGTACAAAAGAACTATTATTAAATTCTTTAATATTTCTCCTACCGATTGATTACCTTAAAGTCTGTCCATTTATACGCTTTTCCAAATAATATGACATAATACACAGCTGATATGCAACAAATAGCACAACATATTGTGCCAGGTATAATGAAGAATTTAGCAGGAATTTTGCAAAATTAATCCCGATGCTTGAGAAGCACCTGCAGCCAGCAAAGCCAGCCTTGATTGGCATTACTTGACAACGATTGATTTCAAACAAAACCAGCCATGAGAGAATTCGCAGAATTTTAGCACAAAACACACATAGAACTCTGGAGAATAAGTGTGGGGAATAAATAAATTAAATTGCTAAATAAACAAATTAATTTATATAAATTATAAAACATATTCAATTTTGTTCGAACTACTTTAATTTATTATCCAAAAAAATAAAGTTTGGCTGATTTTATATCATTGATCAATTTGCACCATTTTAAACTAACCAACTATATTTTGAATTTTCCAATAATACAAAAATAATTAGATATCTGAAAATTTTTAATCGATGTAGTCAATAGTTCTTCCAAGTGTTGAGCATGAACCAATTTATCGAATGGCATTTCCAATTTTAAAATTATTTCAGTACTTTTTTATTATATTAAGTAATAATTTGTTATACTTATATAATTTATTTGTTTATTTTAACTACTACCACAACGTTATACACAATCTATGGCACCTGGGGGCGTATGAGTGTTTTGCATAATTTATTCATTTATGCGCGAAAATCACAGTTTATGTGTTCAGCATTTGAAATAAATAAATCTCAGCTAATTGTCATAAATTTGCGCATGAATTATGCGCAATGTTAATTGATGCTGAAAATCAGTGTCGTTGAAACTAGCGCAATTTTGTTGCACACATTTGGTGTGTTTTATAAAATATTCCAAAAATCAGGCATTGACTTTTGTTTGCATGCTGTTGTGTTAATATTGTTGACAAAAAATATAAAAATAACAACAACAATAAAAGCAGTTTTCAACTATAATAATTATAATGGAGACAACAAAATTGCAAAATGTTTGTCTGCAACCAAACATTGTCAAACATAAAATGCAACGTTTTATATTATTCATTGGTCAAAATGAATAATATAAATTAAAAAAATTAATATTAGCTATATATTATAAATATAAATATTGCTAAAATAACTATTTTTTTTAAATAAAAATTGAATTATTTTTATACAGTTAAATTTCAAAAGTAAATTAATATATCTCAAAAAACAAAAAAGTCATCGAAAAAATAATACCATTGTCAAAATAAGTAGAATCTCTAGTAATTTTAATATTTTAAAATAAATATAAAACATTTTTTATTAAATATGATTTTCCAGTGATTTCACAAATTTCTTTTTTCTCAATTTTTAAACTTTAACCGGTTATTGCAACCGAATCTTAAAAGATATTCAAGTTGTCTTAAAGCCAAAACATTCCTTGATTTGTTTATGGACAATAATTGTTTTAGTTTTATTCAATGGCTGTTCAGTATTCCTAGAAAAAAAGTGTCCTTGTAAAATGTAGTTTAAAATACAAAAATATTATAATTGCATTTTTATCAAAAATGTTATGTATAGTGAAAAAACTAAAAACGCTGTTCGAATCAGCACATTTGAAATTATGTAGAAGTGATATGAATGAAGACATAGAGGAACAAAAGTGTTCATTTTGTCTAACAGTGTAATTTATGATTTTTTCTGTTATTTAAAAAGAGTACTTTTTAGATGACAACTAATTTGAAGTGCAACGATAATGGCCTCGGATTATATACAACAGTTTATAAATTATAATTCTAATTTTCAAAATGCTTGTTTTAATAGCTTTAAAATGAAACATCAACGGAGTTTCTAACATTTCACATTCAACGGATATTTTAATATGAAATATACCAAATATGCCTGTGACGTGAGATTGACCCACACTCCATTTTTATTTTTTTTTATATACAATAAATAAATCTTGCAATTTTTATCACTGAAAATTGGGCAGCAAATAACTACAATATATTTAAAAATAATAAAATATTAATTCCATTGAAAAATGTCGAAATATTGGTATTAGAGTGTCGACGGTACTCATCCAAACGAAAAAGAAAAATTTTTCATATTGACAAATTCTATATACTTTGTAGTTGTTAATTTTAAGCGCATATTTAGTTTTTTTTTTTTAGTTCTTATAACGTAATGTTATTTGGAAAATTGCTATCAAATTTTTAGACGCTTTTTCAGACAGTTTTTGGCATAAAAAAAACAGTTCCTTACACAACTAATTTTACAAAAAACTTTAAACGCAATTTTGCTTTCAATTGTCAAGACTTATTACAATATCTCAACAAATACTCATATTCCGCTATATTTGTAAGATATTTGAAATCAAACTCGAAAATTCTGTGTTTTTTTTAAAACTATTTTTGCATGATGCTTTTTAGTATTTCGTTTATAATGATAAATAACAAAATTATTTACAATTATGTACAGTATAGTCCAAACTAACGGTTAAAGTGACCACACCCAGAAAAAATACTATATAAATAATAGTTTTTTACTATTAAAGCGACAGGGACAGCTGGAATGATGGAAAGGTACACGAATTCGAATTTCGGTAGTAAATTTTAATAATTTCGACTCGTTTCTGACTCGTATATCTTTCCATCATGAAATGGCAAACCTTACTGAAGAGAAATGTCAAAAGAGCGGCAAGAAATATGGCGTCGTTTGCTGTCCCTGTCGCTCTACTTTTATAGCGTCCTTGTTGAAAAACCCCTGAAAAAAAACTTTTGTAGCGCTCTTATTGAAAAACCCTTTACTAGAAACTACCATGACTAGAAACTATATGAAAACATTTATTTTTTGTATACTATTAAATCGGTAATTGTCCTATTGACCATTACTAATGGGATTTGAGAGAATTTTTTTCTGGGTGTACACAAAATTTGTCAAAAAAGTCGATTCTAATTTTAAAGTTGGCTTTATATTGTCTATAATTATACGACAATATTTTTTAAGAACTCTATCATACAATTAAATTTGAGGTAATCTTTTTTTTCCAATGACACTAAAGTCAATGCATTTTATTTAAAGTAATTGTTAAATGTTTTTCATTTGATATATTTTTTGAACCGATTTAATAATTTTACCCAAAATATTGTATTTTCTTCAAATAATATGTCTTAAACTTTATTAATTAAGAAAACATAATTTTCCATTTTACCCACTGCTTGTTTTAATTCGCTCCACTGTGCGACAACAGCAATAGCTATAAATTTTCTGCATTAAATTAAAAATTCAATTTCATCGAACAGCATGAGCACTGATGCAGAAAAACGGATTCATTGATATTGGGACATATTTTGAGAGTTGATAAATAACTACAGACAAAGTTTTAAAACAAAACAAAAATATGAAAATAATAATGAAAAACTGATTTTTTTTTATTTTTTTTTACTAAAGATGTATTACATTTCAGCACTAGATTAATACTTTTGATGCCATAAAAAATTCTCTATGACCCAAAATATTAAGTATTAATTTTCTACATTCAATAAAATATTTTGCTTTATTGATGATGACATATTTTTGTGCATTTATCTTATTTTATTTATTTTACATATTTTTTGTGTTTAGAATATTTTATATAGGGGAACCTGGGATAAAGTGGGACATGGAGTAATGTAAAAATTGCAATTTTGGTCATGTTTTTGCACTTAGAAAAAGAAAAACAAATGTCAAGTTTTTCTTAATATGGCATCAACTTTTTATCCATGGTTATAATCAAAATATAATCATTTTATTGCATTTTGAGAACTAGTGAAGAAAAATATTTTTGAAAGTTTTTTTTTTAGAGTGCTATCAAAAAATGTGAATTTATGTAATTTTTATACCCTAAGAGTAAAAGGATATACTTAATTTGGTACGCCGTTTGTAACACCCGGAAGGAAGCATCTCCGGTATGGAAAAGTATATATATTCTTGATCAGCATGACCTCCTGAGTCGATTTAGCGATGTCCGTCTGTCTGTCTGTCTGTCTGTCTGTTGAAATCCCTACTACTTAAACAATTGAAGAGTTAGATAAATGAAACTCATAATTTAGATTACTTATAAACCTACGCTGTATGTGCGAAAAAATAAAGCATTATAGTCGGCTTAGACCGAGTTATGATCAAATTTGCGATATTAGGGTAAAGTGGGAAACACTTTCTGGGGTAAAGTGGGAAATGTAATTTAAGCAATGTTTATTGTAATTTTAGTAAAATATTGTGTTATATGAATTACTAGCTGGACCCGTGCACGACTCGTTCGAAGATTTTGTGAATGCAAAGGATATGGAGCGATTTTATTAATATAAAAAAATATCTTATTTATATCACGAATTCGTGCTTATTGGTTTTATAAATGTAGTAACCAAATGATAATTCTCCGCCAAAACAACTTTTCTCAGAAACAATTATTTCTCAGACTGTGCTTCCCCGTATAATATTTCGCCCTAGATTCCTTCCCAGTAGAAATCTTCCATGTAAAATTCTTCCCCATAGAACGCTTTCCCGTAGAATTCTTCCCGGTAGAAATCTTCCCGTAGAACTCATCCCGGTAGAGTTCTTCCCCGTAGAGTTTTTCACAGTAGAAATTTTAGTGTGGTGAGTTTTAATGTGGTGAGTTTCAGTGTGGTGAGTTTAGGTGAGGTGAATTTTGGTGTGGTGAGTTTTAGTGTGGTAAGTTTTAGTATGGTGATCTTTAGTGTGGTGAGTTTTAGTGTGGTGAATTTTAGTGTGGTGAATTTTGGTGTGGTGAATTTTAGTGTGGTGAGTTTCATTGTGGTGAGTTTTAATGTGGTGTGGTTGATTTAGTAATTTTGTATTTGAGTTTTTTGTTTCATCTTTTTAGCTTGTGCATGTGCTGAGTTATGTCGTTTGGAATATTTAGATTGTATGGTAGGTACCACGCCCCTTTGTCCAATCGCGCCCATATATAGACTATGATACTCTCCGGACTTCATAGCATCCTGTTGCAAAATTTCAGTTAAATCGGTTCAGTGGTTTGGATGTGATGCTGGAACAAACAGACAGGCAGACAGACAGACTGACAGACGGACCAAGAGTTTTATATACATAGATTTAATTGGTATAGCCAAGAAAAAAACTTAAATTTTGAATAACCAAAACTATCAAATATGTCGATCAAATCAAAACATGTCCCACTTTACCCTAGTTTCCCCTATATTTCTATTTATCAGTGTTTTTTCCAGAAAATTTTCTCTGGGCTTATTACAGTTCATATCTGCTTTTTGTATTAGAAACTAATCGCAAAATTTAATAAAATCATGCAAGATTTTTTGTTCATATATCGAAATTCGAAATTATAAAAAAAGAAAATAAAAAAAATTGTTAACTTTAAAATTCTTATTAAAATTAAAATATTATAAATTTGTATATCACGATTTTCCTACACAGCAATAAAAATCTTCTTTATATTGATGAATTTGGTTCTTCCAACTATGATTCATTCTATTGACGAAGAATTCATCATATTGATCACTACAAAACTTCAATGTTATAAGTTCATTATCAATTTGATGAATTATAATGAACAATATATTTAAAAAATATTTTTGATCCAAGAAATGACATCTGGCATTATAATTGTCAGTGATTCTGTGGCACAAATCGTTAGTGTTTGAGTGTTTTGTTACCGAAAAACGTTTTTCAATTAACATGTTTTGTAATGACAAAACCAAAGAAATACCACAAACAAACCGATGAAGCCTGCAACACACAGCTGCAGCAACAGCAACACAAAACAAATACACTTAAGGCAGCAACAGCAAAAGCAATAGCAACAGCACTTTACAAGGACCATATCATTTTGTGTGTAAATATGTAGTATGTAGGTAGGTAGATGCATCAGCAGCAACAGAACATAGGCCTCAAGCAATTAGCAGTTGTATCTTGTAGTTGCAACAGCATTTGTAGTAGGAGCAGTAGTAACAGCAGCAGCATTTGAGATTAAGTTGTTGTGACAATTTTTGATGACATATTGTGTTGTTGCTTTAAATTTCATTGCTTTCAATGTTGTTGTCGCAAATGTTGTTGGTTTAATGCTATCACTGTCAACTTTATTTGCAATTGAAGCAGCTTAAATCTGTTGACAATTGAATCACTTACTGCAATTTCTAGTAGTTGTTGCTGCTGCTGTTAATTAATTTGATGTTGATTTTAGCCAAAAGCTAAATCTTTTTGTTAAACAACCAAAATATCAACAAGAATGACGTAAAAACTACTAAAAGGGAAAATACACAATAAGAAAAGTACTGTTTAGCAAGTTAAATTTAAAAAGTATTCAGTTGGGAACACCGAATTATTAATAATCAATTCTTATTAAGCATCAGTTTGTAAAATATATTTATTTGGTCTTTCTGAATATCCATTAGAAAGTAATACAATTTATTCGGTTGACAAAACCACATTATTTTCCGTATTTAATCATACTAAAAAAACCCATAATAGGTACTTGTAGCAATTTTGTCATAGCATTTTCTATGTGCTGTCATCGACCAGAAACTGTAGAGTGAAGCGGCATTTTATTATTTTGAAAATAAAAATCGTTGGCATCACCGAATTATTATTTTTGCAAATTTCTAACCATAACCTACTGGTTGTATTAATTATTATTAAAAACAAAAATTGTATAAAAAAATCATATATGTTTATACTGCATTTAATTCGGTTGTCACAACAATTTTCCTTTCAAAGATTATTCGTAAATAAAAAAAAGTTATATTTCTCATATTTTAATAATTTGACATTTAATTTATTTGTTCAGCTGATCATAAAATAAAAAGAGACTCGGACTTGATTTGGATTTCAGAAGTAGAAACAGTTGATATAACCGAATTGTTCTATAATGTTGCTAACTTATAATAAAAATCGTCATGTCGATTTAAAATATTTTAATAAAATAAAAGAAAATCGAATAAGGTGGTAGTAAAATTCATTCGGTTGTCACAAATAATTTTCTAATATTCTGAAAATTCAATTTATCGGAAAGTAAAAATTCATTCGGTTATCACAAATAATTTTCTAATATTCTAAAAATTCAATTTATAGGAAAGTAAAAAGAGAGAAAGTATAAATCGTTTACAGACCCGAATTATTCTCATACAATAGGCAAAACTTTAAAATTACCTATCACATAAGTGATGAAAAGAAGACTTGTTACATTCCTAGTCCAAAGGTATGCAGTAAGGAGACATCATCACTACGGGGATACGAACCGATCCTAGACTAGGCACGGTTCCTCAGAGATAGTTAACCGGTCCTAGTGCTGGCTCTTTTATATGAAAGCAATCGGCAACTTTAACATGGCGTTGTCCTAGGGCGGGGTACATTAACCCTTCCTGCAGACCTTTCGACCTATCACACGACTGATCTTCAAAATCATGTTCTGTAACCGGTACCTTTAGACCTATCACAGAACTAGTCCTTAACATTTTATTTATTTTATTTTACTTTACATTTACATTATATATTTTTTACCTTTTCCTTCACATTTCAATAACGAATCCACCATTGCATGTGTACATTATAATTACTTGAAAGTCATACTGTATTTAAATCAATACAGTATCGAAAAACAGTCTAAGAATTATAGACGCATGACTTGCAGCGTCTAAATAAGTCTCGTGACTAAATTTAAAAAAAAACCATGTTCTATTTATTCTGTTGTCACAACTAATTTCCTTATAAAGTGTATCCGTACATAGTTTAATACTTATTATTTATTTATTTTGCTACAGTGACAATTCATTTTCTATGTTGAGACGTTCACAAATTG
Organism: Dryomyza anilis; assembly: GCA_951804985.1. Lineage (NCBI taxonomy): Eukaryota > Metazoa > Arthropoda > Insecta > Diptera > Dryomyzidae > Dryomyza > Dryomyza anilis. The sequence continues at coordinate 20,379,080 of OX638131.1, forward strand.
TACAGAGATCTGCATTTTAATTATTTGAGTTATCTATTTGAATAGAAAAATAGTTAGAACCACCGAATTGATCTCGATTTTGGTTAACTTATAAGTAAAACGAGCAGATTGTTCTATTTATATTTATTTGAAGTAGTAAAATTTATTCGGTTGGCATAACAAATTTCCTTTTGAACTGCATATGTAAAACAAAAAAACAGCACTTAGTATTTTATACTTCATTTAAATTGCATGATCATGTTCGGTAGACAATTATTTTTCATTATTTTGCTTTTTTTATTTCATTTGATTTGCTTTTTTTTATATATTTGATTTTGTTTTATTTGATTTTATTTAAATTAATTTTGCTTTATTTGTATTCATTTCATTTTATTTAATTTTGGTTTATTTTATTTTAATTCATTTCATTTTATTCGATTTTTTTGATTTTATTTGATTTTTTTATTTTATTTGATTTTTTTTATGTTATTTGATATTATTTTAAGTATTTTTTTTTGTTATTTGATTTTATATTGTTTATTTGATTTGAAATGTTTTTTTTTATTTGATTTAATTTTGTTTGATTTTGTTTGATTTCATTTTATTTTAAATTTTCTTATATTTGATTATATTTGATTTAATTGATTTTATTTTATTAGATATTTTGTTTGATTTGATTTAATTTTGTTTGATTATATTTGCTTTTCTTTGATTTTATTTGATTTTATTTTATTTTATTTGATTTTATTTGTTTTTATAAGTAAAACGAGGAGGTTGTTCTATTAATATTTCAAAAATTTTAATGTTATGATATTTATTCGGTTGGCATAACAAATTTCCTTTTAAATTGCATATGTAAAATAAAAAAACAACACTTAGTATTTTTTACTTCATTTAAATTACATTTCCATGTTCGGTCGACAAGAAGTTAGAAAGAGATCGCTATTTTTTAATTAGAATTCGTAGGATGAACCGATTCATTCTCTATTTTTGCTATAATATTTTGCAAAACTGTCATGTTTTGTAAAAGAAAATCTTATAAACTAGTAATGCGAGTTATTCGGTTGTCTTAACCAATTTTTGATATCGAAGTGTACAAAAAACGTTCAAGTATTTAAATTGTATTTTTTCAAAAGCAAGGTATGCTATGCGCTCTCATTATTTGGAATTTTATAAAATATTAAGAATATAAAAATTTAAAAATATAAATTTTAAAAATTTTAAATTTTAAAAATATAAAATTTTAGTTGACCCAACCAATTTTTTTTTTTTTTGTAAATAATATCAAAGTTTATTTAAATTGCTTAGTATTGATTTGAGCGGATGGTAAGATGTAGTATTCTAATAATATATTCGGTTGTCACAACCAAATATATTATCTGAATGCAATATTAATAAGAACAAAAACACCAAAAATAAAAATAATTTAAAAAATAATAATAAGAACAAAAGAAAACAAAAAAGAACTAAAAATATGAATAAAAATTATAAAATCAGAAATTAAAAAAAAATACAAACAACAAAAATACTATTAATTTTAAACAACCATCGAATGACATTAGCAATTAATACATCACTGTCATAAAAAGCAACTTTATAATAATCCTCATCATCATCAGCAACAACAGCAGCAGCCACATCAACAACATCAACAGCAGCAACATCAATAAACTAGCGCTGCCAATTACCATTGTTTAAACAGAGTATATACAACAATAAAATTAATAACAATTTGCAAAAAAAAAATAATAATTTTTTCAAAAAAAAAAAAAAAATGAAACAAAAAAGAAACAACTCATGCTATGCCAATTTAGTCGCTGATTACATGCGCTGCACTTGTCGCTGTTGTCCGTCCGTCTGTCTGTCTTTTTGCCACTCTGTGCGTCCGTCTGTACCGCGAACCATCCGTCAGTCTCACTTGCACTAAGTCGAATATTAAAATAAAAACCTATATTTTCTGTAATAACAGCAACAACAACAAGAACAACAACAACAACATCGACAGCAGCAACATCACATGGTAGTTAGTTCAGCGTTACGTCGTCGTCGTTCGGTACCAGTTTCTGTATCTAATACCAAGTTCAAGGTCAACGAAGAAAAAACACGAAACCACGAACCAGACCGAAGCAGTCGCTGTAACAGCGCTCAAGTGCAAGAGCGCGACAGAAAGAGAAAGACAGAGATAGAGACAGAGATACCGCAGCGCAGCACAATTTAATGAACAACAATTTTATTAACAAAAAAAAAAAACAGAAACACATAGTAGATGCAAATTCACACAAATACAAATACTAATGCAAACAGCTGGCTGCATATATTGGAACCATGCGACTAACTTGGCCAAAACAGCAGCGCGCACTGAACCGCGGAGTTCAGCGCAACGGCAATGATGACGATGAGACAAATGAGACGTCGTTGCCGTCGACTGATCTCGCGCGCGTTTTGATCGTTGCAATTGCCACAAATTGTTGGCTTCGACTTGACTTTTTATGGCCATTATTTTATTGCTATATTGCGCGTCATCTTCGGAGAGTTAATGGTTTCATTTGGTTTCTTCGTTTTTTTTGTTTGTCTGTTATTTTTAATTTCATTTAATTTTACTTGTTTTTTTTAGTTTTATTGATTTGATTGTATTTGATTTTTATTTAATTGATTTGATTTTATTTGATTTTATTTTAGAGGATTTATTTTTATTTTATATAATTTAGTTGGTTTGATTTTATTTTATTTGAACTCATTTAATTTAATTTTATTTGTTTTTATTTGTTTTTATTTGATTTTATTGGTTTTTATTTTATTTCACTTGATTTAACATGATGTTATGTTATTTGATTTTGTTTGATTTTATTCTATTTTATTTAATTTTATTTGATTTTATCTGATTTTTTTTTAATTTATCTGAATTTATTTGATTTTATTTGATTTTATTGGATTATATTTTATTTAATTTGATTTTATTTGTTTTTATTTTATTTCACTTGATTTAAAATGATGTTATTTTATTTGATTTTGTTTGATTTTATTCTATTTTATTTTATTTTATTTGATTTTATTTGATTTAATTTGAATTTATTTTATTTTATCTGATTTAATTTGATTTTATCTGAAATTATTTGATTTTATTTGAATTTATTTTATATTATTTTATTTGATTGTCTTTGATTTTCTTCGATTTTATTTTATTTGATTTTATTTCACTTTATTTCATTGGACTTTATTTGATTTTATTTGATTTTATTGGATTTTATTTTATTTTATTTGATTTTATTGGATTTTATTTTATTTTATTTGATTTTATTGATTTTAATTGATGTCATTTGATTTTTTTGATTTTATTGGACATTAATTGATTTAAATTCATTTTATTTGATTTTATTTGATCTTTTTGGATTTCATTTTATTTGATTTTATTTCATTTTAATGGACTTTATTTGATTTTATTTGAATTTATTTTATTTTATTTGATTTTATTTGATTTTATTTGAATTTATTTTATTTTATTTGATTTTATTGGATTTTATTTGATTTTATCTGATTTTATTTGATTTTATCTGAATTTATTTGATTTTATTGGATTTTATTTATTTTTTTTATTTCATTGGACATTGTTTGTTTTTTTTTTGATTTTATTTGATTTTATCTGTATTTATTTGATTTTATTTTATTAGTTTTTATTTAATTATATTTGATTTGATATGATTTTATTTGATTTTATTTGATTTAATTTGATTTATTTTCTTTATTTTGATATGATTTTATTTTGATTTCATTTGATTTTATTTGTTTGTATTTGATTTCACTTGATTTAACATGATTTTATTTTATTTGATTTTATTCGATTTTATTTGATTTTGTTTTATTTGATATTATTTGATTTTAATTGATTTCATTTTATTTTTTTGATTTTATTTTATTTGATTTGTTTTTTTTATATTATTTAATTTCATTTTATTTTAAGTAATTTTTTATTTGCTTTTATTTTATTTGCTTTTATTTTATTTGATTTATTTGATTTTATTAAATTTTATTTTGCATTATTTGAATTTATTTAATTTAATTTTGTTTGATTTGAAACTATTTGATTTTTTTTATTTTATTTGATATTATTTAAAGTATTTTTTTTATTTGATTTTATATTTAATTTGAATTGATTTCTTATTTTATTTGTTTGGTTTGATTTAATTTCGATTGATTTGATTTGATTTTGTTTGATTTTATTTTTTTGTAATTTTTTTTTTAATTTGTTTATATATTTTTTTTTTTGTTTGACTTCATTTATTGATTTCATTTGATTTATTTGATTATTATTTGATTTTATATGATAATATTTCATATTATTTGATTTTTTGTTTGATTCTGTTTGATTTTATTAGATTTTATTTTAAGTTTTTTTGTTTGATTTGATTTTATTTGATTACATTTGATTTAGTTTATTTGATTTTTTGTTTGATTTAATTTGATTTTTTTTTTTTGATTTAATTTGATTGTTTCATATTATTTTATTTTAATTTAGTTTGTTTTTATTTTTTTTTATTTGATTATATTTGATTCAATTGATTTTATTTTATTTAATTTTTTGTTTGATTTGATTGAATTTTGTTTGATTTTATTTGCTTTTCTTTGATTTTATTTGATTTATCTTTGATTTTATTTGATTTATATGAATTTATTTTGTTTGGTTGTATTTGATTTTATTTTATATGATTTTATAAGACTTTATTTGTTTTTATCTGCTTTTATTTGTTTTTATTTGATTTTATTTGATTTTATTTGGTTTTTATTGATTTTATTTGATTTTATTTTATTTGATTTTATTTGATTTTGTTTGATTTTGTATGATTTTAATTGATGCCACTTAGTAATTTAATTGTTTTTATTTGTTTTTTTTTTGTAATAATTTATTTTGTGTGATTTCAGTTAATTTTAGTTGATTTTCTATTATTTATTTCATGTGATTTTATTGATTTTTATTTTATTTAAATTTATTAATTTTTCATTTTAATTTATTTCATTTTGCTTTATTCAATTTATCCAATTTGTTTGATTTTATAAATATATTTTTTATTTTATTCCGTTTTATTATAATTTATTTTATTATTATTTTATTTCCTAATATTTAAATTTTAATCTCTTTTTTTATATTTATTTTTATAATTTTAATTTCATTTTTATTTTTTTATTACTATTTAATTATAAAATGACAAATTTTATTTTAATATATTAATATTTGTATGTATTGTATTGTTAAGCAATAAGCTATACCTTAATTAAACTTAAGTATTAATAAGTAAATAATTTCAATAAATTATCTAGAAATAAAATTTATTACAATATTTTTTTATATTATATTTTATTAGCTTATTAACTGACATGTAAAACAATCAATTTATATGTGAGTTTTTAATGATTTTAAATATGCTAAAATATACAACTTCATATCAATTCAATTATTTCTAATTAATAGGTGTGATTTACTAAGATTTAATATGCGTTCTTCAACGATTAATCAATTGGCTATTAAATGTTCATTCAAAGAGTAACCAATTCAATGTGATTACTAAAATGTTAATTCTTTTTTATTTTGTAATTTTTATATATTTAAATATATATTTCTTATATTAACAATATTACATTATATCTTATAATATATTAAATATATTGTATAATTTTTAACAACTCATTTAAATGTTCTAATTTAAGTTATCACATTAACCCATATACTTCATTAGCTAAATAAGTCAAACATTTAATTAACTTTTATATTATAAATATATAGAGTTCTGCAATAAAAACGCGTTAATAATTACAGCGTTAAATAATTGTTTTTTACTACTTTTTTTGTAGTAACTATTACAACTATCAGCTTCTTGTTTATGGCAACGACACGTGTTGCAGTTTAGTTCAGCGCAGCTTCACAAATGTTAATTTTTTTCCATTTTTTATTTATGCATTTTTCTGTGTGATTTGCTAAGAAAAGTTGACAATAACAAGAATGATGAGAAGCAAAAGCAGCAGCTAAAAAGGTGTGTGTGTGAAATGGAAATATATATTTTGTACGGTTTTTAATTTTATCTTTGTTTTATTATTAATATTAATGCATTTTTATTTGTTTTTTAAAGAATTAATTTTTTCCCTTATGTACATTTATTTTTTTAATCTGCTGTTCCAGTTTTTTTATTTAGACAGGGTGTTTTATTCATCCATGTTAATAATTCAGTGGTTAATTTTATGACTCATTTTAGTAACATAACCTAGTCATTAATTTAATTTATTATAAAGTCTAATATGTCGAAAAATATATATCAATATTTTACTCGTATTTAGAAAATTAAATTACCTTTCTAAGGGTTATCACATCTTTAATTTTCAAAAAATAAAAGTTCAAATTTTGACTTTTCGTTACGATCACCCCAATTTGTTTTCATTTATAATGATAGACCAGTTCATTTCAAGTATTCTCAGTATATATTACAGTGATTTTAACTTGATTTTTTTTTATTTTATATTATATATATTTTTTTTAGTCATCCCCTTTTCAGTCATATAATGGATGACTCCTACTTTATAATGTTGTATTTCTTTGTTAATTCTATTTTATTATTAAATTTGTATAACACTTTTATTATTAATATTATTTTTAACTTTTTTTATTTTTTCATTTAATATTAATCCTTTTCTTATATTTTTTGTTAATATATTTTTATTTCAATTTTAATTTTATTTTATTATATCTATAAGTTATTTTAATTATATTATTTTTTTATTTACTTCTTTTTATGTTATTTAGTTTTTATATATTTTTACATTTTAATTTTGTTTTATTTTATTTCACTTTATTTTAATTTTGTTTTCTTTTAATCCACTTTATTTTAATTATATTTTAGTTTTATTTTCTGTTATTAATTTTATTTCTTTATATTTAATTTTTCTTTTAATTAATTTTATTTTTATTTTTTTCCATTATTTTATTTAATTTTTTTCGTATTCAATTTTGGTTAATTTTAATTTTTTTTTATTTTATCTCATTTTTATTTATTTTTTTAATTTGCTATGATTTTTAACTTTATTTTCAGTTTATTTTAATTATTTTTATTTTATATTTTTTTATTTATATTATTATTATTGTTTATTCTATTTTTGTTTTATTATTATTTTTTTATTTTATTTCTATTTTATTTTTATTTTTATTTTTATTTTTATTTTTATTTTATTTTATTTTTATTTTTATTTTTATTTTTATTTTTATTTTATTTTTATTTTTATTTTATTATATTTTTATTTTATATTTATTTTATTTTTATTTTATTTTTAGTTTTATTTTATTTTTATTGTATTTTAATTTTCTTTTATTTTTAGTTTCTTTTTATTTTATTTTTATTTTATTTCTGTTTTTTTTATTTTTATTTTATTTTTATTTTATTTTTATTTTATTTTATGTTTATTTTATTTTTATTTTATTTTTATTTTTATTTTTATTTTATTTTTATTTTATTTTTATTTTTATTTTTATTTTTATTTTTATTTTTATTTTTATTTTTATTTTTATTTTATTTTATTTTATTTTATTTTTATTTTATTTTTATTTGATTTTTATTTTCATTTTATTTTTATTTTTATTTTATTTTTATTTTTATTTTATTTTATTTTATTTAATTTTAATTTTAATTTTAATTTTATTTTTATTTTATTTTATTTTATTTTATTTTATTTTATTTTTATTTTTATTTTTATTTTTATTTTTATTTTAATTTTAATTTTAATTTTAATTTCAATTTTTATTTTATTTTATTTTTATTTTTATTTTTTTATTTTTATTTTTATTTTATTTTTTTGTTTTATTTTATATTTTTTTATTTATATTATTATTATTTTTTATTCTATTTTTGTTTTATTATTTTTTTATTTTATTTTTATTTTATTTTATTTTTAATTTATTTTAATTTTAATTTTATTTTTATTTTTATTTTATTTTATATTTTTTTATTTATATTATTATTATTTTTTATTCTATTTTTGTTTTATTATTATTTTTTTATTTTATTTTTATTTTATTTTATTTTTAATTTATTTTAATTTTAATTTTAATTTTAATTTTATTTTATTTTTATTTTATTTTTATTTTTATTTTATTTTCATTTTTATTTTATATATTTTTTACTTTTATTTTGATTTATTTGAGTTTTATTTTTATTTCATTTTATTTTCATAACTTTTTAATTTTATTTTTTATATATATATTTCTTTTCATTAAATTTAAATTTTAGTCTAGTTTTATTCTCTTTTATTTATATTTTTTAAATTTTATTTATTTTTTAAATTTATTATATTAATTTTATATTTTTTATGTTAAATTAAACTTTTTTGTTTTTTTTTTTATTTTTATAATTTTAATTTAGTTTTTTTGTTTTGTTTATTTATCTTTGTAATAGCAATGCATTTCATGGTTTCTCTTACAGAATAGCAAAATCGAAAGTTCATGCTATAATTAATTAGAACTTAATTTATTATTATTATTTTTTTTTTTATTATTTTTTTTATCTTTTTTTAATTAAATGCAAAGCTGACACGATTCCCACGAACTGCCCACAAACACAGTCGCAGCAAGATCCCGATCAATGTCACTATTTCACAGATCTGACAACACGTGCAGCATCTGCTTTAGTCCAAAGTAGAACCGCCGCCGCTGTCGCCGATCATTAAAAATATAACTCAACCCTAACCTTGCTGCTAGTTGTTGCTCTCAATTACAATGTTGCTCATTGCAAAGTTAACAAACAAAAACATATTCTATAATATGGCAACGCTCTGTCTACAGCGCCATTTATTTAGTTTTGTATTTAATGCAAATTGCGCGGCACTTAATGCTACTCTGACTCATGTTCAACAAAACCATTAATTAGTTTTTGTAGGGGTAAAAAATGCAAGAACAATAGCAACTTTTTTGTGTTTTTAATTTTTTATTTGCTATTTTTTCAGCGTTTCTATTGCAGCAACTAAAACACGTAATTCTTATGATTCAGTCTTCTGAGAAAGCAAACGAATCTTTGTCGCACTTGGTTGAAATTTCATCTGGCGATGTGTAATAAGAGCCGCCGCTGTGGGCTGTGGCTGCCTAAGAAACACCTGTAACAATCAAAGATTGAATTGACTTTCAAATAACTAAATGTTACTCATACGACGCATATGTTTGACGATGGTTTGTTGGCATTTTCAGACATTATTTGATTTTTCTAAAACATAAAGTAATAAAGAGCGCTACAAAAGTTTTTTTCAAGGGTTTTTCAACAGGGACGCTATAAAAGTATAGCGACAGGGACAGCAAACGACGACATATTTCTTGCCGCTCTTTTGACATTTCTCTTCAGTAAAGTTTGCCATTTAATGATGGCAATAGTTTTAAATATTTAATTGTTTGTTATTTTTTTAAAATTATGTTTTATAACTTAAATAGCTCTAGAGATATTGAGTGCCAATTAAATGCCTAAATTTTTGCAAACAAATGTTCCTCATACGCCACTGGCTACATGCTGTGGCTACTTTAACAAATAATTTAATTTGTGAGTTAGAAATTATTTCATTTAATAATAAATTAAAATACAATGGAAGAATAATTATATCGATACCTTACAGGCAAAAGATCGTAACCAATAAAATTTTAAAGGAGACAAAAAATCTCAAAATCATTTTTTTTTTTTTTTAATGAACTGAATTAAAAAAAAAATGTTTATCATAACCAACATTGTTCATATTGAAGTTTCGATATTATATGTTGACTTTATGTTATATTTGAATCGAGAAATTCATAAAATTACTTTCCAGAGGTTTCCAAAGTTGCATAAAAAAATATTCCAAAATGCTGGTTACGAAGTTTTGCCTGGAAGGTATCGTTATATAAAGCAAAACTTTTATTTAACAACCAAACACAATACAAAAGTTAACTATGTATTATAAATGATGATAAAACCCTACACCAAAAGTCATCTGTTTGTAACATCCAACCGGCAAGTTAGAGCACATATATTTGAGATCAATGATGATAAAACCCTACACCAAAAGTTATCTGTTTGTAACATCCAACCGGCAAGTTAGAGCACTTATATATGAGATCAATGCTACTTCAAATTAGCCTTTTTTTCTCATTATTTAAACCTAAAAAAATCGAAATTCGGTACACCTACCTAAAAATATGTGGGCCTAGGGTAAAGTGGGAAACGTTCTGATTTTCACCCAAAAAAAAGTTTGAATAATTATTTAAAATTTTTTTTGAAGGGTCCATTCCATAACCTGGTCAATGATCTAACTTTTTGCTTTAACCGAATACCATTTATATTCATTTAATTGATTTTTGTACAATTTTTCAAAACAGCTCAATTTCGGACTTGTTGAAAAATGTTGGGGTAAAGTGGGAAATTTCAAAATATTTACCAAAATACTATTTTAGTCTGTTTTTCATGTTTTGTTTTTTTTATAGCAAAGTTATTGAGGATAATAAAAATATCATAAGGTAATAAAAAAGAATGAAAGAATTTACTCCAAGTCAGAATATTATGAGTGACATTGGACATTAGGCCGGGTCGGTCTCCATACAAAAATAAAATTTAAAGTCCGCCCGTAAAATGAAAGATTATTTTGAAAAAGTCACAGAAACAATTTTCTTTGTTTTTTTTTGAATCCGGCAAAACCCATCAAAATGATCAGGAAGTTTTATATACTATTGAAAATGTGAAATGCGATTAACACATTTGTCCCATAGGATGAATTGACATCCGTGGTCACCTTCGATGAGTGACTTCACTGTTTTTAGACATCTACAATTTTTCTCATATAATTAAATATCTCCAAAAGTTATTAAATTTTGCTTTTGAAAGTATTTAGTTAGCTTTATAAACGAAAAAGTAGCAACAAAAACTCGTTTTTAAGTAAAGACGTTATTGAGGAATAATTTATAAAATTTTATTTGTATTTGAAGTTCTGTCCTAACTTAAAGCTTACATCGAGAAAAAGTCGAAAAAAAAAAGTGTTTTGAATGCTCTAAAAAACTCCAAAATCGTTTTCACTTAAACACTATATTTGTAACTTTTTTGTTTATGAAGCAATCTAAACACTTCTAACGGTAAAGTTTTAAAGTTTTTCGAGACTATTAATAATATGACAAAAAATGCATTTAGGAATGTGGAAGTCTAAAAAAACTAACAACACTTGCCCAATTTGACCTCAGAGGTCATGCGACAAATGTGTTAACCGCTGAGACATTTTCAACGGTATATAAAACTTGATGATCGGACATAAAATAAAGATTCAATGACTAAAACACCATTTATTTTTGACACTTTTACAAGGTAAATTGTACAAAAATCTTCATCTTCTTCTGATAAAGCTGGAGAATCTTTACCGATGTGTATTCTTTTTGCTTTTGTAAGAAGTTGGATTTTCGGTTTCTTCCGCAATTCATATCTTTTCTCAGGTGAAGTAAAAATTTTGCATTTGCATGGACACGATTCTAGTGTTTTCTTGGATAAATGAATTAATTAATTAATTTATATACAATATTTTCACTAAAATTACAACAAACATTGTTTAAATTACGTTTCCCACTTTACCCCAGAATGTAATTCCCACATTACCCCAATTTCGCTATTTGTTCATAACTTAGCACCATTAAAGAAATGTTAAATTATTTGCAAAACCCAAGATATACAACATGCGATCATTTTCAACAAACCGCCTTTATTAAAAAACACAAAAATTCACACTTTTTGATAGCAAACAACAGCACTGTAAAAAACTTTCACATCATTCATTTCAAATCGAAATGCAAAATGTATTAATTTTATTATAACCATTGATTAAAATTTGATTTAGTTTTCTTTTTTTTAAGTGCAAAACCGTATCTAAAAATTGCAATTTCCCACATTACCTCATGTCCCAATTTACCCCCGTTTTTTTTTTTCTTTTTTTTTACAAGTTAACCAACGCTCAGGGGATGCCCCCTATTCATGCAATGCCTAGTGTTGATCGTAAGAAAGGATTATAGGTAAGAGGAGGGAGGAAAGATAGAGTAGTGTCAGTGAATGTTTGTTTTGAACTTGCCAATATCAAAAATGTCGGGAAAAACAGACGCAGGGAGATTGTTCCACAAACGTATCGTGCGGCTGAAGAACGAATTATCTCTGTAACGCGTAGTTCTGTTGAGAACCGAGTGGACTACGAAGGGGTGGGCTTGGTTCGATGACCGAGTAGAACGAGAGGATACACGACCTGGTGGCCATGTATTTCCCTCGAACACTTACCATTGTAATACCTATAAAACAGGCTTACACACCCTACGGTCCTTCGGTGCTCAAGAGAACCAATAGAGGATGAAATATTTTCATCCCCTATTAAATATATTGCACGTTGTTGAATTCGATCCAGGAACTCCACAGAAGATTTTGTAGCCCCTGCCCATATGTGCGAATTGTATTCCATCTTAGGCCGAATATAGGTGGTGTAGACAGTGCGCAAGTCAGCAGGAGTGAAGTATGTCTTACCCCGTTTTAAAAAACCGAGGCACTTGGCCGCCTCTTTCGACACGTCAAATATGTGATCATTCCAACGGAGATCACATTGAATTGATATGCCCAGAACGTCAAAAGCAGCTGACTCTGCAATATCCACAGAACCCATATTAAGGGGAGGTAGGGTTGAATCCATTCTTTTGTGAGATAACCGACAACATTGGGTCTTGCGTGCATTAAAATCAACTCTATTTGCAAGACCCCACTCGGAGATTGTTTTAAGGTCATTATTGAGTGTGTCATTCATAGTGCGTCTTTTACTCTCCATCTCCAAAGAGGTTGGGCACTTTTTGAACGAGTATGAATGGCAAATGTTGCTATCATCTGCAAAGGAATGGATTGGGTTCTGGGTCAATGACAGAAGGTCATTGATAAATACCAGAAATAGGGACGGGGATAGGACGGAACCCTGCGGAACTCCAGAATTGATGAAATGTTGTTCCGAAAGAACACCATCCATCGCAACTCGTATTGAACGACCCTGGAGAAAATCCGATATCCATCGAGTAAAAGATTCACCGACACCATATGCAATTAGTTTTGAAACGAGGGCTTTATGCCACACTCGATCAAAAGCCTTGGAAATATCAAGAGCAACAGCCTTGCTCTCCCCGAAAAGGTGAACACAATTATTCCACTTTTCGGAGAGGACCGCCATCAAGTCACCTGTGGATCTGGTCCTACGGAAACCGTATTGTCGGTCACTGAACAATTCGTTGTGCTCAAGATAGTTCACAAAGTGGAAGTTAATTACGCTCTCCATTGCCATGGAGAGTGCAGAGCATATTGCAATGGGTCGGTTCGTGGCCTCGCCCTTTTTCGGAACTGGCTGGACATTGGCAACCTTCCAACAAGATGGAAGAGGAGATGTTGAAAATGTTACGCAACGGACAAGCCAGCGTTGACGCGCACTTCTTCAACACATGGGCAGATATGCCATCTGGCCCAGAGGCTTTGTTAATGTTGAGGTTTGCTAAAACCTTTTTAACTGCCCGAGTTCGAAAATGTATCTCCGGCATTGCAGAAGAAACAAAATCGACGACAGGCAGTGGTTGATAACTATCTGGGAGCGTTGAAATATTTGCAAATAATTCTGCCAAGAGATTAGGTTTATCAACCGGGTCAGTGAAGGTCTGGCCATTCATACTAAGAGTTGGAGTCGATGATGTCGTCTGATTCTTCACCCTTTTTACAAATGACCAAAAATTTTTACTACTCCTACTCTATAGTAGGATTTTTTTTTCATTATATTAACTATCAAAATATCCCAAGTGACCCAACCTATCTAAGACTTTTTTTAATTTGAAAAAAATGTTAACTGTTGTCACCACATTGCACAATATCTTTCACGTGCATTCACGACGTTCAGTCCATTAATCAAGCCGCCGCATCCATTTGTGCATTCATCACTCAGCTAATCTGTCAAAGTGTTTTTTGCCGTCACCGCGATGTTATTTATCGCCATGTCTTGGCTCTCATTCGGTTACAACGCCCAGTGCTGCTGCTGCTGAGCGGCGTTTTAACTTGGCTTAAACTTGGCCCGAAGGTGAAGTGCAACAAAAACAAAATTGAAAACAACAAAAAAAATACAATATAGAAAAAAGAGAAGAAACCACTTTATCACCATCGCCAGTTGTCATAAATTGCAATTCAAAGTCCACGCGACCTGCCCCGCGGCCATCAATTGCATGCTTTATGAGCGTAGCAGAAAAAAATAGTAGTAGTAGTAGTCAACTTGCAGTACTTTTCTAGAACTAGTGGTAAGTAGTAGTAGCAGTAATAGTGAGGGTACAAAATGATTTTATTTTATTACTTCACTTCATTCTATTGACGTCAAACTCTTTTTCTTGTGCTAAGTTGTCGTTTATTAAGTTGTTTTCTTAGCATTTCAAAGGAAAAAGTTGGGATTTTTATAAGTATTATTACTGCGAAATTTTATGCAGATTAATTGCATGAAATCTGCTTAATGCGCCTTTGCTGGTATGGCCAAGAAGCGCAGTAGTTGTTGGCCAACTCTTGCGAAATGACTAAACGTCTAAATGCGCATTACATGGTACCGTGTTGCAGTTCTGCGAATTCGCTGTTAATTTTTTTGTATTTTTGTTTATTTGCGGGGATTTTTTATGCTTGAAACATAAGTCATATGTTTTTGTCTAGTAATATGATGCAATTTTAAAGTTATTTCCTGAAAGTAATTGTAAGAAAAATAACAATTTCTAAACACTGCTATAGAATTGTATTTTTTTAAATATTTAAAATGGAAATTCAAAGACAATATAAAACCAAAAAAGTATTAAACATGTAGTCAGAAATTTATATTATAGCAATAAATTATAATAAATAACAATAATCATAATCCATATAAATAGTAGTGAAAGTTGAAAAAGTATTAGTTAAAGTAGTAGCAAAAGTAGTAGAAAAAGTAGTAGCAAAAGAAGTAGAAAAGTAGTAGCAAAAGTAGTATAAAAAGTAGTAGAAAAATGTACTAAAAGGTCGAATAAACAATTAATTCCGAGAAAAAACTCAGTAAAACTTCGTTAAAAAAAGCACTGAAGAATATTGTAAAAAAGTAGTATAAAAAGTAGTATGAAAAGTTGTAAAAATGTAGTATCATAAGTAGTATAAAAAGTAGTAAAAAAGTAGTATAAAAAGTAGTAAAATAGTAGTGTAAAAAATAGTAAAAAGGTAGTATAAAAAGTAGCCAAAAAAAAATTCGTATACATACAAGATAATTACAAAATTTTTTATTAGGTGGAAAAAAAAAGTTTTATGCAAATCAAAAAAAAACTACATTGAATTAAAAATTTCAAAATATTAAGCTTCAAAGTTATTTTTATTTAAAGTTATTTTCTGCATGTAATTCTAAAAAGAAATAGCAATTTCAAAGCTCTGCAATAAAAGTGCTTTTTAAAAATATTTAAAATGGAAATTCAGAGAAAATGTGAAACCTAAAAAGTATTAAACTTGTAGTCAGAAATTTGCATTATACCAATAAATTATAATAAATAATAATTATCATTATAAATAGTAGTGAAAGTAGTAGTGAAAGCCGCGGTAGCTCAGTGGTTAGTGCTTTGGACTGCGAGCCGAAAAGTCCCCGGTTCAAGCCTGGACTGGGGCTAACAACATCTTTTCATAGAAACATTTTTCTATACCGCGCTACCTCTCGGCAGTAAATGGCAAACCTACGAGAGTAAAACCATTGCCTATGAAAAGCTCTCACCTGCCGTTCGGATTCGGCAATAAACTGTAGGTCCCACCACTTTGAGTACAAATATAACTCGCACAGCTCAAAATGGTGAGAGAGCTCGGCCGAAGTTCTATACAGGACTGTAGCGCCAAACTACTACTACTAAAGTAGAAAAAGTAGTAGAAAAGTAGTAGAAAAAGTAGTAGATAAAAATTTACTAAAAATTCGTATAAATTAAACAAATAATTCCGAAAAAAAAATACTTAATAGATAATTAATAGCAAACTTCGTAAAAAAAGCAAAGACTTAAGTAAAAAAAGTAGTATAAAAAGTATTAAAAAAGTAGTATAAAAAGTATTACAAAAATAGTATGAGAAGTAGTAAAAAAAGTAGTATAAAAAAATTGAAAAATTAGTATAAAAAGTAGTAAAAAAACGTACTAAAAAAAGTAGTATAAAAAGTAGTATAAAAAGTAGTAAAAAAGATAGTATAAAGATTTGCAACAAAAAAAAATTCAATAATATGAAAGATATTTATAAGAATTTTTATTAGGTGGAAAATTTTGAAAAAAAAGTTTTATGCAAATCCAAAAAAAAAAGCCTACATTGAATTTAAAATTTAAAAATATAAAAAAAAAGATATAAAGCATGTATTACAAAAGATGTTTTAATTTAATAAAAAAGTATTAGTAAAATGGTAGTAGAAAAAATAATAAAAAATATTGCAAAAAAATATTATACAAAACTATGCAATTCCGAGGAAAGAAAAAAATCAGTAGAGAATTTCTAAAAATTTTGTAAAGAATGTAGTAAAAAAAGAAGTACAAAATTAAATAAAAATATTAAAAAAATATGCAAGAAAATAATTTTAATCAGGTGAAAATTTTTAGCTATTAAAAAAAGTACTTAATAATATAGCCAATAACAAATACTCTACAAAAAAAAATGACTGCAGCAAAGGCTATTAAAATATGCAAAAAATGTATTAAAAATATGCAGTTCAAAATGTAGTAAAAATAATTTTAAAAAGGGGTCCACAATTATTATTACAAAACGTAGTAAAACTCCAAGTATTTTAGTATCGATTATTCAAAATACAGTACTAAAAAGTACAACCCAAAATGTATAAAAAGCGATGTATAAATAGTTAAAAAGTATTAAAAAAAACTTTAACAAAAAATGTAGTAAAAATTGAATTAAAAAAAGTAGAAAAGTAATAACAATTAGTAAAAAAGTAGTAAATAAAGGTAGCAAAAGAAAAATTAGTTAAAAAGTACAAATTTTGTAAAACTTATAAAAAAAGTAAAAAATATTTGGATTAAAAATAGTTTAAAAAAATTGTGAATTATTGTCAAATGGGAAATAAAAAAACTAGAAAAAGTAAAGTAAAAAAGTAGAAAAAAGTAGTAAATAAGTAGCAAAAAAAGTATTAAAAAAGTAGTAAAAATGTAGTAAAAAAATTTAGTTGAAAGGAAATGGCTTTTTCACTTTTCTTTTTAGTAGAACAAATAATCAAAAAATGTGTTAAAAAGAAAAAAAAATAATTATAAAAAAGTATTATAACTTCAAAAAGTAAAAAAGTAGTAAAAAAGTAGCAAAAAAAAGAATTAAAAAAGTAGTAAAAAGGAAAGAGCTTTTTCCCTTTCCAAGTAGGAAAAAAGTAGTAAATGAAAATAGCAAAAGGTTTAGAAAAAATAGTTAAAAAGTACAAATTTTGTAAAACTTATATAAAAAGTAAAAAAAAATACTTGGAGTAAAAATAGTTTTAAAAAAAATTGTAAATTATAGTCAAAGGGGAAATAAAAAAATAGAAAAAGTAAAATAAAAAATTATTAAAAAAGTAGTAAAAAAAAGTAGTAAAAAAAGGTAGTAAAAATGAAAGGGATTTTTCCTTTCGTTTTAACTAGAACAAATAATCAAAAAATGTATTAAAACTAAAAAAAAGTATTTATAGAAAAGTAATTTAAGTAATAAAAAATGACTTCAAAAGAAATAAAAACATAAATTTATTATAAAAACCATAACTGTGAAAACCATCGCAACAATAAGTATTAAACAGAAAAAAATCAAAAAAAAAACAACAACAAACAATTTTTAAAACTCCAATAAAATGAAATATAAAAGAATTTAATTTACATCTTTCACGTTAACACGTTTAACATGCCAAATAAACGCATTACAAAAAATAATAAACTGCCAAGTGATTGTTAAGGATATCACATAAATATTTACAAAAACAACACGCAATACAAAAAAAAATATGCCCAATAACACACAAAACAATTCTCATAACTGCGAGCAACAATTTTGCAAATGTAATTAAGTGTTTAATAAATTTAACGTTGTATGTTGCAGCCGCGCACAGCGTTGCCATGTCGACATACTTTACAGCAGTAACCGCCAATAACAGGAACAACAAACATATTAATATTTGGTAGCAATAAAAACAATAAAGGCATCAGCAACATTTACAACAGCAACACTGCAGCAGTAGCAGCAACAACAATCATAATAAAATCGTCATGCATTTAATTGGTGGAGCGCCACAATATTGAAAAATAAAAAAAAATCTTCATAAAATTTTGTAGCCATAACAGCAGCTACTACTGCCACCGATCATTATGGGGTAGCGTTAAATTGTTTTAAAACGAGGAAACAAAATTAAACCATAAAATTGAGCAACACCAAATAACATGGGCAGCAGTCTCGTAAATTATTTAAGGACAGAATAAATAAAAAAAAAAAGATTTTAAAGAACAAAAAAAATTTATAGAAATTTTGAAATGTTAGTGGAAAATTGAATTTTTAGTGAAAACATTAAATTTTCAGTGAATCTTTTAATTTTCAGTGAACCATTTATTTGAGTGAACACTTCAATAATGAATGAAAAATTCAATTTTTATTGAACAATTGGATTGACAAGAGACTGATTTTGATAGTTAATCCTCTGCTGAAAATCTAAAACTTAGGTTAAAACAAACCTGTTCTATTTATGCTGTAAAAAAGTTTTAAATTGCACTAAAACATTTAACTCTTTCCAAACAAAACGCAGACAATTGTCATTAATACTGCTGTGCATCCAGCAGCAACAAATGACAGGCAATTATTTTGTGTTAAAACCGGCAATACTACTCTATCCATACTTTTCAATGTCAAAATTAAAAGTCGAATTCAAATGTGATGCTATTCAAGAAAAAGCAGTCAACGGCAACTGATTTCAGTGACATTTTTGAAAATCAATTATTTGAATTTAAAAAAAATAGAAAATATAGGAAATATAGAAAATATAGAAAATATAGAAAATATAGAAAATATAGAAAATATAGAAAATATAAAAAATATAGAAAATATAGAAAATATAGAAAATATAGAAAATATAGAAAATATAGAAAATATAGAAAATATAGAAAATATAGAAAATATAGAAAATATAGAAAATATAGAAAATATAGAAAATATAGAAAATATAGAAAATATAGAAAATATAGAAAATATAGAAAATATAGAAAATATAGAAAATATAGAAAATATAGAAAATATAGAAAATATAGAAAATATAGAAAATATAGAAAATATAGAAAATATAGAAAATATAGAAAATATAGAAAATATAGAAAATATAGAAAATATAGAAAATATAGAAAATATAGAAAATATAGAAAATATAGAAAATATAGAAAATATAGAAAATATAGAAAATATAGAAAATATAGAAAATATAGAAAATATAGAAAATATAGAAAATATAGAAAATATAGAAAATATAGAAAATATAGAAAATATAGAAAATATAGAAAATATAGAAAATATAGAAAATATAGAAAATATAGAAAATATAGAAAATATAGAAAATATAGAAAATATAGAAAATATAGAAAATATAGAAAATATAGAAAATATAGAAAATATAGAAAATATAGAAAATATAGAAAATATAGAAAATATAGAAAATATAGAAAATATAGAAAATATAGAAAATATAGAAAATATAGAAAATATAGAAAATATAGAAAATATAGAAAATATAGAAAATATAGAAAATATAGAAAATATAGAAAATATAGAAAATATAGAAAATATAGAAAATATAGAAAATATAGAAAATATAGAAAATATAGAAAATATAGAAAATATAGAAAATATAGAAAATATAGAAAATATAGAAAATATAGAAAATATAGAAAATATAGAAAATATAGAAAATATAGAAAATATAGAAAATATAGAAAATATAGAAAATATAGAAAATATAGAAAATATAGAAAATATAGAAAATATAGAAAATATAGAAAATATAGAAAATATAGAAAATATAGAAAATGTAGAAAATGTAGAAAATATATAAAATATACATTATATTCAAAAAAATATATATAAAATTAAAAAAAAAAAAATAAATAAATTAGAAAACATAACTACAAAAAAAAACCAAATCAACGCCCCGACCTTGACCGATTTTTTTTTCGCTGCCGTCACTTACATTTTCAAGTTTCACTTTTATTCTTTAATCATCGTATGCGCCTCCTTCCAGCACTTCTTCATCCAATTTGTACCCATAGTTTGTACCATATTTTGTAATATTTATTATCTGCTTATTATTCTTCGTTTTTCTTCACTTTCCTCACTGTTCCTCTTCGGTTAATTTGCTTTATTTATGTATGAGCCTATAAATAATAAATTAAATAAAGTAGTCTTGGTTTTCTGCAACATCCATACCATCTCCACTACCACCACCTCCTCTTTCCGTAACCCTACTTCCCATGCTTTCGTTTTCCGTATTTCCTTCATCTATATCTACACTTCTGAGACCACAGTTTTGACTTCTTCGTTCACGTATTCTTTTGTTGGCTCATCGTCACCTCATAAATTTTAATTAACATATTTATGTGAGTTAAACGCATAGCTGTCTTAGCGTCAATTTTATGGTCTTTTGAAACCATCGCACATTCATGCCCAGCGAAGTGTCTCAAGTTCAGCTCCGTTCCATGTTACGTCCCCCATACACGCCTATTTAGCGTTAAGTGATTGCATTGATTTTACGTTCAATACAATTCATAGCATTTATGTTTTATCGACTCCGTACCTTAGTATGGTCGCTCATGTCTGACTGCACCATGTAGTCATAAAAATGCTTTATTTCTAGTTTTACTTCTTCATTTTAAACAGATGCTAAGTGGCGCAAAGTATTAACTTATTTTGGTGAAGAATTTGTAAATACTATATTGAAATTATTACAAAAACCACGCATTATTCAGGTTATTCAAAAATTGTGTTTTTACTTTCCGACGGTTATTTTGCTTGAGGCCCCCAACTTAATTTCCTAAATTTGTGCCAAAAATTATGTCATAGTTTGCTGTTACCAAAGCTCCAAATTATAACACGCTATAGTCTAAATTTAAAAAGTGATGATATATATAATAGTACAGGGTTTTTCAAAAGGTACGCTACAAAAGTAGAGCGACAGGGACAGCAAACGACGCCATATTTCTTGCCGTTCTGTTGAAATTTCTCTTCAGTAAGGTTTGCCATTTCATGATGCCAACAATGAGTCAAAATTATTAAAATTTACTACCGATATTCGGTAGTAAAAATTTAAAAAATCATCTTCAGCGATGAGGCTCATTTCTGGCTGAATGGCTTCGTCAATAAACAAAATATGCGTTATTGGTCAGACAGCAATACACACGTACTCCATGAGTCATCATTGCATCCTGAAAAAATTACGGTTTGGTGCGGTTTATGGGCCGGCAGCGTCATTGGGCCGTACTTCTTCCGTGATGATCAAGACCGGAACGTTACTCTGAATGAGAATCGCTACCGTTCAATGATAACCGAATATTTTTGGCCCCAATTGGATGATATGGACTTGGAGGACATGTGGTTCCAACATGACGGCGCCACAAGCCACACAGCGAATGCCACGATCAATTTATTGGAAACCAAGTTTGGAGAACGTGTTATCTCACGAAATGGTCCAGTCGATTGGCCGCCTCGGTCGTGCGATTTGACGTCGTTAGACTATAACCCATAATCCAGAATGGGAAGTTAGGTCACATGGGAAATTTTTGAAGAAGAGAAATTTTTATAGTTGCTGTTAGTAAGATTCGGACTTAACCGCGAAAAACAATTTTTTTCATATATTTGAACATTTTACTTCAGACAGTATACTACCTTTTAGTCAGTTTTTTTTTTCAGATTGCCTCAAGTTTTTGAGTTATTACGTAATATGGCAATTTTCGTGTTTTTCTACATTTTTTGTACTTTAACATTTTACAGATTTGAGTTATCGATCCAACTTCTTTTGTATTCTAATCTGACCGAAGTTATGACTAGTCAAATATTAAAAATAGTTATTTTAATTTGTACCTATTATTTATTGCATAACATACTAAGTTTTCATAATTCAATAAAATTATATATTATATGTGGAACTAGATCCATACGTCTATGATTCCCCTTACATTGTTTTTGCAAATCACTCTTTAAGTCCATTATGAATTCAAAAGAAATGTGATCGAAATCTCAAATATTTAAAAAGTTATAAACCAAAACGAGTTGGGAAAGTTAGGTCACATGGGTTAGTTCGGTCACATGGGGCGGATTTTTATAGTCGGTCGGGCCCGACTATGGAATACCCTACACCCTTGTTGGAATTAAAAAAAAATCAAACGTAGCGGATCACGCCCTTTTTTGAAACATATATTTTTAGGCGAATTCTAACAATATGTTCTAAATTTTATAAATTTACATCTAATACTTTTCGAGTTATTGGTTCCTAAATAGTTATATATAAGTGAGTTGTATAGGAAGTGGGCGTGTCCGTTGACCGATTTTGCTCAAATCCAAACTCCGAACCAATTTTTTGCTTAAATGTATTGAAACCAAATTTCATTACATTCCGACTATTATTTTTCAAGTTGCCTTGTATCCGGTCAGACAGCAAGACAGCACGACAGACGGACATGGCTAAACGGACTCGGATATTGATGCTGATCAAAAATATATATACTTTCTATACCGGCCACGCCTCCTAAGAGGCGTTACAATATCTGCACAAACTTAATATACCCTGTACCTCATAGGTGTAGGGTATAAAAATACATAATAGCTCAAAAACTTGAGGCAATCTGAAAAAACTGAGTAAGAGGTAGTGATTAGAAACATTACGTCCATCGGAAAATCATACTTAGATCGCGGATAATTTTATTTGTTTTGCTATGTTTCTCACCATAAAAATATGATGTACGAGTAGGGAATACGTTTTAATCTCGAGATTAGTTCAAAAAAAAAAAATAGTGTTCATAAATATTTATTTTACTCCATACTTAAACCATAATTACACTTTAGGGACCATATTTTAAAAAGTACAACTAATTTAAAAGTATAGTAATATCAGTCGGTAGTTTGACTATATTTTAAATACCCATAAACCATTATTTTCATGATAACCTAAATACTAAACGAGTTGGCAAAGTTAGGTCACATGGGTAAGTTCGGTTACATGGGGCGGACCCGACTATAGTCGGCGACCCATGGGTCCGAGCGACTATAGAATACCCTACACCTTTGGTGGGGATATTAACCCTCAGAATATTATTCACATATCAGAAATGTACGTCTTATATCCCCATAAATTAAAAAAAATTATATAAAAGTATAAAAAACTAATAAACAAAAACATTAGAAAAATATAATTGGGCGGACCACGCCTATATTTCAAAATTTGAAAGGCTAATATTTCATAAATTTGATTTTAATAATTTACGGATCAAATTTCCTCATTGAAAACCCGGGAAATAATGAAAAAAAAAAAGTGGGCGTATCACGCCTATTTTTGGACCACATATTTTTAGGTGAATAATAACAATACGTTTTAATTTTTATAACTATATCATGAATACTTTTCGAGTTATTAGTTCCTAAAGAGTTATATAAAATGACTTGTATGGGAGGTGGGCTTGTCCGTTGGACGATTTCGCTCATTTTCAAACTGAGTTCCTATTTTTGGCTAAAATACATTGTGACGGAATTTCATCGTATTCTGATCAGTATTTCTCAAGTTATTCTGTATTCTATATAGACAGACAAACATGGCTAAACGGACTCGGGTAGTGATGCTGATCAAGAATATTTATACTTTTCCATACCGGGCACGCCTCCTAAGGGGCGTTACAATATATGCACAAAGTTAATATACCCTGTACCTCATAGGTGTAGGGTATAAAAAAAATTAAAAATTTTTGAATTTATATCCAAATACATAAAAACTTATTAGAATTTTTTGCATTTTTTTATATATTAAAATTTGTCTTGACAGATAAAATAAAAATTGGGTTTTAAATAAAATCAATTCAAATAAAACATAAAATAATGCGATATCAAAATTTCTCTAAGTAAAACTTTTTAGCTATTACATAATTTTTTAATCTCATTGTTTTGTCTCGTATATCGGCCATTCCACGTCAAATCGGGCAATTTTGAGATATACTTTTTTTTGATTTCGTTGAAACTTTGCAGTCTTGTTCTATGTCGAAAAATATTTTATACGTGTTTCATGTTTTATAAAAGAAAATATTTTTTTTTTTTTGGTAGTTTTAACGCTTAATAAATTAAAAATGTCGTTAAAATTCCACATTTTGTATTCAGTTAAATGATTGTAGTACGTGAACCATAAGTTCAATATTGCGAAATTTTATCTCATTTGGAAGGTAATACATTGTTCTTTTTAATGGTTAACTCGTTTTAAATACATCTAATACAAACATATTATGAAATGATGGTCTGCAAGCTTTAAAACCGATTTTAGTGGTCAGAACATAATTATTTTTATTTTTACACTATCACAAAACCGCTTCAATAATGCACCGACACTGAAATATTTTGATTGGGACCTCAACGCTCACTATTTTAAAACAATTGTTCCAAAAAATTACTTTTTTCTGACGATTGAACGGTGTTCACGACGAAAAAAACACTATTTTTATAAAAAAAAAATACGTGTCAAATTTGTGATGGCAAGTTCTAAACAAACATCCATCATTGCATGAATAGAGGGCATCCCCTAATTTTTGATTCGTAAGTAAAAAGAAAGGTAATAATCGACACATCATACTTAAATCGACTTAGCAGTTCATGCTGATCAAGTATATGTCATACTGGGTGTTGCGAACGACGTAACATACACGGATAGAAAAGATTTGTTTGAATATGCTTGAATGTAATTATAACGTAATTCGAAATCAACATATAAATATTGGGAGTAATATCTAATTACACTATAATTGAATTGTATTATTATTATGTTCAGATTGAAATATTATTATACGATATTTAAACATAAATTGCTTTAATCGCGGATTTACATGAATTTACTATATTAATGTTTCCATAAAAATATATATTTTTCATCAGATATTAATATATGTATGTTTAATAATTCCGCTATTTAACACACCCAACTTCAATAAAAAGTTCTTTGAATTATATGTATTACTAGCTGGACCCGTGCACGACTCGTGCCAAGATTTTCTGAATTCAAAGATATGGAGCGATTTTATTAATATAAAAAACATTTTATTATTTATATGAGGGGCCCGTGCTTAGCTGTTGAAATTTTTTTATTCGTTTTATAAATGTGGTAACCAAATAATTCTCCGCCAAAACAACTTTTCTCAAAGACAATTTTTTCTCAGACTGCGCTTCTCCGCAGAATTATTCCCAGTAGAAATCTTCCCCGTAAAATCCACATAGAACGCTTTCCCGTAGAATTCTCAACGTAGAATTCTCCCGGTAGAATTGTTCCCGGTAGAATTCTTTCTCGTAGAATTCTTCCCCGTAGAGTTTTTCCCAGTAGAAGTTTTAGTGTGGTGGGTTTTAATGTAGTAAGTTTCGATGTGGTGAGTTTAGATGTGGTGAATTTTGGAGTGGTGAGTTTAATTGTGGTTAGTTTGGGTGTGTTGAGTTTTAGTGTGGTGAGTTTTAGTGTGGTGAATTTGAGTGTGGTGAGTTTAAGTGTGGTGTTTTTAAGTGTGGTGAGTTTTAGTGTGGTCAATTATAGTGTGGTGGGTTTTAGTGAGGTGAATTTTAATGTGGCGTGTTTTAATGTGGCGTGTTTTAGTGTAGCGAGTCTTAGTGTGGTGAATTTTATTGTGGTGAGTTTTAGTGTGATGAATTTTAATGTGATGAATTTTATTGTGGTGAGTTTTAGTGTAGTGAATTTTAGGGTGGTGAGTTTTAGTGTGGTTAATTATAGTGTGGTGGGTTTTAGTGTGGTGAATTTTAGTGCGGTGAGTTTTAGTGTGGTGATTTTTAGTGTATCGAAATTTGAGTGTAGTGAGTTTTAATGTGGTGAGTTTAAAAGTGGTGAATTTTAATGTGGTGAAATTTTAGTGTAGTGAGTTTTACTGTGGTGAGTTTTAGTGTGGTGAAATTTTAGTGTGGTGAGTTTTAGTGTGGTCAATTTTAGTGTGTTGAATTTTTGTGTGGTGAGTTTTAGTGTGGTTAGTTTTAGTGTGGTGAGTTTTAGTGTGGTAAGTTTTAGTGTGGTGAGTTTTGGTATGGTGGGTTTAAGTGTGGTGAGTTTTAGTGTTGTGAATTTTAGTGCAGTGAGTTTTAGTGTGGCGACTTTTGGGTATAGTGAGTTTTAGTGTGGTGAGTTTTAGTGTGATGAGTTTTAATGTGGAGAAATTTTAGTGTGGTGAGTTTTAGTGTGGTGAATTTTAGTGTGGTGAGTTTTAGTGTGGTGAAATTTTAGTGTGGTGGGTTTTAGTGTGGTGAATTTTAGTGTGTTGAATTTTTGTGTGGTGAGTTTAAGTGGGGTGAGTTTTAGTGTGGTGAGTTTAAGTGTGGTGAGTTTTAGTGTGGTGAGTTTTAGTGTGGTGAGTTTTAGTGTGGTCAGTTTTGGTGTGGTGCATTTTAGTGTGTTGAATTTTTGTGTGCTGAGTTTAAGTGTGGTGAGTTTTAGTGTGGTGAGTTTTAGTGTGGTGAGTTTAAGTGTGGTGAGTTTTAGTGTGGTGAGTTTTTGTGTGGTGAGTTTTAGTGTGGTGAGTTTTTGTGTGGTGAGTTTTTATGTGGTGAGTTTTAGTGTGGTGAGTTTTAGTGTGGTGAGTTTTAGTGTGGTGAATTTTAGTGTGGTGAGTTTTAGTGTGGTGAATTATAGTGTGGTGGGTTTTAGTGTGGTTAATTTAAGGCTGAATTTTAGTGTGGTGAGTTTTAGTTTTGTTAGTTTTAGTGTGGTGA
Source organism: Dryomyza anilis (assembly GCA_951804985.1). NCBI lineage: Eukaryota > Metazoa > Arthropoda > Insecta > Diptera > Dryomyzidae > Dryomyza > Dryomyza anilis. The sequence continues at coordinate 20,406,043 of OX638131.1, forward strand.
GTTTGTTTTTCTTTTTCTTTCCTTTTTTTGTTTTTCATTTAGTTTGGATTGTGGTTTTATGTGATTGGTTTTGTTTTTGTATTTTTGCTTTTGTTTTGTGTTGTGCTTTTGCTTTTTTGTTTTTAATTTTTTTTTTTGTGTTTGAGTATTTTGTTTCATGTTCGATGCTGGTGAAAGTGCCGAGTTATATCGTGTTTAGGTTGCATGGGAGGTGCCACGCCTCTTTGCCCAATCCCGCCCATATATAGCCTATCATTCCTTCCAGACCATACCGCATCTGTGGTAAAAATTTCAAGGAAATCGGATCAGCCGTTTAGACGGAGAAGCGGAACAAACGTACAAACGTACAAACGAACAAACAGATTTATTATATTAATAGGATGTTATTCGTGATTGTTACTGGGTGAAAACGAATTTAAAAATAATAGCATTGTTTTGATTATATGTATGTTTGGAATTACGATATCACAATTAAATAACAGCGCTGCATACTTTTAGCACTCAGTAACACTCACATTGATACTTTTCATATAGTTCAAAAGTTGTTTTTGGTGGAAGAATTTGTTTAAGTACCGCCAATTACTATTGATACCAGATAGTGGCTGTTTGTGAAATTTCCAATTCATCCGTAAAGTACTGAACTCAAAATAGGTACAATAGATGGAAATAAATAGATGGAAAGTATTAGGTATAAATAAAATATGTGTAATAAAAATAAAAGTTTAGGTTTATAATTATATAATATAAAAAAAAAATTTAATTAAAAAAAAAGGAAAAAACGAATATTGTGTAAAGAAGATATTAGCACTAAATTTACTATTTTTACATTAAAATTAAATGTAAACATAAATATGTTTACATGTAAATAAAATGTTTTTCACATTCAAACATATATATGTTTACAAGAACGCCGAAAATTATTCATTCTGAACATAAATATGTTTGAACGAAAACAAAAATATGTTTGGCTGTTATTATAATAATGTTTGGCAATGCAATAATACTTTTGTTTGCATAAAGCTCGAAAAATATATGTAATGCCTGCAAAATTATGTTTGGAAGAGCCCTTTTTTTGCAGCATGTAGCGAATACCCTTTTACTTTTAGTGTAGGGTATAAAAAAAAAATACTGAATTAGGTTCAGTTATCGGAGGTGGTAAACTTACGTGATTATAAATAACTATATTACGGAAAAAAAACATTTTTATTATAAACAAAAAAAAAAATAAAAAAATGCTTTATATTGCTGAGAAATAAGAAAATTATATTAAAATCGTTTCACTATATTCGAATCTTCTGCTCTAATAAAAAATTAATTTAATTTTCACAAAACTTTTATTATTTGCACATTACCCAACATCTTAAGTGTCTTCAAACCCATTAGCTCTATATTGTGCGATTTTTTATTTCTTTTTTCTCAAACCATCATAACATTTTATTAAGCTTACTGTATTATTTTTCTTTTTTTTATATTAATAAAATTGTTGATGTCAAAATTTTGTTGTTGTCATCTGTTGTCTTTGGCATGCGTCAATTTTTAACAGAGATTTCGTGTTGTGCCGCAAAATACAAATAAAAAAAAAAACAAAAAAATAAAAAAAGATTAATCTTCATTACGTTGTCATAACTTTGTCCTACTGTTTGGTTTTATTATTTTTTTGTAGATGTTATTTTATTTTTAATATATATTTTTGTTGTTGTTGCCATTTATAACGCTAACTTAATTTGGTTATTCGGCTTCTTTTGTAGTCGAAACCCTATTGAAAGGGCTTCCAGCAAGTTGCCTACAAATTGGCATCCCTACAAAAAATATTTTTTATTTTTTTTTGTTCAGACCAAAACAATTTCCATTTACAACCTAAACAATGCAACAAAAAACACCCCTCCATATTGCTCTGACATCCTCTTTTTAGGCCAAAGTCACAGGCTATAAATTAGGATAAAATCATCGTTGTCAGCCGTTGCGATCCTTTGCATTGGCACTGCGACATAAACATAAAACACACAGATTCCACACACTCACAAAATTCATACAATTTCGCATACGTTTGGCATAAATTTCATGGCTAAACCCAGTGAATTTAATTTTTAGATACTTGAAGTATTAAAGTTTATCGTAAGGGCATGTTTTACTGTAGTCGAAACATATCAGAAAAATTAGCAAAAATCTGATTTACTAAAAATATAAATGCACTGAGATAATGAAAGTGAAGTTGCAAGGATACGTTTAGCTACTGCAGATACGTTTTAGATACTCTATATATTTAATAGATACTAGATATAACAATAGATACTGTACTGAAAAAATAGTATAGTAAATTACTACTGCATTTATGTCTTGTTTTGAAAAATCGTATTTCTACTACGTTTTGTTAGTTTTTAAATAATGATGATAATACTTTGGCGCTACAGTCCTGTATAGAACTGAAGCCGAGCACTCTCCCATTTGAGCTGTGTGTTTTATATTTGTACTCAAAGTGGTGGGACCTACAGTTTAATACCCAATACGAACGCCGCGGCGGGGTGAGAGCAATGTTTACTCTCGTAGATTTGCCATTGACTGCCGAGAGGTAGCGTCGCATAGAAAAATGTTTTCTATGAAAAAGATGTTGGTAGCCGATGGAGATCGAACCGAAGACCTTTCGTCTCTTAGTCGAACGCACCAGCGACTTTTCGCTCGTAGTCCAACGAACTAACGAGACGAGCTACCGATGCTAGTTTTTAAATACATTTGTATTTATTTGACTTAATGTTGCTACACCATGTATTAGAAATTTGTTATCTCTTCTATTTTAATTATTTGAAATTCGTGTGGGCAAACGACGAACATATTACGGAAGGTCGTACGTCGTGCAGGTGCAAACAATTTTTGTATTTATTTTTAATCCAGTATTTATTTTCGGTGTGTAAATATCTAATATAATAAATTAGAAGACCAAAATTATGGAAAATTTAAAAAAGGGGTATATATAAAAAACTAGAGCTAATTTCACAAAAAGGGGTCTATATTCGAAATCAGTGCCACATATAGAATTAAAAATTGCTACAGGCAGTGTTATCATTGATACCAAATATATCAATAGGTTATCGAAAAAGATATTTTAGATATTTAAAAAAAATTGAGAAAACTGAATACTGAAATATACTCGGATACTTTTCTGCAAACCATAGATAACTTATTATTTCAAATGAAAATTACATAAAATGTTAAGATTTATCGTCAATTTAGGATATCGCAGAAATCAAAAAAAAAATTATGCCATCTAAAAACATTTTCATATAAAGGGTTTTTCAACAGGGACGCTACAAAAGTAGGGCGACAGGGACAGCAAACGACGCCATATTTCTTGCCGCTCTTTTGACATTTGTCTTCAGTAAGGCTTGTCATTTCATGATGGAAAGATATACGAATTCGAATTTCGGTAGTAAATTTTAATAATTTCGACTCGTTGTTGGCTCGTATATCTTTCCATCCCTGCTGAAAAACCCTTGAAAAAAACTTTTGTAGCGCTCTTATTGAAAAACCCTTTACATATTTTGACGTTGCAACATTTCCTTCAGGCGTTCCTTGGGAATCGTTGGTCCCATTCGAATCTTGGGACGTTTCGGAAGATTCTCCACTGAGATAATCTCCACCCTTGCCCCGTCCCAAAGCACATCCAATTCGTGTGCAGTCTTTTCTAGCCATACCCGGTCTCACGGTTTTGCACGATAAGAACTTGTATCAGTTTTGATTGGTAATGTTATCAAAGTAGGGGTGGGTTGGATAGAAGATTCCCTCACCCTCATTCTGTGTACTTTTCGTTCCGTGTTCCAATATGGATACCTGTATACAGCCTTCATTGTAGGTGTTCTTCGAGTCGAACATCTTTGGTCTATTGCTCTCGGTGTTCGATATGTCGAGGGTTCTATCGCGTTTGGAGCAACCCGTATCCGTAGACTCAAGATAGTCTTTAACCGTTGTCGGCCACTTAAACTCATTGGTCGCTATCTTCGAAGCAGTGGGGCCTTGCAGAGTAGCGAGATAGGACTACTCTAACAGGGCTACTCTGATAGGGTTGGGCGCTTCATTTGATTTATTACCCTTGACAACATCGGAAACCTTATGGCTTTCTGGACGTGACTTCGTTGGACATTTTACCCGACCAGTAAAATGTCCAACATATTCAGACCTTGATGATGACATCTCTAATGGGGTAAAATTCTACAAAAGATAATTTTTAAACATAGCTGTGTTTTTTTTATTCCAAATACAACTGCTCGATAGATTAGTTTAGGAGTTTCAAGGACTCTTCGGTCGGTATTTTGAATAGAAGTAGAAATAAAATATGAATTACTGTAGTGACTGAATTGATTAACATGGAAACTGAAAGCTGTTTTCTGAAAATCCACATGAAAACGTTCTTATATTTTATATCTAAATACTAAAACGTAGCAGTCAAATTTCATATCATATAAACAAAATAAAAAAGCTAGTTTATCCCTATAAAATATTTTAAAGCACTATAAAATATCGTAAAATGCTAAAAAGATGAAATAAATATCAATATTTTAAGTAAGACAAATTGTAAAATGTCGTAGATATAATATCTTCAGTATTAACTACATACTTTAGTATTTGCACTATTGTTTGATGTATCTACAATGTTATTTTAGGTATCTAGAGGTATTAAACGGCATAGGAATATATTTTAATACTATATAGATTACGAAAATATATCGTAGATACCATTCAGATACTACATATACTGAAGAAAGGTCAAGGTATTATCGAAAAACCTGAGAATTTAGTTTAAATGTTAAATACTTACTTACTTACTTACTTACTTAAATGGCCCTTACAACCGTGGGTCGGTTTTGGCCGCTGAGATGAAGCCGCGCCAGTCGGATCTGCTTTGCGCGCGCTGACGCCAGTTAGAAATACCAAGCGTTGCCAGGTTGTCCTCAACTTGGTCTTTCCAACGCAGATTTGGACGCCCTCTTCTACGCTGTCCACCTTCGAGTTTCGATTCAAGCACCTTCTTCGCTGGAGTGTTTTCATCCATTCGTTCGACATGACCTAGCCAGCGAAGCCGCTGGATCTTGATGCGCTTCACTATGTCAATGTCGTCGAATAACTCATACAGCTCGTGGTTCATCCTGATTCGATACTCGTTAGCAAAGCAGATAGGGCCAAAGATTTTACGGAGAATCTTTCTCTCGAACGCTCCCAGTACTCTCTCATCGGTGGTGGCCAGTGTCCATGTTTCTGCACCATAAAGTAGGACGGGCATGATGAGTGACTTGTAGAGCGTTATTTTTGTCCGGCGAGAGAGGGCTCTGCTTCTCAATTGCCTACTGAGCCCAAAGTAGCACCTGTTGGCAAGAGTTATTCTCCGTTTGATCTCCAGGCTGACGTCGTTGTTGCTGTTTACGCTGGATCCCAGATAGACGAAGTCCTTCACAATGTCGAACTTGTGGGTGTCAAAATCAGCTTTTTGTCCAAGACGCACGGACTCTTTTTTGCTTGTTGACACAAGGAACTTCGTCTTGTCCTCGTTCACCGCTAGACCCATTCGACGCGACTCTTTCTCCAATCTGGAGAATGCTGCGCTGACTGCTCGTGTGCTCCTGCCAATGATATCAATATCATCGGCATATGCGAGCAGCATGACACTTTTGTTGAGGATAGTGCCGCTTTGACGGAGTTCGGCAGCTCGAACTATTTTCTCCATCGATAAGTTAAAAAAGTCGCACGATAGGGAGTCACCCTGTCTGAAACCTCGTTCGGTATGAAATGGCTCGGAGAGGTCTTTTCCTATTCTCACTGAGCAACGTGTGTTGCTCAGGGTCATCCTGCAAAGCCTTATAAGTTTCGCAGGTATACCGAACTCAGACATTGCGGCGTATAATCGTTCCCTTATCGGAGTGTCGAAGGCGGCTTTATAGTCGACTAATAGGTGGTAGGTGTCGATCTGTTTTTCTAGGGTCTTTTCCTGGATTAGGCGCAATGTGAAAATCTGGTCTATGGTGGACTTTCCAGGTCTGAAGCCGCACTGATAAGGTCCAATCAGTCTGTTGACGATGGGCTTCAGTCTTTCACATAATACGCTCGATAGAACCTTGTATGCGATATTGAGTAGGCTGATCCCACGGTAGTTGGCGCAGATAGTGGGATCCCCTTTCTTAAGGATTGGGCAGAGTACACTGAGGTTCCAGTCACTTGGCATGCTTTCATCCGACCATATTCTGCTTACGAGCTCGTGCATGCTCTCTATTAGCTCTTCGCCTCCGGTCTTTGGAATCCAAGCGTTGGAATCCAAGCACCTCTTCGGCAGCCGTACGCATAGAGCAGGAGATATGATTCCACTGCGCGCTTATATCATCGAGAAGAGGAGTGCTTTGTCTAAGCAGGTGTGAGAGTCGAGTGGAAAAGGCTTGCGTTGTCTGTTGTGATTGCAGCTTTCCGACGTCTAGCTTTCTCTGCGTTTGGTTCCGTACGTTCTTCGCAGCGCTTAAGCGTGTGCGGACCTTGGCTGCTACAAGGTAATGATCCGAGTCCATATTGGCACCTCGGATAGTGCGTACGTCCATCACGCTTGAAGCGTGCCTTCCGTCAATCACAACGTGATCAATTTGATTTCGAGTTTTTTGATCGGGCGACAACCATGTGGCCTTGTGGATATCGAAATGTTCGAATCTAGTGCTACTAACTACCATGTTTCGTGCTGCGGCGAAGTCGATTAGCCTCGTTCCGTTATCGGATGTGTTGGCATCGGAAGTGTTGGCATGGAGGCTAAATTTTCCGATTGTGGGACAATAGATGGCTTCTCTGCCCACCTTGGTGTTAAAATCGCCTAGCACGATTTTGATATCGTGGCGGGGACAGCGCTCGTATGCGTTGTCTAGGCGCTCGTAGAAGCGCTCTTTTGTCTCGTCATCTTTCTCGTTCGTCGGAGCGTGTGCACAAATTAGGCTGATATGGAAATATTTAGCCTTGATGCGGATTGTTGCCAGCCTTTCGTCCTCGGGCGTGAACCTAGAGACAAGGTGGCGGAGTCTCTTGCCGACCACAAATCCACATCCAAATTCGTGTCTCTCCGCATGGCAGCTGTAGTAGATATCACAATACGATATTATAAATACCGTAGAAGTCAAATATTATATCAAAGATAGCTAAATACTGTACTTTATATTGTAAATCGTAGAAAAATAAAATCTGAACATTGAATTTTTAACTATAGAAACGCCGATTCAATGCCACTGTGTCTACAATACTGAATCTGTCTTTGATAATGTATGTTTGGCAGATGTGTGCGTTTATTGATGAAATTATATACTAAAGTAATGCAGATAGACATGCAATTGAAGGCATTATGTGGGAGGAAAGAGAGTGTGTATGTGGATTATTATATGCAGTAAAAGGAAAAGTAGAAGAAATAGTTGTTGTCAATGATGAAGAAAATCCTAACAAGGTAGGCGGATGAACAATCTAATAATCTCAATTTCATACATCTTTGAGCACAACATGCATATTAGGGAGGGTGTTTAGTAAAAAAGAGAGAGAGGTTATTTTGTATCAAAAAAAAGAGAGTAAAATAGTGGGAGTAAAATAGTGGGGGTATTGAGTAGGAACGATGTTAAAAAAAACAAAGTCAAAAGCCAAAAATAAATATGTGCAGAAAAATGGAAAAATGTGTCTCGAATAAAATATATCGACATTTTAAAGCAACAAAAACATATTTACATAAATGTGTGCCACCGACAATAGATACAGCTAGACAAACAATATGTATCTGTAAGTTATAGATACTCTTCCGAACAGCCGAACAGTAGCTAAAAGATGCGTGAAACGACCTACGTAAAATTGAATAAAATTTGAATTTCCAATAGTATTTTTATGTTTTGCTGTATTTTATAGCTTTATATAATATAAAAAAAACTGCAGATTTTTCGAATGCGTAGAATTTTGTTTGTATCCGCTAGATACAGCAGCTGGCATTTATATCTTTTACTGTTGCTGCTCTACTATAAAGAGCAGTAGTAGGTGGTATAGAATAAAAAATGTTATAAACATTACTGCATTTAATCTTTAATCAGCGTACATTGAGCATGAACAGACTGACAGACAGATGCGGCAACGTAGATGGCTTACAATAAAGTATCTGAGCGATAGCCTGTCTGCCTGCCTGCCGGCTGTGCAAAAAGAAACAGATGCACAAAAGATATATTCAATGACAACAACAAGAAGAACAACAGAAATAACAGAAAATTAATCATTTCATTTGGCGGCTATAATTAAGGCAACAACAATTATAATATTGCCCACAAATATGCGACAGTCAAAGCTTCTTAATTTATAAAGTGTATCCGTGAGATACTTTTTCAACGCAAGTATCTACGTTGGCAAAGACGCGTAAATCAGCCGTGATAAAAAGTGCTACTTAATTTTAACAATCCGTCCTGCTTTCCAACACCCTGCGCGTCACAATTTTTGCAAAATAAATTTCAAAAATAATCACTGGGCGGGAATTAAATGTCGTAAATAAAAAAAATACGAAACAATTATTCTTGAGGTGCGCACACAAAAGCATATTGTCAGCCATCGAATTAAGTAACCATGGGAGGATTTATTTTCTTTTTTTTTTTTAATTTAATTTTTTTTTTCTTGAATTTTCCGCTGAAAATGTCACCCAAGCGTTGCAGCAAATAAAAAAATAAAACGAATCTATCGAAAATTGTTGTCATTATTATTATTATTATTCTGTTCGTCCATGTTGTTGACAGTGACAGCTTTTGAATTACGTGGAAAAACTTGAGCAGGAATCTTTTTGTACGAATCTTGATTGTCACTCAAGCGCGTTGAGTTGAAAGTTGAGTGACCTTTGAACCTGCTGTTGTTTGTTGCAGTGTTGACAGTTTTCCGGAGGACGATACTCATCGTGACAGGCCAATGTCAGTGCGTTGTCTTTGTCCCCTCAATTGACGCAGCAACAGCCGTAGCAATAGGCCAGGAAGTATCGTCGCAAAGGTCGACAAATTTGTTGTCTCGAAAATATGCAGAGGTTCTTGAAAGACAGCACGTGTCAAATGTGATTTGTCAGATTTTTTTTTAGTGTTTTATAAAGCTTTAAAAGTAGGTTTTTTCTTTGTTGCTTTTTTGAATAATTTTTTTCCCAAAGATTGAAATCTTTGGAAGCGAAATACTAGAAGCGAAAGCATATTTTCACTCAAGTCGAACATTCGAAACTTCCTGAAGAAAGCGTCGCAGATGTCAAAAATATATATATATTCAAGTCCTGAGAATTGGTTTGCTCCATGCGCTTCAGTTTGCTCCATACGCTTGGTTTGCTCCATACGCTATTCAGTTTATAAACCATATATACAACGAATTGCTGCATATACTCTAATCTAGAGATTGAACACGAAACCAATATTCTTTTAATAAATTTATAATTCGTTATATCTGTTTATACTCAGTTTTTTCTATTACGTAACATGTTTGGGTATTTCTCAACACGCATAACAAGGGAAATCCGTAGAAACGGCCCTACTTTCGGTAGTGGAATCAATTGAAACGTCACTTATCAATTAGTTGAACTGAGCATATGCTTAGTGCTCGAACTATTATAACAAATTGGGGACACACTAAATATGTAACTAAGGGTACCACACAAGGAGGGGTTCTGTCCCCCTTGATATGGATCCTGGTAGTAGACACAATATTAGACACACTACATAATAAAGGCATCAAAACAGTGGCCTATGCTGATGATGAAGTAATTGTAGTAACTGGAAAATTCTTAGACGTAAAGGGTTTTTCAATAAGAGCACTACAAAAGTTTTTTTCAAGGGTTTTTCAACAGGGACGCTACTTTAGTAGAGCGAAAGGGACAGCAAACGGCGCTATATTTCTAGCCGCTCTTTTGACATTTCTCTTCAGTGAGGTTTGCCATTTCATGATGGATGAAAGATATACGAGTCAACAACAAGTCGAAATTATAAAAATTTACTACCAAAATTCGAATTCGTATATCTTTCCATCATGAAATGGCAAACCTTACTAAAGAGAAATATCAAAAGAGCGGCTAGAAATATAGCGTCATTTGCTGTCCCTGTCGCTCTACTTTTGTAGCGTACCTGTTGAAAAACCCTTTAATAACGGATCTACTTGAGAGCGCTTTGAAAGACGTGAGCAACTGGTCATCTAGCAAAGGGCTCAATATTACTCCGCAAAAAACAGAAACAGTTCTCTTTACTAGGAAGTATAATGTTCCTCAAATAAGAGACATAAAAATAAATAACACAGCAATACCACTATTTAAACAGGCCAAGTTCTTGGGGATTATTCTCGACAGCAAACTAACCTGGAAAACTAATCTAGAAGAACGCATAAAAACGGCGTATAATGCCTACTATGCGAGTAAGATAATGTTTAGTAGAATGTCGGGTCTAGAACCTAAAGAGATTTATTTACACTTCCATAGTAAAACCTATCTTACTGTATGAAGTGTTGGTCTGGTGAAGAGCTCTGGATACAATGGTGACTACTAAGAAGCTGTAAAAACTCCAACGACTCATGTGTGTGGGCATTACTGGAGTCTTTAGAACTAAATCAGCAGAGTCATTAAATGTGATACTTCATCTGATGCACATAGATATCTTTGCAAAAATGGTGGCGTATAATACGGCATTAAGGCTGAAAGAATCCAATTGCTTCCAGTATCGACCTTTTGGACATAGTATCATTGGAAATATTACAAATATTACTACGAATTAAAGGGTTTTTCAATAAGAGCGCTACACAAGTTTTTTTCAAGGGTTTTTCAACATGGACGCTACAAAAAAAAAGCGACAGGGACTGCAAACCACGCCATATTTCTTGCCGCTCTTTTAACATTTCTCTTCAGTAAGGTTTGCCATTACATGATGGAAAGATATACGAGCCAACAATGAGTTGAAATTATTAAAATTTACTACCAAAATTCGAATTCGTATATCTTTCCATCATGAAATGGCAAACCTTACTGAAGAGAAATGTCAAAAGAGCGTCAAGAAATATGGCGTCGTTTGCTGTCCCTGTCGCTCTACTTTTGTAGCGTCCCTGTTGAAAAACCCTTTACATGGCTCCAAAAACACGATTCGACAGGAAATTCTCGATAAAATTTCCATCAAGAAAGTACTGGTCATCACGAACCGGGGAACCTTTAAATATACTCAACGTCTATACAGACGGATATTTGTATTATGCACTACATAACCATAAATCAATTTCTTATTTATTATTAAAATCAAAATACTAAAAAAATCGTCCAAAAATAGTCTAAAAAAAAAAAAAAATTTTTCCAAGTTTAAATTCAAGTATCATAATAATCTTCGAAATAATAGTATTTTTTGATATATTGTAATTAGCTTTGACAATTAATTGTGTAAGGGACTGTATAGTTTTTAATTCTAATTAGTGGCTGAAAAAGTCCTATTATTCCGATTGTAATTTTCTTAAAAACATTACGTGATAGAAAAAACTGAGTGTGCAGTCAAAATCAGACACCGAGAATTAAATAGAATTGATGTATGAGATGTCTATGACAAACATTTTGTCTCGTTTGGTTCATTATAGTGTAATCAAATACTCCGACATACAAATACGTACACCCCTAAATGAATGTAGTAAATTTAAATACATTTATGTATTTTTTATTATGCTATTATGTAATATTTTTACTACATGTGTATTTAGTTGACTTGATTTTACTACACAATGTATTAGAAATTCAATTTTATTCATTTTATATCAAAAAATTTTATATCATAAATATTGTAGCATGTATTTGTTTTCTAAATTTTTTATTATTTTAAGTTCGTGTGTACATACGAAAGAACGCAGGTAAACTCAAGCATCGGAACGAGACGCCATTTAAGACAATAAAATTGCGAACGTGTAATTAGCGCATATAATTCGTATGTGGTATAGTGAAAATTAAAATGTTATTGCTAAATGCTTTTGATTGTATTGTTACAGAAATATGATGATTAAGATTGCATATTCGGTTAGGTATCCCTTTTCGTTGGACTGCGAGCCGAAAGGTCCCCGATTCAAGTTTGGACTGGGGCTAACAACATCTTTTCATAGAAACATTTTTCTATAGCGCGCTACCTCACGGCAGTAAATGGCAAACCTACGAGAGTAAAACATTGCCTATGAAAAGCTCTCATCCGCCGTTCGGATTCGGCAATAAACTGTAGGTCCCACCACTTTGAGTACAAATATAACACGCACAGCTCAAAATGGACTGTAGTGCCAAACTATTGTAGTGCCAAACTATTATTATTATCCCTTTTCAATATACGAAATTATTTCTTTCTATATATATAAATCTCTAGGACCATCTGTCGGTCTTCTGTCTGTTTGCTCCAACATTACGCCTAATCCGCGGAACCGATTTCATTGAAGTTCTACACATGTATGCTATGGAGTCAAGTGGGCGGGATTGTACAAAGGGGCGTTGCACATCCCATAGAAACAAAAATTTAAAACGATGTAACTCGACACTTACAAAAGCTATGAACATAAAAAAAATCACATACAAAAAATATTAGAAAAGCATTAACACAAATACAAAAACAAAAGCAAAAACAAAAGCAAAACACACAAAAATAAAAGCATAATCAATTCAAAAACACAAAACAAAATCAAAAAAAAACAAAATCAAAAACACAAAAGCGAAAGCAAAATCAAAAACGCAAAGCCGGCCTCAGCAGTCCAGAGGTAGCGCGCTGGACTTGCATTCTGAAGGTCTCGGGTTCAAATCCCGGCTTGGGCATGGGCGCTAGTGGTGATATTAACCTCAGAATTGTAGGGAATAGATTTCACAGTACAATGGATATAGTCCGTCTGAGTGCTGTGGATCTTAGTAGATATTCCAAAAAAAAAAAACACAAAAACATAAACCCAAAAGCAAAAACATAAGCAAAAACAAAAGCAAAATAAAATAGTAAAATGTAAAAACAAAAATACAAAGTCAATCTCAAAAAGAGATACAAACAAACAAAAAATTAAAAAAAAAACAAAATCAAAAGAATTTTAATAATTTTAGAAGAGCAAAACTAAAACGGGAAAACGCAAAGGGCAAAAACATAATAAAAAAATATAAGTAAAAACCAAAACCAAAACAAACAAAAATAAAATATATACAAAAAAAAACTAAATGAGAAAAAACACTAACCAAAAAATGTGCAACAAAATTAAAAACTCAAAAAAAAAATAAAAGAAGAAAATAAAAACAAAACAAAAGAGTAAAAAAACTGAAAATTAAATTTAAGAAAATCCAACAAAAAAACCAAAATCTAGCCTCATTTCGATATTTATTTTTGCTATAGGCAAAAATCAAAACAAACAAAATATAAAAAAAAATCAAAACAAACAAAATAAAAAACAAATCAAAAACAAAATAAGCAAAAACACTGACAAAAAATGTGAAACACAAAAAAAAAAAAAAAAAAATAAAAAAATCTGAAAATTTAAGACAAACCAACAGAAAACTACATCAATCCTCATGTCTATATTTATTTCTCACTGTCTTAAGCACGATTAGAAAAGGTTAAAAACTAATCTACTTCTTCAAAAAAAAAAAAAAAAATCCAACTAAAACATGAATAAATAGAAATAAAATGTAAAAAGTAAAAAACATAAAAACTTTCAAAAAATCTATAACATTAAATACTATCAAAATAATCATCCACAGTATCTGCAGAGAGTAGCAAAAGTCAAAGACATGAACCGCGTCAAATTGAAACGCAGCATAAACCAAACGCCTGCGACTTAACTTGAGGAGTGCTTATCGCTTATCGCAGTTACACCACACCACACCAACCCGTTCAGCCGCCAAAAGTCGCAACCCATCTACAAACGGTGCACGCACGGTACGCAATACAAACGAAGACGACAATGACGACGACGCCAAATGGTGACACTTTTGAGTCACAGTCACACATAGAGGCAGCACCAACTAACAAAAACCAAAGAACAGACCAGACCAGACACACACGCCACGCATAGTGTTTTAAAAATACATTAAATTAAATAGAGCAACTCGTATGAATTTTACAAAAAAATAAAAAATAATAAAAAAATCACATAGAAATTGATAAAAACAAAAGCACAAGAAGACCTCAAGACCTGCGACTTAACATTTCTTACAGTCGATAGTCAGACAGCACACAACAAATAGAAATACAACAAAAAAAAATCACACAAGAAAAAATAAGCCAGACCACAACAACGTCAATGCGCACTTCTTTTACTTCCTTAATGTATTTTTTTTTTTGCTTTTTTAAATTTTTCTTTTTTTATTTTTTTTTCTATTTTTTTTATTATTTTAATACAATTTCATTTCATTTAAAATAGATAGTCGTCGAGTGTGTTTAAACTTCTTTCTATTCACTTAATTTAATTCGAAATGTTTTAATTTGTGTTTTTGTTTTTTATTCTATATGTATTTTTTTTATTGTTTTATGTTTTTGTTATACCGTTGTCGTTTGTTTTTAGTTTTGAGTTTTCAATTTACAGCATTCAACATTCAGCACTTTGGCTTCATGCTGCCTTCCTTCGTTGGGTTCGTTTGATACGGTATGTCCGTGGTCTTTGCTTGCCACCGCATTTTACATTTCTGCGTGTTTTGCGCATAAATTAATTAAATATATTCCATTTAGTCTCGAATTCTATGCAGTTTTGTTAATTGTGTAAATTGGTGTGTTTTATAAAACCAATTCAGGCTTTTAAAACTAAAACACTAATTAAGTGTTTTGAATTACTTTATAATAAACAAAGATACTTTAAAAATATGTTACACAAATTAATATAGAAGTTTTTAGACTATTTTATATTTAGGTAGCGTCCGTAGCTCAGTGTTTAGTGCATTGAACTGCGAGCCGCAATGTTGCGGGTTCGAATACACGCGAAATTGTTTTTCTATACTGCGGCTATCTCACGGCAGACAATGAAAAACCTTCGAAAGTAATAACAATGCCTTCAAAAGTCTCTCACTTAATAATAATTGCAAGCATACCATTATCAGAAACCAATATCTACCGTGCCTTAACCCGAAATGGTTTCATAACACTACAAAAAAAACGAGAAAAAATATTTTCCCATGAAAATCCCATACATAAAATCTATATACACAGCAAAAATAATCTACGTAAATATAGCAACCGATATTAACTGCATTCATTAATCAATCCAGCAATTAAATTCACTAATTTAATGAAAACATTTACTATTTTTCGTTATATAAGCAAGTCCAATTTATATAGTCGGCGCAGTTTTAGCAAACATAATTGCTGAAACTGCGCCGACTAACTAATTTGCTGCATTGACGTACAAATATTCATATTAGCAAACGGAATTGCTGATGTAACGAAGAACAGCAATTTTTTTCATATAATTAGTGAATTTCATTGCTGTATTGATTAATGAATGCAATTAATATCGGTTGCTATCTTTACGTCGATTATTTTTTACTGTGTACCTTTCATGTGTTGATTTTGACGGCACACTTCGGTTTTTCTTCTATTGCATAATGTTTTAAAGAAAATTGTTATCGAATTTTGAGCCACTATTTAGAATAAAAAAAATACACTTACACAACTAGTTAAAAAAAAAAACTTAAACGCAAATTTTGTTCAAATTGTCAAAACTAATTTCAATATACCAATAAATGTTAATTTTCCGATATATTTTTAAGATATCTGAAATTAAACTCAAAAAAATGTTATATTTTTAGTCTATTTTTAGATGATTTTTTTTTATAATTTCGATTTTTTAGATAATTTCGATTATAATGAAAAATAAAAAAATAATTTATAGATATAAAGGGTTTTTCAATAAGAGCGCTACAAAAGTTTTTTTTTTAAATAAAACAAAAACGGTTTTGGATATCAATGAAATTCTTTATTCCTGTAAAAGTACGTTCGATGCCATTATGTATGGAACTCGATTTCTTTTGCATGGCCACCACGGGCACGCTTGCAGAAGTCCAGACGCTGAACCCAATTTTCGACGGTTTTCAAGCATAAATCGTCCGATACTGCTGCAATTTCACGTTCGATATTCGTACGAAGTTCATCAATCGTTGGCATAGACCATAGACTTGACGTAGCCCCACAGGAAATAGTCTAACGGCGTCAAATCGCACGACCGAGGCGGTCAATCGACTGGACCATTTCGTGAGATAACATGTTCTCCAAACTTGGTTTCCAATAAATTGATTGTGGCATTCGCTGTGTGGCTTGTGGCGCCGTCCTGTTGGAACCACATGTCCTCCAAGTCCATATCATCCAATTGGGGCCAAAAATATTCGGTTATCATTGAACGGTAGCGATTCCCATTCAGAGTTTTGGTCATCACGGAGGAAGTACGGCCCAATGACGCCGCCGCCCCATAAACCGCACCAAACCGTAATTTTTTCGGGATGCAATGATGACTCATGGAGTACGTGTGGATTGCTGTCTGACCAATAACGCATATTTTGTTTATTGACGAAGCCATTCAGCCAGAAATGAGCCTCATCGCTGAAGATGATTTTTCGATGAAAATCCGAATCATTTTCTAGTTGTTGCTCAGCCCAATTCACGAACATACGACGCTTCTGGTGGTCAAGCGGCTTCAGTTCTAGCGTCAATTTGATTTTGTAAGGATGTAGGCCAAGATCTTTTCGCAAAATTCGCCACAAGGACGTCACAGAGATGCCCAACGCTTGCGAACGACGTGTGAGAGACACATTAGGGCTTTCTTCAACTGAAGCCTCAGCGGTAGAAATATTCTCGACACTACGGGCACTTCTTTGTCTCACTGGCACGGGAACATTTTGTACTGTGCCTGTGAATTCAAATTTTTCCACTAGACGCTCAATTGTTGTTCTGCTAGGACGATTATGACGATATTGAGGCCACTGACTCCGAATTTTAATAATTTTGACTCGTTGTTGGCTCGTATAACTTTCCATCATGAAATGGCAAACCTCACTGAAGAGAAATGTCAAAAGAGCGGCATGAAATATGGCGTCGTTTGCTGTCCCTGTTGCTCTACTTTTGTAGCGTCCCTGTTGAAAAACTTTTTTTCAGCGGTTCAATATTTAAAATATGCCCAATTAACACAGTTAAATGTTTAAGTAAGTGGGACTATTTAAAACAAGTTCACTTCGGCTCACGTTTCCATCATAAAATGGCAAACCTTACTGAAGAGAAATGTCAAAAGAGCGGCAAGAAATATGGCGTCGTTTGCTGTCCCTGTCGCTCTACTTTTGTAGAGTTCCTGTTGAAAAACTTTTTTTCGGCGGTTCTATATTTAAAATATGCCCAATAAAAACAGTTAAATGTTTAAGTAAGTGGGACTATTTAAAACAAGTTCATTTCGGCTCACTTTTCAGTAGCTTTTCCTGTAGTTCTGAATTTAATATCAACATGAATTTAGGACGTGGTTTTCCAAAGTGTGGGATACTACACTGTAGAACATAGAAATGGTATTTTTATTATACCACAAAATTATTGATATACTTGATCAGTAATTGTCTGTTATACAAAAGTTTTGCAAAACTATGATAGTAATTTTAAAATAAGGTTGTTGAGTTCTATTTATTCAACGTCTGTATAACCTTAATGTGTAATATTTTCAATTACTTTTAGTATATGCTTGCTTCACAGACTTTGCGTTATCTTAAAACTACCATATTTTACCACATATTTTATGACATCAGTTAAAATTGCCTTACTTACCTGACCTACTATTATCTTGCCTAATCTGGAAATATGTAGATATTAACTTACACAATTTTGACATTATTTTATATTATCTCATGAGAATTTTTTTTTGCTTATCTGTGCTAATATTGCATGTACCATTTTTAACCCAGCCCTTACTTAGATATTTATTATAGATTTCTTTTTTTTATTATTTAATATATTTAATTTTGTTTTTAAAAATTATAAGTGTTATTTAATGATTATAAGAATCATTTAATGATTTCGGGAATTATTTAATGATTTCAGGAATTATTTAATGAATATAAAAATTTGTATGATTGTGAGAATTATTAATGCTTATAGGAATTATTTAATGTTTACAAGTACTGATAATGTTTTTATGAATTAAGTAAGAATATCTATTTTTTCATAATAAATTTTATTTTTATAAATTGTTTTTATTTGTTATATTATTTTATATATTTTGTATTTTTAGCATTATTGATTAACTTAATCATAAATTAGCATAATTATTAATGTAAACATGTTAATGATTCATATATTGTTTATTGTAGTTAACATAATAATATAATTACTATGTTTCTTTTCCTAACAATTATTACTTCAAGTATTTTTGCATGTTTGCAATATTGCAATAGTGAATTTATTTCAGAAATCATTTAATGTAATGTAATTATATTTATTATGTATAAAATTTTTACAGAATCATTTTATTATTTATTAATTAAAAATCTATATTTAGTGACATTTAAAATACACATTTCATTTCAATAATCATATACAAACTACAATATATATGCTAAATTAAATAAAAAAAATAATATTTTTCAATCATTTATAGTATAATTATATCAATAGAATTTTGTATTATTATATTTTAGTGATTGGTTGATTTTTCTCAATGCTATTATTTGAAATTATCTTGCGTATTCATTGCTTCTTTTACGTGCACAGTCAACAACTGCTATAAAAATAAGATTCAATTATAATATAATTATTTTAAACGTATTTTTATTATCTTTATGATATAATTACATGTTAGGATTATTTTCAATACTGTTATTAATTTTCCTATTTATTATGTTTCTATAATTAATAAAATAAATTAATTTTCTTTTATAATATAAACTAGTTAAATTTCAAACATGAAGAGTTTTCTAACTTAATATGAATACATTTTCTAAAATAGTAACGTATTGTTAATAATTGTATTGCTAAATCAGTACATACTCATATAATAATTGTAGCAATCATAGTTTTCTCTCGTAAGAATCACATTTTCTTGCAACAAGTATACTTCGTTTGTCACAAATATTATTTTGTTTGCTGTAATCATATTTGTATTGCAGAAATCAAGTTTGTTTTTCTTTCTGATGTTGTCTTGTTAATATTAAAAAAAATTAAATCTGTATTATTACTGCAGTCAATAATACAATACAGCACATTATTATTTTTCGCTCTTACAACAATCAGCAGCTATTGTAATTACAAAATTTAAACATAATATGTTTACATTTTCAAAAATTGTTAAGTATAGTTACTAATTGTATTGCTAAATCAGTACATAATCATATAATAACTGTTGCAATCACAGTTTCTTCTCATCACAATTATATTTGCTTGCTACAAGCATACTTCGTTTGTCACAAAAATTATTTTGTTTGCCACAATCATACTTTGTTTGCAGTAATCATATTATTATTGCCGAAATCACATTTGTTTTTCTTTCTTATGTTGTCTTGTTAATATAACAAAAATTAAATTCTTGTTCTTACTGCAGTCAATAATACTATAATTCACAATAATATATGTTTGCTATTTCTACAATCAGCAGTTATTGTAATTACAAAATTTTAAACATTATATGATTACATTTTCAAAAATAGTAAAGTATTAATACTAATTGTATTGCAATTTATTGCTATTATCATATATTATTTGCTGCAAGCATAGCTTACTCTCATATTATCATATTTTGCTTAACACAAGCTTATTTCGTTTGTCTCAAACGTTATTTTATTTGCACATGTCATGCTTTGTTTGCAGTAATCATATCTTTATTTTCAAAATCACATTTGTTTTCAGCTTTCTTGATAATATTTAAAAATTAATTAATTGCTATTAGTGCTGTAAATTTGCTATACCTAAGACAAAATTGCTGGTATATTGTCCGAGACAAAATGTTTGTCATTTTTCAGGAATATTCCCGGCATATTTCGGACAAACAAACAGATAAATGGAATATTTTTGGAATTGCATAGCAGTTTGTAAAATTTTATTGGCAGATTCACGGCATATTTTGGGAATAGGCAGAAAATATATAGCTTATGATGCAAACTTCACCTTTGTCTGTTTAAAATATGTCGAAAAAGTGTTTCTAAACTGCCTCACCATGCCCTGGAGTGCCGGCATAATTCTGGCAAACACACTATTAAAAGGAAGTTTGTGGGGCATTCCATTTTGACGGGCGTTACAATCGTACGATTAAAAACCTTCTCATTTGATAAATAAAAAAGGATAGATGTATTTTAAAGATTCAGAGAATAGATCTTATGGTCCTTTATGCATGTATAAAAAGACTTTTGCAATAGGTCCTATATCTTTCTACAAATTTGAAGTTAAATGCTGTGACGGGCGTTACACGTACTTTTTCAAAATACAGAGTTTACTCCACAAAGTATTAAATTTAAGCTAAAATAATCGGACTATAGAGATTAAGTATATCTCTAATACTTTATTAATAATGAGAGTTCTCTCATCAATAACAAAATTCACCAAAGGTTACTTTGATCACTCACTTATAGAGTATAAACTTGTGACGGGTGTTACATGATCAGGACACTGCGTTACAAGCACATTATGGGCATGGTCATATACCGATCATCTCAAATAATGACATGATCACTTCAAGACCATGGCCCTACCAAAATTTCTACTACCCTAGTAGAAATTTTAGTAGGGCCATGGTCATGAAGTGATCATGTCATTATTTGAGATGATCGGGATATGACGAGGCCCATAAAGACCTTGTAACGCAGTGTCCTGATCATGCACTGACCTCAGGCCATGATCATGTACTGATCGGGCAATTCCCCATTTTATTATTTATCCGACAATTGCCTTGTCAGAGCCCGAGCATAATAGGGTTTCTCTCATTAAATCTCATTAAATGTCTGATGTCATTTTGTTATGAGAAACAAATAATGTAGCTATGATCGGGAACATTGACTATTTAGATAATGCAAACCCTGGTATAGTAAGCATGATAAGGGCACGCAAAGGCAATGATCATATTTTCTCTAATAGGACTTACCCAACGAAAACCCGATCATTTCCCGATGGCGCATCGGGCAAATTTCTACTAGGGTAGGGTGCGACGAATATTACTTGTGACGGGTGTTACAATATTTCAGATGGATATAGCAACCATCTGGAATATCTATGAGACCAAAGACTATAATAAATGAATAGACACGACAAAAATCTTTACTTCTACAAAGTTTCCCAGTTGTTGGTTTGCAAAATAGTTCACAAAATAACTTTTACTATTTTTTTTTTGTGACGGGCGTTACAACTCAAAAAAGTAAAACTGTTTGGTTAATTGTCAGTACTTTGAACCACTTATCACCAATGCAATACGTGGCATACTTTCGCAAGCAAATTGCCTTTCAAATTGTACTATTCAATTTTCTATCGGATTCAAAACAACGAAACTATAGTGTTTCATATATTGCCTCAATTTTGTACTATAATAAATTTCAAAAAAATATTTGACTTTAATTGAGAAAAAAACACATTTACCATGCATTTTGTTAAATTCTGATCACAGGACATAAAATTAGAATTATTTCTTATCCTAAAAATCATTAAATGGAATCAATAGGTTTAACTTTAATAGATCACACCCTGGTGTGTATGAATCGTATTGCAGCCTCAAAACAAATTTTTAGGCAGGGTCAGGGCAGTTCAGAAACATCTTTTTCGAAAGATTTCAAGCAGACAAATGCAGAGTTTGTATCAACAGTTGCCAATTTATGCCATAATTCTGCCATTAATATACCACAACATTTTGTAACCTTTTATACGATTCCCAAAATATTTCATTTATCTGAGTGTTTGCCGGAAATATGCCCGAAATAATCCTGAAAAATGTCTGATATTTTGTCTTTGAAGATTAGCAAATTTTATGAAATTTTAAAGGCAGCTTCACGGCATATTTCGGTAGAAAATAGACAGCTTCTATTACAAACTCCGTTTCTGTCTGTTTGACATATGTCTTTTTTGTATTTGTGAATTTCTATTCAATTGAATTTAAAATTTGAAAATATTTTATGTTACAATTTTAGGATAAAAATATTTTTTTTTATAAAAAAATTAATTTGGTTCTTTTAAATAGTGCATAGTACAGTATAAATACTTGAAGTTTTAAATCGCCTTAAAAGTATTATAAATTTATAAACTTGAACATTTTCCTTTACTACTATAATTACCATTTTCAGGCTGTGCCCTATGCCCTGCGGTTATGATATCTATGCATTTCCAACTTCCTTGGCTGTGCGCAACAATTTTCAATGGCATCATGATTTACATAATTGATTGTGTTCAATGAATGGCAAATTGTATTCTTTGTATTTTTGATTTTGTATTTTTAACACTTCAATTGACGATTTATAGAATAAAGTATTAAATAAGAAAGAGAGCTGAATTTAAAATTAAAGTTAAATTGAAAAATAGTATTTCCAACTAAAATTTTGTATATAGAACATTTTTAAAAACCACTCACTTACTTTCAAGTACGACAATTTTAATTAACTTAACGCTAAAACTTAATTTTCTCAAAACCAGCTGAAAAACTTAAACATTACATAGTAGAAAATGAGACCAAAGTAAATTAAAAAAAATAAAATAAAAATATACAACACATTAAGAAAGCAAAGTTGCCTTTAGCACGCGACAAACTTATTAAACTTTTTAAATGCTCAACCCACCCCATTTGACAGCACATAAATAATAAAATGTTTGTGAAAAATTCATTATCAAGTAACACATTTCTTGGTTTCATTATATGGTATGTTTTAATGTTATTTATTTCTACCACACACATATTCGTAACTTTTCTCATAATAATTTTTGTTTTTCTTTTCGTTTCGTTTCTCTTCATTATTTATGCAAATAAAATATATAAGTGGAAAAACTTTGAAACTTTTATTTTGCTGGTCTACCATAAATTAGACTTGGTTTTCTTTTTTGGTATGACCTCCTTTGAATTCAATTAAAAGCCGTCTTAGGACTTCTGTGACCTCGCATCCGCATGGTTTTTGATATTATTTTTATACTTAGCGACTTCTTCATTTCTTCTTATTATTTTGCTGTTGTTTAAGAGTTATCTTTTGAGAGCCCGAAGAATTGAGTGCAGACGCGATAAGCGCCAAATAGGCTATTGACAACAACAAAAATAATATTAAGCGGTACAATCTTGGAAAAAGAAGCATCCCAAAACAAAAACAAAAAAGTCAACATCATTTTTTTGTTTTTTTATACAGCAAAATAAATTACAAATCATTTTTATACAGAAAATAAGACCAACAGTAGAATTCAGTGCAGAAGATCATATGTAGAAAATCACTTTAAATAAGCTCAACGATACACTGACAATATTTTTTAATTAACTTAACAAACAATTTTGTTAAATGTTGAATAATTTAATTTATTTGTTTGCATAACAAATTATTTTGTTGAACAAATGTTCAATTGAACAAAGTCGCTCAATTTTATTACATTTGTACAATCAGTACTTTGTCATATTAACAAAATGTTTTGTAAATATTCAAATATTGAAGAAAAGTTAGTGTTGCGCATGATCTAAAACTCAATCAGCTACATGTTTCATAATATTGATGAAGGAATTCATATGTACTATGAATAAATTCATTAATACTACAAAACAAATTTATAACTACTACAAATACTTCATAAATACTATTAATACTTTATTAAAACAACAAATACTCATTAATTGTATTATGTATAGGTTTTTGATTTTGTTTCACTGTCATTAGTTTTATGAATACACTGGAATTTATTAATTTATAAAAAATTTCAAATTGTTTTGATTTTATTATATTTCCAACTAAAACACATTTACAGAAACAATTTAGATTTTATTACATATCCACCTACATATATTTATTAAAATACTTTAACAAATACATAAATTCATTCTATGAATACTAGATAAATTAATTATATACTTTAAAGGTTTAATGAATACATTTAAGATGAACACTTTATGAACTATATGAGTACTTTATAAATTTAATAATGGAAAACATCATAAGTTTTTTTGAATACTTAAAGGTTTAATGAATATAATAAATAATTCAAAGTTTTAATGAATATTTCATAAATTCTATGAATATTTCAAAAATACCACAATACTCTACATTTGTATTTGGAAATAATCTAATTATATTAAATTTCATAATTAGTTTGAATTAAATATTTAGATTTTATTGCATTATCAACGAACACACTTTTTTTTAAGCAAACACTTGTGTTATAAAGGGTTTTTCAATAGGAGCGCTACAACATTTTTTTTCAAGGGTTTTTCAACAGGGATGCTACAAAAGTAGAGCGACAGGGACAGCAAACGACGCCATATTTCTTGTCGCTCTTTTGACATTTCTCTTCAGTAGGGTTTGCCATTTCATGATGGAAAGATGTACGAGCCAACAAGGAGTCGAAATTATTAAAATTTACTACCGAAATTCGAATTCGTATATCTCTCCATGATGAAATGGCAAACCTTACTGAAAAGAAATGTCAAAAGAACGACAAGAAATATGGCGTCGTTTGCTGTCCCTGTCGCTCTACTTTTGTAGCGTCCCTGTTGAAAAACCCTTTACTTACGAAATTTATATATTTTATGAATACTTCATAAGTTCGTTAATTTTTTTTTTTTAATATCTATGAATACTTTCAAAATTCTATGAATACTTCATAAATACTATGAACACTTTTGAAATTCTATGAATACTTCATAAATACTATGAACACTTTTTCCTTATTGCGAATAATCTTCATTAGTATTAGTATTAATCTGATTTTAATAAATTTTGTATTTGTTTGAGTTTCAATACAAAATCATTTATTCTTTTTTTATGAATTTCATACCATTAATTGATTCAGCAAACTAATTATTATTATTACAAACTTTTAAAAATTAATTCAATAAATCTAAATTTTTTTTTTTTTTTGCAAACAAATATTATTTAAATAATATTTCTGATTATTAGAAATGTTCAATTCAACAGACTTTTCATTGCAATAACAAAATATATTAATTTCTGGAGCAAACAGATTTGTTATATTTACAAAAAGTGAACAAAAAATTTGGTTTGTCAGATATAGGCAAAAGAAAATCTAAACTAAATTACAGGCGCGCTACTTCTGGCCTCAGCAGTCTAGAGGTATCGCGCTGGACTTGCATTCTGAAAGTCTCAGGTTCAAATCCAGGCTTGGGAATGGGCGCTCGTGGTGATATTAATCACAAAATCCTAGGGAATAAATTTCACATAACAATGTATATAGTTAATTTGAGTGCTGTGAATCTTAGCAGATATTCCAAAAAAAGCAACAAAAATTATTACTTGCATTTTATTGCAGCACAATGTATTTTCTTCTAATGATGTATAAGAAAATAAATAACAAAATCATTTGTTGCCCCAGCTAATATTTTAATTATATAAATAAATATATTTGTTATATTTAATTTTTGATATTTAAGTTATTTGAATTGATTATAATCTTATGTTTTATCTAACAACAAAAATGTGAATGCAATTTGATTCATTTAATTTGGTTAATTAATTAATTCAAGTTTTTATTGTCTTGGCAAGTAATTTATTTAAAATAACAATAGTCAAATAGTTCATAGTACAAAACTATTATAATGTAAATTTCTGTGTAATCATAACACATTTTATATTATTTATATAATTATTAAGCCAAGTCAATCATTAATTAATTCAACAAACGCATTGATTGATTTAACAAATATTGTAATAAGCAAAAGGTTTTTCCTGCATATCTTAAAAATGTTTTCATTAAAAAATAATTTCAATATTGGATAAAAAGTTTCTTAATTACTTTAAGTCACTAAATAATACAATTAAAGTATTTGTAATTTTAACAAATTATTTTACTATATTAAAGAATGCATTAAGTTTTGATTTTAACATTATTTTAATTGATTCATAATTATATTATGTTATAACTACAAAATAAATATATTTTTCTTTTACTTAATTTGACTAATCAAATCATTTGTATTTTTTGTTAATTGATTAATTCAATTAAAGCACTTGTTGTCTTAGCAAATTATATAGTTATATTAAAGAATTAATAAATTCAATGGTTTCAAATTGTTTTAATTGATTCATATCTTCATATATTATGTTATAATTGCAACAAAATAATGTTTTACTTTCACCTAATTCATTAATCAATTCAATTAAAGCATTTGTTGTCTTAGCAAATATTTTAGTTATAATTACAAAAGATATTATACTATTTAAATTGATACAAAAACGCTTCAAAAATCAATTTACTTAATGCAAATTTTCTGCTATGACAATAAAAAATAAAGTACAGTGTACAAAAAAAATGTAACCATCAAAAGATGTACAGAATATGACTTTTTGTAAACTGATTAAATTTATGATGAAAGAAAATATGAGACACTGTCCAAGTGCTGAAATCAACAGTCGCGACCCAGTCTATATTTAAAGAAATACCAATACATATACAGGAGATACCTACTATATATATGGAGAGATTTTTTATAACACCACCACTACAACAAACAACGGAACACCAGCCATCCACATACCAAGCAGAGACCCGCACAACCACCAGATAATAAAAAATAAATAAACTCAACATTTAAGAGCAACAATGCCCGACTGGTGCTAATCTACAAAAAGAATTCAAAGAAATGAAAAATGAAAATTTGTTTCTTATCAGAGTCGAAAAAAATGAAATCATAAAAAATACAAAACCAAAAAAAAAAAATCAGAGTCGAGACTAAAAATTATTATCACAATTTGATGTCAAATGAATGGAAATATAAATGAAAAGAAACGAAACAAATAAAAAAATGTTCAAAGATGTTGATGGGACCGAAATAGATGCGTGACGGACTTAAGTAGTAATTGAACCGTAGAAGATGCGTACGACACATGTTAAGTGTAGACAAAGTAAGAGATTTCTGGGATGCGAAACACAAACACATACAAAAACATATTAATTAACTGATAATTTATAATTGATGAAAAAAAAATTATGTGGAAATTTTTTGTCATTTTAATGATTATGCCGAAATTAAAATTAAATTAATTTTGCACATTGTTTTCTATGAGAAGAAGATGCTGCTAATTTTTCAATTTAGAAAATAAAAATTTTATATTTTTTTTAATTTAAAAATTTAAGTTTTAGAATTTTTTTTAGTGAAAAATTTAAAATTTATTAAAAAAAAATTGAATTTTAGTAAAAAAAATTGAATATTTAAAAAAAAATGAGTTTTTATTGAAATTTTAATTTTTGGTGAAAAATTAAATTTTTAGTGAAAAATTTAACTTTTAATGTAAAATTGAATTTTAATGGATAATTAAATGTTTAATGAAAAATTGAATTTTTAATGAAAAATTTAATTTTTAATGAAAAATTGCATTTTTAGTTAAAAATTGAATTTTTAGTGAAAAATTAAATTTTTAGTGAAAAATTGAATTTTTAGTGAAAAATTGAATTTTTAGTGAAAAATTGAATTTTTAGTGAAAAATTGATTTTTCAGTTAAAAATTGAATTTTTAGTTAAGATTTGAATTTTTTGTGAAAAATTGAATTTTTAGTAAAAATGAATTTTTAGTGAAAATTTAATTTTTAGTACATTGTTTTTTTAATTTTTAGTCAAAATTTAAATTTTCAGCGAAAAATAAAATTTTTAGTGAAAAATTGAATTTTAAGTGAAAAATTTACTTTTAAATAAAAAATTTATTTTTAATGAATATTTTATATTAAAAATTTAATTTTTATTTAAAAAAAAAAAAATAATTTTAGTGAAAATTTGAATTTTTAGTGAACATTGAATTTTTAGTTAAAAATTGAATTTTTAGTTAAAAATTGATTTTTTAGTTAAAAATTGATTTTTTAGTTAAAAATTGATTTTTTAGTTAAAAATTGAATTTTTAGTGAACATTGAATTTTTAGCTAAAAATTGAATTTTTAGTTAAAAATTGAATTTTTAGTTAAAAATTGATTTTTTAGTTAAAAATTGATTTTTTAGTTAAAAATTGATTTTTTAGTTAAAAATTGAATTTTTAGTGAACATTGAATTTTTAGCTAAAAATTGAATTTTTAGTTAAAAATTGAATTTTTAGTTAAAAAATTTTCAGCGAAAAATAAAATTTTTAGTGAAAAATTGAATTTTAAGTGAAAAATTTACTTTTAAATAAAAAATTGAATTTTAAGTGAAAAATTTACTTTTAAATAAAAAATTTATTTTTAATGAATATTTTATATTAAAAATTTAATTTTTATTTAAAAAAAAAAAAATAATTTTAGTGAAAATTTGAATTTTTAGTGAACATTGAATTTTTAGTTAAAAATTGAATTTTTAGTTAAAAATTGATTTTTTAGTTAAAAATTGATTTTTTAGTTAAAAATTGATTTTTTAGTTAAAAATTGAATTTTTAGTGAACATTGAATTTTTAGCTAAAAATTGAATTTTTAGTTAAAAATTGAATTTTTAGTTAAAAATTGATTTTTTAGTTAAAAATTGATTTTTTAGTTAAAAATTGATTTTTTAGTTAAAAATTGAATTTTTAGTGAACATTGAATTTTTAGCTAAAAATTGAATTTTTAGTTAAAAATTGAATTTTTAGTTAAAAATTGAATTTTTAGTTAAAATATGAATTTTTAGTTAAAAATTGAATTTTTAGTTAAAAATTGAATTTTTAGTTAAATTTGAATTTTTAGTTAAAAATTGAATTTTTAGCTAAAAATTGAATTTTTAGTTAAAAATTGAATTTTTAGTGAAAAATTTACTTTTTAGTTAAAAATTGAGTTTATAGTTAAAAATTGAGATTTTAGTTAAAAATATACTTTTTAGTGAAAAATTTAATTTTTAGTGAAAAATTAAATTTTTGGTAAATAATTTTTTTTTTTTGAAAATTGTGTTTTTAGTGAAAATTGTATTTTTAGTGAAAAAAAAATTATATATATTTTTAGTCAAAATTTAGATTTTCAGTGAAAAAATGAATTTTTAGTGAAACATTGAAGTTTTAATAAATATTGAAATTTTATACTAAAAATTAAATTTATAGTGAAAAACAAAAATAGAATTTTATAAAAAAAATAAATTTTTACTGACATTTTCAAGAAAAACTGTAAAAATGCATTTCTAAATTTAATTTACAATATTTATATTGAAAAAAACTACATTTTGTATTTAATGATTCAGACAAATGTAGATAAATAACTACATAAGCACTTATTTCTTCTACATTTAGTATTTTTTTTTTACTTCAAGAAAATTTAGTAAACAAATACATGAAACAGTTTCTACTCTATGCAGAAAATGTATTTCTAATACATTGTAAAATTAAGTCAAATATTTTTTGAACCAACAAGTACATAAATGTAGTAATTTTTACCGCATTAATTGTCCATTTACATTTCAGAAAAACAATTATAAAATATAAAAACTTCAATTTAGATCATTTGTTTTTATTTTTATTTTTTGATAATGTATACACGATACGTGACATAATACGTATCGTATATCGAGTTGATCTCTTATTTCGTTCCCATTTAAAATCAAAAAATCATTCAGCTCAGGGGCCCTATTCTGGTTTGATGAGAAATATAAAATGAGAATGAAAATGAGATAAAAAATAATTTCATATTCAGTTAATAACATAAAAAATAGTTTTTGTTTCATTTTCATTCTCATTTTATATTTCTCATCAAACCAGAATAGTGCCCCTGCCCTAGTAGAAATTTTGGTAGGGCCATGGTCATGAAGTGATCATGCCATTATTTGAGATGATCGGGATATGTCCTTGTAACGCAGTGTCCTGATCATGTATTGACCTCAGGCCATGATCATGTACTGATCGGGCAATTCCCCATTTTATTATTTACCCAACAATTACCTTGTCTGAGCCCGAGCATAATAGGGTTTCTCTCATTAATCTCGATCATTGCCTGATGCTAATTTTGTTATGAGGAACAAATAATGTAGCTATGATCGGGAACATTGACTGTTTAGATAATGGAAACCTTGCTATGGTAAGCATGATAAGGGCATGCAAAGGCAATGATCATATTTTCTCTAATAGGGCTTACCCAACGAAAACCCGATCATTTCCCGATGGCGCATCGGGCAAATTTCTACTAGGGTGGTCCTACAAAAATTTTTAATAAATATATTGAATTTTCAGTTATAAATTTTATTATATTATTTCGAAAATTCGTATTAAAATAAAAATTACTTTTTAATACATTTTTGAATATTTAAATTTTTTTAAATTATTTAATTACATTCAAATATTTTCCGATTTATAAATTATGATTTATACGTTTGCATTTATATTTATTTGTCATCTTTATTGCAATTACAAAAATGAAAACACTTAAGTACCTCATTAAAGCATTATTATCTAATCACACAACTAATAGGACTTGAAGTGTTTGATAATTAAGCAGCCAACTGTGACCAAAGCGCCAATGAATTCTTCAATAAAATTTATTTGTCTTTCAGTTAATATTTAAAGCCAAACACATGACGAAGATATTTTGACAATATTGTCAATATAAAATGGGCTATAAATAAAACAAAAATAAAAAAATGTGACAAACATGTTTAAAAGAACTACTTACAGAGTATGTACCAAATATTATAGTATTTTCGGTACAAGATACGAATTGGGTACAACACAACACACGGTGGCAGTACGCAGCACCATGAGTGGCACAGAAAATACCAAAAAAAAAAACATGAACGTGAAAAACCCCATTATTGAGGAGGTGCCGCCGCCGTTTGTCGTCGAGCTGAGTTGTGACAAATTGGCTCAATTTATGTTTACACATGTTGAGAAATGTTTACGACGAATTTTTTTTATCAGTCAAACAACTGGCTTCACTTGATGAACATTTGAAAGTGTTCAGACTGAAAAACAGAAGAAAAAAAAACGAAAAAACCGGGGCAAAAAAAACGGAATAAACTGCCAAGAAAACAAACAAATATCGAAGACAAAGACATGTCATAGAGGGAAAAATTGTTCAACTGTTGAAAATAAACAGAGGTGTTACAAAAACAACAAAAATTACAAAAACAACCACCACAACTACAAGAAGAAGAGGAAGAGGAGCCCACAATCAACCACAAAATTGCAAATAAAGCAAAGAATTCCTCAAGTGCTGCCTGCTCCATAATGCGTTATCAACTTTTAACAGACTTTTACGACTTTACCAGTGTCAATAATAAGTGGCGCGCATAGCAAGCACCAAGTGCCAATGCGTTGCGCAAGGTGGCAACACTGGGTGCTTAATGGAAATACAGACAATGGTACTTAAAAATTAGGAACTTTTAGACTAATTAATATTTCCAATTTTTTTACTAATTTTTTCACTAAAAATTAAAATGTTCACTATAGATTCAGATTTTCACTTAAATTTCAATTTTCAATAAAACTTAAATTGTTCACTAAAAATTCAAATTTTCACATAAATTTCAAATTTTCACTAAAAACTCAATTTTTCACTAAAAAATCTATTTTTCACTAAAAATTAAATTTTTCACTAAAAATTGATTTTTTACCAAAAAAAAATTAATTGTCACTAATAATTCAAATTTTCAATAAAATTTAAATTTTTCACTAAAAATTTAATTTTAACTAAAAATTAATTTTGTCAATTAAAATCAAAATTTTCACAAATAATTCAATTTTTCGCTAAAAATTCAATTTTTCAATAAAAATTCAAATTTTCACTATAAAAATCAATTTTTCACTAAATATTAAATTTTTCACTAAAAATTCAATTTTTCACTAAAAATTCAATTTTTCACTAATAATTCAAATTTTCACTAAAATTTAAATTTAGCACTAAAAATTCAATTTTTCACTAATAATTGAACTTTTCACTATAAATTCCCTTTTTCACTAAAAATTCATTTTTTCACTAAAAATTAAATTTTTCACTAAAATTTCACTAAAAATTCAGATTTTCACTAAAAATTCAATTTTTCACTAAAAATTCAATTTTTCGCTAATAATTAAATTTTTCACTAAAAATTCAAATTTTCACTATAAAAATCAATTTTTTACTAAATATTAAATTTTTCACTAAAAATTCAATTTTTCACTAAAAATTAAATTTTTCACTAAAAATTCAATTTTTCATTAAAAATTAAATTTTTCACTAAAAATTAAATTTTTCACTAAAAATTAAATTTTTCACTAAAAATTAAATTTTTCACTAAAAATTAAATTTTTCACTAAAAATTAAATTTTTCACTAAAAATTCAATTTTTCACTAAAAATTCAATTTTTCGCTAAAAATTCAATTTTTCACTAAAAATTCAATTTTTCACTAAAAATTCAATTTTTCACTACAAATTCAATTTTGCACTAAAAATTAAATTTTTCACTAAAAATTAAATTTTTCACTATAAATTCAAATTTTCACTAAAAAAAACTCAAATTTTCACTAAAAAAAATTCAATTTTTCACTAAAAATTAAAATTTTTCACCAAAAATAAAAATTCAGATTTTCACTAAAAATTTAATTATTCACTAAAAATTCAATTTTTCACTAATAATTAAATTTTTAACTAAAAATTCAAATTTTCACCAAAAAATCAATTTTGCGCTAAAAATTCAATTTTCACTATAAATTCAATTTTCACTAAAAATTCAATTTTTCACTAAAAATTTAATTTTTCACTAAAAATTCAATTTTTCACTAAAAATTCAAATTTTCACTAAAAATTCAAATTTTCACTAAAAATTCAATTTTTCACTAAAAATTCAGTTTTTCACTAAAAATTCAATTTTTCACTAAAAATTCAATTATTCACTAAAAATTAAATTTTTCACTAAAAATTCAAATTTTCACTAAAAATTCAATTCTTCACTAAAATTAAAATTTTCACTAAAAATTAAAATGTTCATTAAAAATTCAATTTTTCATTAAAAATTCCAATTTTCACTAAAAATTCCAATTTTCACTAAAAAAAAATCCTTTTTTCACTCAAAATTTAAATTTTCATTATAAATTCAAATTTCCACTTAAAGATGCGCCTCATTTCATAAAACCCTTCAAAAAAAACGACTGATGAAACCTGTGGATTAGATAAAAACCGAAGAACAAAGTGTGGAAGTTAAAGAAAAATTAAGAGTTTACTCATAACGCATACTTTATACATTTTACGCCACCGACGTATTCCATGAAATGTCTGCCAAGCTTTCAAAGAATTGGTGCTGCTGCTGTTGCCCAACCTAAAAGTCCGACCTTCTTATCGCGCAGTGGTTTTTTTATTTCATTTTTGTCGTACTACGAGGTAAAGCGCTATAATTCAATTTTCCACTTTTCGCTGCCAGAAGATGTTGGTCGCGGCGCACCGCAAAAGACAAAGACACGAT
Organism: Dryomyza anilis; assembly: GCA_951804985.1. NCBI lineage: Eukaryota > Metazoa > Arthropoda > Insecta > Diptera > Dryomyzidae > Dryomyza > Dryomyza anilis. The sequence continues at coordinate 20,439,487 of OX638131.1, forward strand.
AAAAGCAGCCACCAGCAGTAGCTACCAACAAGAGAATTTCCCCCACAACCATGGGAAACCTAAAAAAAAACCCTCAGCATTACCCGTCATTCAGTTGATGCCATAAAGTGAATTAACTTAAAATCCATAAAATAAGACGTTCTATTGTTTTTTTTTTATATACTTCTATTATTTTTATTCTATTTTGCACTCTTTTACTTTGTGCTTTTGAAGCTCTTTATTTTTCGATATGGTTCAACCCTCCTTTGCTTTATATGCAGCAGTTTCTTAAGTTGATTCTTTTTGTTATTTCTGCAAAAATTTGAAACAAAATTTGTCGCTTTAGTTGCGCTTTTTCTGGTACATCTATATTTTATCTGTATTTTCTGTTTCTTTGAGGTATTTTAATAAAACTTAAAAGGATTTTATTATGCTGTAAATATGTTCAAGAGCATATGTGTTTTAGCATATATGTGGGGAGATTTATGGAGCTTTACAAAACTTTTATTAGACCGCTTTGTTTTGCATATAGAAAAAACGTGGTTTTTTCATAAGTCATGCAACCTGATTTTATAAGAATGATGTTGCCATTTTTGGTGTTCTTTAAAAGGAAACTTTATAAATAATTTATGAAATTTTTATTTCAACCTAAACAATTTTTAATTCTAATTTTTATTTAAAATAAAAATAATCACTTCAAATTTTATATTAAAAAAAAACAACAAAATTTCCCAAAAAAAAGTTATTTCATATTCAAATTTAGCAATATTCAAATATTTCTCAACAGAAAAACATTTGCTCAATATTTAAATATTTGTTCAAAATTTAAAAAAAACGTCTTTCAGTGATTAAATTTTAATTAAAATTTCTACTGAAAATTGAAATCATTACCTTAAAATTTAATTCTCACTTTAAATTCAAATGATTACCTTAAAATTTAAATTTGCCTCAAGATTCAAATTACTTACTCAAAATTTAGTTTTTTCACTCAAAATTACATTTTTCACTCAAAATTTAAATTTTCACTCTAAATTACATTTTTCTCTCAAAATTCCTTTTTTTACTCAAATTTATATTTTTCACTCAAAATTAAATTTTTCACTCAAAATTAAATTTTTCACTCAAAATTACATTTTTCACTCAAAATTAAATTTTTCACTCATTTTACATTTTTCACTCAAAATTACAATTTTTGCTCGAAAATAAATTTTTCACTCAAAACTACATTTTTCACTCAAAATTACATTATTCACTCAAAATTACATTTTTCACTCAAAATTACATTTTTCACTCAAAATATATCATATATCACTAAAAATAACATTTCTCACCCGAAATAACATTTTTCAATCAAAATTAAATTGTTCACTCATAATTACATTTTTCACCCAAAATTACATTTATCACTCAAATTACATTTTTCATTCAAAATTATATTTTTCACTCAAAATTATATTTTTCACTCAAAATTACATTTTTCACTCAAAATTTAAATTTTCTCTCAAAATTACAATATTCACTCAAAATTAAAATTTTCACTCAAAATTACATATTTCACTCAAAATTTAAATTTTCACTCAAAATTACATATTTCACTCAAAATTACATATTTCACTCAAAATTACATTTTTCACTCCAAATTACATTTTTCACTTAAAATTACATTATTCACTCAAAATTACATTTTTCACTCAAAATTACATTTTTCACTCATATTGCATTTTTCACTCAAAATTACAATTTTTACTCAAAATTAAATTTTTCACTCAAAATTACATTTTTCACTCAAAATTACATTTTTCACTCAAAATTACATTTTTCACTCAAAATTATATTTTTCACTCAAAATTACATTTTTCACTCAAATTACATTTTTCACTCAAAATTTAATTTTTCACTCAAAATTACATTTTTCACTCATATTACATTTTTCACTCATATTACATTTTTCACTCAAAATTACAATTTTTTCTCAAAAATTAGTTTTTTCACTCAAAATTACATTTTTCACTCAAAATAAAAATGTTCACTCAAAATTACAATATTCACTCAAAATTAAAATTTTCACTCAAAATTACATATTTCACTCAAAATTACATATTTCACTCAAAATTACTTTTTTCACTCATATTACATTTTTCACTCATATTACATATTTCACTCAAAATTACATTTTTCACTCAAAATTACATTTTTCACTCAAATTAAATTTTTCACTCAAAAATAAATTTTTCACTCAAAATTACATTTTTCACTCAAAACTCCATTTTTTGATAAAATTTATATTTTTTACTCAACGTTGCAGTTTACACTTAAAATAGCTATTTTCACTTAAATTAAAAAATTACAACTCTAACTTAATTTTTAAATTTTTACTCAATGTACAATTTTCACAAAAAATTCAAATTTATATTCAATTACATTTTTTTATAATTAAAAAATATAAATTTTAATTCCCTTCTATGTTTTATTTTCTGCTATAATTACTATTTGTCTTTTACTTACTGTATTTTGTCTATTTTAAAAATAGTGAATTAATCAATAAAGAGTTTTTTCCCACAACAACATTTGTCAATATTACGTAATTCATCAAACATTCTTTGCAAAGTTGTGCAATCTGCAGATGCCTGAAATGAGGCTGAAAAAACATAAGCTTGCGGAAAAGTTTTGCTGAACGTAAAACTCGAAAGAAAATTAAAGAAAAATAAAAAAAAAATAATAAAATAAAATCTACAACCAAGAAAACAGTGCAAAAATCAAAGAAATATGAATTCTTTAGAAACATTTTTTATAGAATTCTTTTCCTATTTTTTCAATAAGTCACAAAAACCTCTGAACAACTTGAAACACCCACATACTATAAAAGAGCAACGTAATAACCGTGAAGACTTTCGCAAGAACAAACTAAAATGTGCCTGTGTTGCCAACTGCTGCCAAACCGCTGAAAAAGCGCAATACGTTCAAATTGCAGAAGCAAAATAAATAATGCGAAAATTCGTAAATACACAAAAAATATATATATTAAAAATGGCAGCAGCTGATAAACATAAAATGCTTGATGAAATAATGAAAACAAAGAAGGAACATGGAAACCACTACAAATTGTTGCAAGTTGAAAAACAAACTGCGGCCCGTTTATTTATTTTTATTCTTTATTGTATTTTTTGCTGTTATCAGTGTAATTTTATTGACAAAAAGTAGTTAAATTTTTCAATTAACGATTTACGCTAAGTTCTTTAACTTTACTAACATTTTGAATATTTCAAATTTATTTTCAATTGATTTTTTTTTTTTCAATATTACAAATTTTAATATTATAAAATATAATTTTACAAACATTTTGTTAAGTTGACCAACATTTTTTTTTTATTAACAAATTTGACATTCAAATTAGCAAGTGCTTTTTTTCAATATTACAAAAATTTTATTAAATTGACCTACATTTTATTATTAATTTGTATTTAATACAAATATTTCAAAAATTTACTTAAATTTTATATATTTCAAATTGCTTTCCATTGACTTTTTTTAATATTACAAACATTTTGTTAAATTGACCAACATTATTTTTTTTTTAATAACAAATTTTTCATTCAAATTAGCGAAGTACTTTTTTTTATAATATGTCGAAAATTTTGTTAAAGTGACCAAGATTTTTTTATTAACATATTTGCCATAAATAAATTATCGATTTTATACAAAGATTTTAAATATTTACTTAAATTTAATATATTTCAAATAGCTTTCTATGGATTTTTTCTCAATATTACAAAAATGTTGTTAAGTTGACCAACATTTTTTTTTAATAACAAATTTTCCATTGAAATTAGCGAAGTACTTTTTTTTTAATATCACAAAAAAATTCTTAAATTGTCCAACATTTTGTTATTTACAAATTTGCCATAAATAAATTATCGATTTTATACAAAGATTTTAAATATTTACTTAAATTTAATATATTTCAAATTGCTTTCTATGGATTTTTTTTCAATATTACAAAAATGTTGTTTAGTTGACCAACATATTTTTTTTTTAACAAATTCTATGGAATTTTTTCAATATTAAAAAATTTTGTTAAGTTCACAATAATTTTTAGAATAACAAAATGTTGGTCTATTTAACAAAATTTTTGTCATATTGAAATAATAAGTACTTCGCTAATTTAAATGGAATTTCAAATTAGCGAAGTACTTTTTTTTTCAATATTACAAAAATGTTCTTAAATTGACCATCATTTGGATCATTGACCATCATATTGTTGAATTGACAAAAACCAAATTTTAATTTACAAATTCATCTTGTTAAGTTCACAATTCATTGCAAATTTTTAATATTTAAATATAGCATTTTAATTTTTCAATATTATTACATTTTTTTTTCGTATAGCAAAAAATATTATCAAATTAACATAATGAGAACATCAAATATTTCAAATATTTGCAAATTTGCTATTCAAATGAACTTTGTGACATAGTTTTTTAATATTCATTTTTTGTTTTTATTTCGTAAAATTAATATGGCTAAATTATTTTCTTGGGTTAACAAATTTATCATTAAATTAACAAATTTAGATTTTTTTTTATTATAATTTTTTAAATAGCTTATATTTTATTTATTTAGTTAATACATCTAAAAAGTATTACAAAACTAACAAAAAACATTAATTGTATTGACTATAATGACCTATTAAATTAACAAAAATTACAAAACGTATTTAGCAAAAATTACAAACATTTTCGTTAAAATTACAAAATACTGTTAAATGAAAAACATGCACATCTTCAAATTGAATAATTTCTTATTATTAAAATTTATTCAACTTTATATAATTTCTATTTTTTCAAAACAACAAATATTTTATTAAATTGACAGTCATATTATTGAACTAATAATAATATTATTTAATTCTTTGTTAAATATTAAATAAAAAGAATAATATAACATTTTTAAATATGCGTGCTTTATTTTTTTCATATTTGTTAAAAATATAATTTATTTGTTAAATTTACAAAATTAACAAAAATACTGCTGTCCTTTTTTTCTTAAGTGCATAATTTCCTAAAAGATTGAAACATGCATGCTTTACATTTTTCATATTTGTTAAAAATATAATTTATTTGTTAAATTTACAAAATATACAAAATGTTACTATACATTTTTATATATATTTTTCTTAAGTGCATAATTTCCTACAAGATTGAAATTTGTTGAAATTCTGCATTTAAATTTATCCTTTCGATTATTTTTATTTTTTTTTTCGATTTTTATAGTACTACGAAAATCACAAAGTCTTCCTCTACCACATTTTTTGTTTCTTAGTTTGTAATCTGATGATGATGACATCTATATCTACCACCATATCTACTACATAGTCATCATTATCTTTGTATCTTGTGGATTCATGTTCATTTCTCAGCCATAACCATGACGGACACACCCAGCACCAGTCGCTCGTATATCAAAATCTTAAAGAACAACACACGTTGTTGTCTTTATTATTTTTTCATATATTTATTAAAAATACAACAAATAAAAATAATTTATAGCATTTTGTAATTTTAAACAATTTTTTTGTTATATTTTTATTCTTACATTTGGTTTCAATTCTTGTCTGCGGCATATATATTTATTTGGGTTTATGCTCATATTTTGTTGCTGCTGTGAGTTACCGTATTTCAGCAAATAAACAGTTACTGAATTGGAACCAGATCCAGAGCCCAGACAAAGAACAAGACTCCAAAACCAGCAACATAACGCCGCACCAGCAACAGTCGGTTCCAGTACCCAGCAATCACCATTTTTCTTCTTTAGAGTCTTTGTTTTTTTTTCAGAACCTTGTCTGCGCGTTGCTCTTCTGTGTCATATTTTATTGTTATTTAATAAACATTTTCATTTAAATTTGTATTTTTTTTCATTTTTTTTAGAAAATACATTTTTTTCTCGGGACGATTTTTATTATTATTGATTAAATTTTTAAAGCTTTTATTGAGATGTATTTCATTCTTTTAATATTTAAAATAAAACTTGAACTTATGTGCGCAAGTTTCTTTGGAAAAATAAAAACATATAATTTTTGAAAAATTTAAAGTTTTAACAAAAATTTCAATAAAATATTTGCTATGAAATAATTAAAATTTATCAGATCAAAATTATATTTTTCACAATGATATTAAATTGTTTACCATAATATTAAATATTATTTATATCATTTGAATTTTCATAAAATTCAAATTTCAATTGAAATTCATATTTTCACCGTTGATATTTTTAATTCTTATTTAATTAAAACTTTATCAATTCTAATTTTTAAAAAATTTAAATTTTCACAAATATTCATCAATTTTTTAATATTAAATTTTATATGTTCACTCAAAATTTAAATAGCCATTCAAAATTCAAATTTAACTCAATCTTAAAAATTTGTACTCAAAATTAGAATTTTTACTCCTCATTCAAATTTTTACATGTAATGCAAAATTTTCATTCAAAATTAAATGTTTCACTGAAAATTAAAATTTTCAAATTTTCACTCATAATTCAAATTTTTACTCAAAATTAATTTTTTTCTAAAAATTCCTTTTTTACTCATAATTCAAATTTTGACTCAAAATTCAAATTTTGACTCAAAATTCAAATATTTACTGAAAATTCAAATTTTTACACCCAAATTCAAAATTTTACTCAAAGTTCAAATTTTTACTCAAAATTCAAATTTTTACTTAAAATTCAAATTTTTACTCAAAATTCAAATTTTTACTCAAAATTCAAATTTTTACTCAAAATTCAAATTTTTACTCAAAATTCAAATTTTTACTCAAAATTCAAATTTTTACTCAAAATTCGACTCAAAATTCAAAGTTTTACTCAAAATTCAATTTTTTACTCAAATTCAAAATTTTACTCATAATTAAAATTTTTACTCAAAATTCAAATTTTTACTCAAATTCCAAATTTTTACTCAAAATTCAAATTTTTACTCAAAAATCAAAATTTTACTCAAAATTCAATTTTTTGCTCAAAATTAAAATTTTTACTAAAAATTAAAATTTTTACTCAAAATTCCAATTTTTCACAAAATTCAAATTTTTACTCAAAATTCAAATTTTTACTCAAAATTCAAATTTTTACTCAAATTCAAATTTCGACTCAAAATTCAAATTTTTAGTCTAAATTCAAATTTTAACTAAAAATTCAAATTTCGACTCAAAATTAAATTTTTTACTGAAATCAAAATTTTACTCAAAATTCAAAGTTCTACTCAAAATTTAAATTTGAACTAAAAATTTAAATTTTTACTCAATTCAAATTCTTACTCAAAATTCAAATTTTTACTAAAAATTCAAATTTTCACTCAAAATTCAAAGTTTTACTCAAAATTCAATTTCTTACTCAAATTCAAAATTTTACTCATAATTAAAATTTTTACTCAAAATTCAAATTTTTACTCAAATTCCAAATTTTTACTCAAAATTCAAATTTTTACTCAAAATAAAATTTTTTACTCAAAATTCAAATTTTTACTCAACATTCAAATTTTTACTCAAAATTCAAAATTTTACTCAAAATTCCTTTTATTACTCATAATTCAAATTTTGACTCAAAATTCAAATTTTTACTCAAAATTTAAATTTAAAATGTTTACTCAAAATTCAAATTTTAACTCAAAATTCAACTTTTTACTCAAAATACAAAGTTTTACTCAAAATTCATTTTTTTTACTCAAAATTCAATTTTTTACTCAAAATCAAAATTTTACTCAAAATTAAAATTTTGCTCAAAATTAAAATTTTTACTCAAAATTAAAATTTTTACTCAAAATTAAAATTTTTACTCAAAATCAAAATTTTTACTCAAAATTAAAATTTTTACTCAAAATTCAAATTTTTACTCAAAATTCAAATTTTTACTCAAAATAAATTTTTTTACTCAAAATTCAAATTTTTACTCAAAATTCAAATTTTTACTCAAAATTCAAATTTTTACTCAAAATTAAAATTTTTACTCAAAATTTAATTTTTACTCAAAATTCAAAGTTTTATTTAAAATTCAATTTTTTACTTGAAATCAAAATTTTACTCAAAATTAAAATGTTTACTCAAAATTAAAATTTTTACTCAAAATGAAAATTTTTACTCAAAATTCAAATTTTTACTCAAAATCAAAGTTTTATTCAAAATTCAAATTTTTACTAAAAATTAAAATTTTTACTCAAAATTCAAATGTTTACTCAAAATAAAATTTTGACTCAAAATCCAAATTTTTACTCAAAATTCAAATTTTTACTCAAAATTCAAATTTGGACTCAAAATTCAACTTTCGACTCAAAATTCAACTTTGTACTAAAAATTACCAACCGAAACAGTTTTTCAACTACTGAGTAAAGCAGTTCCTTTAACAAGCATTGTATCCTGAATTGCTTTGCTGTATTTATATTTTTTATCACTTTTTTTTTGTATTATCTTCGTAAACTTCCTAAAAATAATAAATTTGCGGCTAAGTTTTTTCCAACATTTTTTAATTTTTGTTTTCATAATTTACGGCATATCCGTTTTTTTATAGTGGTATTTTATAGGAATTTTTAAGGATTAAGAACAATTACATAGCATTTATTTAAAGATTTTTTTGTATTCATTTTTTGTTAGATATTTTTTATATAATGTTAAATCTTTTTTGCTTTTCGATTCACAGTTAATTTGTACTACTATGAAATACTATAGAGTTTGTAAAATAAATTTTGAATGCGCTTATAAATTTTTCCATTTTATACACATTTCATAATCAATACATTTTCATTTGGAAACTAAAAATATAAAAATCTCAAAACAACAACAAAAGCCTCCGAAACTAGCACAGCAAATAAACAAATTTTCTGGATGACAATGACCCTCATCGATGTTTGTGTGAATAACATATATATTAAAACTATACAATCTAAATTGTATTAGAGCACCCCTTATACAGTAGTCAGAATTGCACAGGTCACTGCACGGAAATTTCAAATGAACAAGCAAAATAAAACGCGAACGTGCACCCAGATGATCGCGTATTTTTCGTACAAAATAGAAGCAAAAATAATAAAAACAACAAAAAAAACCAAATAAATCTACAAACAACTTGTCCAGTTTCAAATACAATGAACTACTGCAACAACAAAATAAAATTATTAAATACAACAAAACAAAATATTAGAAATTCAGCAAGTTTTCAGCTATTTATATGGCTTATCAAATGCCAAATGCAAAGCAAATATAAAAATAAAACAAACATAAATTAAAGCAAATATTAAAATAAAAAAAATTTAAAATTATAGAACAAACAAATGTAACTGAACTCAAGTTGATTAACATTTACTATAAATGTTTATTTTATTTGATATATATTTTGTTTCTTTTTACTTTTAAATTATCGTATATGACGCGTTCTAATCAGTAAACCTTAGAAATTGACTTTAATTTTAATAATATCGTTAAACTAATTTGACAGAATTGGTTTAGAATATCATACTAAATACTCAAGACGCATTGGTTATGGCTTTTGTGGGAAGTCATGAACATGGACAGATCATTATGGTCGAATTATGACAAGGTAAGACTACAAAAATCAATTCTCGATCATGACCCTTCTAGAAATTCTACTAGAGTAACTAGAGAATATGGTAACATCCCTAGTAGAAATTTTGGTAGGGCCATGGTCATGAAGTGGTCATGTCATTATTTGAGATGATCGGGATATGATGAGGCTCATAATGTGCTTGTAACGCAGTGTCCTGATCATGTACTTACCTCAGGCAATGATCATGTACTGATCGGGTAATTCCCCATATCATTATTTATCTGACCATTTCCTTGTTAAAACATGAGCATACGAAAGCACTATAAATACCCGATGAAATAAAATATCATACCTCATTGAAACCTGATAATTGCCCGATGAAAATGTCTTTATGAGGAACAACTAATGTAGCTTTGATCGGGACCATTGGCTGTTTAGATAATGTAAACCCTGCTATGGTGAGCATGATAAGGGCATGACAAGGCAATGATCATATTTGCTCTAATAGGGGTTACCTGACGAAACCCCGATCATTTCCGGATGGCGCATCGGGCAAATTTCCACTAGGGATATACTACGCATTGTCTGCCCATCTCCAAAATATACCTTTGAAATTACACAAAATTTTGCTTCCCGAAACTATAACCGAAATATTTCAAAAAAACTTCCAGACATTTTGTCTTATGAACCTGATTGAAATATTTATTAAAATCAATAAGCATTGACATTTAAATTGATTAACTGATAAGCAGGTTTTAGGTTTTGAAAACGCTAATTTTTTTTTTGATATTTGCACGCAGAAAATATAATGGACCTAAATATACCAACCGACATTAATTGCATTCATTAAACAAACCAGCAATGAAATTAACTAATTTAATTAAAACATTTGCTATTTTTCGTTAATTCAGCAATTCCGTTTGCTAATATGAATATTTGTACGTTAATTCAGCAAATGAATTAGTTGGCGCAGTTTCAACAATTATATTTGCTAAAACTGCGCCGACTAAATTATTTGCTGCATTGACGTTTTCATAAAATTAGTGAATTTGTTTGCTGGAATGATGAATAAATGCAATTGATATCGGTTGCTATATTTACGTCAATTATGTTATTGCTGTACATAGAAAATACAACCATTACATTATGTCGATAGGTATTTGTTATATATATTTATACCCTACACCTATGAGGTACAGGGTATATTAACTTTGTGCATATATTGTAACGCCCCTTAGGAGGCGTGTCCGGTATAGAAAAGTATATATATTCTTGATCAGCATCACTACCCGAGTCCGTTTAGCCATGTCCGTCTGTCTGTCTGTCTGTCTGTCCGTCTTGCTGTCTTGTTGTCTTGCTGTCCGAATACAGAATAACTTGAGAAATACTGATCAGAATGCGATGAAATTTCGTCTCAATATATTTTATCCAAAAGTAGGAATTGAGTTTGAAAACGAGCCAAATCGGTCAACGGACACGCCCACCTCCCATACAAGTCACTTTTATATAACTCTTTCGGAACTAATAATTCGAAAAGTATTCAAGGTATAGTTATAAAATTTAAAAAGTATTGTTAGAATTCACCTAAAAATATGTGGTCCAAAAATGGGCGTGATCCGCCCACTTTTTTTTTTCATTATTTCCCGGGTTTTCATAGTGGAAATTTGATCCGTAAATTATTAAAATCAAATCTATGAAATATTAGCCTTTCAAAATTTTAAATATAGGCGTGGTCCGCCCAATTACACTTTTCAAATTTTTTTTTATTTTTTTATACTTTATATAATTTTTTTAATTTATGGGGATATAAGACGTAAATTTCTGATATATGAATAATATTCTGAGGGTTAATATCCCCACCAAAGGTGTAGGGTATTCCATAGTCGGGCCCGACCGACTATAAAAATCCACCCCATGTGACCGAACTTACCCATGTGACCTAACTTTCCCAACTCGTTTTTTTTTGTTTTGTGGACAATTTTAAATGAGAATCATCGATAATAGAATAGGAAGCAAAACAGATTATACAACGATTTTTTACAACCACATATTTCAAAAATAAAATTTTACATTGCCGATATATTAGCGAAACTAACCCAAAATTATAACGAACTCAATCAATTTTTATAAAAATATATTTCTGTAATCATGCTACAGACATAATCATTTCTGATCATGCCTGTTTGATTTCAAATAAGTTAAAATTTCCACATCAATTTCCACATTTGAAGTTGCTATCCTGATCAGATTGTCTGATCCGGCTGCCTGAGCTTACCCTTATTTTAACCTTATATCATTCGATGTATATTTAAATTCTTCTTGAACTTTTTTTACCAAATTCGAGATTAGTTTCCATTAAATATGCTTTAAATCAAAATTCTTTGTGAATATTGGATCAGATTGCATTACGTGAATTTGAAATTAGTATATCCGTAGTCTACCCTGATCAGGATCATCATATTCTGATCAGAGACGGATGCGAAAAAAATGCTTACTTTCATCTATTTCCACTCTGGTCATTTTTAAGGTTATGATCCGTTTCCGATATAAGTCCCAGTACTAATTCTACCAGGGTACATCAGGAAGACCCAAGAAGACAAAATCACTAATCAAGATCCAGCAAAAATTGTTTTTTGGACGACAAGATCATTATTGAAAAAATCATATTATTCTTGAAATTCTTTATTTATGATCATGATATGTTGTACATTTTATACTACTATTGATGTAAAGGGTTTTAAATAAAACAAAAACGGATCCGAGACGGATGAGAAAAAAATGCTTACTTTCATCTATTTCCACTCTGGTCATTTTTAAGGTTATGATCCGTTTCCGATAATGGTCCCAGTACTAATTCTACCAGGGTACATCAGGAAGACCCAAGAAGACAAAATCACTAATCAGGATCCAGCAAAAATTGTTTTTTGGACGACAAGATCATTATTGAAAAATCATTTTATTCTTGAAATTCTTTATTGATGATCATGATATGTTCTACATTTTATAATAATATTGATGTAAAGGGTTTTAAATAAAACAAAAACGGTTTTGGATATCAATGAAATTCTTTATTCCTGTAAAAGTACGTTCGATGCCATTATGTATGGAACTCGATTTCTTTTGCTTGGCCACCACGGGCACGCTTGCAGAAGTCCAGACGCTGAATCCAATTTTCGACGGTTTTCAAGCATAAATCGGCCGATTCTGCTGCAATTTCACGTTCAATATTCGTACGAAGTTCATCAATCGTCGCTGGCTTGTTGGCATAGACCATAGACTTGACGTAGCCCCACAGGAAATAGTCTAACGGCGTCAAATCGCACGACCGAGGCGGCCAATCGACTGGACCATTTCGTGAGATAACACGTTCTCCAAACTTGGTTTCCAATAAATTGATTGTGGCATTCGCTGTGTGGCTTGTGGCGCCGTCCTGTTGGAACCACATGTCCTCCAAGTCCATATCATTCAATTGGGGCCAAAAATATTCGGTTATCATTGAACGGTAGCGATTCCCAATCACAGTAACGTGCCGGTCTTGATCATCACGGAAGAAGTACGGTCCAATGACGCCGCCGGCCCATAAACCGCACCAAACCGTAATTTTTTCGTGATGCAATGATGACTCATGGAGTACGTGTGGATTGCTGTCTGAGCAATAACGCATATTTTGTTTATTGACGAAGCCATTCAGCCAGAAATGAGCCTCATCGCTGAAGATGATTTTTCGATGAAAATTCGAATCATTTTCATGTTGTTGCTCAGCCCAATTCACGAACATACGACGCTTCTGGTGGTCAAGCGGCTTCAGTTCTTGCGTCAATTTGATTTTGTAAGGATGTAGGCCAAGATCTTTTCGCAAAATTCGCCACAAGGACGTCACAAAGATGCCCAACGCTTGAGAACGACGTGTGAGAGACACATTTGGGCTTTCTTCAACTGAAGCCTCAGCGGCAGCAATATTCTCGACACTACGGGCACGGGAACATTTTGCACTGTGCCTGTGGATTCAAATTTTTCCACTAGACGCTCAATTGTTGATCGGCTAGGACGATTATAACGACCATAAATTGGACGTAGCACTCTTAACGTTGAGGCCACTGACTCCGAATTTTGGTAGTAAATTTTAATAATTTCGACTCGTTGTTGACTCATGAAATGGCAAACCTTACTGAAGAGAAATGTCAAAAGAGCGGCAGGAAATATGGCTGCGTTTGCTGTCCCTGTCGCTCTACGTTTGTAGCGTCCCTTTTGAAAAACCTGTATTATATATATTATATTTGAAATGTTATTATCATTTTAATGTTCATCAATGCACACTCAGAAAAAAGACCATACAATTAATAGTACTTTTTTACTATTAAAATTAGACAACAGGTTTTTTTTTGTTTTTTGTAAATCAATAATACTGAATAATTTTTTTGTAATTTTTCTAAGTAAATGTTCTATAAAACACATCCCTGACATCAACATTATTTTGTAATGCATGACAAAGAAAATGTCATCATTACTATGCAGGATTAAAATGCTATCGAAGATCCTCATTCTGACATACACGAAGAGAAATGTCTGCAAAAATTTTGCAAAAATTAATCATGATATTCAGCAAAGAATAAGTAATCATTATTAATTTGGATTTTATTCATAATATATGATTATAGTAAAAATCAATCAATTATTATGATTAACTAAATAAAATAATGCGAATGCTTATTATTGTTTTATGTATAATATATACACAGGTCATGATTAATTCAAAAAGGTTCTGCAACACATTTTATGATTTTTTATTTATAGTTCATAATCAAATTTCATTCATTGTGTCAAATAGGCGTAGTCTGCACATGGCAAAATAAAGTGAAAAATAACGCATTTGAAAATATAAAACGTCAGGAATATTAAGAAAACAATAGAAAAATGCATTACTTTAACTTATTTTTCAGTTACATTTCATATTTCATATTCAAATGACACATTTTTCATTTTATTCAATCACTTAAATGTTCTTTATACTACAGCTACAGTTTTTCACTGCTGATTTTTCACAACTGTCGTGAATTGCGAGTAAAATTGAATTAAGAAAGTTAATATGTAATATGAAACATTAATATTCATAATTTCGCCTGTTATTATTAATAATAAAATGTGTAAAATTTATGAATCCTATGCATAATAAATGCATAATGATATAGAGTTTTTCATGCATGAAATTTGAACTTTTTTTTATTAGTATTATACATAATTTATGAATATAACTCATATATAATAAATTTAAAAAAAATGTTTTGTATATGTTTTATTCATAAATCATCAGTAAATAATTTTTTCCGTGTATATGAAAATCACTAATTTAAATTTACTTGAATAGTTTTATAAATTTATATTTTGAAAAGTGCATTTCAAAATTCTATAAAGTTAAATTTAATTCTCCTCATCCTTCTAAAATGGTATGAAATATAGAATTTTTTAATTAGCATTTTTAATCATTTACAAAAGTAAGGCTGTAAGAATAAATTGGAAAATTAAAACAGAAATTTAAAATTGTATTCACAAATAAAAGTTTTTAAATGATTTTTTGAAATAGCCAATAAATATTCAAATTTAGGTAGGGTTCCAACGTGATTATACTAAAATCTTAACAACGAGCTTTGTATATATTCGTTGAAAAAATATACTTGTTAAGTTGTTTGAAGGGATACTTCACTTCACTTCAAAATCATATAATCTTCTTCAGTTCAATGACATTCATACACCCAGAAAAAAATTCCCTCAAATCCCATTAAAATTGGTCAATAGGACAATTATTGATTTAATAGTATACAAAAAAATAAAAATTTTATATAAACTCAATGGCAATAATGTCATGGTATTTTCTAGTATTTAATGGTATTTTTCGATTAAAAAAATAATTTATCCTATTGAATATTTTTAATAGTAAAAAACTATTATTTATATAGTATTTTTTCTGGGTGAACAAACTTTGAATATAGTTTTATTTTTCATATTCATGTGAAAACTTCTTGGATACAAGAAAGTTTTCATTTGATTCTATATTAAGAAACAAGTTTGTTCAATTGTTATCTTTGCCTATTGTCATTTCTTTTCAAAATCATATAGTATTCTTCTTCGGTTCAATGACAATCATACATTGTGTGAATTTGTTGATATCCGCAGTTTGTTGATATCCGCAGAATAACTTCTTTGAATCAAGAAGAAGTTCAGCTGAGTTTTCTTTATCCAAGTTAACATTTGAAGTAGTTATTGAAATTGTAAAATATGTTTAAAATCGTTTCATTTTAAAAATCTGAACTGTTACGCAAAAATCAGAAATGAATCGATATCCAAAAAAAAAATCCATAGAAAATTTTTATTTTAATGTAATACTCCTGATATTATTGAAATAATCGAGCGTTCATCATATTATATATTTTATTTTTTATTTTGTTTCATAAACCTATACCCTAAAAATAGATATGGTTGTAACAAAAATACGTCAAATGACTTTTTGTTTTCGTTAAGACTTTTTCATAGATTTTTAAAATATTCTTTATTTTATTTTAAATAGTATTTTATATTGGAATTTTTGTAATATACCCCGTCTTAAGTATCAAAAATGTTGCGGTAATTCTGTAACTGATGTTTTATTTTACTTTATATTTTTTATCGGATAATGTAATATATTAAGGTGTAGAATATTTTTTAAGCTTCTTTAATTTTGTGATTATTATTTTATGGGTGTTTACTTAATGTACTGGCGCCATACGAAATTTATATCATACGTTCGTAGTAAATAATACAGACTTTTTTTAAATAAATCCTTCATAATACTATAAGAATAAATTATTTAAAATTTATTTATAAAAAAATTATTTAAAAAATAAAACCATCATTAAGACTCTGCTGCATTGCTTCCACCTCCGCCATTCAGTGCAAGCACCGAGAGCAAAGAGTTGCGATTGAAGACCCCCAACAGTTAGAGCGCCAACACAAATCCTCAATCGAAAAAAGAAAAAATAAACAACAAAACAAATAAAAGAAGAGCGTTTTTCGCTGCACAACAAACACGAGGAGAAGCGAGAGCATAGCAGAATGCAAGAGCAAATTGAGTTAATTAAAGAAATCAACAACAATATTTGCAGCAAGAGTTTAACATATAACAGAGCAGCGGAGAGTAACGAAAATTTAACATTACATTAACAGAGTGGTGAATTAGACAAGAGCAAACTTAACAGAGCTCTCTAATAAAGAACAGCGACAAAGAGTTAAAGAGCAACTGTGCAGACAAAAGTAATAAAGAGCAGATTGAGAATAAAAAATGTAAAAAAAAATAAATAAAAAATAATAAATTTTAATTAAACACAAATACTATTGCATTTATTAATAAAAGTTAAAAAAGGAAACAAATATTAAGTGCATTTTTCCAGCACTTGCTCTGTTTACATATGCTCTCTTTTTCTTATTATATCTACGCCGTTCTCTTCTCTTGTCGATGCTATTGCTCTCTCAAAAATCACATGTTCTCTATATCTTCAAGATCATCTCATTTCGCAGCTGTAGTGCTGGGCACAACACCCAACAACTTTTCTTACTAAAATTATCATCATTTTTATAAATTTGCTTACTCACAAAACCGCTTTTATATGGTTTAAAGATAAAGATTATTAAATGAAAAAAGTAATTATAAAAAAAAAACATAATTTTTAATAATTATTATTATAATTCCAACATAGTTCACTCACTCTTGTAACTATAAAAAGTATTTCTTGGGCTTGACTAAATTCAATAATGTTTATCAGTAATGTCGCATGTTGTGCTGACGCGGTCTCAGTGACCCTAATGGTCAGATAAAAACATGAAATATTATTACAGCAGTGGAAAATCCATAATTCATAAGACCAAATGATTCAGTTAAAGTAGGAGTCAACATTATGAGTCGAGATATTTGCGACAGATAAAATATAGTTACAAACAAATTAGTGACTGTAATGATATACTAAACGATGATGTTTTAGGAAACGTTTCTTTTTTTCAGAATTTCGTAAATACTGCGCCATTTTTCGTAAATGTATCATTCAAAAATTTGGAAGTTTTTAGCAAGAAAAACCCTTATGAATCAGAAGCAAAATTGGGTATTGAAATTCAATTTATGTAAGATTTTAAACTTCTAAGTCTCCGGAAAAATTTTCTTGAGTAATAATTGCGCCGGCACAGAATTGACCCTCGAAGAGATCTGTCTCGGGGTAGAATTGTCCGTAGAAGAATTGCTTGGGAAAGAATAAATTAGGGAAGTACTTTCTGTGGAAAACAAATTTTCGGGCAAAAACTGCTTCTGGAAGTAGTTGTTCTGGGAAGAATTTTGTAGGTCAAGAATTATCTTAGGAAATAATTCTATTGTAAATAATGGCCCAGAAAATAATTCCTGGGGCGAAATTGTTTGGATATTAATTTACTCTGCTAAGAAGAAAGAGATGTCCGGGGAAAAATTCCTGAGAAGAATTGTCCCGGAGAAGATCTACCTCAGTGAAGGAATAAACAGAGCAGAATTAACGCTCGATAGAATTGTCTCGATGAAGAGTAGTCTGGGCAAGAAATGTACAGAGAATAATTTTTCGCGAAAGAATTGTTACGGGAAGAGCTGCGGCAAGAAATTTTCCAGAAAATAAATTTCTCGAAGAACAATATTATGGTAATCAATTTTCTGGGAATGAATTTTCCGTGAAAGATTTATCTCGTCTGGGGAAGAAGTATCCAAATAAGTATTACCTCCGGCAAGAATTGTCATGGAGTAGATTATTCCAGGAAATAATTGTCTCTTCGATGAATATTCGGGAAATAATTTCATTATGAAAGTATGAACTCCGAGGAGATTTGTTTTCAGAGAGAATTGTCCAGAGAATAAAGGTTTGGAAAAGAGTTGATTGGGCAAGAACTGTCTGTGGGAAGATTTTTTTCAGGGAAACTTACCAAAAATGTACTTAGTGAAGAATTATCTTGGGACTGAAGTATTGTCCCGTAGAATATCTTAATCGGGGTATAATTTTCTCGTAAAAGATTTATGTCGGGGAAGATTTATCCAGAGAAGAATTGAAACGGCAAAGAACTGTCTCGGAAAAGAATGATCAGTTGAAGTCTTTTCTGGGAAGGAATTAGCTCGGAAAATATTGATTTCGGACCATTGTCTAGGGTAAGAATAGTTTGAGAAAACAATTACTAGGGAAAAATGTATTGGGAAAGAATTTTCCGGAAAAATTTTCAGAAGAATTGGAGGAAATGTCATGGAGAAGATCTATTTCGGGGAAGAATAATCCGGTAAAATATCGACGTGGGAAATAATTGTCTCGGAACACAATGGTCCGCGAAAGAATTTTCCGGGAATGATTTGTATCAGGGAAAAACAGACGTGGAAAGAATTGTAAAAAGAATAATTTTCTCGAGGAATAATTTTCACTGGAATAACTGTGTCCAGAAAGAATTGTTTGAGGAAAATTTCTCGGAAATCATTTGTTCGAAGAAGAACTGCTTGGTAATCCATTTTCCAGCAAAGAATTATCTCGTACGGGGAAAAATGATTCCAATAAGTATTATCTCGAGAAAGAGAGAGCTCGGAGAAGACTTGTACAGGTATGAATTGTCTCTTGATGAAAAATTATCTTGAAAAAAAATGTCCGGAGAAATTTTCCGGAGAAGACCTGTCCCGTAAAAGATCTGTCTTGGGGAATAATTGTCTCGGAGAAGATCTATCTCGGGGAAGATTTATCCGGAGAAGGCTTGACGTGGGAAAGAATGGAACTATGAAGAATTTTCCGGGAATGAATTATCTCGTGAAATAACTGTTTCAAAGAAAGATCAGAATTTTTCTAAGCGAAGAATGTTTTGAGAAAAAA
This sequence comes from Dryomyza anilis, assembly GCA_951804985.1. NCBI lineage: Eukaryota > Metazoa > Arthropoda > Insecta > Diptera > Dryomyzidae > Dryomyza > Dryomyza anilis. The sequence continues at coordinate 20,458,899 of OX638131.1, forward strand.
ATAATTTGGGGAAAAATTGCACAGATAAAAATTGCCAGGGGAAATTTTCAAAAGAATTGAAAAAAATATGTTGAAGAAGATCAATTTCGAGAAGTATTAACCGGAGTAGAATTGACGTTGGAAATAATTGTAACGGAACGGAATGGTCGGCGGAAGATTTTTCCAGAGAAGAATTTTCAAGGGAAAGATATTGGAAAGATATTGGAAAGATATGGAAAGAATTGACTCTTGGAAGAATATTCGGGAAATAATTTCATTAGGAATCTCTGAGGAGATTTGTTTCAGGGGAGAATTTTCGGGAGAATAAGGTTTGGGAAGAATAGTTTAGCGTAGAACTGTCTGTGGGAAGATTTTTTCGGGAAAAACTTACGAAAAATTTACTTAGTGAAAAATTATCTTGGGAATGACATATACGGGGAAATTTTATGGAGAAGAATTCTAAAATATTATTGGGAAAACTGACTCGGGAAAGAAATTTGTTAGGAGTTAATTTTCCAGAAAAAGAACAATTTGGTGCGGAATGGTTTCGAGGAAGAATTGTCTAGATGAAAAATTGTTTCGGCTGAGAATTTCCCAGGGAAAAAATTCACTCTTCATTCCACCCAGCTCATTTAACATTTTTTGTTATTATTTACAAAAATTCCTTATATCAAATGCTGTATAATATCAAAAAAACTGGTAACGAAAAGCCAAAATTATCTAAGCTTTAAAGAGTTTTATTTCCAAAAATTACATTTGTTGTTTACATGCGAATAATTTCAACAAATAATTTTACGAAAATCACACAAAAACCTTGAACCTGGCGGAGAGTAAAATGAGAAGATGGAGAGTGAATGTTGTTACATGTTGTTGCTATTGTTGCCACTACGTAGGAGTAGCTCACAAATGATGCTGACAAAAATTACAGCAATTAGACAGCAACAAACAACAACTACACCAACAAATAGACAACAAATGCAACAATCAAAAAAAAAATTGCATGTGAAAAATAATATTTGCTTAGTTTTGCTTCAATGATTTTGTGGTCGAATGATTTTCAACTAATTTCTGTTGTTAGATGCAGCAGCAGCGGCAACAATTGCTACAAAACCACAGCAGAGCCATCAAAGCATCGTTAATGCGAAGCTGCATAAAGTTGGAAAATGTATTAAAGAAAAAAAGTTATATAAAAAAAAATTCAAAGGAAATCGTTTAATTTTTTTATCATTTTTTTTTTCTAAAAAATAATTGAAGCGATTGTTGCGATAATTTTCAAACACTCACTTTGTGTTGCTGCATTGCGCGCCAATTGACTTTTTGCATGAGTTTCCCGTATTAATGGGAAAAGTTGCCAACTTTTATATTTTTTTTATGAGATTTTTGTGAAATATTAAATTATAAGTGAAAAATTTAATTTTGAGTGTCTAATTTAATTTTTAGTAAAATTTTTATTGAAAATTGAATTTTTAGTGAAAAATTGAATTTTTAGTGAAAAATTGAATTTTTAGTGAAAAATTGAATTTTTAGTGAAAAATTGAATTTTTAGTGAAAAATTGAATTTTTAGTGAAAAAATGAATTTTTAGTGAAAAAATGAATTTTTAGTGAAAAATTGAATTTTTAGTGAAAAATTGAATTTTTAGTGAAAAATTGAATTTTTAGTGAAAAATTGAATTTTTAGTGAAAAATTGAATTTTTAGTGAAAAATTGAATTTTTAGTGAAAAATTGAATTTTTAGTGAAAAATTGAATTTTTAGTGAAAAATTGAATTTTTAGTGAAAAATTGAATTTTTAGTGAAAAATTGAATTTTTAGTGAAAAATTGAATTTTTAGTGAAAAATTGAATTTTTAGTGAAAAATTGAATTTTTAGTGAAAAATTGAATTTTTAGTGAAAAATTGAATTTTTAGTGAAAAATTGAATTTTTAGTGAAAAATTGAATTTTTAGTGAAAAATTGAATTTTTAGTGAAAAATTGAATTTTTAGTGAAAAATTGAATTTTTAGTGAAAAATTGAATTTTTAGTGAAAAATTGAATTTTTAGTGAAAAATTGAATTTTTAGTGAAAAATTGAATTTTTAGTGAAAAATTGAATTTTTAGTGAAAAATTGAATTTTTAGTGAAAAATTGAATTTTTAGTGAAAAATTGAATTTTTAGTGGAAAATTGAATTTTTAGTGGAAAATTGAATTTTTAGTGAAAAATTGAATTTTTAGTGAAAAATTGAATTTTTAGTGAAAAATTGAATTTTTAGTGAAAAATTGAATTTTTCAGTGCAAAAATGAATTTTTAGAGAAAAATGAATTTTTAGTGAAAATTGAATTTTTAGTGAAAAATTGAATTTTTAGTGCAAAAGTGAATTTTTAGTTAAAATTCAATTTTTAGTGAAAAATTAAATTTTTGTGACAATTTTGCGATTTTCGTAAATTATTTAATTTTCAGTAATAATATATATTACTGAAAATTTTTCAATAGCTGGCAAGTTTCATTAAAAATAAAGAAACAACTATGCAATATAAAAAATGACAACAACAATAGCGTGTGACCGACTGCGTTGTTATAACTTCTAAACTTAATTTGTTGCTGCCGCTTTTTTTAGTTGTTTTTTTTTTCTCATTATTTTTTTGCAATAATATTTTGTGTGCATCATTTTAGATATTATTGTTGTTGCTAAAACAATTTGTTGTTGTTACTATAATTGTAGTGTACATATTGTTGTTGTAATTGTTGTTTTTGTAGTTGTTGTTGTCTACCCACGCTTCGTTTCACGTTTGGCTCGGATGCGGCCAGCGTATCTATTTAATCCGCCATGGCCAAGGTTAGCGCACAGCGAGCGCACCGCTGCGCTAGTCAGAGATACAAAAACCACAACAACACAACGTTGCCGGCAACAACAACAACAACATCATCATCAGCAGCAGCAGCAGCATTATATAATAAAAATAAGAATAATTATAACACTCTACAACAACAACAACGACGAAGAATGCAATGTACAAAGTGTATTTAATTTTGCATTCAATTTTTATTTTTTTTAATGATTACTCATCATACTCAGTAGCACAGCGACAAATTTTAATTGTTTTCTAGTATTTTTTTATAGAAATTATTTAATACATATTTTATTTATCATTTATGGCCTTCCTTCCTATACTCCTACTTTTTTTTCTTACATATATTACCTAATTCTTACCTAACTTCCCTGATCCTTACCTTCCTTCCGTGATCCTTACCTTTCGTACCTTCCTTACCTTCCTTACCTTCCTTACCTTCCTTACCTTCCTTACCTTCCTTACCTTCCTTACCTTCCTTACCTTCCTTACCTTCCTTACCTTCCTTACCTTCCTTACCTTCCTTACCTTCCTTACCTTCCTTACCTTCCTTACCTTCCTTACCTTCCTTACCTTCCTTACCTTCCTTACCTTCCTTACCTTCCTTACCTTCCTTACCTTCCTTACCTTCCTTACCTTCCTTACCTTCCTTACCTTCCTTACCTTCCTTACCTTCCTTACCTTCCTTACCTTCCTTACCTTCCTTACCTTCCTTACCTTCCTTACCTTCCTTACCTTCCTTACCTTCCTTACCTTCCTTACCTTCCTTACCTTCCTTACCTTCCTTACCTTCCTTACCTTCCTTACCTTCCTTACCTTCCTTACCTTCCTTACCTTCCTTACCTTCCTTACCTTCCTTACCTTCCTTACCTTCCTTACCTTCCTTACCTTCCTTACCTTCCTTACCTTCCTTACCTTCCTTACCTTCCTTACCTTCCTTACCTTCCTTACCTTCCTTACCTTCCTTACCTTCCTTACCTTCCTTACCTTCCTTACCTTCCTTACCTTCCTTACCTTCCTTACCTTCCTTACCTTCCTTACCTTCCTTACCTTCCTTACCTTCCTTACCTTCCTTACCTTCCTTACCTTCCTTACCTTCCTTACCTTCCTTACCTTTCTTACCTTCCTTACCTTCCTTACCTCCTCGAGATCTATCTTAACTCCTCCTATCCTTTTGAATCGCATCCTTACATTTTTAACACCCGTCCTACCTTCTTCACTCCTTCTCTTCCTTTCTTACATTACCTTCTCTACCTTACTCATTCAATCTTTAAACTCATTAAGAACTTCCGACGATTCTCGAACCCAGTCAAGGTCATTGCAACGCAAATGTAAACTTTTAATACTCAAAAAACCAACCAATTAAACTTAAAAGCTGATACAACAATTTATTGCCAAAACCAAAAATAAAACATCAAAAACAAAAAAAGAATGGCTTTAAAAAAGCAGACTTATGGACACATACACAAAATTATCAAAACGTATAATGCCCCGAAAAAACCAGACACCCGCGGCATTGCCGGCAGTACCTACAACAAACAAGAATATTATAAAAGTAACAAAAACCACTGCATTGAGATATTTTGTCAAAAATTTATAAAAAATATAAAAGAAATTAAATAAAACATACAAAATACAAACAAAAATAAGAAATTAACCACTCACGACAAAGATGAAATTAATATAAAAAAAAAACATAATTTAACACTTGTTAAACTGGAGGGAAACCACTCTTCAAACAGGGTCTGAGGAAGAATTATACTTATTTAACCTTGAACTAATGAAAGCAATGAAATAAATTACAAGCTTTTATTTGCAAAATATATTTTGATGTTCTTAAAATGCAGCAGGCACTTTTAAGCAACTCGTATTTACTTTTCAAAAAAATGCAGGTATGTGCAACGAATTGCGACACCCTAAAAAAGGAGCGACTTTAAACTAAAAAAAAAATAAAAGTGAATAGAAACGATTCGCTACATTATTGTGTATTAATATTGAATTACTTTATTAATTTATTTGCTTTTAATTTTTAGAAGAGTATTGAATAATCGACAACACGCAAAACATCAAATTTACACGTACACTAAGAAAAAAGTGACGTAATAAAATTAAATAAAATTTGATTTAAATACTTCTGTAATAAAAAACGTAATACTCCATACAAAGAATATTACGTGCGTATTTAATTTCAAAATAAATAAAAAAGTATTTAATTTTATTAAGAATTTCGAAAAAAGTAAAATAAAATAATAATTTTATCTGCTCCTAATCTTCTTTATATGAAATAAATAGTTTTTAAAATACCAATTTACGTATTTGTGATGTTGTGATTAAACTAAAATATTATAACCTTAATAAAAAGTGATAAAAAGTGATAAAAAGTATTTGCTTCAAATGTTATTACATACGTAATAAATTTAAATATTAAGTATTTACTTAAAATTTTATTACGTACGTAATAAATTTGAATAAAAAGTATTTACATCAAGTTTAAATAAAAAGTATTTTATTTTAATACAAAAGACTACGGGTGAAAAACGTGTCGAAAAGTATTGAAATTTATTACTTTTTTATTTAATTTTATTACTTTTTTCCCTCAGTGTAGGTAATTCGGACACTAAACCAGTATTGAACATAATTCCTGGTCTCATAAATTAAAAATTGACTAATATTCAAATTAAATAGAAATAAGTATTTTTTTTAATATCACGAGTTATGTATTTAAAAAAAATTAAATGAAATAAAATTAAAATCATGTGTCAAAATGCAAATACTTTTAAACTGTTGTATTTGATTTTAAATTTATTGAAGGTACTTTTAAATTATCGAAAATAATTTTTAACTAATTTAAAATTTAGTAGTTAAATTATTTTGTGATATTTTTAAACTACCTAGAGTTATTTTTTTTTAACTAACTACATTTAGATTCTTACAAACTTTCGCAGCTACTCAAAAATACCTCTTAAAAATGCAAATACTTCAACATTACTGCAGTTACTTTCTTGCAGGTACATTTTGGCTCTCAAAAATTGATTTTAACTATCGTAGATACTTTTTTAACTATCATAGATATTATTTAACTTCCATGGGATAGTTTTGAACTACCATTAGATACTTGCAAGTAGGCGCAACTACTTAAAAAGATACTTTAAAAATGCATAAATACACTTGAGCTGTTTGCAGATATTTGAGACTGCTTTTAAATTTACTGCTTTTTAGGTCTTTTTAACTATCATAGATAATTTTTAGCAATCATATACATTTCATAGATACTATTTAACTACACAAAAAAAATTTTCATACTAATATGGAAAGATATACGAATTCGAATTTCGGTAGTAAATTTTAATAATTTTGACTCGTTGTTGGCTCGTATATCTTTCCATCATGAAATGGCAAACCTTACTGAAGAGAAATCTCAAAAGAGCGGCAAGAAATATTCCGTCGTTTGCTGTCCCTGTCGCTCTACTTATGTAGCGTCCCTGTTGAAAAACCCTTAAAAAAAACTTTTGTAGCGCTCTTATTGAAAAAAATATAAAAGAGAAATTTTCCGCGAGAATTCAGCACAACACAAGAATATACATGGGCACAGAAGCCTGAACAGAATTATATATGTTTTTTTTTAATCCCTGATATTCAGTTAATTTTGTGGTTTTTTCACGAACGGGATTTTTTACAGAGAAACCGGTTACTCGACAAGATTCAGCATCCTTTAAGGATGAATATGTGTAAATATTGACAAGTTGGCAACTCTGGAAGTTAAGTTTTGAACCGTTTTGTAAGGTGATATGTCATAATTTTGACAAATGTATCACTTTTGAGGGGTTTTCACGATAACTCACAAACGGGATTATTTACAGATAAACCGGTTACTTGACAAGATTCAGCATCCTTTAAGGATGAATATGTGTAAATATTGACAAGTTGGCAACTCTGGAAGTTAAGTTTTGAACCGTTTTGTAAGGTGATATGTCATAATTTTGACAAATGTATCACTTTTGAGGGGTTTTCACGATAACTCACAAACGGGATTCTTTACAGAGAAACCGGTTACTCGACAAGATTCAGCATCCTTTAAGGATGAATATGTATAAATATTGACAAGTTGGCAACTCTGGTAGTTAAGTTTTGAACCGTTTTGTAAGGTGATATGTCATAATTTTGACAAATGTATCACTTTTGAGGGGTTTTCACGATAACTCACAAACGGGATTCTTTACAGAGAAACCGGTTACTCGACAAGATTCAGCATCCTTTATATATGAATTTGTTCATCAATTTTATGAATTTATCATTGCGACTCAACCAGTCATCAAGTTCATTCCATTTATGAATCGTTCATAAAACCTTAATGAAAAAGTTCATAATATTGATGAACCCATTCATACGCATTACACATACATAGAGGCTGCGCTGCATCATAAAATGAATATGATTACCTCAATGAAAGCAATTCATAACAATTATGAACGCGTTTATTATATCAGTTTCGATCAAATTGTGCGATTCATATATACGAATGCGATTCATATATACGAATTATTATGAACATTGTCTCAATTAATGGTGTTCATTTCATTTATGAACAAATTTTTGTGTGTGTATTTTGAGATACTTTTTTTAACTACCTTTATATATCGGCGAAATTTTAGATACCTCTAAAAATGCGTCAGTGCTCTTGAACTATATCCAAATTCTTTCAATATAATTATTGCAGTTACTTTTTACTAATGTAGAAACTTTTTAGTTATCGACAATACATTTTTTAACATCTACACAGAAAAAAAGTTCATACTATTAAAGAATTTGTTCATCAATTTTATGAATTTGTCATTACGACTCAACCGGTCACCAAGTTCATCCCATTTATCAATCGTTCATAAAACCTTAATGAAAAAGTTCATAATATTGATGAACGCATTCGCTGATACCAGCGAATGAATTGCATATACGTAGAGGCAGAGCTGCTTAGCCTCAAAAAATGAATATGAATAACTCAACGAATGCAATTCATAACAATTATGAACGTTTATTATAACAATTTCGCTCAAATAGTGCGATTAGTATATACAAAGAATAGTTGATAAATATGATTTTTTTTCATATATATTATGAACATTGTCTAAATTAACGGTGTACATTTCATTTATGAACAAATATTTTCTATGAATACAATGTATACTATACATGCCTTGAGATTTTTTTGTTATATACTGGAAAGTTTTCGTAGCTTGAAAAACATTTAATTACTTTTAGAAATGCAAAAATATTCTTGAGTCATATGCAGATACTTTTAAAGTACAGCGTTTACTTTTAAAATTATTGCAGATAGCCCTAGTAGAAATTTGTGTAGAGCCATGGTCATGAACTGATCGGGTAATTCCCCATTTCATTATTTAAAATAGTTTGTATATACTGCTGCTGTTTATTATTACTCTGCACATATTTAAATGATTTTTATTAAATGGATTTAATATTTAAAACTGCATATGATAAAATGATCATTTACATGATGATATTTTCTGTCATTTTATAACATCTTATTTTACATTTATAATTTTAAAAATATATTTTAAATTTAAGGTAAGAAAAAGAAAGGTATTGGTGATTTTTTTGTAAATATGGTATAAAATTACCGTTAAATGTAAATTTAATAAAAATATGTTTAAAATAATGTTAAGATAATTCTGATAGTTTCCGTTTAATAAAAAATAAAAAGGGTATTCTCATTATATTCCGATCATTTCCCGCTAGAAATTTTCTTATAAGAAACAACTAATGTAACTAGGATCGGGACCTTTGAGTGTTTAGATAATGTTAACATGATAAGAGAATGACAAGGCAATTAACATGTTTGCTCTAATAGGACTTACCCGATAAAAATCCGATCAATTCCCGATGCGCATCGTGTAAATTTCAACTAGGTACTTTGCATTTGTTCTAGATACTTGGACACTATTTCAGATACTTCCAAATTGTCGCATCTTGAACAAATCGTTTCGATACTACAAGAATTGCTTTATAAATCAAGGGTCAAGCACATCGTGCTGAATGCTGATACTGTTTACATGTCTCTAGATACTTTCAAAATCATGCAGATAAAGGGTTTTTCAATAAGAGCGCTACAAAAGTTTGTTTCAACAGGGACGCTACAAAAGTAGAGCGACAGGGACAGCAAACGAAGCCATATTTCTTGCCGCTTTTTTGACATTTCTCTTCAGTAAGGTTTGCCATTTCATGATGAAAAGATATACGAGCCAACAACGAGTCGAAATTATTAAAATTTACTTCTGAAATTCGAATTAGTATATCTTTCCATAATGAAATGACCGTTTACTTGCAAATACCTTAAAAATACATTTTGCATAATTTTCCTAATATTGCAAATTGCATTGGCTGGTTAACATGATATTACTTATCGCATAAAATTAATTAACGTCAAACCATTTCAATTAATCGATAAATATTAAGTGCTTGTTTGTATCTAGATACATTTACATACATGCATACTGCTTGTATCTAGATACAAATGTATCTGCTTATTAATACAGCTTAATTTTACTGAAACACAGTAGCACATTTTTGTGTGAATTTATTTAGTGTAAAATGTGTATTTATTATTTAACTTTAGTATTTAAATTTAACATTTTTTAACTTGTTGTTTTTTTTTTTATTTAATACAATTCAGACAATTGCTTTTTGTTGCCGGTTTTTTTCAAAATTTTATTTGCATTTATATTTTTAAAACTCACTTCATCTACTTGTTGGCGTTCGAGTTCAATAACCCCCCGAATACTTTGAAAAATTGTTAATTATTTTTACCTGTTGTTGTATTTTATGTTATTTGCACCAAAATTTGTTTCATATTATTTATTATTATTTGTCCGCTTTTATTGCAAATGGGAGATACCAATAATGAAGATAAAATAATTTTAAACATTAACATATTTTAAGCAAACTGAAAGTTATTGCTTTTAATGAGTAATTTCTAGTCGAAAATTACTCATTCATTTTGGAAGTTTTGTTTAAATTAGAATTTAGTCATATTAAGCAGATGTGGGTGGGCGTCAGCGGTAGCAAAATAATTAAATTAATTTATAAATGACAAATAAATCAAAATTATTAAATTGCACTGAAAATTAAATTTTTCACTAAAAATTCAATATTTCACTAAAAATTAAATTTTTTACTAAAAATTTAAATTTTCACTAAAAATTTAAATTTTCAGTAAAAATTCAATCATTTACTGAAATTTCAATTTTACAGTCAAAATTCAATTCTTACAAAATTAAAATGTTCATTAAAAATTCAATTTTTCACTAAAAATTCAATTTTTCACTAAAAATTCAATTTTTCACTAAAAATTATATTTTTCACATAAAATTCGTTTTTTTACAAAAATTCAATTTTTTCACTAAAAATTCAATTTTTCACTAAAACTCAATTTTTCACTAAAAAATTCAATTTTTCACTAAATTCAATTTTTTACTAAAAATTTAAATATTCACTAAAAATCAATTTTCAATTAAAACTCAATTTTTACCTAGAACTTAAGAATTTAAATTTTTAACAAAAAATGATTTAAAAATTTCAATTTAAAAATAAAATTTCAATTTCTCACTCAAAATTAATTCTTTCACTAAAAATTAAAATTTAACTAAAAATTAAAATTTTCACTAAAAATTAAAATTTTCACTAAAAATTCAATTTTTCACTAAAAATCCAATTTTTCACTAAAAATTCAATTTTTCACTAAAAATTCAATTTTTCACTAAAAATTCAATTTTTCACTAAAAATTCAATTTTTCACCAAAAATTCAATTTTTCACTAAAAATTCAATGTTTCACTAAAAATTCAATTTTTCACTAAAAATTCAATTTTTCACTAAAAATTCAATTTTTCACTAAAAATTCAATTTTTCACTAAAAATCAATTTTCAATTAAAACTCAATTTTTCAGATAGAACTTAAGAATTTAAATTTTTAACAAAAAATGATTTAAAAATTCAATTTTTCACTAAAAATTCAATTTTTCACTGAAAATTAAATTTTTCACTGAAAATTCAATTTTTCAGTAAAAATTCAATTTTTCTGTAAAAATTCAATTTTTCACTAAAAATTCAATTTTTCACTAAAAATTCAAATTTTCACTAAAAATTCAAATTTTCACTAAAAATTCAAATTTTCACTAAAAATTCAAATTTTCACTAAAAATTCAATTTTTCACTAAAAATTCAATTTTTCACTAAAAATTCAATTTTTCACTAAAAATTCAATTTTTCACTAAAAATTCAATTTTCACTGAAAATTCAATTTTTCACTGAATATTTTCACTAAAAATTCAATTTTTCACTGAATATTCAATTTAACACTAAAAAATTCAACTTTTCACTAAAAATTCAATTTTTCACTAAACATTTAAATATTCATTAAAAATCAATTTTCAAAATTCAATTTTTCACTAAAAATTTAAATATTCATTAAAAATCAATTTTCAATTAAAACTCAATTTTTCATCTAGAAAATAAGAATTTTAATTTTTAACAAAAAATGATTTAAAAATCGGCTGGTATCACCAAAAGTAATTGCGCTACAGCGCCAAATCAACGAACGAGGGTCACGCTGACCATGCCAAAGCTAATTGAACTTGAAAGCTAATTCGGTCGAAGGTTGCGTTGCAGTTGAAAGTTGCGAAAAATTAAAAATTACAGTTGGCAACTCCGGCATATGCTTCAGTGGACTCTTGAAGGCTGCGATAAAGTGGGCTGCACATTTCTGCTTTACAAAAAAAAGTAGGTTGTGTCAATAAAGCAGCATCGCGTAATTCGCATTAAAATCTTCCTTTTTCCGTTGAGGTTTTAACTAAATTTTTTTTTTATTTTATTTTCTTAAAATTTTCGCACTCTTGTACGTGCCATGCGTTGCGGCTGATTGACGAAGCGACAGCCGAGCCCGCACGCTTCAATGCAACTCATTAAGTCGCAGAGGCTCTGAGGAGCTCACCTTAAATGCGAAAGTGCGAAAAGAGCCTTTTTGTTGTAGGCAACGTAATTCATCAACATCCTCAGAAAAAAAAATAACAATTTTAAAAAAGGCTGCAGCAACAACAAGTGTTAATATAGGTCAAAATGCAATTATTGCCTCATGCGACGGCGCAACGCATCGGCCCCATGTTTGCCTCCATTGCATCGCATTGTGCAACCGTTCAGTAGTTAAAGTGCCTGATGAGCTCAAGTTTTCATTTTTTTTTTTGCTACGTAATTTTCTTTTTATTTTTTTGTGCCATGTATTGGTTGGTTGGTCACACCTTCAACTTCGTCATGGCTGTCAACGGCTTGTTTGCTGCTTGAGGAGTTATTTTTCGCGTTTTTTTATGAATTTTGTTTTTTATATTTTACATTTTTCCAGAACTCGACTGCCTGACATAAAAAGTGAAATTTGCAAATAATATGCATTGCAATATTTTGCGTTAAATTTATATTATAAAAGAAAAAAATCATTGAAATTCAGTTATTTGTATTATTAATCAGCGAAACGAAAGCAAAATGAGTAAAGGTATATTCGGTTAATGTTTTATTAGTTTCAGTTCAATACAAATTTCCAGTTAAAATTTAATTTTAACTAAAAATTTAATTTTTAGTGAAAATTGTATTTTTAGTGCATAATTTAATTTTTAGTGCAAATTTGAATTATTAGTGAAAAATTGATTTTTTAGTGAAAAATTGATTTTTTAGTGAAAAATTTAATATTTAGTGAAAATTTGAATTTTTAGTGAAAATTTGAATTTTTAGTGAAAATTGGAATTTTTAGTGAAAATTTGAATTTTTAGTGAAAATTTGAATTTTTAGTGAAAATTTGAATTTTTAGTGAAAATTTGAATTTTGAAAAAGTTAATTTTGAGTGAAAAATTGATTTTTTTTTTCGAAAAATTGAATTTTTAGTGAAAATTAATTCATTAGTGAAAAATTGAATTTTTAGTGAAAAAATAAACTTTCAGTTAAAAATTGAATTTTAATTGAAAATTAAATTTTAAGTGAAAAATTTATTTTTAGTGAAAAATTGAATTTCTAGTGAAAAATTATATTTTTAGTGAAAAGTTGAATTTTTAGTAAAAAAAAATTGAATTTTTAGTGAAAAATTGAATATTTAGTTAAAATTTGAATTTTTAGTAAAAAGTTGAATTTTTAGTGAAATTTTGAATTTTTAGAGAAAATTTGAATTTTTAGTAAAAAATTGAATTTTTAGTGAAAAATTGAATATTTAGTAAAAAAAATCAAAAATTGAATATTTAGTTAAAATTTGAATTTTTAGTGATAATTTGATTTTTTAGTGAAAAGTTGAATTTTTAGTGAAAAGTTGAATTTTTAGTGAAAATTTGAATTTTTAGAGAAAATTTGAATTTTTAGTACAAAATTGAATTTTTAGTGAAAAATTGATATTTTAGTGAAAATTTGCATTTTAGCTAAAAATTGAATATTTATTAAAAAAATTAATTTTTAGTGAAAAATTGAATTTTAAGTGAAAAATTTAATTTTAAGTGAAAAGTTGAATTTTTAGTGAAAAGTTGAATTTTTAGTGAAATTTTAAGAAGAATTTAAATAAATTAATTTAAAATAGTTCTTGAATTTTAATCTGTATTTTATTCCCATTTATGTAGCACGTATTGCAATTCGATTGCACAACAATTGAAGAAACGCCCGACATCGCTGACGTGTCAACCCTAAAGTGTGACAGGGTGGCCACACATTTGCCGATCAACTATCGGCTGTAGTGCGATCACGTAAAACAGTTTCTTAAAGCTTTAAATTAGTTTTACATATTTTGTTGGTACTGCCTGCTGTTGATACAAAATATTGTTGTTGTTATTGCAATTGTTTTTTTTAAAGTTTTTTCTTTATTTTTGCATTTGAAATGGTTGCAGCTTGTTTTTTTTATCATGGGTTTTTGTTTCGGTTTTCGTTGTAAATTCTAAGTGAGGCTTTTTGACACGTTAGTGTCACATGACTGTCGTGCTGCCTGCAACAGTGACGGCGACAGCGATAGCAATAGCGTGGACTGCAAATGTCGCTGTTGCGCTTTGGACCAGGCCAGAACCGCACTAACCACAAAAAACAAGCAATGCATGCGATGCGCGCAATTCTAAGCGCCGCTGCTATTAGACAGACACAAATACAGTGACAGAATTCGAAATAGCGAAAACAGCGCAAAATCAAAACTTCTCAATACAATGCTTTTTATTGCTGTGTTGTTCTTATAGTTGTTGTTTTTTTGCTTTTTTTTTTTGTATTGCCACGTATTGCTCATGTAATGAAAAGTTTGTACGTGCTTCAATGACCACGAGAAATGTTGCTGTTGGCAGAAACCACACGCGCTGAAAAAAAACTCAAAGTGGAAAAAATCCGCCACGAAACGCATCCACTAACGAGGCGGCATCGTATTCAGATAAGAAACCAACAAAAAATGCAAATAAAATTAAGTGAGGCTTGTGAATCAGACAAAGTGTAGAACAATTTCCATACAACAATTGGAGTAATTTGGCATTATTTTTGAGCAAGGATTGAAACCTAAACGAATAAAGGTTTCGATTTCGGTTTCGGTTTTTTCTGCGTTTCGGTTTCGGTTACGGTTTCGGTTTTAAGTTTTTATAACGAAACGGTTTCGGTATACCGGTTCCATGTTACGGTTTCGGTTTTGATTTCGGTTTTTGTATAAATTTTCTTTTTTCCATATTTTTCAAATAATTTAACATTGTTTATATGGTGCTAAGTTATGTTCAAATTATGATATTGGGGTAAAGTGGGAAACGTAATTTAAACAATGTTTTTTGTTATTTTAGTTAAAATATAGTGTTATATTAATTATTTAATTAATTACGCCAAGAAAAAATTTTAATTTAAAATTTCGTAACCACAAACCAAGGAAAAGCAATTTTTTGACATAACCTGAGATATGATCTGAATTGCAAAGAAGAATAATTTTGTACAATTTCCATTCATAAAAGCCAAAGAAATTAAATTCAGTGAACTGCAATATATGTAAAATAGTGTTGATCATATGCAAGAGCAAGTCAAGAAATGGTAATCTTGTTCTTGTTCTTAAACGCTGAGTCTTGCTCTTGCATAGGTATATATGATCTTGTTCTTGCAATACCTTTTTTGCTCTTGCTTGCAAGAATCTTGCAAAATTTTATTTTTTAAATTTTAAATAAAAGATCGAAGACAAATATCTTAAATTGCATATTAATTATGAAAACGAATAGATTTTGAACCCTAATTGTATTTAAGTTACTCATTTTCCATATTTTCAATTTCTTCAACAACAAATAAATTATTTTACTAAGAAAAAAAAAATTGAATTATATTTTAACAAGAATTAATTAATAAAATATAATTATATAAATCAAGTGATGTTGGCAAGACAATTCAAAATCTCAAGGCCATAATAAAATGAACATAATATGTTCAATGTATATTATACATTCATAATAAATATAAGGAATATTTCGTATAGGCATATTTCTATTTTCGTCAGAGATTAAAAAAAATCCGAATGCTGCACGCACCGTATGTAAAGAGAACACAAATAATATCTGGCAGGGTAACATTTTTTTGCGAACACAAACTCAAACGCAAACGCTACAAATTTAACACTAACAGAAAGAAGAGAATACAACAATAACGAATTACGATTTATACACACTTTCACAACGACAACTCTTTGTTGCAATCCGGTATCATCACAAGGCAACAAACAGACGCATGACAACAGACAGACGCATAACAACGGACAGACGCATGACAGCAGACAGTCGCATGACACCACACTTCATGTATGTATCTAGTACAGCTATCTAGTTGGCAACAACGAGTTTTTTTTGTGGTACAAAAAATTTCCCGCCAAAAATTCTATCAAAATCGTGGATGCTGCTTGCACTTTCAAACTAATCAACGGATTAGTGAAAAAAAAAGAAAAACACAATAAGCAAAATATAAGCTAAATGAGGTACACTGTGAAAATGCTCATATATTTTTTTTTTGTTTTATAAGTTGCATGAAATAATGCACATAGAACTTGACTTAAGTAAACTTCATGATTTTACAAAACAAAAATAATAATGTGCATAAGTGCATATGCACAATCGAGATACGAACTAGCGTAGCGAAGAAAAGCGAAAAAAAAAACATTGTTTTGTCTATTTATCTTATTGAAGCGACTTTTGAAGCACTTTTGAAGCTATTTACCGCTACAAAGGTGCTTCACAGACCTTATTTTTAAGATGCTTATATTCTTTAGCCTTAAAAAAATTTTGGGAACTCAAAATTTTAATAAATGACATTTTACTTAAGATCTTCTATTAAAATAAAATATGTTTTTCTGTTTCTATTTATAGGTACTTTTTTAAAAACCGTTTTAAACCGGTATAAAACCGAAACCGTTTATATCGGATTTGGATATCGGTTTATTTCTGATTTTCGTATAACGGTTTCGGTTACGGTTTCGGTTTTAAAAATGAAACGGTTTTAAATGGATATCGGTTTCGGTTTCGGTTACGGTTTCAATCCTTGTTTTTGAGCATATTTCAATAAATTCAATTATTCACTAAAATTTTAATTTTTTATAAAAATTCTGTGTATTACATTTTTCGCTAAAATACTAAATTTTCCACTCAAAATGCAAAATTTTCGCTAAAAGTTCACTTAAAATTTAATTGTTCACTTAAAGTTTTAATGTTTACTAAAAATTATATTTATACTATAAATTCAAAATCAATTTTTTTCTAAAAATTCAACAGTTATTAAAAATACAAATTATTACAAGAAATTCAAAATTTTCACTAAAAGTTCAAATTTTTACTAAAAATTCAAATTTTCACTAAAAGTTCAAATTTTTACTAAAAATTAAAATGTCCCCGATTACCCACTAAGACTAAAATTCCGCACAAATTGGCGAATTCCTCTTCAGTTGGCATCACTGCTTAATACCAATTTTACAGAGCAGATAGCTTCAAACTCAAAAGTCCAATTAATTGAAACCTGGTGATGAAGATGACCTTTTTAGTTTGATATAAAACCGACAAATTTTGTCAACACCAGTCTGGAGTACAAATCATAGATACCAAATAATCATTTTCGAGTCATATCGAGATATTTGCATGTCCTTTACAATAGAAGCTCCCGACATTTGATGAATTTCCTCGAATTCTTTCTCTGACGTACAGGGTTTTTCAAATGGGACGCTACTAAAGTAGAGCGAAAAGGACAGCAAAGGATATAAAGTATATTTTGTATAATTTAGCTAATTGTGAAAAAATACTTTCTAGTAGAGAAAAATTATACTTTTTAATATATTTTACCCTTTAAAGGGATCTTTTATGGGATCTAGTTTATTGAAGAATGTTTACGTTTTATTTAATAAAAAAACTATGGAATATAAAATATTTTTCAATATAAAACGTTTTTAATGTGAACTTTAAAATTCACCTCAAAAACGTTTTATATTAAAAAAAATATTTTTATTTCATTGTTTTTATTTTTCTTATTTTTTGTGTCAGATTTTCATCTGACATAATCAAAAAGCCTACCGCGGCTAATAATTGTACCGCGGCTAATAATTGTACCGCGGCTAATAATTGTAGCCGCGGTAGCTCAGTGGTTAGTGCGTTGGACTGCGAGCCGAAAGGTCCCCGGTTCGAGCCTGGACTGGGGCTAACAAAATCTTTTCATAGAAACATTTTTCTATACCGCGCTACCTCTCGTCAGTAAATGGCAAACCTACGAGAGTAAAACCATTGCCTATGAAAAAGCTCTCACCCGCCGTTCGGATTCGGCAATAAACTGTAGGTCCCACCACTTTGAGTACAAATATAACACGCACAGCTCAAAATAGTGAGAGAGCACGGCCGAAGTTCTATACAGAACTGTAGCGCCAAACTATTATTATTATTAATAAATGGTTTTTCAATAAGAGCGCTACAAAAGTTTTTTTCAAGGGTTTTTCAACAGGGACGCTACAAAAGTAGAGCGACAGGGACAGCAAATGACGCCATATTTCTTGCCGCTCTTTTGACATTTCTCTTCAGTAAGGTT
This sequence comes from Dryomyza anilis, assembly GCA_951804985.1. Taxonomy (NCBI): domain Eukaryota; kingdom Metazoa; phylum Arthropoda; class Insecta; order Diptera; family Dryomyzidae; genus Dryomyza; species Dryomyza anilis. The sequence continues at coordinate 20,476,790 of OX638131.1, forward strand.
TGCCATTTCATGATGGAAATATATACGAGCCGACAACGAGTCGAAATTATTAAAATTTACTACCGAAATTCGAATTCGAAATTAAAGTTAAAAATATTCATGTTCCATAGTGTCTTCAATATGGAACCATGCCGATGACCATGGTGAACCGGATGGCAATAAAACGATAATATTGCATTGTCATCCAGTTCGAAGAAATATTTAAAATTTCAAATCTGTAGCTCATCTCGAAGGTAGTTTAAAATCAATTACAAAATTTGTACCAAACCGACAGACAAGAAAGCAACCTAAAAAATCGTTTTAAAATACAAACATTATTCGTCTTGAATTGAGATACATTTTTTTATTAGTTTTTTGTTTTTTAATTTAATAAAATACGCTTTCCAATCAAGAATAATCCTAATACGAAATTATTGTAGAGCCATAATTAAATTTTTTTCTCCTGGCCAGAACCCGACCAGTTATAAGATCAAAATGATCAGAACATGATCATGTCTACTATACAGAAAAAAATAATCGACGTAAATATAGCAACCGATATTAATTGAATTCATTAATCAGTCCAACAATGAAATTCGCTAATTTAATGAAAACATTTGCTATTCTTCGTTAAATCAACAATTCCGTTTGCTAATATGAATATTTGTCAACGGAGCAAATTAATTAGTCGGCGCAGTATCAGCAATTATATTTGTTAAAACTGCGCCGATTAAATTATTTGCTGCATTGACGTACAAATATTCATATTAGCGAATAAATTAGTGAATTTCATTGCTGGATTTATTATTGAATGCAATTATTATTGATTGCTATATTTACGTCAATTATTTTGTCTGTGTATGATATTAGGTATTTCTACTAAGTGTAAGTAATTTTATATCTTTTGTAGTATTAGTTTGTAGTATTTTTTTTGTGCTCAGAAATTTATGATAATTTTACATATTTTTTCAAAAATAAAATTTTCGTTAATAATTAAAATTTTGCAATTAGTTTAGAAAATAAACTAAATTAATATGAGACACATAAATTAGTCAAGCATCGGCAACCTTGAACTGCAACGCAAAATTTTCTCACACTTAGAATATTTTTTAAAAATTTATTGTTATGTAATACCTTTATTTTTTTGTAATAAAATCAAAAGTTATTTACGATTTGTCGGCGGTCGTATTTAGAGTGGTAGATCGGTGCTTGACAAAAAGCGACCGCCAAATGTTGCTGGCACCCATCATAAAAGACAAGCGATCATTGTTTGTCAAACTTATTGAAAATTGCCGCAAAGTTGAGGCGACAACAGACAGACAGTAAAACCGCCAGAACAACAATATCAATAAAGCAGCCTTAATTAGCACCCAACTTTGAAGGCAAAAAAATATAAAAAAAAAAGTAACAGACTATAGCAGCAACAGAAACAGAATAAAAAACGGGCAACAAATTAAAGATTTGTACTAAATTTAAGCAAATCAAATAAGAACAAAACCAGCAACATCAAGTGCAACAACAATGTTTTTTATTGTAAGACAAAAAATAATAAACGCAGAAAAAAAAATAATAAAAGCAGACACAAACTTATAAAATATATATATATTGAAAATTTAGACCAAAAAGTGAACGCAGTATTGAAAAATTTACTGTGAAGAATTTGTATGGAAAATAATCAGTAGAATTTCATAAATTTTAAATTATTGATGAACAATTCATAATATTGAAGAACAATTCATAATATTGATGAACATTTCATAATATTGATGAAAAATTTATAATATTGCTTAACAATTTACAATATTGAAAATATTGATAATTCATAATATTGATAAGCAATTAATAATATTAATGAATAAATTATGATATTGATGTACAATTCATAACACTGATGTACAATTCATAATATTGATGAACAATTCATAATTTTAATGAATATATATTGATGAACAATTTTTTTCTAATAAACTATTCGTCATATTTTATTTGTGAAAGGAGATAATCTCTTTCATATTATTATTTTTTTTAATTTGGTTAATTAACATTTCATAGTGCTGATGAACTTTGCATGCTATTAATGAATATTATGATAAATTAAACATTTTTTAATACTGATGCTGATGAACTGCTTATGAACCTTTCATGATATGGATGAACATTTCATAATATTTATGAATAATTCATTTATAATATTGATAACTATTTCATATTATTAATATTATTATTATTTAATTTCAAATTATGAACATAATTTTAATGATTATTTACTAAGTTTAATGAACATTCCATAATGTTGATGAACATAGTATTATGTTGGTAAAATTTCTTGATAATAAGAAACTTTAAATAGTACTAATTAGTATTTCATAATATTAATAAATACTTATTTATTATGAATATAAAGAAGTATTTATTAATATTATGTAATATTCATTAATACTAATTAATGTTTCATAATATTGATGAACATTTTATGATATTGATGAATATTTTATGATATTGGTGAATATATCATAACTTTGATATTTTTCATATTATTAAGATTTGTTTTCAGCAATATTATAAAAATAAAGATTTCATAATATTGATGAACAATTCATAACATTGATGAACATTTCATAATACTGATGAACATATCATAATATTGAAAAGCAACTCCTTAACTTTATAAATATTTCATATTATTGGCATTTTATTTCAAAATAATGATGAACATTTCGTAATGCTGATATACATAACGTAATGTAGATGAACATTTCATAGTGTTTATGGACATTTTATGATTTTGGTAAACAGTATTTGGTAATAATGATTTTGACGAACATTAATAAATATTTCCAAATATTAATAAATATTGCTTGATATTTATGAACATATTGATAAACAAATGGCTATATATATATATATATATATATATATATATATATATATATATATATATATATATATATATAATTATATATATATATATATATAAATATATATATATATATATATATATATATATATATATATATATACATATATATATATATATATAAATATATATATATATATATATATATATATATATATATATATATATGTAAATATTGATTGATATCGATAACTTATTGAGAACTGGTGTCCAATTGTCCACATTTTTTAGTGTTGATGAACAATTCATAGTATTGATGAACTTTTCATGATCTTGATGAACTTTATATGATAAAGGCGAACATATCAGTATATTGATAAACATTTATTAATATTTATTAATTTTTTTATAATATTTATGAAGATTTTATAATTTTAATGAACATTTCATAATATTAATGAACTTTTCGTGACACAATATTGATAACAATTTCATATTATTGGAATTTGATTTCACATTATTTATGAATTATTATTAATGTTATGGTCATTTATAATGTTATCCAGAATTCATAATATTGATGAACATTTCATAAACTTTTAAAAAATTATGACATCTATGAGTTTTTATGATATTGATAACTATTTCATATAATTGGAATTTAATTTTTAATGACTGTTAAACTTATTGATGGATATTTCTAAAATTTCGTAATATTGATGAAAATTGAATATTATTGATGAACACTACATAATATTAATGAGCAATTTATATATAATATAAAAATTGTCTATGTATTTAGATTCGGAACCAAAAATCCACTGAACCAAAAAAATAAAATTAAAAATCCATAAAAATAAAAAAAAATTAAAAATAATGTCATCCGTAAAAAAAATCGTTGCCTTTGCGCCTGCGTTCAGCACAAATTCCGTGTCACTTGCTAATAAATAATGCGATTTTATTTACTTGCCATCAAAATGCAAAAATCTTTTTAAATATTTTTTTTAACTCTTTTTCGTTGTTGTGATTCTTGTTGTTTGCTGCTTCTGCTGCGGCCGTGGCTGCTGTTATTTGTTCATTTAAATGATTCTAACTAATCAACGCGGACGCCAGACTGGCGTTGACCTCTGCCGCAATCGCCACCGATGGATGCTGCGCAAGCGCGTTGCGTGCGTCATCAACTGGTCGTCGCTGCTACCATCTCCACCACCCTGTTCGACTGGGCTGCCCACATATTTAAACAATAAAAGTTGCAGCAGCATCAACAGCAGCAGCATCGACAACAACCCAACCAAAACCCCGAAAAAAAAATTAACTCACTCTGCTGCTGCGCTTCAGAATTCTTCTGCGACCTTGAATTAATATTTTAACATTTTTTGGTAAAACAGCGAAAAAAAAAATGCGTTTTTTTTTATTCACTTTTTCTGTATTTATTTTAATTTGTATTTCTTGTTCATTATTTGTGTAAACAATTAAAATAAACAGCCAGCGAATATTATTCGTTCTTAAGTTGTTTCATTTCGTGCTTCGAACAATTTTCGTTTGTTACAGTTTTACAGGTTATTTTTTTAATCTCTCTTTATTGTAAGATTCAAATATATTATATCATAAAAAACAAAATCTTATTTATTATTATTATTAAATTTTTAAATTTTATTTTCAGAAATTTATGCTGATTTGGAAAATTAAAAATCAAGGTAAATTCTAATATTTATTATATTTATATTTATATCATTTATATATTTAAACAATTTTTTTCAAATCAGCAAATTTAAAATTTCTAAATAACCTATACACGAATAAAATAAACTTTTTAAAATAAAGAAGAAATCTTCGCGAAAGCAAAATGATACAGAGTAAAATTTACTTCTTACTATTAAGAAAGTAAATATCATATTTACGTTTTGTGTATATTCAAATTAAAACGCAAATACCTGTTATTTTTTTACTACTGTTCTCAAATAATGTATTTTCGTGTATATCAACTATAGAAGCAAGAAACATTTTTCTGGATTCTGAGAAATTAATTTATTGACTTGTAAAATCCTTTTGTTCTCTCTCTTTATTTTTACAGTTTTTTTCTCCGTGTATTGAATATCGTTAATATCACTAAAATTCTACAAACGCAGAACGCATCTTCTTTATATTAGGAATGTTAATATCTATATTATCAAAAATATTAAACTTGCATAATAACAATTAGATGTCTGCACAAATGTATTTGAAGTTCCCTCTGCAAAATATGCACTACTGCACTCTACAGTATTTAGTGCATATTGCAATGACAGTCGAAAGTATTATAGTGAAGTCTCTCCAACGACTACACTTTATTGCAGTATTTGTTTCATTGGTGTCAAGTAGTGTCAAGATATTTTTTTTTTCAAAACATTCACAACATTGAAAAACAAAACGAAATGACACTACTGTCGCTGAAAATGCAACAAGTATAGTGAGTATAGTGCAGTAAGTGAGCGCAACGAACAAGTGAGAAGACGAACATTAAAAAAAACAACAAATCTACCGCTCCGTCGTTCGTCGGTAGTAATGTTGTTGTCGGTATTTATGTGTTTATAAAAATTACAACAAACATTATTTTTTCAAAAAAAAAAAAATTATAAAAAAAGGTTCTAAGACAAAAACGAGTTGGGAAAGTTAGGTCACATGGGTAAGTTCGGTCACATGGGGCGGATTTTTATAGTCGGTCGGGCCCGACTATGGAATACCCTACACCTTTGGTGGGGATATTAACCCTCAGAATATTATTCATATATCAGAAATTTACGCCTTATATCCCCAGAAATTAAAAAAAATTATATAAAGCATAAAAAACTAAAAAAAAATAAATTTGAAAAATGTAATTGGGCGGACCACGCCTATATTTAAAATTTTGTAAGGCTAATATTTCATAGAATTGATTTTAATAATTATCGGATCAAATTTCCACTATTAAAAACCGGGAAATAATGAAAAAAAAAATGTGAGCGGATCACGCCCATTTTTGGACCACACATTTTTAGGTGAATTATAACAATATGTTTTAAATTTTACAACTATATCTTGAATACTTTTCGAGTTATTAGTTCCCAAAGATTTATATAAAAGTGACTTGTATGGGAGGTGGGCGTGTCTGTTGACCGATTTGGCTCATTTTCAAACTCAGTTCCTACTTTTGGCTAAAATATATTGTGACGAAATTTCATCGCATTCTGAGCAGTATTTCTCAAGTTATTCTGTATTCGGACAGCAAGACAGCAAGACAGCAAGACAGCAAGACAGCAAGACGGACAGACAGACAGACGGACATGGCTAAACGGACTCGGGTAGTGATGCTGATCAAGAATATATATACTTTTCCATACCGGACACGCCTCCTAAGGGGCGTTACAATATATGCACAAAGTTAATATACCCTGTACCTCATAGGTGTAGGGTATAACAACGCATTGGTGGAAAAGCAATACAGCTAACAAAATATATATTTTTTTTTTAATTAAATAATGTGTGCAAGTTTGACATATTTGCTGACTAAACTAAATTGTACGGGTTTTCATTTGATAAATTGAAAAGTAAACCGATATAATTTAGTTTAGTCAGCAATTTAGTCTTACTTGCACACACCCTTAATGTAAAATATTATATGATCTTCTTATACCTTTTAAATTTTTTCTATATTTCAATATTAATAAAAATTCCTAAGAGTAAGAATGTTATAAAAAATATAAAATGAACAGTTTATTTCAGTATTTGCCTTTTTATGGCACATCATTATAGAGCTCTTCACTACAACTACGTCTTGTTTGTGTTTTAATTTGACACTACTTGTGCTTTGTTGTTTTGAGTAACACCTTCATAGTTATGATTTTCAAGCATAGATTCGACGACAGTGTGTTTCTTGAAATAAAATGAATGTCTTGAAGTGGGTTTTAAATAGAGATGGGCGCATGCCGTGCTTTTTTCGTGTCACACCCGAAAATCTGTGTTCGTGCGTGCAATTCTCCGTGCGTGCTAGTTGTTGTCGTGCCCGTGCGTGTCCGTGTCTCTAAAATCAGGCACGCGTTCATTAAATATTTTTTTTTAGTTTCTACTACAATTTAAAACCAGTTGGGAAGGTTAGATCACATGGGAAATTTTAAAGTAGGTGTTATTATGATAGGATTATCAAAATTATACTCGGTCTAAGCCGACTATAAATACCCTACACATATGTGTGGTTACCATTCAAATTGGTATACAGGTCACCAGGGTATACGAATCCTGAAAATAACTACAAACTCTCCATCGCTGAAGAATTTCAATTCATTTGATACCAATATTTAAAAATGGGTAGGTGTACCGAATTTCGAATTTTTTTTTGTAAACCACAACTCGTTTCGCAGGAAAACATCATTTTGTATTTCAGCATGATGTCAATATATATTTGACCAAAAAAGTTTACCTAAGCACGTATACAAAAAAATTGATATGTAGATGTAAATTTTATATGAGGTATTTGAACCACTTATGTCGGTTCTCAGGTCACAATAAATCGATCATGCCAATTTCCTTGTTCAGACAGCTTAGATATATAAATAATCTAAATCTAAAGTTTAATTTCTCTAGCTCTTCTACTTTTTCCGTAATCGTGATTTCAACAGTCAGAATAACAGACAGACGGGCATCGCTAAATCGACTCAGGAGGTCATGCTGTTCAAGAATATATATACTTTTCCATACACCCTTCTGGGTGTTACAAACGGCGTACCAAACTGAATATACCCTTTCACTCTTAGTGTAGAGTATAAAAAACCTTTACTTCCAGCATCAGAAAATACAACTTTGGAATATCGGTGTCGGTTCCACACATTTTCCCCGACAGGTTCCGATTCCGGTGAGTTTCCGATTCCGGTGAGTTTCCGATTCCGGTGAGTTTCCGATTCAGAGAATAAAACAGTACCAAAGTTCATTTTTGAATTATTTATAATGAGCGACCGGAAAAAACCGGTACCGGAACCGATTTAAAAAAAAATGTGGGGAACCGGAATCGAAATCCATATATATTTTTTTTGTTGGTTGGAACCGGAATCGGAACCGGAACCGATATTTAAAAATTTTGGAACGAAAATCGGCACCGATATTCCAAGGATTTCATTCCATCTCTGGGACCGCAAAAAACCGAAATTGTAACCGGAACGATTTCGATCGGAACCCATAGAATTTTTTAGTTGAAACCGGAATCGGCACATCTATTTCAAAAATATCTTGGAACCAAAACCGAAACCGATATTCTAAATAATTTTAGTCCCTGTTTATAATATTATTTTTCACGTTTTGCCTAGTTTTTCATGTGATTCCGTGTTTTTTCGTGCTGTTCATGCGTGCCTTTAAATTTATTCGTCAGGCTCGTGCTCGTGCGTGTCACCCATCGTATCTATTTTTCGTATCTATTAAATCAATAATTGTCCTATTGACCAATTTTATTGAGATTTTATTGTTTTTTTTCTTTGCGGTCCCGAATCTTTCATTTAAATCAATATTGATTCATGACTCAATTGAAAACTTGAAAACATTATTCGAATAATTACAATATCTACAAAAAAATAAGAGTTTTTAGTTGAAACCGAAAGTAATCAGTTTTAAATCGTTCTAAACCGACACAAATGGATTTTTTTATTAGTTAAAAGGAGAATATGTTCGTATTTTCTGGAAGCATCATACACGCTTAAAATTATTCTAAGACAATTTTAATTTTTTATAGTCATCCAAATTACAACCCTTTAAGTTATGGTTATAAGAAACGATTTAACAGTTAAGTGAACCAAATAAGTTGATTTGGCCAAACATGTTGGTTGACGCAACAAATTGATATGCTATGTTCCTTACACATAGCATATCAATTTGTTGCGTCAACCAACATGTTTGGCCAAATCAACTTATTTGGTTCACTTAACTGTTAAATCGTTTCTTATAACCTATAAGAAGTTTATATTTCTTATAAACTATAAAGAACTGATTAATTGTAGAGAATGCAGTTATTAATCATGGTTTTCGTAAGGGTTATAAGTTCTTGTAAACCTAAATTAGATATATATTCACTTGGATATGGTCAATGGATTAGCAATATCTGCAAATTATTAAATCAATTTAACTAATTTTGTTTTTTCGTCTCTTCCAACTTAACAATCGTTTATTTGTAATGTAAAAATAATAACTATTCTAGGAATTAAATAACGCTATAGTTTCTTTAGCACGTAGAAAAATCTAAATAAATAATTTACCCACCCTAAGAAATCTGGCATGAACAACTTGTTACCTTTACAAAAAGTCTTGAGTTGTTGAATATTTATGAAGGGGCCCTTCGACTATAAACGTGCCTAACAAATAGTAATTAAAACAAACACATACTATAAATTGCTATAAATTAAGTACTTAGCTGCAGCGGCAGCCCTCAGATACTTGGTGCCAGATCGGATGCCAAACAAGTTGGCACAAAATATTTTAAACCCACAAACAGTTCAAAGTTGTTAGACTACTGCTACTGATGATTAAGATGGTGATGAACAAGATGATGATAAACAATATAATGATCATGATAAATAATATAATGATGATCTTCATGCAATCGTTTGGCACATGTTACAGTAGGTGTTTCTGAAAAAATAGCAAAATGCCTTCTATTTGACATCGCGTTGCTCTATAAGTCAGTCTGTCGATTAGACAATTAGTCACTCTGTCACTCAAACTGTCCTTCAGTCTGTCACTTAGTATGTCCGTCCAACTGTCCTTCAGTCAGTCAGTCTGTCAATTAGTCGGCTGTCATGCAGTCAGAGCCAAGTTTTAGTCATGATCGCTAAACACACCCTGACTGCACGTAGCTATATTTACTAATATATATATATCGAAGCTTCTGTATATGTAGTATCTATGTATATATAGTATGTATATTTATATAGATAGCTATTAGTAAGTATGCCATTGAAGATCTTTCATTAGCTTATGGCGATCTCGTAATGGCAGCCCATATTTTGCTGATGCGCAATTTGCGCGCCAAACCAAATTCCAAATTCATAGCAAATTCCAAATGTATTCTACGCGCGCTCTATCGATCGATCGACGTTGGTTGTGTCAATCGGTCGGACGATCGGTCGATCGGTGCATCGGTACTACTGCCACCACAATAATACGAAATGCAAGCAACAGAAGAGCGCAATTCTCTCGTTGTGACCATTTTGTTATTAGGCCCTATATTACATCTTAGTTTTACCCAGTAGAAATCATACATACTCAATGCACGTATCAAAGAACATGGTTGTGATGATCATAAAATCATAATTGTTTGACTTTACGACTGTAGACAATCATAGCATAAAAGATACTACGCTCTCCCAAAGATACTAAAGGGCTCTCCCAAACATAATTTTGCTGGCATTACATATATCCTTGGAGCTTTAAGTATTAAGTATTATTGCATTGCCAAACATTACTTTTGTTTTCGTTCAAACATATTTATGTTTAGAATGAATAATTCTTGGCGTTCTTGCAAACATATATATGTTTGAATATGAAAAACATTTTATTTACATGTAACATATTGATGTTTACATTTCTTCTTAATGCAAAAATAATAATTTAGTGAACAAAATATATATAATATATAATTATATAATATATAATTGAATTACATTGTAATTAGATTTTACTCCTAATATTTACATGGTGATTTCGAATTACGTTATAATTAGATTCAAACATATTCAAACAAATCTATACTATCCGTATGCACGCATAACAGACATTTTCTGCGCTAACCAACTCATTTCTTAACCATTTTATCGGTTACCTCAACTGTTAAATTATTTTTTCCAAAACTAAAAGGGTTTCCAGTTTGGACCACAACCTATTTAGAACAGTTTTATAACAATTAGGTGTGTATTTATGATAACCGTATACGGTATTTCCTTGAACAATTTGTAAAAGTTTCGTTTTTAACGGCTGAAATTGGTTGTTACAATTAACTTTTTCAATCTCATGGCAAATGATGATTTATTTAGTGTATATTTGTTGCGTCGATGGCTCGTTTTGTCAGTGCGTTGTACTACGAGACGAAAGATCTCTGGTTCGAAACACCGCAATTGCAAAATCAAACCAATAAGGAGGGTTCGGCGACATAGGAAATAGTTGTACCAAATTTCAATTTTTTTTTTTACTAAACTAAATGATGTAGGGAACCACAAATAGTGTATTAAATAGTGTATTAAATAGTGTATTAAAATAGACAAAAACTGTCTATAAAACGCTAAATTTTGCAAAAAATGATAATAAAATATATAATAAAGGATGACTATATGAACCATATTATTGTGGAAATACAATTTAAAAAACCATAATATTATTGTGAAAACCATATATGAATTTAGAGAATACTAGCAGTGACCCGTGCTTCGCTGTAGACTTTTTTTATTTGTGTTATAAATGTAGCAACCGAAAGAAAAATTCTTTTCCTCCAAAACAATTTTTCCTAAAGACAATTCTTCCCCAGTGTAATCTTTCCCGTAGAATTATTCACCGTAGAATTCTTTCTCGTAAAATTATTTGCCGTAGAATGTTTCACCGTACAATTTTTTCCCGTGTAATTATTCTATGAAATAAATTTCCCACGGGATATTTATTACGCGAGACAATTTTTACCATTTTATTTGACCAGCAATTTCAATATTAGTGTGGTGAGTTCCATATATAGACATATCTTCGGTATGAACAATTCACCGAATGGACGATTCCCCAAATGAACTTCCCCGAAATAAATACTTCCCGAAATAGATGCATCCCCGAAATAGGCACATCCCCAAATTAGAGACTTTCCCTAATTGGATTTTTCCTTTTAGGGAAAGTCTCCTTTAAGTCCTTTAAGAACTTAGGCCGAGCTCTCTCACCACTTTGAGCTCTGCTTGTTATATATGTACTCACAGTGGTGGGACCTACAGTTTATTGTCGACTCCGATCGGTGGGTGAGAGCTTTTCATAGGCAATGTTTTACTCTCGTAGGTTTGCCATTTACTGCCGAGAGGTAGCGCGGTAAAGAAAAATGTTATCTATAAAAAGATATTGTTAGCCCCAGTCCAGGCTTGAACCTGGGACCTTTCGGCTCGCTTTCCAAAGCAGTAACCTTAAGCTATCGACGCTACTATAATAGGATAAATTTACACAGAGGACTTGACACATTCTAAAATGGATATGGACATTTCACCGAAATAATTCTCCTAGTGGACATTTTCTCGAATAATTGTTGAACTTACTTATAAATAAATATGTGATCACCGCATTCTGTATTTCCCACAAAGAACTTTTTACAATTTGCAATAACAAAAAAATATAAAAACACACGTCAAATGATCTAAATTGTCTGTGTCCGTAAATGCAGAAGAATGCTTTTCATTATGTGCAACAATTCTTCAGAGTCTGCCTTCGGTGCCTATAGAGCCTTCGGTGTCTGAAATGTATGTAGATCGTGTGCTGGAACGATCTTCAGCGCAACGAGAGATACAATGAGCCACCAGTGCAGTGCAATTACTTAATTTGAAATGCATTTGCAAAAGACGAAGAATCTGCATCTGGGCATCGACTAATAGAACTGGGTCACCACATAGAGGAAGCATCATAGTTTGTTGTTGTATAAGTGGAGATCGGCGGCGATATGGTATCAACATTATGAGGCAAAAACAAGATACGTTTTATATAATAACAAAAAAAATACTTGGGGATGGGTCTATATTATGAATTGTGCAACACTTGAATGAATTTTGAAAAGTTCTTTGGTTGACTGGTTAACAACTGATAATATTATAACCGAAATTCACCATAATGGAACTCACCACATTGAACACAATGGAACTCACCACATTGAAGACAATGGAACTCACAAAACTCACCACATTACAACTTACCACTTCTACGGACGAAAATCTTCTACGGGAAAGTGTTCCGCGAGGTATAATTCTACGGAGAAGAATTCTACGGGGAAATCTGAACGTGAAAAAACTCCACGGGGAATATGTCTACGGGGAATAATTCTACCAGGAAAAATTTAATTTTTACTAAAAATTTAAATATTTTGTGAAAATATTAAAAATTGACTTTATTCAGTGAACATTTTTTTTAGTGAAAAATTTAATTTTTAGTGAAAAATTTAAATTTTAGTGAAAAATTTAATTTTTAGTGAAAAATTTAATTTTTAGTGAAAAATTTTATTTTTAGCTAAATTTTTAATTTTTAGTGAAATTTTTAATTTTTTGTGAAAAAATTAAATTTTTAGTGAAAAATTGAATTTTTAGTGAAAAATTAAATTTTTAGTGTAAAATTGAATTTTTAGTGAAAATTGAATTTATAGTGAAAAATTGAATTTTTAGTGAAAAATTGAATTTTTAGTGAAAAATTGAATTTTTTAGTGAAAAATTGAATTTTTAGTGAAAAATTGAATTTTTTAGTGAAAAATTGAATTTTTAGTGAAAAATTGAATTTTTAGTGAAAAATTGAATTTTTAGTGAAAAATTGAATTTTTAGTGAAAAATTGAATTTTTAGTGAAAAATTGAATTTTTAGTGAAAAATTGAATTTTTAGTGAAAAATTGAATTTTTAGTGAAAAATTGAATTTTTAGTGAAAAATTGAATTTTTAGTGAAAAATTGAATTTTTAGTGAAAAATTGAATTTTTAGTGAAAAATTGAATTTTTAGTGAAAAATTGAATTTTTAGTGAAAAATTGAATTTTTAGTGAAAAATTGAATTTTTAGTGAAAAATTGAATTTTTAGTGAAAAATTGAATTTTTAGTGAAAAATTGAATTTTTAGTGAAAAATTGAATTTTTAGTGAAAAATTGAATTTTTAGTGCAAAATTTAATTTTTAGTGCTAAATTGAATTTTTAGTGAAAAATTGAATTTTGAATGAAAAATTGAATTTTTAGTGAAAAATTGAATTTTTAGTGAAAAATTGAATTTTTAGTGAATAATTGAATTTTTAGTGAAAAATTTAATTTTTAATGAAAAATTGAATTTTTAGTGAAAAATTTAATTTTTAATGAAAAATTTAATTTCTAATGAAAAATTTAATTTTTAGTGAAAATTTTAATTTTGAGTGAAAATTTGAATTATTAGTAAAAAATTGAATTTTTAGTGAAAATGGAATTTTTAGTGAAAAATTGAATTTTTAGTGAAAAATTGCATTTTTAGTGGAAAATTGTATTTTTAGTGACAAATTGGATTTTAGTGAAAAATTGAATTTTTAGTGAAAAACTGAATTTGTAGTAAACAAATTAAATTTTTAGTGACAAATAGAATTTTAGTGAAAAAATTGAATTTTTAGTTAATATTTGAATTTTAAGTTAAAATTTAAAATAAGCACAAAATTACTTTAGAATGACGTGTCCTCTGAAAGGTTTTGAAAATGCTGCCTCCATCCGAAACTGAATCATTTAGCTGATGCATCAACGTTAACTAAGTGTTAATTAAATTTAATTATAGCCATTAAGAGACGATCCTTAACACCTGAATTCATCAAACTAGAACCAACTGAAAACCAAAAAAAAAAAAAAAAACAAAACAAAATCCAACCTGATCATTTTAAAGTCATAAATCAGACAGACGGCGGTAGTACACGTCATGCCATGCTCCAATTAAACATTACAAATTGTATCATTAAATTTTTGTTTTTAATTGGTCAATTAATGCAGGCACTTTGAAACATTGGTAGTAGCTATAGGTATTTGTTAGAGGTAACGCAGTAGCAAAAAATACTAGATAAATAAACCAAAGCTCCATAATTAATTTGCAACTCATTCACAGTCACAGACGGTAGAACTATAAAAAAGAAGAAAATAAATATACAATTCTAAAAGCTTTAAGCCCCCGTCATCATCTAAAAACATAAAAAGAAAAAACTCCTGTAGATCAACAGATCAAACACCACATTAACACAAAATATAAAAAAAATAAACCTAACATTTTTTTGTAATCTTAAAATGCAGCTTCAGACAAATAAAAAAAACCTTCTACATTTTTAGCACTCTTTTTTTATGCAATTTTAACAAAACCTCGCAAATAAACATCATCATCATCATTGTCACAACCATTATCATCTCTCGTTACTCGCGAGTGCTTACTTAGGTTAATCGTTAACCTTGAACTTAACAGAACCCTAACCTTCGTTCCGTTCGTTGCCTGCCATATTTTGCACCTTCCGCACGACCAACATTTATACTGGATATGACTAAATTGATATTTTGTTTGCAGCCAAATACAGAACTTTACGCTTTATGGTTAATAAAATGATATATATTAATCGTTTTTTGCATGCTGCTTACTGCATGGCACAGAGAGTAACCTCGACAAATGCAGTTTTTTTTCTAAATGTGTTTTTTTTTCTAATTTCTAAAAAAACATTTAATGAATTACACAGTCCGACAAAAATTAACATTTTTAAAAATCTGTTGACATGGATCAACAGATTAAATAAAAACATATGCGTTTTAAAAGTGTGATTTCAAAATAATGTTTTTTTAGATATGATAAAGTTTTTTTTATAACTGTGTAATTTTGAGAGGTAAATCCTCTTTTGGCTTGAGGTTCATCGAACCAACTTTTCATTGATGCAACCGAAATAGATTTGTTGTAACCTCATGTCATTAAAATGAACGTAACTTATTTTACTATTACCGAAATGTGAGTTCGCGTAACTACACATTCGGTTGCTGCATTTTGCATTTTTCATACTGCATTTTTGCATTTTTCATACTGCCAAAATAGATCTTCGTGCATTTGTTACAATTGAGTTGTATCAACAAAATAAATGACAAGCGACAACCTCATTTCTAAAAGCAGTTCGGTTGCCAGATTCTTCCCACTCTCTTTAAATTAAATTTCAATTCGAGGTTTCGACAACCACATGCTCACTGACTTGAAGGATGCAAGGCTGTCACAACGTCATACTTGCTGACTAGGAGTTTGCCACAACCGAATTAAGAGGTTGTTATAAATAATAATAAACAGAATAGAGATTTCTTGCGCAAACCAGCTCTTTGCCCAACATACTTATACGGTTCTCTCAACCGCTTAGTCGGTTGTTATTGTCAAAATGGAATGAGTTTTAGTTTGTACTGCAACCAATTTCGAAATGTTTTAGAATAATTTAGTACAGATTTAGAACCATTATGAGTGGTATAGACTAATATTTCAAGTGTACAGGCTAATATGTGTAAACCATTCGATTTAACCGAATGTAGTTAGTTGGTAGACACAATTTTTATTTTGACAATAACAAACGACTAAGCGGTTGAGAGAACCGTTTAAGTTGGTTGGACAAGAATTGGTTGGCGCAACAAATCAATATTCTGTGTGTATATATCAAAGAATAGTTTTTCAAAATATAAACACAAAATATTGGCACAACATGTGTATACCAATTGATTGGAAACAAATTAAGCTATTTACAGGTTGGCTTACTTAAAATATTTCCTTTAGCATGATTGCAAAAAAACAAAAACAATGGCCCTGAAGGTATGCAGCATTTACGGTGTGAAATGCAATGTGAAATGCATAAAACATACATCTAGGGACACGGTATTTACGCGTTAAACAGAAATTTTGTGTTCCATATCACCCTACCATATTATTCATAGCCCCTTTTTAAGGGATAACATTTTATAAAAGCTACATAATAAGCAGAAATAATGATGATAGATGTTGGCCGTTAATGAAATAGGATATTGGCTATAGCAGTAACACATACCATTCCAAACGAGATGAGAGAAAATAAAATGAAATAAATAAACGTAAAAAATTTTAAAATCTTAATTAATAATATAATAAACTAGCTGGACCCGTGCACGACTCGTGCAAAGATTTTGTGATTGCAAGGATATGGAGTGATTTTAATAATATAAAGAACATTTTATTATTTATGTCAAGAACCCATGATTCGCTGTACAAATAACAAAAATAATTCCCCGTAAAATTATTCTCCGTAGAACCCTTTCCCGTAGAATTCTTCGCCGTAATGTTTTTCCAGTAGAAGTTTTAGTGTGGTGAGTTTTAGTATGATGAATTTAGTGTGGTGAGTTTCGGTGTGGTGAGTGTAGGTGTGGTAAGTTTTGGTGTGGTGAGATTAAGTAAGATTAGTAACATCCAATTTTAAAGTTTAGTTGAAATCGATATCATTAGAGCTGAGATATAGCGTACTGAATTTGTGGGTTCTATGGGAGCTGCCACTCCCCTTTTCCCAATATGGCTTATATATGCTTTAGGATTCTCCATGAACTTTATAGCATAATAATGCAAATTGTCAGAAAATATATTCAGTGGTTTTGCTATGAATCTGAATTATACACCAACAATAAAAATGGTCGTAAAATTGGGCGTGGTCAACGAAAACTATGTAGTGATCTTCTCCTGGGTCTGTAGGATATATATATTTCAAATTTTAAGAAAATCCGTGCACAGGTGTATATGCATATATTTTTTTTCAATTTTTTCCTAAAATTAAAAAAATTAAAAACAATTGTTTTAAATTTTAAAAAAATTGTTTTAAAGTTTGTATTAAAAACAATTGGTTTAAATTTAAATGAAATTGTTTCAATTTGAATATTATATAAATCGGTTGTAGATTCTCTTTTCTACTTTTACCGAAAACTTTAACACAAATTTGTCCTAAGAAGTGATGAATTAAGACCACATAAATCTTTCGCATTGAATTCTTCTTTAAGCTGCCAATCGGATAAAACTGAAATTTAAATCTCCTATTGAAGAACAGTTCAGTGATAGATCCGTATGAGGTGTTGTAGATTGGTTTCATAGTGCAAAGTGCAAACTAAGTCTGATTATTATAATTTTCCAGTACATTAGCAATACACATAATTTAATTGCACGGGAAAATTGTTGTCTCTTCTATTCTGAGCAAAGGGTGAAAACGATCTCATGCCATCAACCTTATGATTTGTTCTAGACTTTGGATTTCTCGCCATGATCCATGAAATTGGTATTTTGCAACCGTGTGTCTAAATCGTCTTGGAGTACCTTGGAGATTTCCCGTCTTTTTATTTCGATATTTATTTAAGCTTTAAAACCGGTATACAACCGAAATCATTTATATCGGTTTT
The DNA here is from genome assembly GCA_951804985.1 of Dryomyza anilis. Classification (NCBI taxonomy): domain Eukaryota; kingdom Metazoa; phylum Arthropoda; class Insecta; order Diptera; family Dryomyzidae; genus Dryomyza; species Dryomyza anilis. The sequence goes on from OX638131.1 coordinate 20,494,746, forward strand.
GGATATCGGTTTATTGTTGATTTCTGTACTGAGTCATTCCACGCCAAATCGTCCAGGATATATTTCAATCTGTTTGTATTTTATAACTATCTGCTTGCGATCGTGATACCAATTAAAATATTGCTATTTGACGCAACTGATTTCTGTTTTTACAAATAATTCGTAAAAAGCACGAATGTTTCGTAAAATTCTACATATTTTTTCAAAATTTACGATAGTTTTGTAATTTATTCGTAAAATGTGAAGCTCATTCGTAAAATATGTTATTCCTTAGTACAAAAATAATATAACGAAAGTTTCGTAATTTAAACGGCATATTCATAATTTTGTTGTTGTTGTTAATTCATAATATATACGAATCGTTCGATTGGGAAAAAAATATAAATTACAAATGTTTCGTGTATTCTACGAATTATTCGTGTATTTTACGAAGTTTAAATTACGACAAAATATTTCGTAAAATGACCTAGAAATTATTTTGAGTGTATTCAAATTAAATAAAATTTAGATAAAATAGCAATCTCAGATTTTTCTCTTTAAGTATTAATATTTTCGTATATTACCAAAAGGGTTTTTTAACAGGGACGCTGCAAGAGTAGAGCGACAGGGACAGCAAACGACCCCATAAGGTTTGCCATTTCATGATGGAAAGATATACGAATTCGAATGAATTTCGGTAGTAAATTTTAACAATTTCGACTCGTTGTTGGCTCGTATATCTTTCCATCATGAAATGGCAAACCTTACTGAAGAGAAATGTCAAAAGAGCGGCAAGAAATATGGCGTCGTTTGCTGTCCCTGTCGCTCTACTTTTGTAGCGTCCCTGTTGAAAAACCTTTGAAACAAACTTTTGTAGCGCTCTTATTGAAAACCCCTTTAGAACCCTCCACCAAAAATGGCTTCATTATAATAGATTTTATCAAATGCCTTATTTTGTACATTACTTTATAGTCTTCCAACAATAGTCAAGACCATGACATATATATTTTGACAAGAACCACAACAACTATTTGTTGTATTTAATTACAAATTTTGTATGAATTCATGTAAATTGTGCATCAATTATTTTTATAGAACTTCTTTGTATTATCGTCGTGTTTGTTGTTGTTGTTGCTGCTGCTTTGTCAATTCAATCACGATGAGTGACGCATTATCTCATCTACAATCCACAGAGCCGAGCCGGACCGAACCATAGCCATCATCTGTCATTATTTGTGAAATTCTTCATGCAATCACGTAGTGAATACGAAGCACTTACGTAATTTAGCATTGCAAACAAATACCAATGTAACTGCACACAAATACTATGCCATTAAAACTCACACACACGAACATACAAACCGACAGACAGACAGACTTTGACTGAGAAACACTAACACGCACATCTATCTATCTACTCCTCGAGCCACAAATTATGGTCAACTTGATTCAATCAATTGAGACAAATTATTCAAGATAAGAACATCATATATAGAGGTACAGTAGATTCACATAGTTCATATTTGACTCTTATTCTCAAAGAGCTACATTGAAAGGTAATGACGACTAGACGTTGACAGCAGAACAATAACAGTCATAGAGCGAATAATGTTTAAGTAATAATCACATTTGTTTCAAATTATAATAATAGTTCGTGACCAATGTATTTAAAAAAAAGCTTATTTTTGTAATATTCCCTAAAGGTTCATTAAATTCAAAAACAATGTTCACTGTACAATTTTATTTTTACTGAAAACTTAAATTTTTACTTAAGAATTTTTTTTTTATTGTTACATAAAATGTTTACAACAAAAAAAATTTACTGAGCTACATTTTTTTTATTGTTAGTTTTAAGTTTAATTCTTAAAAATGTAAATTTTACTGAAAATTTTAATTTTTGCTGAATAAACGAGTTGGGAATTGTATATCTTAATTTTAAAGTTCTTATATCTCCATAATTTAAAAAACTAATACAAAAAATTAGAAAAATGTAAAAGGACGGACCACACCTTCAAAAATTGTGTAAGGATAATATTTCGTAGATTTGATTTAAATAATTTACGGTTCAAATTTCCACTATGAAAACCCGGGAAATAATGAAAAAAAAAAGGTGGGCGGATCTCGCCCATTTTTGGATCACATATTTTTGTATGAATTATAACAATATGTTTTAAATTTTATAATTATATCTTGAATACTTTTCGAGTTAGTAGTTTCTAAAGAGTTATATAAAAGTGACTTGTATGGGAGGTGGGCGTGTCCGTTGACCGATTTGGCTCATTTTCAAACTCAGTTCCTACTTTTGGCTAAAATATATTGAGACAAAATTTCATCGCATTCTGATCAGTATTTCTCAAGTTTTTCTGTATTCGGACAGCAAGACGGACAAACAGACAGACAGACAGACAGACAGACAGACAGACAGACAGGCGGACATGGCTAAACGGACTCGGGTAGTAATGCTGATCAAAAATATATATACTTTTCCATACCGGACACGCCTCCTAAGGGGCGTTACAATATATGCACAAAGTTAATATACTCTGTACCTCATAGGTGTAGGGTATAAAAATATAGTTTTACAAAAAAAAAAAAAAAATTTACCAACAAAATAAATTTTACTGAAAAATTAAATTTTTACTGCTGCAATTTCACGTTGGATATTCGTACGAAGTTCATCAATCGTCGCCGGCTTGTTGGCATAGACCATAGACTTGACGTAGCCTCACAGGAAATTGTCTAACGGCGTCAAATTGTACGACCGAGGCGGCCAAACGACTGGACCATTTCGTGAGATAACACGTTCTCCAAACTTTGTTTCCAATAAATTGATTGTGGCTTCGCTGTGTGGCTTGTGGCGACGTCCTGTTGGAACCACATGTCCTCCAAGTCCATATCATCCAATTGGGGCCAAAAATATTCGGTTATCATTGAACGGTAGCGATTCCCATTCACAGTAACGTGCCGGTCTTGATCATCACGGAAGAAGTACGTCCCAATGACGCCGCCGGCCCATAAACCATGCAATGATGACTCATGGAGTACGTGTGGATTGCTGTCTGACCAATAACGCATATTTTGTTTATTGACGAAGCCATTCAGCCAGAAATGAGCCTCATCGCCGAAGATGATTTTTCGATGAAAATCCGAATCATTTTCAAGTTGTTGCTCAGCCCAATTCACGAACATACGACGCTTCTGGTGGTCAAGCGGCCTCAGTTCTTGCGTCAATTTGATTTTGTAACTATGTAGGCCAAGATCTGTAAAAATTAAATTTTATCTGAAAATAAATTTTTAGAGATAAAATACATTTTTACTAAAAAAATAAATTTTGACTGAAAATTTAATTTTTACTGAAAAATAAATTTACTGATAAACTAAATTTTTATTGAAAAATTAAATTTTTACCGAAAAAATATTTTTTTTTTACTGAAAAATTTAATTTTTTTCTGAAAATTTAAATTTTTACTGAAAATATAAAAATAAATGTTTACAAAATTATTTTTTTTTTTCTGAAAATTTATATTTTTACTGAAAAAAATAAATTCTTACTGAAAATTAAATTTTGTACTGACAATTCAAATTTTACAAAAAAAATAAAATTTTTACTGAAAATATTTACTTTTTTGCACTAGTGTTCCATGTGTGAATATCGTTAGTGTAGTGAAACACAAACTGTCCTTTGCTGTTTCAGCAAAATCCGACGTTTTCTCTTTTCAGCAAACATTTTTGCTATTTTTGCAACGTATTTTGCTACTGTCGCTGTCTTTTTAATTTGAGTGTACAGAGTCGGAAGAAATAAAAATACTTTAAAGTCTAAATTTTGAACATTAAACAAAGTTGTTTTGGATCGGAATAAGCTCAAATTACTCCTAAATATTTTTAGATTTTGAAACAAATGATGCGTGCATCATTCTTGAAGTATAAAAAGTACAAAAAAAAACGGAATTTTCTCAAGTTAAAGAAACCCGCATTAAATCGGCATGGGTGGTTATTTTTTACATAAACACACAGAAAATACTCTTTTGGAATGATGTTGTAAACACTGTCATTAAAATGAACGTACCTTATTTTTCTACAACCGAAATGTTAGTCCGCGCAACAGCACGTTCGGTTGCCGTAACCTCGTGATTGTATTTTTCATTATGCCAAAATTGCCATTCGTGCATTTGTTACGTCGATTGAGTAAGTTGTTGTATCAACAAAATAAATGACAAATAGCAACCTCATGTCTATCAGCAGTTCGGTTGCCAGTTTCTTGCCAACAATTATGGATACATGCAGAAATAAATAAACGTCAGGGAGCAGGAATTAGTAGATATATAATTAGTAGATATATTGTGTGCGAGACAATTTTACTCAATTATAATACATATAGAATACGTATGTTTTACATACATAAATAAATATGTTATAATAAAATTTCAATTGGATGTTCAGAAAACCTCATGCTTATCGACTAGGAGGTTGCGACAACTTCATGCTCACCAATTTGGAGGTTGTCGCAACTCATGATCACCGATTTGGAGGTTACCACAACCTCATGTTCACCAATTTGGAGGTTGACACAACCTCATTCTCACCGACTAGGATGTTGTCACAACTGAATTAAGAGGTTGTTGCAACTACTTTATCAGTTGTTGCCGCAACCGAATGATTCGGTAGGGCAATTTAGTTGGGTGCCGCAACAAATCAGTTCTCTGTGTGTAGTATTTATTTTTATATATTCTTAGAAATGCTGAATCCAAATCTGTTAACCATTAATTTCTGTAGTGTATAGTTTTTGAAAAAAAAAAAAAATAACAATCCTAAAGTCTGATGCTTTGCTAATAGTACAATAATATACATCGTACTAATTACATCATATTGCTTTAAGTTTTTTTTTGCGTTAGTTCTAGAATTTATCACAAACCATTTCAATTACAAATAACAATAAATGTTTGGATTCGATCTGCCCTAATGAACAAGGTTGTCTTGTACTTGCAGAGTCGTTCTTGTTCTTGCATCGGAAGGTACATCAAAATATGCAAGAGATAAGAGTCTTGCATGTTGTGAGCATCATATAAAAAACAAATATGCCTCTGGTTCTAGTAAGTCTTGTTCTTGCATCGGAATTTTGAAGTCCCTGCTCATATGCGCAAATTCATAATTTTTATTAATACATTCATGCATATTTTTTTGTTCTGTGTATTCAATAGAAAAAATAACTCTCGCCATATGTTGCTTATTGCCACTTTATCGTTAGTGCCATTTGGGGGTTATCGTACACAGACAAATATTTTATTACATAGATGATGAATTTTTATATTCAAACTCAACAAATCCGAGATCTATATTAGAGAACTGTAATCAGAAATTATACGATATCCAAAAACCTTTTATATTGATGCTGCATATGCTTTTTTAATTCCATGTGTAAAACCGAAATCGAACGAAACTAAAACCGGTTACGCAAAACATAAATCTTCAATTTGATGAATTTATTCATAGACATTATGAATTTTTCTACCAACTACCAGATTCATCATATTGATACCACCGTTTTAATTAACATATTGATGAATGCATTCATTATATATATATGATTTTATTCATACTATGGAACATCATAGTGAAGAACGAAATATTCAATACAATAAATTTGAATCGTCATATTGATGAATATAATCATAATATTGATGAATAATTAAAATTTTTTTTTTTACAAATTTTTCAAAATAAATATATTTTTTTGAAAATAATTGAAAAAAAAATGTCCGTGAAAAATGTCGAAAAAATATGTTATTAACAAAAAAAAATCTTTTCAAAAAAAAAAAAAAAAAATTTCAAACAAAAATTTTATAAAAAAAATTATTAAAAATTATATAAAGAAAAAATTATATAAAAAAATTCTAAACATTTTTTTTATATTTTTTTTATAAATATAACTTTTATTAATAAAAAGTTGTAATTATAAATAAATATATTAGAAAACTTTTACTTATTAATGCATGTCAAGCAAGCATTATATAAGAAATAACATACAAAAACTACTTGAGAACTGAAAAGTAAGGCAAAAACTGAACGAAAAAATAAATATTTTAATTGAAATTTGGTTTAATGAACAGCATTCTTCAATAAGAAGTACATATATGTTTTATTATATGTTTTTGTTCATTAATGTGTTGAAACGTATTCTTAACATACAATTCATCATATTGAAGAACACTTTTTCGACAGTTACCAAGCGTTCATCATATTTATGATCGCATTCATAACATTTATGTCGTTAGTCATTAATATTATGAACGGTTCTTTAAAACAATGAATCATGGTTTGAGAAACGGACTTCATCAATATGATGTACATTAGCGGTATATCGAAATAATATCATAAGATCATCATCATCGGATTTATAATGCGGTATATCGAATCACAAATCCGTAAACAAAAATCGAAACCAAACCAAATAGTTTCAATCCCTGATTATGAATAATTCATAATATTAATGAATGCTTTCATCAATATTATGAAACTGTTAGATGCTTGAGTTTGAGTGGAAATTTGCAAATATTCAATAAACATTTTTGTTGAGTGTAGTGGGCGCATTATTCCCCTACCTCTACTGCACCAAAAGACCCCCATTCCCCAACAACATGCAACTCTCATTAAAACCACTGCGACTTCGACGATATTCTTTCGTTGCACTTGTCGTTCTTGTCAAGTAAGATGTTTCTTATTTCCAATCCTAGCATCTACCGCTTCATCCTGCCTGTCTATCAGTCGATCAGACAGATTGTCACTCCGTCTGTCTGCCTGACAGCATAGCTGCCTTGTGAACTGTGAGGCAATCTGAATCTGTGAGGCAACCTGATGCGTCGTAGCCTATTCTGGACAATGGCAAAAAAATACAGACGTCGTCAACAGGCAACGACGTACTTCGTCACCATATTTGTAATAATCATGTTTTTTTTTCTTCTATAATTTAAGTTGCCAATGTGTTGTTCTTGCAGTCGTCGTTGTTGTTGCTGCAATTTTTCTGTTGCTGATACTTTGTGTTGCTGTTGCTTTTTTATGTTCAGCTCCATGAGGCGACGAGGCATAACTAGGTTACTAGACTTCTTTAATTTTTACTTTTAATATTTTATTTTTTCATTATTGCCTCATCTTTCGTTGCGGTTCCACCTAAACATGTATGTGAGACTGCATAAAGTTCTTTTTTTTTGTATTAGTATCTGTTAAGATTTTTTTTTTATATTTTATTTATATTTTATGGCGCGCCATTCGCAGTTGTGGCCTTTTTCTCATTTGCAAATAGCGAAACGTTTTTCTAATTAACACGCAGAACAGTTTTACTTTTTATAGTTTTTATTTTTTATTTTTTTCTTTTTTAGTTTTCTGTGTTTCTTTAGAAAATCGAACGTTCTTGGAATATGTTTTGAATTATATGTCATGGTTTGTGCTGATCGCGAGATAAGCAAATTGGAGAATTTTAATATTTAGAGAAAAATTAAAAATTTGGTAAAAGTTGAATTTTTAAGAAACATTTAATTTTTAGAGAAACATTTAATTTTTAGAGAAACATTTAATTTTCAGAGAATAATTGATTTTATAGTTCAAAATTGAAATTTATGTGAAAATGAATTTTTAGGGAAAATTGAATGTTTTAGGAAAAATTGAATTTCTAGTGAAAATTTGAATTTTTTAATGAAAAATTGCATTTTTAGTGAAAAATTATATTTTTAGTTAAAATTTAAATTTTTAGTGAAAAGTTGAATTTTTAGTGAAAATTGAATTTTTAGTGAAAATTTGAATTTTTAGTGAAAAATTGAATTTTTAGTGAAAAATTGAATTTTTAGTGAAAAATTGAATTTTTAGTGAAAAATTGAATTTTTAGTGAAAAATTGAATTTTTAGTGAAAAATTGAATTTTTAGTGAAAAATTGAATTTTTAGTGAAAAATTGAATTTTTAGTGAAAAATTGAATTTTTAGTGAAAAATTGAATTTTTAGTGAAAAATTGAATTTTTAGTGAAAAATTGAATTTTTAGTGAAAAATTGAATTTTTAGTGAAAAATTGAATTTTTAGTGAAAAATTGAATTTTTAGTGAAAAATTGAATTTTTAGTGAAAAATTGAATTTTTAGTGGAAATTAAATTTTTAGTGAAAAATAGAATTTTTAGTGAAAAATTGAATTTTCAGTGAAAAATTAAATTTTTAAAAATTGAATTTTTAGTGAAATAATGAATTTTTAGTGAAAAATTGAATTTTTAGTGAAAATTTAATTTTTAGTGAAACATTTTTTAGTGAAAATTTGAATTTTTAATGAAAAATTGAATTTTTAGTGAAAAATTGAATTTTTAGTGAAAAATTGAATTTTTAGTGAAAAATCGAATTTTTAGTGAAAAATTGAGTTTTTAGAGAAAAATTGAATTTTTTAGTGTAAAATTGATTTTTTAGTGAAAAATTGACTTTAAGTGAAAAATTGAATTTTTGGTGAAAAATTGAATTTTTAGTGAAAAATTTAATTTTTAGTGAAAAATTTAATTTTTAATGAAAATTTGAATTTTTAGTGATAAATTGAATTTTCAGTGAAAAATTGATTTTTTTTTTTTTTGTTTTTAAAGGAATCATTATTTTAAATATTTAGCGAAAACTGTGTTTTTAGCGCTTTGCTCTAAATGACTTTTAATTTAAATTCAAAGTCAAAAGTTCAGTAGAAACTACAAAAAAGACGAACAAAAAATAAAATAAAAGCATCTTAAAACAGCGACAATCAATGTTGCCATAAAAGCATTCAGATTCAACTCTATTTTCAGTGAATTTCAATGGCGGTAAAGCCCGGAAGCTACTGCTGGGAAATACAAAATGTAGCGCATTATACGAGACGAGTATTTTATCGTTTTGCCAAATGCAATTTAATGCCAATTTTAGAAATACGCGTTACTTATATTACACACGATCATAATCTTAATTGTGGTTGTTGGTTCTTAATGGTTTTAATGCATTTCCTACGTTGTTATTATTTTAATCTTGAGATGTTTTTTTTTTATTTTTTTAATACCATGAATTCGGTAATTATGAGTAATGATATCACTTAATTAATGTATTTAAAGTTTTTAAATGTTTTAGTATAAAAAAAGAAAAAAATCAAAAAGAAAAACGAACAAAGTATCAAAAACAAGTTGAGGTTAAGTGTTGTCTTAATAATGATTAAATCTCTTTTTGGGACATGGTTAACAGTATAAAACTATTAACTGTTATACGACAAGGACTGTTTATTTTTGTTTAAATAGATAAGTTTGTATGAAAAACAACAGTTTCGCAACTTTAATCTTTTTTAGTACATTCAATACTCGCAATACCATTTTTGAAAAAAGAAAGAAAATTTTCATTTAAAAATACATAAACAAAAACGTTTTTCAAAAAACTTAAAACCTTTTTAAATTCAAACATTTATAAGAATAATTTTTGAATTTCAAAATAAATATTTTTATTGGAAAGCTCATAAAAAATACTATATCAAGCAATTATAGATGTTTTAAATTAGGCCACTTTAATTCAAGTTATATATAATCTAATACAAGCCGACGCCGGCAAATTTGACATATTTGAACCACAATATCCATACAGCCCGTCATACTAGACCATTCTCCGTAACAGATTTTAATGAGCTCGATTTATGTAACAAACCGTAAGTAAAAAATGTTTAAAGCGAATAGGCTTGACAAATTTTCACTCATATTTAGGGAAAACTAGGGCAAAGTGGGAAACGTTTTGATTAAGAAAAAATTCATTTAAATATATTTTTTTTTAATCTTTAGAATGGTTTATTACATAGCGTTATTCGTGATCTATCTTTTTGCATTAACAGAATATAATTTATATGATTTTTGGGTGTTTTTTCAAAACCGCTCATTTTTGGACCTTTTCAAAAATACTGGGGTAAAGTGGGAAATTTGAAAAATTTTACAAAGAGGAAAATAATTTGTTAAATCTGTATTATATCATGTTTATTTACAACAGAATATATAAAATATATTAATGTAATGAATAAATAAAATTATGGTCAGGAAAAAAAATAATGTGAAGGAAAGAATATTAAATATTCATAAATAGAAAAATATATTAAAATTAAAAAAATGTACATTTACTCGTCCTCCGATAGAATTGATTAAATATTATTTTGCACTTCCCCAAAAAGAAAAAATTCTTCCCACATTACCCCAACTAACATCGCAATTTCTACTTGGTTTAGTAACATTTAATCTACGTTAAATTATAGGTAAATCCACTTTTGTCTTTTGAAAGATATGAAATATACGTTAATTTTAAATATACTTATTTAATTGAAAATGTTGAAATTGCACAAACACTACCACTCTAGAAAACTTTTTCAATACATTTTTCACTTGTTCTCTAAAAGCAATAAGAAGGTACAAACATTTGAAAAAAATGCAGTTTCCCACATTACCCTATTTCCCACATTAGCCCATTTCCCACTTTACCTCAGGTTTCTCTATAAATACCGCCAAAGAGTAGTTTTTATGTGGCATTCTATCGGATTTGTTTTGAACCTGTACGTTGTGTGTAGGGGAGATCGGGACTAAGCCGACACTTTTTTTTAAATGCTCATTTTGACCACCATATCAATGACATAGGACAAAAATATTAATAATACATTTGGATAGATTGATTCATTAGCTAAAAATGTTCCATAAGCTGATCTACAATATTTAGTTTCCGCGAAACAAATGCAAATGCGTCACAACCTAAAATCTGCTTCTGAAAATAGGCTGGGATAAAATCGACACTACACACCTTTCCCGCGAATTCACATTTTTCTGAAATCTTTCAATATAGTTGAATTATATATTCCAAGCTAAGACTATTCGTGCTGTTTTATTCCGGTCCCGCGAAATTGTTTGACTATTACTCATATTATTCACATTTTAGCTATTTTTTGCAATATAGTCTTAAATCATGGTCAAATGATTGACAAGTCTCCTTATATTGTAAGAACGGACTATTTTGTAAAACTCATACAACAAAAAGTTTCATAAATTGTATGCTCTCAGAATCCACTTTGACCAAATGTTTATGTGTCGACTTTACCCCACGAGACTTATTCTAATATTATTGGCATAAAAATGCAAATTGAATGGAAAATAAAAAAATAGAACTTGTAGACATATTTTTTGATCACTTCATAGAATACAAAAATACAGTTCTTTACAAAACTAATTTTACAAAAAACATGTAACATAATTTTTCTATCAATAGTAAAAAAAATATGTTTATAATTCACTTGTGTGAAGATATCATTTTCTTTTAGTTAATACCTATAAATGTTTCTCATAAGGCAAACAATTTTGAAAGTGTCTGCTCTAATCACTTTTCGGAAAAAAAAAACTTTTTTTTCGACTGAATTTGGCGATCACTACAAATATTTGTATGAAACACTACAAATATTTGTATGAAACACTACAGATATTTGTGGAAATATTTATGGGAAACACTAGAAATATGTGTGGTAAGCACTACAAATGTTTGTGGGAAACACTAGAAATGTTTTTGGGAAACACTTCAAATGTTTGTGTGAAACATTTCATACATTTGATGGGAATACTATAAATATTTGCACGAAACACTTAATTTCTTGTACGAAACAATAATATCGTTTATGGAAAGCAATTTCGTACTTTGAATTGTTTGCATGAAGTAGTACAATCGTGGTATTTGCGGTAGGTAATTTGATTATTCTCTACAAGCGGTATTTTCAAACACTTAAGTGTTTGTTTGAGATAGTATTTATAACAAACTACATAGGTTTTTGTGTGTAATTATAATATACAAATTCTGCCAATATTCTCGAATTTTGTTCAAGATATTTATAGAGTGGTTTTATATTTTAATACGACGATATGTTGTACAAATAAAAGTCACCAACTATATTTTCAAAAAGCCAATTTCAAAAACCTTTATATATCTGTCAATTTCTGATCGATGATATTCATTTTTGTACCAAATGATAAAAAAATGTGATATATCAATTGATATTTCAACTTTAATAATGTATAAAATTATTTTTATAATAATCACTAACAAATTCGATATATAAGAATATCAAAAAAAAATGCATTTGGTGAGTTATAGTTTTACAGCGGCGATATTAAAAACCTAAAAATACAACATTTCAATTATTAATTAAAATTAAAAACTTTTAATCACGCGTCAGCCATTAAATGAGTCAGGGTGTGCTTTTAAATAAGTTAAGTTTATTTTTGGCACGAGTCAGACATTTGTGGCGCGCTTAAAAAATCCTTTGAAAAACCTCAACATATCACCGCGTCATCGGCATTAACAATAACAACCAACGTCCGTCAAACTATATAATACGAAAATGACGACGATGACGGTGACGAGACTCATCACGCAGAACGTAATAATGATGAATGCACTGCGTTTGACATTCATGCGTCAATTAAATTATCAACGATCAGCGGCGATTGACTAAATGTTGACAGCAAACGACATGAGTATTCTCAACAACAATGATCATGATTCTGTTTCATTGTCAAAGAAGTAAAAAATAAAAATATAAAGAAATTAATACTTGGCAACAACCAAGAGAAGATGTATTTATTGACAGGCATAAATAAAATTTTGACACTTTTTCCGAACGTGTATCGTTGCATTAACGAGTTATCAATTTGCACCATATGTAAGGTATTTTCTGTACCAATTTTTGTATTTAACTTTTTTTTTGTTATTTTGTAATACTTTGTTATATTGCTCTGAAGTGACAGAAAGTGAAGTTTTAAATTATACACGTCACGAGCTGTCACGATGACAATTAGTGATTTGGTCAAAATTTAAATAATGCTTTTTAAACATAAAAATACGTGTTTTGTTTTAGAGTATTTAAAATGATTAATTTCATTCAAATGTTCATATGTTTATATTTATAAAACAATTTTAAATTAATTTTTAATAATCCCAACTGGAACAAAACATGAAATGTTATCTTTGTGACCTTTTTTCCCAGAGAACGCAAAGGTTATTACAAAAGTTATCTATTAAGCATCGTTTAGATACTGCAAAAAGTTAACTTTTTACAAATCATGATAATTCCCTCACAGTGGTAACCCTGAACTTCCTACTTCAAAGTTGGCATTCGTTTTTTGTCACTTCTTAACATTTTCAGATAACTTTTGGATCACATTTTTGACAACTTTCGGATAACGTGAACTTTTAAAAGATAGCATAAAGATAAAGTTATATTAAGGACATCTTTTGTGTCTTTGGTATAAGGCACAAATCTGCTTTTGATTCAATTTCGATCGAATTTTGTATGAATTTCTTCTAAAAATTTCTTTTCATTTAAAAATTGTTTCTTTCATTAAAAATTCAAATTTTCACTAAAATTCAATTTTTCACTAAAAATTGAATTCTTCACTAAAAATTCAATTTTTCACTAAAATTCAATTTTTCACAAAAAATTCAAATTTTCACTAAAAATTCAAATTTTTACTAAAAATTCAAATTTTCACTAAAAATTCAAATTTTCACTAAAAATTCAAATTTTCACTAATAATTCAAATTTTCACTTAAAAATTCAAATTTTTACTTAAAATTCAAATTTTCACTAAATTCAATTTTTCACTAAAAATTCAAATTTTCACTAAAAATTCAATTTTTCACTAAAAAATCGAATTTTCACTAAAAATTCTAATTTTCACCAAAAATTCAAATTTTCACTAAAATTCAAATTAACACAAAAAATTAAATTCTTCACTAAAAATTCAAATTTTCACTAAAAATTCAAATTTTTACTAAAAATTTAAATTTCACTAAAAATTTAAATTTTCACAATTCAATTTTTCACTAAAAATTAAATTTTTCATTAAAAATTCAAATTTTCATTAAAAATTCAAATTTTCACTAAAAATTCAAATGTTCACTAAAAATTCAAATTTTCACTAAAAATTCAAATTTTCACTAAAAATTCAAATTTTCACTAAAAATTCAATTTTTCACTAAAAATTCAATTTTTCACTAAAAATTCAATTTTTCACTAAAAATTCAATTTTTCACTAAAAAATTCCATTTTTCACTAAAAATTCAATTTTTCACTAAAAATTCAATTTTTCACCAAAAATTCAATTTTTCACTAAAAATTCAAATTTTCACTAAAAATTCAATTTTTCACTAAAAATTCAATTTTGCATTAAATATTCCATTTTTCACCAAAAATTAATTTTTTTAATAAAAATTCAAATTTTCACTAAAAATTCAAATTTTTCACTAAAAATTCAAATTTTCACTAAAAATTCAATAATTCACTAAAAATTCCATTTTTCACTAAATATTCAATTTTTCACTAAAAATTAAAATTTCACTAAAAATTGAAATTTTCACTAAAATTAAATTTTTCAGTAAAAATTTAATTTTTCACTAAAACTTCAATTTTTCACTAAAAATTCACTAAAAATTCAAATTTTCACTAAAAATTCTAATTTTTACTAAAAATTCAATTTTTAACTAAAAATTCAAATTTTCACTAAAAATTCAAATTTTCACTAAAAATTCAAATTTTCACTAAAAATTCAAATTTTCACTAAAAATTCAAATTTTCACTAAAAATTCATTTATTCTCTAAAAATACAATTATTCACTAAAAATTTAATTTTGCACTTAAAATTCCATTTTGAATTTAAAAAAAATAAAAAAATGAAATTTTTAATTTCAAATTCAATCAATTAAAATAAATCTTTACTAAAAATTCAATTTTCACTTAAAATTAACATTTCACCAAAAAATTTATTCTCACTCAAAAAAATTCAATTTTTCACTTAAAATTCAATAAATTTATTGTCATCCATTGAAATTAAATTTTTCTATATTAATTTTTATTTTAAAAATAATTAAAATTTAACTATTAATGTTGTGTTTAAATGCAATGCAATTTATTGCAAAAGTTTAATCACTTTGCTGAGTATTAGTTTCAAGGCCATTGACACGTACCAAATGCGAACTGGAACAGCTAGAGATAACGTCTTCATACAGACGGGGAGATAGACAAAAAGATGGACAGACAGACAGTTGGACCGTGTAGTAAGATAGATAGATAGTTAGACAAAACGACATATAGAATAAACAGTCACTAAAATGCAACGTGCGCAAATGATTATAATGCTGCATGAAAAAGGAAGAACTCTATAGTAGTAGGGTACACAATTAAAAAAATAAAATAAATGAAATATGTAAATGTTGTTAGTTTTACGACTGGCTTTAGAAGAGAACATTACAAATGCAAAATTATTTTAGAATAGCAAGACTGCGACGAAGACGTTGCAGCAGCAGCAGCAGCAGAGCCAATAAAACCTTTTGCTAAATAAATTAGCAAATATTTTGCAAACAATTTAGAGAACACAAGGTAGGCAATATATATGTTTTTTTTCTCGTTATCTCAGGGTCTTGTTCTGTGTTGGTGGTGTGGACTCAACATGTGACATATTTAAACATATTTATATGAGGAGGTTATAAAAAAAGACAATCATTTTTAAATACAAAAATGTTGTTTTTTGCACTATTGTCTGAAATGTTTGGTTTTTACCGTCTCAAAAGATTATACAATCCTACAAAAATATATTTTTCTTTTCGATGATATTCTTTTTAAATCTATTTTAACAATTCCAACATCGCTGAAAGTATATTCAGATTCATATATCGATATTTTTGACCATAAAAGACCCTTTAAAAATAATCTGCGACCTTTCTTATTATTTACATCTACCTTTCTATCCCAAAACCAGTAAGGAAGGTTAGGTCACATGGGAAATTTGGTAGTAGTGAAATTGTCATAGTTGGTATGATGAATTTAGCTATTATGCTAATACGGGTTATCTGATATCGCATCTGAAATCCGTTTTGTTCCATCGCCTCTCGGCCACTCGCAATTTGCAGAAGAAAAATGGACTCCGGACCAAATTCAAATTGATCAAAAGAATGATTCCGATCTCACAAAAATCATGATGTTCAAGGAACAGAAAAGAAAACCATCATGGGAAGATATAGCTGCCGACAGTCCAATAACTAAAGCTTACTGGGCACAGTGGTAGAGCTAAAAGCTACATGATAGTTGCATATATCGTGTATGGGAAAATGAAGATGGTACATCCGTTCGAAGTTTGATTGTTGTTCCCAAGTCAAAAATAAAAGAGATATTGGCGGAATACCATGGTGGATCTAGTGGTGATCATTTGGGCATTATTAAAACGGTCGAGAAGGTAAAGAAATGTTTGTATTGGATTGGGTGCCAAGAGTCAGTCGCCGATTGAATTCGCAGTTGTCCGCAATGTGTGCCAGCAAAAGGACCAACAGTCAGAAGTCGCGGCAGGATGCGCCAGTACAACGTGGGCGCACCATTCGAGCGTATTGTCATGGATTTCGCCGGGCCGTTTCCAATCAGTGATGCCGGTAATAAGTATGTGCTTGTCGTCATTTACTACTTAAGCAAGTGGCCTGAAGTGTATACCATGCCGAATCAAGAAGCCACAACAGTTGCGGATGCATTAGTTAACAACTGGGTAAACCGTTTTGGAGTACCGTTGGAATTGCATTCAGATCAAGAAAGAAATTTTTAGTCTCCAAGACATCATTTGAAATTCAGAAATTCCATTTGAAATTCAAAAGACATCAATTGAAATTCGGAAATTTCTATTTGAAATTCAAAAGACATCAATTGAAATTCAGAAATTTCCATTTAAAATTGAGAAATTTCCATTTAAATTTCAAATGAAAATTTCTAAATAGCCAGAAAGCATATCCTTTAAAGGATATTTCTGCATCAACAGTTGCAAAGACTTTTGCATATCAATACATTCCTCGATTTGGAGTACCACTTAACCTAACAGTAGACTGCCGGCCTCAGCAGTCCAGAGGTAGCGCGCTGGACTTGCATTCTGAAGGTCTCGGGTTCGAATCCCAGCTTGGGCATGGGCGCTCGTGGTGATATTAACCACAAAAATTGTTGGGAATAGATTTCACAGTACAATGGATATAGTTTGTCTGAGTTTGTCTTAGGAGATATTCCAAAAAAATAAAAAAGTGAATTTACGAAATTTCTAGGCGCTCACAAAATCAATAGTTCTGATTATCATCTACAAGCTAATGCAATCATCGAACGATTTCATAGACAACTGAAACTTGTATTATGACTTCAAAACACTCAGTACGATGGCCGGATGAAATTCCTTTTATTCTTCTTGGGGTACGATCTATTATCAAATGTTGTCCATATTCTAAGACAATTCTAAGCCATTAATTAAAGCTTTTCAGAATTTTTAGTAAATCTCGGAAGTTTGTCATTGTTTAATTTCTTTATCTGCGGTATAAAGAAATTAAACAACCAGTAAATGTAAGTGTTATATGAGTAATCTAGATTAGGAGTTTTATTGATGTGGCTCTTCTAATTTTCCTGTAATCGTGATTTCAACCGACAGATAGACGGACAGACGGATGTGTGTGTTGTTCGGCGTACCAAACTGAATATATCCTGTCACACTGTAGCGTATATTTTCGCGTATATTTATTTATTGTTATTCAGAACATAGTCCAAAATAACTATCAATACAACTAACTATGTTTTATTGATTAAAATATACCTTTTTATTTTAATATTCATCCAAAAAGGTTAAAATGTAAACAAATTTTAAATCAAAATACTAAAAAAAAATTAACTGTATTTACTTCTATTTATTTTTTCAAATTTAATATAAGATATATCGAAGTAATCGACGTAATTACGTTGATATATCGTCGTTGTAGAACTAAAAGTCACCAACTACCAATTATTCCTTTACATAATTCTTCATATATCTTTCAATTTCTGATCGATAGGCTCAATATTAATACCAATTGATAAGAAAATGTGAGTCTATCAATTGACAATGTAACTTTTAAAATATATCAATTACTTTTTGTAATAATTAGCAACAAAGTTGTAATTTCAGATTTTCATGAAAACGTAGTTGGTGATTTTAGTTCTACAACGACGATATAAAAGTATTTTTATTGATTTTTAATTATAAACAGGAAAACCAAATTTATGTTTAAAAGGTATATTTTAAAAAGTTAAAATCGCAATCCATCGGAATATTGGAATAATGTTTTCTAGTCTTCATGCGTCGTAAAACGCTGACCTCACAATTTATTTATGATCTCCGGGAATAAAAAAAAGTAATTAGATTCGAAATTGGAACTCTACAACGGATGAGCTATAATTCAATATTTTGAGTGCTCCAACAGTGACTTGTTTGAGCCGATATGTGAAAGAAAGCCCACCTTGTTTTGGTGGAGAATGATTCGTGTTTGATTTCCCTATTTTAACAACAACGGTGTGAGATATCAAATTGAATTTGGCTTTATTTTCAAACTACTCTCATGCCATTATTTATGGAAAAACCCATCCTTTAAATGGCCGCCTCGGCTTCGCCGGTAGTGCTTTGAGGCGATCTGTCCAATTTTTGATGCGCGGTCCAATATTTGCGGCGTTATTCCGGCAAAAGCGTCTCGAATGTTGGCCTCGTGCACGGCCAAAGTGGTTGGCTTGTTAACGAAGACTAAGAACTTAGCGTAGCTCCCAGATTAATGAATCGAGGGGTGTCAAGTCACATGATCGCGGCGGCCAATTGATGAACGCTCGACGTGAGATGTTTTGTTTTTGGCCAAATATGGGGCCTATTATGATTAGCGAAGCGAATGTACTTGGCGAAGCGAACGCTTTGGCGAAGCGAACGCAATTTGGCGAATGAACTGGCGAATGTACTAATTTTTATGGTTTTAAAAGTGAGCAACACTTACAACATTGACGGATAGAATTATCATTTCAGAGTTGAAAAAAATAGTATCATGTTGCGTACTTTTAGTACTGCCTTTTTTTTAGAACAGATACTATTTTATCTTAATATCTATTTTTTTATTATTAAAAAACCATTTAATATTATTTATGGTTTAAAAAACGTTAACTCGATTCAGAACAATAATACTTTTTCGGTTTTTTGTTATTTTTTGTCTATAAAAGATTAAAAAGTATCCAAATAAACTTCGGAACAATTCAAATTAGTTAAAATGTACAATAAAATATGTTTTTAAATGTTAATATTGGAATTATTTTTACATAAAAATAAATACTTTTTATTAAAAAAAGTAGTTTTTTTTTTTTGGAGCAATACTTCTTTTATTTTAATTTAAAGAAACCCTAGAGTTTCAAAACAGCTGATGTGAATATAGGGGCCTATTATGATTAGCGAAGCGAATATACTTGGCGAAGCGAACGCTTTGGCGAAGCGAACGCAATTTGGCGAATGAACTGGCGAATGTACTAATTTTTATGGTTTTAAAAGTGAGCAACACTTACAACATTGACGGATAGAATTACCATTTCAGAGTTGAAAAAAATAGTATCATGTTACGTACTTTTAGTACTGCCTTTTTTTTAGAACAGATACTATTTTATCTTAATATCTATTTTTTTATTATTAAAAAACCATTTAATATTATTTATGGTTTAAAAAACGTTAACTCGATTCAGAACAATAATACTTTTTCGGTTTTTTGTTATTTTTTATGTATAAAAGATTAAAAAGTATCCAAATAAACTTCGGAACAATTCAAATTAGTTAAAATGTACAGTAAAATATGTTTTTAAATGTTAATATTGGAATTATTTTTACATAAAAATAAATACTTTTTATTAAAAAAAGTAGTTTTTTTATTTGGAGCAATACTTCTTTTATTTTGATTTCAAGAAACCCTAGAGTTTCAAAACAGCTGATGTGAATATACTTGTTTAGAAAAATAATTAAAATGTTCCAAAAAACGATGGGCCCAACGCAATCAAAGAAGAGCGTGTTAGACAGAAGCCAATGCGGTGTGCAGAAAGCTGGAGCGACGACGAGGAGGAAGACTACAATAAGTTACAGTGATGGTGGTCTGTCCTCCGAAGCATTCATCTGTGGCACAAATAACTTCGCGCGATGAACCAAGCTGCATCCCCAGCAGCAGTCGGAGCAGTTCCAGACATTTCTTTTATTAGTGTTAAGTTTAAAATCAAAATAAAAAGTGTGAAAAAAATTGTTTTTTTTACGTTTATTAGTTAGGTAACAAAAAAACTCAAAATAATAGACATCCTTCTATAAAAACTAAAGGATAAGATAAATTGAAAATCAGAAAAAGCCTAATAAACAAAAGCACAACAGAAAAAAAATTAAAAATCAAAAGAAAAACTGATAAACAATAGATAAAGATACGTTCGCCGATTCGTCACATGAACTGTTGATTCGCTTGATTTTGACACTTGAAGCGAATGAAAATCGGTTGAGTGTTGCATGTTTTTTTACGTTCGCTTAACTTTTCCCGTTTTTTGGCGAATGAAGTATGGCGAATGTAACCGTAATAGCTTTTTGGACGTTCGCTTCGCCAAAACCATTCGCTTCGCTAATCATAATAGGGCCCATACTTGTTTAGAAAAATAATAAAAATGTTCCAAAAAAACGATGGGCCCAAAGCAATCATAGAAGAGCGTGTTAAACAGAAGCCAATGCGGTGTGCAGAAAGCTGGAGCGACGACGAGGAGGAAGACTACAATAAGTTACAGTGATGGTGGTCTGTCCTCCTCTGTGGCACAAATAACTTCGCGCGATGAACCAAGCTGCATCCTCAGCAGCAGTCGGAGCAGTTCCAGACATTTCTTTTATTAGTGTTAAGTTTAAAATCAAAATAAAAAGTGTGGAAAAAATTGTTTTCTTTTTAAGTTTATTAGTTAGGTCACAAAAAACTCAAAATTATAGACATCCTTCTATATAAACTAAAGGATAAGATAAATTGAAAATCAGAAAAAGCCTAATAAACAAAAGCACAAAAGAATAAAAAATTAAAAATCAAAAGAAAAACTGAAAAACAATAGATAAAGATACGTTCGCCGATTCGTCACATGAACTGTTGATTCGCATGATTTTGACACTTGAAGCGAATGAAAATCGGTTGAGTGTTGCATGTTTTTTTACGTTCGCTTAACTTTTCCCGTTTTTTGGCGAATGAAGTCTGGCGAATGTAACCGTAATAGCTTTTTGGACGTTCGCTTCGCCAAAACCATTCGCTTCGCTAATCATAATAGGGCGCTATGTTCTTCACCATTTTGAGCGTTCGGATATATCGATCTGGTCACATAAAGTCGGTTGACATCGCTCTATACCGAGGACCATTGACGGTGGTAACGGTGTCTTCTTCCTCATTTCGAAAGAAATAAGGTTCGATGATGACACCGTGCCCATAAGCAGCACCAAATACGGCATGATGAAATGGCAAACCTTACTTTAGACAGCTGCTGAAAAATACCAATTGGAAAAACTATCATTGGTCACCCTTTAGTAAAGTTTTCAGGAGCTTAAAAGTTCACCGTGCGCGTATAAATTCTGTTGGATTTGATGCTTGAAAGACCAATGCAATTGACTGTCCATGTTTCGTCGCCTGTCACGATCGTATAAATGTCTTTTGCAGCACAGCGACCGATTTTTCAGCATTTCACTCTAGTAATCGACACGAAACTGGAATTGAAACTGAAACAGTAACAGTTTTTCAATAATCATTAAAACCGAAATAAACAGCTTCGATTTTCCACCGATTATTAAATGGGTTTTCAGATATTATAAAAACCTACAAAAAATTAAATTTAAATTTCATAAAGTGTATATATTATATTAAAAGAATAAAGCGATCTATATAAATTACGGTTTTTTTTATTTATTAATTTTAATTATTTATATATTTTATATAATTTATATTATAATAGTAAATTTTAGGTTAATCACTAAAAGCATATTTTTTGTTTAATTTTCAAATCATAGCTTTTTTTACTGCATCACTTCGACGAGCTGCGTTTAATTTCATTTGTTTATTTAATTAATTAGGTTATTTTTCTTTTTTTTACACACAAATGCTGGCTTTTTTTCTTTCTTTTTGTTTTCCTTGCTGTTCATTTATCGTAAGTATAGCTTTTCGTTTATGTCACACAAATTAGAGATAATAAAGACATTTCGAATCTGTGTTGTCTGTTACTACATTATATATACGACAAAAAACCAAATAGAGCCAAAGCAAAAAAAAACACTAAAAAAACAATGTCAACAAATACATTACACCAAAATAAACGATCTCAAGCCGTCTGACACTGCACACCCTCAAAATGTGGCCCACTATCATAGTCCTGGTCTTCATCGTTGCCGCCGTGAGCACCACCAAGGCTGGCACCATCTTCGCTGTTGCCATCATTTGCGCCATACGGTTGCGCATCGACCAGCTGCACCAACTCCGCATCCTCGGGCAACACAAAGGGTTCACGTGGCGGCAATAGAGCCTCCAGTGTTTTGAGTTGCTCTGCAGTGGCGAAATTATTTTCCGGAAATTCGACGCGAAACTCAACGAAAAGATCACCCTTCTCGAAGGGATTATTGCGCAAGGGCATTCCCTCGCCAGCGATAACTTTCATGCTTCCGTGACGTATCACCTCACCGGGTGTATTGCGTATGCATATATCACGTCCGTCCAGGTGCTTGAAGACATGCACATAGCCGCACAACGCCTCAGCGAGATTAATGCGTATGTGTGCCAGGAATAAATCGTTTTGGCGACGCAAAAAGACCGCATGTTCCTGCTGCACCAGCATTACAATCAAATCGCCACGTTCGCCCACCAACTGTTGGTTGCCTTCGCTCGCGAATGGTATTTTCAACATGTTGGGCGCGCCTTTGTCGACGGTGATGTCGCGTGTCATGGGCACCTGACGCAAACCGTTGCCGGAGCACTGGGCGCAGCGCAGCTCCGGTTTGATGGTGGTGCAGCGGCCGTTGCAGGTTGGACAGGTCTAAAAAGAGAAGAAAATGTAAATATATTATATAAAAAGATAGCTCTAATTAAAGTAAATCAACTAAATAAATAAATAAAACAATATTTTATACCGTATCACAAACTGAAACTAGTATCCGTTACAACAAAAACATTTTCAATTAAACCGAAATTATAAAATGGTGTTTAAAATAATTTAAAAATTAAAATATTAAATTATATAACAAATTTTTAGGTAATGGATGTGAAATCATTTTTTAAATAAGAGACTAATACCCGAAAATGAAACCCTAACTTTGCCTTTCAAATTCTGTTGCAATTTAAATATTGTTCGAACACCTCCAGAACTCTCGCATTTTGCTGCATTTAAAAAGCTTCTTGGATTCCTAAACTCTCGTTCTTTTTATTTTAAATGCTCCTTTTTAAATTTAAATTATAAGAAACATTTTTATTATGAATAAATTATTTATATTTATAATAATAAAATCTTGATTAATAATATTAAAAATAATACCCACCGTTTCAAACGCACTCAAGCCAACAAAATGATAACTCCCAGTGCCGCCACAGTTAGCACATTTTTCAACCGCCTCCTTGGGCCCACCTTGACCATCGCATAGCTCACAGAATTCACTGCGTTGATATTCCACCGTCTTGGTGGTGCCATTGTACAGCTCCTCGAGTGTTACCTCGAGACGTACCATTACATGTGCCGCCTTGCGTCGTCCACCAGACGGACGTCCGTGCGCCTGACCAAATGGAAACCATTGCGAAAAGAAATCCGTGTCATCGCTAAAATGATCGTTGCCCTCCTGCAGTCCCTTGAGGCCGAAACGATCGTAGGTTTTGCGTTTCTCCGGATCAGAAAGCACCTCGTACGCGAATGAGATCTCTTTGAATTTGTCGCCGGATTCGGGATTTTTGTCGGGATGGAATTCTTTGGCCAATTTGCGATAATTCTGTGTGAGAGAAACAAAACTTTTATTACAAAAATATTGATTCTTTTTTAAAATTTTAATTTTTTTAAAAATTTAAAATTAAAAATTGTATATAACAAAAACTAATACAATTTCAGTATAAAAAATTTAGAAATTAATAACAATAATAAACAATAATTCAATAAAAAAAAAATTGACTCTAAATAAAATGTTTTCGTAAATTTTTATTAATGCAACAAAAAGAACAATTTTTAATATAAATTTATTAAAAATTAAATTAAATTTCATTTCAAATTCCAATTTTGCACTACAATTAAAATTTTCAATATACAATGTTTTTTTTTTCTAAATATAGCAAATTTGAATTACAAACTTTAAATTAAATTTTTTGTCCATTTATATTTTATTTAAAATTCAAATTTTTACTCAATTAAGTCACAATATTTTCACGTAAAATTTTAATTTAAATGAATTAAAAAAAAACATTAAAAATTTCAAATAAAATAAAAATATACTAACAATTAAATTTCCCAAAAATATAGGGAATAAAAATTACATTTTTTTTCGTAAGAATTAAATTTTATAAAAAAATCATAATTTTTATTACAAATATTTCTCATAATTAATCAATTACAAAATCACAAAAATGATCTCCAAATTAAGCAAAAACAAAAATGTAAACAAAATCACAAAAACAGCTGTTACAAACTGTCAAAAACTATTTTTCTTGTGTCAAAAAAAAAACAACCGCTGAATTGCGAAATTGTTCTCTTTCATGGAATTAGAGAGAAATTACAACCAATAATTTTGACAGCTTCAAACATTTTCAAAACAGTTTGTTTTTCTGTTCCCACTCTTTGGCTCTATTCTTTGCAAATTTTCACTTCATACAAAAAAAAAATTGCACAGAAAGCTTCTTTTATCTCTATACAAAATATCATCTTCTGTATTTCACAATTGATTCATATTTTTGTTAATCCAAATATTTGGTGGCTTTTTAAAGTTTAATTTGAAATCGTACAAAACTTAGATAACCGACCGACCCACAATCATCTTCAAGGAAACCTTCCTTCATTGTCCGTCGTCTTCGTCTATGCCGTTGTCTGTGTCAGCTTCTTCTTGTGTCTCGAATCGGCATCTATATTTTACCTTTTTTATGTCAGCATCGGTGGAATCCTTGCTAACGCCGAGTATTTCGTACAGCTCTGTGTGCTCCATCGTCGTTCAAATGTAAAATTTATAAAAATAATAAACAATTTACTATTTTTAATAAACAGAAAACCGATTGAAAAATTTCACTGAAAGTTTTCTGCGATTTTGCAAACGAATGGAACGAACGACGATGACAAATAATTGAAAAAGTTGTTGCCAGCACTAAATCTTCGAACAGTGTTGAATTTTGTTTCCTTGAGAACTAACTGTCAAAAGTCCACTTCGAACTGGCAAAAGTCCACTTCGAAAAGCGAGTGAACATGTTGAGAGAACTGTCAAAAGTCCACCATCGAAATTCGAGTGAACATGTTGTGAGAATTCAAAAGAATTTAATAAATTATTCAAATGTACTTTTTTGTAGGAAAATCAATTTTTTTTTCACAGAATAAAGAAAGAACATTTTATGTTTAATTTTAATATTCAACATTTTTTTCACTTATTTGTCATGACTCCACATAACTTGAATGTATTTAATTCAATTAAAAAGGTTAATCACCTTAATTGCGCCCTTGTACCAACTTTCGACCTATTTCGATTAAGGTTTAAAAAATTAAATTAGCGTGAGTTTTTGAAGTTGGGAATTGTGTACTAGGGCGTAATTATGGTGGTTTCACCGTATATGTTTATGTGGTAATGATTAAATATAATTCATAATCAGCTAATAAACAATTTTGTTGTAAAAGTCATAACCAAAAGAACAGAAATTTACATTACCGGGCGCGATTAACATACATGGTATTATTTCTTACTTTTCAAAAGTATTCTAGATTTCCAAAAAAATTCTCAGTGCATCGTTATTAATTTTATGTTTCATATTTTTACAGTTTTTTGTAAATATTCAAATCACCTAAGCAGTTGATGTTATATTAAATTAATTGAATGCATAACGTTTTTAACATCGTTTCGAATTTGTTCGAAAAGCTCAATTTCTATATAAAATTTTGATATTCGTTACATATTTTTATTTATTTAGTTTTTTTGTTGTCACAACTGCTTTCAAAATTAGACGCATGAAATCTATATAAACTACCGATACGATATTCTAAACCGATTTTGTAAAGGTAAAAATTATAATGAATTAAATTAATATAATTTGTGTTTTCATTATTTTTTTAATTAATATATTTTATATATTTTTTTTTAGGTTCTGCAGAAAGTGTTATAAAAATGCAAAGGAAAAAAACTTTAAAAGAAATGTAAGTGCTAGTTTTAAATCAATTTATTTTTATCAAACTAAAGAATAAATTAAAAATTCTACTCTTATTTTAACATCAACTTTTTTACTAATGAAAATATAAACTAAATTTCAGTTGTTTACTAAATTTTTTAAATTTTTTATCATAAATTTTAAATTATTTACAAAATATATTTTTTATTACTAAAATTTCATATTTAGTAATAATATTAAAATTGTCAAAAAAAAAATCTACTAAAAACCTAAATTTTTATTACTACAAATTCAGATTTAAATATATAAAACATTTTTAAATTAAACGTTTAAGATTCTTATACCAAATAACCTCTCGTAAACAACTTATTAACATGTGGCTGCTTTTCCTTGAAAATTTTGCACAAATTACAAAAGTAAACATTACATATACCAAATTATGAATTATCACACTATTAATAATCTATAATTAAATAATAATTATGGGCGTAATTAATTGTGCTCCATGACTAATTTGTTATCGCAAATTGTCATAAAAAGTTTATGTAACAATTTGATGGCATTCAAAACAAAAATCTATGTTTATTTTATTGTAAATTTCCACAAATGAAAACGTAAACAAATAAAAAACTTATACTAAAGCAATTTCTTGTTGCTGCTTTTTTTGGAACAAAATAAATCCAAATGTGGATTCTAATGGATCGTGTAGGTGAGAACACGTTGGCAAATCAGAAAGCTTACACTGCAAAAAATGGAATTGTATAATAAACAGTTCCCATTAAATTCTTGAATGGGTGATCACTATACGGCCAAAAAGGCTGAGAACCAGTCATGGGGTCAAGGCTGAAAAGAAGTCATGGGGTCAAGACTGAAAACAAGTCATGGGCTGAAAACAAGTCATGCGAAGCATACCCCTTTTCAATTTTGTTTTTGATATACTTTTTTTTGGAAATTAATATGTAATAAAAAGAAATTTTTATATTTTTGACTGTTTGTGTTGTGGTGTTTTTAGTTTTTTTGTATATGAAGCACTCATTCCTGTTTAAGGTGTTAATTTTTAGACCTTTGAAATATACTTGAAAACACAGTTTTTTTCGCCCTATCATTAAATACAATTTTAAACTTTTTATTACTTTATTATCAAGAAACTTTGACTAATAAATTGCATAAGATAAGACAATTCGATATTACTGGTTTATGAGTTATTGGCTGCTAATAACTAACTCATAAACCAGTAATATCAAATTTTTTTAAGAAGGAAAAAACTAAATAATAAAATCTCGCATAATTTTCTAAATTACTTTGCAATATTGGAATAATGTTAAAGGTAATTCCAAAATGCTTTGCAACATTTTTTTTTTTTTGCAATTTTAACTAATCTATAAATAATCAGCCTAACCGATAAACGAAATAAAGTCGACTTTTTGACAAATAAGGGTGTGTGCGAGTTCGACTAAATTACTGCCTAAACTAAATTGTACAAGTTTTTATTTGACTGCCATTCGGTAACCGGTAATTGTTAAAGTCTCTAATAGATTAAATATCATATGTCTGTTTGCTGTCTTCAATTTAGATCAATTTAGTTTGCTCGAAAATTTGCTAAATTGAAAAGTAAACGCTGCATTACCGACAAAATTTAGTTTAGTCAGCAATTTAGTCGAACTCGCACACACCCTTAGTATATATACTAATTTGTCAAAAAGTCAAAAAGTATATGAGAAAATTGTCAAAAAATCTGCTATTATTTTTAAAATCAACTTTATTTCGTTTATTGGTAAGGATGAATGTTTTTAACATTTGAAAATATTGTTTCGATTTCAATGTAAGATGGTCCAAATAAATAATCTCTAAATTTAAGGTAATATTAAAAAAAAAAATAATTATTTGCATAATAAAACGATGTTTCTTTTTTAACTTTGGAAACCTGTATACAGGTTACAAGTTATTACTTCTAAACCAAAAGAAAATACACTTATAATTATTATATATTATAAATATATATATATATATTTTATTCATTCGTCTTCATATTCAGACGTATTCGAATTATATAATAAGAATACGGCTGGCGTTAGTAATAGATTTATGCTTTATATATTAATACACATATTTTTTGTAAAAAAAATAAGTGAAAGGTTATTATTATTAACATTTATGTAATTTTGGCCTATTTGCAAAGGGCGTGGCAGATTCGTCGTTGTCGCGTTATTCAAGTACCTAGATAATACTAAACGTAGTCGTCAAAGCACAACGAAGTTGGCAACGCCAGTGCAGACGACAACTCATAAATACGATCCACAAATACATACAGCAAAAATTTTTCCATCCACATGGCGGCCATTTTTATTCATTCGCAGCCATCATCACGTCATAAAGCAAAATAATTTTTTTTTTGACTGGTGTACTTTGGAAATTGTTGCTGCTGACGAAGAATAAAAAAGTGCACAAAAACTAATAAAAATTAGCAGACAATTTGACAAAAAAGCAGTCGTTTTTTATTATTTAAAGTTTTCAAGTGAAAAAAGCGCAAAAACAAATAGAAATTTGCGGAAAAAGAAAAGACGAGAAATTTTTGGTGTGTGTGCGAGTTTGTGTGTGTGTGGATTTAACACGAAAGACGACGACGACAGACGGCATAAGAGAAAAGAAAAAAAAAAACCAAAAAGTTATTTTTTTTATATATACGCTGCGCAAAATGATGGATATTCACGAGGAGACAATAGAAAAGTGCCACAAAAATACATTAAATGCGGCAGCGACTGTAGAGGCGACGGCATCACTGTCCGGAGGCGGCAAATGTTGCGAGTATTTGGCCAAAACAAGAAAATTACAAAATACCATGGAAAACAGTGAAAATAAACAAAACATTGAATTTGGCGCCCAATTTGCTGCGGCTACAACAAAAACAACGTCGTCGCTGCAGACAACAAAAACAGCAGAAACATTTTTAACAAAAACAACAGCAACAGAAGCTGCAGCAGCAGCAGTAGTTGATCCATTAGAAATTCCAGCAGCAACAGAAAAAGTTGCTGAGGAAGATGTAACGACGCCGCAGAATGCAACGAATAAACAGAATGCAGCACAGCAGAATGTAGATGATGAAGAAGTCGACGACGATGAGGACGATGATGACGACGAGGAGGATGATGATGATGCCGAAAACACAGATGAGTCGAGCAGCAGCAGCTCAGACTCGGATTTCTCAGATTTGAGCGGCTTGTCTGATGAGTCGGGACGTGAATGGAAACCTGTAACAAAACCCATAAACTGGGTACAAAAACAAATACATTCGGGCGCAAATCCACGCGATCTACTCTCACAAATGTTGCCCAACAGTGGACAAATTGCGCCGGGACTGAATGATTCAACGCTGTGGCGAATATTGGCCAGCATGTTGTCGGAGCCACCGCGACGTCAGAAATTACGTTACATCAATACATTTGCCGATGTCATACAGTTGGTGCGCGAGGCAAAAAATATTATTGTGCTGACGGGCGCCGGCGTTTCGGTGTCCTGCGGCATACCCGACTTTCGATCCAGCGATGGCATCTACTCGCGACTGGCCAAAGATTTTCCCGATCTGCCCGATCCGCAGGCTATGTTTGATATAAATTATTTTTCACGCGATCCACGTCCCTTCTATAAGTTTGCACGCGAAATATATCCGGGACAATTTACACCGTCGCCTTGTCATCGCTTTATAAAGTTGCTGGAGAAAGAGCAGAAACTGTTGCGCAACTATACACAAAATATTGATACGTTGGAACAGGTGGCCGGCATACAGAATGTGATTGAGTGTCATGGTTCGTTTTCGACTGCGTCGTGCACCAAGTGCAAGTTTCGCACTACAGCGGATGCCATACGCGAGGATATCTTTGTGCAGCGTATACCCGTGTGTCCGCGTTGTCAGCCCAATGTGCAGCAGAGTGTGGATGCGTCGGAGCCGGTGTCTGAGCTGGAGCTGAAGCAGATTGTCGAGAATGGCATTATGAAGCCGGACATTGTGTTCTTTGGCGAGGGTAAGATTTGGATTTGAAAGAGAGGGAGAGAGAGAGACAGACTTGAAATAATTTTAACTGTGATCAAAATTTTAATTTTACTTTTTTTACTTCTGAATTTAGTCATGTTTTTATATACTATTTTTAATACCATATTTTTTACTTTGCTTTATTAATTTTTTATTATTTTTATTTGTAATGTTTATATTATTTATTTATTATTTTTATTTGTAATGTTTGTATTATTTATTTATTAATTTTTTAATTTCAAATTCTTTTTATTTAATTGGTAAAGGTAATTTTTAATTTTTACACTTTATTTTTAATTTTTGTGTTTAATTTTTTAAAATTTGTTATAAATTGTAGTTTTTATTTTGATAATATTTTTTGTAATATTAATTTTTATAAAAACAAAACTTTAACAATAAAAAATAAATAAATTAATAAAAATTTAACCTCTTTTAATATGTATTATAAAAATGACAAAAATGATATATTCCAAAATATATAAATAATAATTTGAATAATAAAAACTATAAACACTTTTTTAATAATGTTTTTTTCAATTTTCTTTCAAAATTCAGTAATTTAAATAAAAAATAATTTAGAAGAAAAAAAAAACAAATAAAACACAATAAAGTGAAAATCATAGAAAATATAAGAAATAAAGGTTTAAATATTAAATATAATAACAAAAAATCACTGAAAAATTACGAAAAATGAAATATAAATGGTCGAAAATAATAGATAAATGGCAAAAAATAAAAGAAAAATGATAGCAAATATTAAAAATGACGGAAAATAAAAGTCAATGACAGAAAATTAAAGAAAAATTATAAAAAATGTCAGAAAAACAAAAAAAAAACAATGACAGAAATTTAAAATTAAATAGTAGAAAAATTAGATAAAATAAATGTTAATTACAGAAGAGAATTTGAGAGAAAATAAAATTACAGAAAATTAATGATAAAAGACAAAATAAAAGAAAAATTATTATTAAAAACACAAAAATTACTAAAAATAATATAACAACTACAGAAAATAAAGAAAATTTCAGAATATAAAAGAAAAATAAATTAAAAAATTAATGACAGATAACAAATCTAAAATAAAAGGCAAAGGAAGATTATAAAAAAAATATAAAAAATAAAAAACAATGATTGAAAATAAAAGGACAAAATTTTTAAAATAACGGAAAAGTGACTGAAAATATCGGAAAAATGACAGAAAAAAAGAAAAATTGAAGACATAAAAGAACAGAAAATTGATAGATAATAAAAGAAAAGTCAAAAATAAATAAGAAAAAAAAATCAAGAAATTTTAAAATAAATAGGAAAATAAAAAAAGAAAATAAATAAATAAATGAGAAATAAAAAAATAAATAAGAACAATTAAAAAAATAAAATAAATAAGAAATAAAAAATAAATAAGAAAGTAAAAAAATAAATACGAAAATAAAAAAAATAAATAAAATAAAAAAAATAAGAAAATAAAAATAAATAAGAAATAAAAAATAAGAAAATAAAAATTAAATAAGAAATAAAAAATAAATAAGAAATAAAAAATAAATAAGAAAATAAAAAAAATAAATAGGAAAGTAATAAAATAAGAATATAATAAAATAAGAAATAAAAAAATAAATAAGAAAATAAAAATTAAATAAGAAAATAAAATAAAAATAAATAACAAATAAAAAAATAAATAAGAAATAAAAAAATAAAAAAAAAATAAATAAGAAAATAAGAAAAATAAATAAGAAATTAAGAATAAATAAGAAAAAAAAAACAAGTAAATAAATAAATAAATAAGAAAATAAAAATAAATAGGAAAATAAAAAAAAATAAATAAGAAAATAAAAAAAAAATAAATAAGAAAATAAAAAAAAAATAAATAAGAAAATAAAAAAAAAATAAATAAGAAAATAAAAAAAAAATAAATAAGAAAATAAAAAAAATAAGAAAATAAAAAAAAATAAGAAAATTAATAAGAAATAAAAAAAATAAATAAGAAAATAAAAAAAAAATAAGAAAATAAAAATAAATAAATAAATAAGAAAATAAAAATAAATAAGAAAATAAAAATAAATAAGAAAATAAAAAAAATAAGAAAATAAAAAAAAATAAATAAGAAAATAAAAAAAAATAAATACGAAAATAAAAAAATAAAAATAAATGAGAAAATAAAAAAATAAAAATAAATAAGAAAATAAAAAAATAAAAATAAATAAGAAAATAAAAATAAAGAAAAAATTAAAAAAAAAATGAATAAGAAAATAAAAAAAAAAATAAATAAGAAAAAAAAAGAAAATAAAAATTAAAAAAATATAAAATAGTAGAAAATAACAAAATGCACAAAAATTTAAAAAAAAAATCACTGAAAATCATAAAATTCATATTAAAAATTTCATAAATAAATAAAATAAAAACTTCATAAATAAATGAAATATTTCTGTGAAATATTAGTTTAATTTTTTATTGTTTTTTATTATTTTACTTATAACATTTTTTATTATTTTATTTACACATTTTTTTATTATTATTTTATTTATCCTTTTCTTGCTTTCTTAATTTTTTCTATGTATGTGTTATATATCGTCACTATCATGCCAAAGGGGCTAATTTGGAAAATCAAATTTTAAAGTTTGAAGTGCTTTAAAAATTGGTAAAATTTATTTTTCAAATCATTTTTTATTGTTATTTTGGTTTATTCATCAAGTATTATAACGTATATAAAATATCTTTGAATTTGGACAACTTAGTGAATTATAAATACGGATTTTGTGAGGCCATATCCTGACCAAAATGCAAATATTTTAGTTTTTATGCTATAACTCTTTGTTTGCGCAAGATAAAATAGTGATGTAAAGGCACTGATTATTTGTTTTCAAAGCACCTATCGATTGGCATTATTATTATAAAATATTTTTCCAAACATTTTATTTGCCATTTGTTATTGAAAATATTTGACAAAATATTTTTTAATAATGATGCAAATCGATAGGTGCTTGAAATACAAACAATTAATGCCTTTACATCACCATTTTATCTTATACCAATAAAAAGTTATGGCAAAAAACGAAAGGATTCGCCTTATTGGTTTGTTTTGTCTCTTGTGACTAGATTATATTATATTATTATATATTATACTTCAAGAAAAACTACATATAAAAATGAAAATGTCTACTTTAATTTGTTTGTTTTTATTTGTATTTAATTTTTTTTTTTTGTAAATTTTTATATTATTTTCTTTATATTTTATTTTTTATTACATATATTTAAATTGTATTTACTATATTTGTATTTTTTTTTATTTATTCATTTTACATTAAAATAAAAAATGTCTGCAATAAATCGCATTAATTGTAAAATAAAACCCATAATCCAATTATTAATGTGACTACCCCTTATTGCGCCACCCCCTCTGCAGGCCTACCCGAAAAATTCCACACCGTCATGGCCAGCGACAAAGACAAATGCGATCTGCTTATCGTCATGGGCTCCTCGCTCAAAGTGCGCCCCGTTGCGCTAATACCTTCCTCAATACCGGCGCACGTGCCCCAAATACTGATCAATCGCGAGCAGTTGCATCATCTAGAATTCGATGTTGAACTCTTGGGCGACTCGGATGTAATCATCAATCAGTTGTGTCATCATTTGGGCAGCGATTGGAAGGAGATTTGTTTCGATGAGAAAATATTGCAAGAGACCAAAGAATTGCAGCCGTTCGACAACGAAGTCAACGCAGATGCCCACGATGCCGACGAAGGTGTCGATGATGGTGATGAAGGTGTTGATGATGGCGGTGGCGGCGGCACCAATACCAGCAACAGCGAAGCAGATGATGCACCTCAATTTCTAACACACGATACAGATACACAATCGGTTAAATCGAATGCCTCAACCGATATTGCGTTGCGTTCGGCCGGTGCCTATTCAGATAGTGGCTTTGAATCGTCGACATCATCGGGTGTGGCGTCGTTGGAAAAAATGGCAGTCACAAATGTAGCAGCAGCAACAACAACACATACTGCTGCTATTAATCATCATTTAACAACAGCCACCAACACTGCTGTGATTGGTGTTGCTGATCTGCTGACGCCGCCACATCTGCTGGACGACAACATGGATGCCATTGATTTTGAACATCATCCAAATGCAGCGCATTTTCATGATTTATGCGGCGCCGAAAGTTATCGTCATCTATCGATTGACTCCTCCAAAGACAGCGGCATCAATGACTGTTCCTCCTCTAATTCAGCAACAGTTGGAAATGCTGCTGCTGCGTTGTCAAGTGCCGCCAGCGCTGCACAATTACTGCCACCTGCTACAGAGAATACAACGGCTGTGACTAAAGCCACCAAAGTGCTGCCCGCGTCAAGCTTAACAGCGACAGAGCGTAAAATCAAGCGACGCCAACAGAAGCGTCTGAGCGCTGCCGAACGTTTGTTGGCGCATAGCTACTATTGTCACGAAGCGACATCGTCGTATGTGTTTCCGGGCGCGCAAGTCTCATGGTACAGCGACTCGGAAGACGACGACGAAGATGGCATTGATGAAGCAACCGCAGCGGCGGCAGATGCCGAAATTATTAACGATGATGATGATGACGATGAGGAGGATGATGTGGAT
This sequence comes from Dryomyza anilis, assembly GCA_951804985.1. Taxonomy (NCBI): domain Eukaryota; kingdom Metazoa; phylum Arthropoda; class Insecta; order Diptera; family Dryomyzidae; genus Dryomyza; species Dryomyza anilis. Next base: position 20,529,554 of record OX638131.1, read on the forward strand.
TTTGTGGCAGATGTGGATGATGTAGCGGCAGCGTTGACGCCACTATTGCCACCAGCGATTGCAGCACAAATGGTGAAAGATATTATGTCAACAACAACAGCAGCAGGAGCGGGAGCAACATCATTAGCAGCAACAACAATCAACACTAACAAGCGACGTTCTGCGGAGCAACAAACAAACGAGTTGAGCAGCAGCAATCAACATAACAAAACGTCGCTACTACTAGACAGCAATAAAATTGTCGAAGCAGCAGCAGCAACAACAACACCAGCAGCAGCATGTAGTATACTTGAATGCAGTCCGCCGCCTTCAAAGAAGCGACGTGATGTTGATGCGCCTGTCTACAGCAATTGCAGCGACAACAGCTACGAAGCAACGACAGCTAAATGTAGCAGTCTGTTAGCCAACAGCAACAAAAGCAACAGCAGCAGCACAACATTAGCAACATCAACATCGGCAGGAACAACACAAACTGCGCTTTAATTTGCACGTAGGCCAAAATTATTATTTTTATTTATCGTTGCCGCCTCTTTAAATAACCTAAACAGATAAAAAAAGCAAAACAAATCAAACATATGTTGCTGTAAAATTATTTAAATTTTTTTTTTTTCTATCTTTGATTATTGCACATTTTTTTTCAAAATTTTCTTAAACACTTTTGTGCGCTCTGGCTACAGATTTAAGTAAATTATAAATTATGCAACAGCAACTTAAACCGAAAGTTGACTTTTAGGTGTCTTTAAAAGGTGATAAGTTCGAAAAATTCGCCAGTAAGCTTTGCTCAAATTGGTGCGCGCCTTTTTGGTTTAAGTTTCAAATTATTTATTTAAATTTTGCTCAAATAGCTTTTAATATGGCTCAATCTAAGGCTTGATTCTTATTATGTTAACTGATTCTTAATTATCATTTAATGCTTAAAGTTCCTAGGTGGAACATAGGTCCTTAATATGTATTTCAAAACTTGGTTTTAAATGTAGAAATGTGTGTGTTTTAAAATTGTGAATATTCAATGATTTCATACAGCAAATGGTGTGCTTATACTTCAGCGATGAAATATTTTCATTTTTAAATTTCATGCGAACGAAAATTTTGGAGAAAAATAATTTTTTAATTTTGAAAAAACGCGTTGAGTTTCAAAATATTTGAGTGTTTTCATGTGTGAAATGTACTTGGTAAAAAAGAAAACCATACAAAAATCTCAATTTCAATCATTAATAAATTCATATTGCGTAATTCGTCGCTACAAGTTGGAAATAAATACAAACATTATATGAAATTAGCTTTAATTAACACTTAAAACAACATCATTGATAAATAATATTTACATATATCACGTTTTACAACAGGCATCTAATTAAAACAGTCTTTTTTGTTGTTTTTAGTTAGTTTTACTGAAGCGATGACAATATATAAAATTGTTAATCGAAACTGAAAACGAACAAAGCTTATGCTAGGCTTTTACTGTGTAATTTTCGGCCATGTTCCGGCTTTCGATTGAATTCTAATCGAATTTCATATAAAATTTGTAAACAAACGATTTTGAATTCGATGTCACAAAATAAAAAATGTGTTTTTCAAACAAATTCAAATCTTTGAATTCAAAGCAAACGGATTGAATTCATTGAAAAACTTATATTTTGTACTGTGAAATCGAATTCAAAATCGTTTGTTTACATATTTTATATTAAATTCGATTGGAATTTTTTTTTTATCTTTTATTACAACATAGAAACAGTGCAAAATTAAAATTTGATTTAACCATATCAAAGAAAATTAAAATGTTGCATTTTTTTAATGTTTACCATTGAAATTTTTAATTTTAAAAATTTGTCAAATATGAATAGGACCCACAGTGATAACTTAGCAAAAGCTTATACGTTTTCAGTTTCGTTTATTTAATTTGTTTTAGTAAAACTAACTAAATACACTCGCGGCGCATATTCATAGAGAATTTAACATTAAATTCTACTTTTTTGATAGTTTTCACATGCAGCCTATGTAATAAACTTAATAAATTCGAGCTTTAAAAATGGTATCAGCTTTTGGACAAATTAAGGGGCCTATCGTGACTGGCGAAGCGAATGAACTTGGCGAAACGAACGAATAAAACTTCACAGCATCCATTAGCCAGTAGAATAAAGTTCAGGCGAATGATTTCTATGTTCGCATGATTTTTACGTTCGCTTTAGTTTTAATTTTATCTGGCGAATGAAAGCTATGTTAGCCTTTTTACGTTCGCTTGGCCAACTACATTCGCTTCGCCAATCATAATAGGGCCCTAATATTGTTCCAGAAAGCTAATATTATTTTTGAAGTCGACTTTATATCGTTTATTAGTTAGGTTGCTGATAAAATAAAATATGAAAATGTGACATTATTTCAGAATGTTTGAATTTTATGCGTATTCTGTAATGTAGAAGAAAAACAGCATAGAACTTGAGCAGGCATTTCGTAGTCTGTAAATTTTCTATTACAAACAATGAAATGTTTGCTGTTAAATGTTTAGGTTTGCAGCTATTGTGGAATGAAAAAATTATAAAAATTTAAAAAGATACAAATAAAGGGTTTTTCAATAAGAGCGCTACAAAAGTTTTTTTCACGGGTTTTTCAACAGGGACGATACAAAAGTAGAACGACTGGGACAGCAAACGACGCCATATTTCTTGCCGCTCTTTTGACATTTCTCTTCAGTAAGGTTTGCCATTTCATGATGGAAAGATATACGAGCCAACAACGAGTCGAAATTATTAAAATTTACTACCGAAATTCGAATTCGTATATCTTTCCATCATGAAATGGCAAACCTTATTGAAGAGAAATGTCAAAAGAGCGGCAAGGAATATGGCGTTGTTTGCTGTCCCTGTCGCTCTACTTTTGTAGCGTCCCTGTTGAAAAACCCTTTAATAAATTATAACCTAAACTATAAAGATGATTAAAATACTAGATAGAAATATAAAAATAAAGCAGATAATGATAAAAAATAAATTATATTGTCGTTGTAAAAGTAAAAGACACCAATTAACCCCGTTATTTTGTAAACGAAAAGTGATTCCTAAAAAAAACACGTTAGAAATTCCAGTAACAGATATTTTTTGTTTTATTGAATGAAATAAAAACGACGACAAACGAAATGAAAAAGTAAACAAAAGTTGTCACTGGAATTTTTGACGAATCACTGTTCGTTTCGTGTTTTACAAAATAAGGAGTTAAATTTGAAAATGTTCAATACCTATTACAATAATCCTGTTTTAGTGCCTGAACAGAATACGGACGGCGAACGAAAAATGAGAGGGCGTCCGCTAGGCGTCCGGCGCCAAAATAAAATCTATTTTATTTTTCTGTCAGCGGCCGATGTCGCTTTTAAGGGAATTTGTGAATCGTTGCCAACTTTGTCAAACATTTTTCATATATTTTAATTTTTGTTTACATTTTTGAAGTTCGTTCGCCGCTCGCCTTCGTTCGTTCTTATTTTTTGCGTCCTCTCATTTGACGCTTGACGCCCCCGCAGTTAAGCGACGGTTTACAATGGATGAGACCAACATTTTTTCAACATATTTCAAACGGACAAAGGCCGAGTTTGTATCATAAGCTGTTTTTTTTTTTTTGCAAGTTACCAAAATATGCCGTGAATATGCCATTAAAATTCCACAACATTTTACAATCTAACTTCCCAATCTATTTCCCAAATAATTCCATTTATCTGTATGTTTGCCGGAAATATGCCCGAAATATTCCTGAAAAATGCAAAAATGTTGTCTCGGAAATATTTCGGGCATATTTGGGGAACGGGCAGAAAACAGACAGCTTTTGATACAAACTCCGTCTCTGTCTGTTTGAAATGTTTCTTAAATGCCTCGACCCTGTCAAAAATTTTGTCTCGGGAAAGATTTCTGTAAAATATGTATTTGGTTCATTTCTACTTTTATAATTTTAATAGATTTTTATTTTAAAATTTAAAAAAATATTTTATTTTTATTAAAGGTTCCGAATTTTCTATATAATTTATGAAATACTTAATTAAATATGTCGAAAATAATAATTTTCATTATTAGCTATTTGAGCAAAATTTAAAAACAGAAAAATCGACTGTTGCATAAATACATTGAAAATGTTTTTTAGCGCATATTCTTTCATTGTTTCTTTACACTACTCTTCAGAATATAATTATTTGTTGGTTTTGGTTAAGCATATTATATATATATTTAAAAAAAAAATAGCATTTATAAATAACACACATCATCCAACTGCTTTCATTAAATTATCATCTCATATTTAATATATTTAAAAACAAAAACGTAAAAACTAAACTATATAAAAATCTCTAAATATAAGCATAAAAATAAAATACCACATGAAAAGAAACGTTTTTTTTGTTTGTTATATTTAGCTACCAAAATAAAATGAAGCACAACAATTTCTATTACAAAATTATTCGAAACAAAAACACACCACACACAACACGTTGTAAATTTGAAACTAATTTATATGATTAAAATTAACTTAAAAAAATATATATTATGAAATAAATAATATATGTATAGTATATAGCGCATAGCATTTGATTTGTATTTTTTTTGTATTTTTAGTTTTTTACCTTTAACTTTTTTTTTGTAATTTAAGCCTTAATTTCTAAAAACTACTTTTTTTTGTTTTAATTTATATAAATATTATTATTATTATTTTAAATGTATTGCTAAAATAAACTTATATATATTATAAATATATTGCTTTAAATATATTATTAAAAATATATATTAACTAAAATATGTTATTTAAATTTAATGAATAAAAATTATTATTAAACTAAATAATTTTAGTTAAACAAAAAAAATAACGCTGACTTGACTACACTACTCAATGCCGACATGTCATATATTATTTCTATATAATTTAAGTGTGTTAATTTTAACTGTATACTCAGTTTTTGTTACTCAGATGTAACATTTTTGAAATAAATTGCATTTTCGGGTACAGTACTTTTTAAGCCACCTTTTTAGTATCAAAAATTCTAGCTTTTAAATAGTTCAATTTTCAAAAAAACTTTAAATGCAAATTTTCTTTTAATTGCTAGCTCTAATTTTAAAATAAATTATTTGTTAAAATTACACTTAGTTTTCAAAGTATTTTTAGCTGAACTTTAGAAATTCAAAATTTCTCTTTGACTATTTTTGTATTATTTATTTGGTATGTAAGATCTGTTGATTAAAAAAGAAAATGATGCATGGTTATAGAGACCACAAACCAAGCTTACAATAAAAATTATAAATTTTCTTTTATCGTTTTTACTTTTTGAAATGTGCACAAACAAGTTTTATTAAAAAAAAGTAGCCGAACAATTTTAATTTCAAATTTCTTTATTATAAAAAAATACTGAGTATGCAGTCAAAATCAGCACACTCAAATTATATAGAAATGATGTATAGTATGTTCATATAAAATTTGTATTCACATTTTATAGAGTAGTTGTTTTTTCTTCTTCTCAGTTTAAATAAAATGCTATGCTAAACAAATCTATATTATACACACACACAATTTCTTAAGTACGAACGCGCGCGTAATTTATAAATTACGCCCTATTAATTGTTTATTAATTAGTATTTAAATGGCTGTCTAAGTACGGTTTACTTGCAGCTGCTTCAAGCATTGCAGGGCGAGCTTTTTGTAAAATTTCAATTAAATAAACGAGACGACGACACTTTCAAATAGTACTCTTAAACACGCAAAAAATATGCTTTAAGTTATAAACATATTTATTTTTTAATTATAGCTGCGTAAAAATAGTAATAAATATACTTAAAATAGAGAACAAAAAAAACTCAAAGAAAATAAATACACAAAAAATTTATATTTCTCAAACAACAATTGTCTCATTAAATTCGTTTAAATATTTTAATTCAAGTTGTTTGATACTTTTTGACTCAAAACCTATAGCTGTAAATAGTTTGCTTTTAATTTTTGAACAAGTATTTGTTAATGCATTATTCGTGCTAAAAGGCAGCAACTATATAAATATATTTTTTATTTTTATAAAATCTTATTTCTTTTTTGTTAATATTTAAGCGCAAATACTACTATTAAAAAACAAATCATGTATATCTTAACTTTTATATATATTACAAAATTAAATAATACTTGAAATTTACAAATTATAGCATATTTTTCTTTAGTTTTTTATTGTAATTTAAAATTTATTATATACAACTTTTATTTTAGTTTTCTTCTCATATTTGGTGTAGACATCTTTTTGGTTTAATTTTGTTTTTAATTTCCTGAATAAAATATTTCTGAATTGAATAAGTAAACAACCACAACAACAACAAAAAGAAAAGTCGTTTTATTATTGGTTACTGTATATAAAAAAATATATCAATTACAAGTGTATTCCATAAACAAAATTAAATTAAGTCTTCTATGTAATTTAATACTTGAAAAGGCTTGTGACTGGGCTGCAAAATGAGCCTTCCCTGCTTTAAATTTAAAATTTATCAAGTGTAAATTACTCTTAAAATTTTTGGCTTAAGTTGAATTCATAGAGCTTAACCGATAAACGTTATAAAAATCGTATTTAAAGATAGTAAGCGCCAAGATGAAACAACCCAAGAAACTAAACGTACCGTATACGTTCCGTTAATGCTACATCATATATGGAATCAGATTCCGTAAACGTCGAATTCATTGAAAAACGTTACATTTTTATGCCGTAATTAAGAAATACAAAAATAATTGAATCAAGAATATAACAAAAATAACATCAAAACATACTAAACGAGTTTAGAAAGTTAGATCACATCGGTAAGTTCGGTTACATGAGATGGATTTTTATAGTCGGTCAGGCCCGACTATGGAATACCCTACACCTTGGTGGGTATATTAATATGGGAAATTTAATTGTATACCTACTTTTAAAAGTTCTTAATTATGATGATCACCCTCAGGATATTATTTACATATCAGAAATTTACATCGAATATCCACATAATTTAAAAAATCGATATAAAAGTAAAATATTCGAAATACGGACCACAAACGGCATATGAACGGAGTGAAATATTTTCACATGCCGTAAATTTTCCGTTTTCATTCATGTATCGACGGATCCGTCTTGTACATACCGTAAACGTACCGTTACAAACGGAATTGTGATTCCGCGAATGATAGCGAAAATTGGAAATTATTTGTTGAAGCCCTATGTTCCACCTAGGAACTAGTAATGATTAAATAAATATAATTTATTGCGGCGATTTTAAATTTTATTTATTTTTTATTTTCATTACTAAAATATGTTTTTAATTATTTTTATATTCTGAAAAAAATAAAAATATGCTCGCTCACACCAAAAATTCAAAAACCATTTTGCACATACTTTCTGTATTTCGAAATTAACGACATGAATTTCGATTTAATAGCGTCGCACAGTGGAGTAGGGAGTATCAAAAGTTGACGAAAATTGTGTTATTTTTAGAAAAATAAGTATGAAGATTGACTAATATTGTATGAAAATTTAATAATTATCATTAAGATGTAGGTTTTTAAAAGTGGGCGTGGTACCTCCCAAGCAACTGAAATGATTAAATTAATGTATGTTGGGAATTACGGGAGCTACAGTATAATAGAACTTTATAGTAGAATGTTTTTCGTTAATATAATGCAGGTTTCAAAACTTCATCTTGATTGGACAAGTGGGCGTGGTACCTCACATATAAGAAAAATGTTCAAAATGGCACATATTGGAAATTAATATAGCTACAGTGATGAAACTTTGTAATATACAGTTTTTCGTTGATATTCACTTGTCCAGATTTAATCTTGATTAGACAATTGAGCGTGTTACTTCCCATACGACCAAAAATTGTAGAAATTGTTAATATTAGTAAAAATGGTCGGTCGCTTAAATGTGAATAGCCCTAAAATGGCAACATTTTCATTTGTGTTTTGAAAAATTTATTATGTGTACTAAGTAAAAATATAATCAGTTTTGCCGGAGAGTGCTCGGAACGTTTTTGTTTTCATCTTTGTAAATGAAAAATATAAAAAAAAAATATGTACATTTTCTAAAACAATAAAATTGCAAAAACTTTAACGATATAGATGTAAATGACTGCATTATAAAAAAAAATAGTTTCTATGGTTTTTAAAATAAACTGTTCAAAAAATTGATCACAAATTCGACGATATTTTTTCTTGCAATTCTTGCAAAAATTGTCGAGGGAGTGCAGGGAAAATTTGGATACATATGATATAAATTGAGTGATGCGACATTGTAGGCAATTTAATTTGACATGTAATGAAAAAAAATTAGTCTCTGAGGTCAATTTGACTTTTCAGGTTTTCGCCAACTTTAGGTACTCGCTGCCCCCACTGTGCGTCGGTGGCTCGTTTTCTGGTGCGTTGGACTACGAGTCGAAATTTATGTCTTGCTTTCTATGTCTTGCCATTCCAGCATACCATTAACTATAATTTCGGATTTAGATTTTTTTTAATTTAAACACGTCTGTTCGTTTCAATGGCTACAGTTGCAGTTGACTCCTCGCATGTTCCTGGCATTGATGGGTCTTCAGACAGATATGATGATGGTGTGTGACATACTGAATTTCAGGAAAAACCCGAGTGGAAATTGGCTATGGTTAGCCTTATTTCGCATCCGTCCCTGATCAGGAGTGGAATCACGTAACTCGATATCGAACAAAAACGATAGGTTTTTGCTACACGTATCTCTATAAACTATTGAACTGACGATAGTAGCTGCTCGACATCACTTGAGGTATCGTTTTCATAGAATTTTTATTTTGCGGTAGTTAACAAAAATTTTAATAAATAGCATGTTGATTAAAAAAAATGTTTATTACAAATTTATTTTAGAGTTAAAAACATACGATTTAATTAATAAGGTGGCATATTTTTTTTTTGTTTAGAAATCATATTTTTAATTTCAGTTTTTCTATTTTTTTTTATATGAAATTTTTTATTTCTCAATGTAAAAACTAAATGACATTTTACGTTTACATTACGTACGATTTGTTTCACTCTTTAAAATTATTATACGTCGTCACTATCATGTCAAAGGGGCGAATGTGCAATTTTTAACATTTGCGTTTTTTTACATTTTTGAATGTAGTTTTTCCTCAAGTATACTGTGCCAAAATCACGTGTCGTTTTGTTCGATATTTCTAACCACAAAAGACAACACCAAAAGGGCGAATTTGAAAATCTTGTCATGCCAAAAAGGCGAATCTTTTCGTTTTTTCGCCATAACTTTTTATTGGTATAAGATAAAATAGTAGTGTAAAGGCATTTATTGCTTGTTTTCAAAGCACCTATCTATCTGCATCATTAATTAAAAATATGTTAATTAAAAATATGTTAATTAAATATGTTTGCAAAATATTTACATTTAATGATGCAGATCGATAGGTGCTTTGAAAACTAAAAATAAATACCTTAACATCACTATTTTATCTTGTACCATTAAAGAGTTATAGCAACGAAAAGATTCGTCCTTTTGGAACGACAAGATTTTCAATTTTTCTAATTTCTTTTTTTTGCTATAATTGGTGCAAGATAAAATAGTGGTGTAAAGGTATTAATTGTTTGTTTTTAAAGCACCTATCGATTGGCATCATTATTTGAACATATTTTGCCAAACATTTTTTCCTGCAAATAACAAATTAATATTTGGAAAATCTATTTTTAAATAATGATGCAAAGATGTTTTATATACGTTATAATAATTGATGAATTAACCAAAATAACAGAACAAATTGAAAAAAAAAAATCAAAATTGTGCTAATTTTTAAAGCAAACTTTAAAATTTTGATTTCCCAACATTTTTAAAAATGCACATTCGCCTCTTTGGCATGACGACATTATTATTATAGATTATTCGTTGCCTTATTATTAATTTAAATTGACTGCACATCATCCGGCATTTCAACACTTTTAATAGCCATGGCCAAAACTGCTTCTTTTGATGCAGCACCGCCAATAAAACCAGTATGATGAACAAATCCCAAATTTCGTATGCCAGCAACTGTACTAAGTTCATCACCGTGAAGACCTCGCCATGCCGATGGTAGGAATTTTCTGCCCAAAAAACTATCTGGTGTAAGGGTAACTCCCGCTACTTGCCAACTTTCATTGGTACGTTTAAATATGATGAGCTTTGGAATACCCACAATATCATATTCCTTTTCCAAGTCAACTAAATGCGATTTCCATGGACAAAATTTATCCAACAAAAGTATTTCTCCAGTTTTGTAAATACTTTTAGCACTTTCAATTGCAGTGCGCACGTGTTCGCGTGCATTTATCCAAGAATTACCAACTTCAATAACATTATTCACAAACTCCTTGCCCACTGCCTCCAATGCATCATTGAAACGTGCTTCTATATCGACGTTAGGCTCATCCCAAGCGGGGTTTAATTTGGCAATGCGAGCGGATAAATGCGTTGATGTCTTGTATAATGGTACACCATTTGGAAACATTGGAACACCATTATCGATAGCATCGATTTCCCTTATGAAGTTTCTATAAATTTCTACAAAAACAAGTTTAAGATTTTCAGGTGTCAGCGTAACATTTTTGTGACGCCGCAAGATACTTTCAATAACGCGTTCACCATAGAAAGTGTATACTAAACCTGAGCTGCTCAATCTAAAATTTGAAATTCAAATTATTTCACTGCTTTGCATTATAGATAAAGATATGTACAAACCTTATTTTGAATTCATCGCCAAGATCTGGTTTAAGAGTGCTTAACGTTTCTTGGAATGTTTTTTGATGATGATCATAGAATTTGCGTGCGTGATCAAATATTCCACCAACGTCCACAATGATGTCGCATTTTTCCTGCAGTTGATTGTCGTCACGACTGCGAAATATGCTCGCATTTTCATACTCTGGTAGCTGTTTGAGCATGAAACACGCCAGCACCTCGTCACAGTGAAAAGTACCATTGTGGGTGCCAATAGTGGTTTGGCTAATTCGCGTTGCATCTACATCTATAGTTGGATACGTAATACTGGTTTAATAATATCGGGTTTGTTGTAATTTGTGGCAGTTACCAAATAATATTGGGAATAAATAAAAATAGAGGGAAAGTTTTTGAATTTTAGAATATGAATACATGGGAGGTTTGTTCTTCTTCTGGGAGGCGGATAGGGAAAGTCTATGGGGAAAGTTTTTCGACATGTGAAACTCATCGTTGCCAACCACTTCGAATATTTTGTATTTGTTTGCTAATAAAGTGCTGGGTACATAAGCGCAGATGTGCGTGCGTGCTTATGCTTATCAGGAGCTATATTTGCAGAGTAAATTCACAGTTTTAGTTTGTTTTATTTAAGATCTTCGTCATTTTACTTAAGAGCAATTTAGTTTCAGCTCAAAGTCCAAATAAATATTTAAATTTTTATTTAAAAACTTTAAATCTCAAATGTAATATCCCTTGTGTATTTTTCACAATTTCTGAAGTAATATTATAAAAAAAAGTATTTTCAAAATTACAAATTTCATTAGAGTATTTATTAATTCAATTTTAGATTTACACAAAAATTACCAAAACCTGACAAAATTTGCCAATTTATGTTTACAATTCACTTATTTAAATATAAAAACAAAACAAAAAAACTATTAAATTAGTTGTAATTTTACAACAACAATATAAACTTTAATTCAAATGCTTGAGATTAAACTAAACTCAACCTGATAACAAGTGTCAACAAGTGGCTATGCTTCAAAAATACTTTAATTAGCGCTCTCGAAAAAACGGAAACGCCTTCTGCAGCTCGACTTTCGTCTTGCAAGCCTCCACCTGCGGCAACATCTCCACCAAATTCAACAAATAGATTTGCAATTGCTGCCTTCGCTCCTCGACAAACATCAAATTCTTGTTGCCAAAATGTTTCTTGGGTGGAAAATCAACAACACTCGCCACCGACGGATGTGTCTTTAACATATTCTTGTGTAATTTATAGAATTCGCTATAGCGACGCTGCAACACCCAGTGTTCCAAATTGCGACGCATTGTCACATGCAGCTCATAGCTGTAATAGGAAGAAGAGGCGCCACTTTTGCCACTGAGCAATTTAACCAACGGTATTGTAATGAGAAAATTAGCAGTCAGCGAAGAGGACGGATCAATGCCAGACTCATTGAAATACTGTGTGAGGCGACGTTTCAACTGATTATTTTCGAGACTTAATTGAGCGACGCGTGTTTCCAACAATGCACAACGTTCGCTGACATCCTGCAATTTTTGCTCTAGCGCTGCATTGTTTTGCATGCAGTTGACGTGTGTCACCGCCGACGAGAGCGCAGACGAAGATTTGCTATACTGTGAGGAGGTATCACTCTTATCATCGCCATCTGCAGTGACGACACCATTTGTATCGGCGTCTTGCGTTGTCGCGACTGGAAAAATATCAGGGAACGGTTGTTTTAGAAAAGCCAACTCTGGCTCTATGGGATCAGGTGGCGGTAAATGGAGTGCCTCCTGTTCGCATGCGGCGCTTAGTTCGGCATATGACTGTGGTGTTTTTATAGGTGCCGCTGCTGCTGATAGACTTACTGCTTGTAACAGATCTTCCGTTGAACTTGTTGTTGCAATGTGACGTACAATCGGTTGCTTTTTGCTTGTTGCCAGAGGCAAAGGTGTGGGCGCACGTATCAAAGGTTCCTCCTTATGCTGTGACATTGTGTAACTGGATGAAGTGGCGCCGCCATTACCACGTCTCGCACTTGCAGCATTTAACTCGGTTGTATCAATATTTAAAGCAAATAGTACCGCATCAAGACTGCCTATAATTTTAACCAATTCTGCCGATTTCTGTGCATCCAACAGCAGTGACCATGGCGTATAGTAGGCTGTAAGTTGTGCCGCGTCACTCAGCCACGTCAGCAGATATCTTTGCAGTGAGTGTTCGTTGAGTGTTGCGCGTAGAAAGGCGCGGCCGCGTCCAAATTTGGTCCATACATGCTTAAGTTGTAGGTAACGTTGACGCTCGTGCGGCGTCAGTTGCAGCTGACAAAAGTCCCAGAATGAGGCGTCATCCGCGGAGGAGCTGCCAGTGTGACCTAAGTGAATATTAAATAAATTTAGATGAAAATATCTTTTGATTTAGATCAGTGACTGAATAATGAATCCGAAGTGAAAATGTTCGGTAGAATTCTTCTGTACAAAAATGTTTTGTTTCAATATTTCTCTGAACGGAAAAATTCCACAAAATAATATTTGGTTCTTAAGTGGGATGATTCATACAATTTTTCGATATAAAACTTAAAAAAGTTTAAAAAAAATGTACGGTGACGCAAAATGAAATAATTGGTTTAAATTGTATATAACGTTTTTATTTAATCGATTATTAAATTTATTTTTTTATGAAAATTAATACGTTGCAAGTGGTGGACATAAATATAATAAAGATATCGTTATAAATAGTTTGGATTTCATTGAAAACCTCAATAATTTCATATTATAGATTATCGAAAACGATGGAGTCTATAAATTAATCTTTTCGTTAATCTGGTGGATACAAAATTTATATGAAAACCATTAATTAATAAAAACTACTTTGTTTACCCGTCACAATTTCCTGCATATTCTGAAACATATTCCTAAACGGTGTCACGCCCATTGTGGGCTGCTGCTGCCGCAACCCATAGTCAACGGCATCCTCTAGTGCTTCACACAATTCGGCCACTGTTTCGTCTGCCTCGGATGCGAGTTCATTGCGTCCGCTATAATTGAGACGACATTGTGTTGCACTCTGTTGCAGTCGTTGGAAGATGTCCTCCTTGCGTTGACTAAATGTTGCACCACCCGCATTTGTTTTGGGCGGTGTTGTTGACGAGGATGTGTCGCGCTGCTGCTGCTCACGCGACATTGAATACTCCGGCATTATGGGTTGAGCTCCCGAAATGCATTATAGCCTTGTACGCCTCTTAATGAAAGTGAAATTGTGTTGGTTTCATATATTTCTGCTGCGTTGCAATAATATATAAATCTGCTGTAGTTACATTGAGTTTTAGACCTTGAAGTTATCAATTATACAAATATGTTTTTCTTTGTTTATTATTTAGTGCATTTAGTATTGAATGTATGCAATTTTGTATTTAAACAATCACGCGTTTGTACAAAATAAATAAATATTCACTTTTTTCTCTTCTAAAAATATTGAGTCGACAAAACAAATGACAAATCGCGTTATATTTTTAGTCGAACTGTACCGTACCGTGAAAAATCACAATCACAGTTAAAGCAGTCCGCAGACATTTTTTTTTTAAATAATTTCAAACAATTCTACACCGAAAGTAAACGTAGTTAACTACACAGGGAAAATTGAATAACGAATATATCTACTATATGAGTTTAAGGTTCGATAAGTTTGTAGAATTTTTTTTACAACCAGTGTGGATGTAATGTTATGATCAAGACGTTGGTTTTCGAAGTTAAAAAACTTGAGACGAAATTCACTACACAAAATTACTCAGTGGCAACCGAGTGACGTGTTAATTAAATACACATGCGCCACTGCATTCGCACAATCAGTGATATCATTGTTTTTCGCTTGAATAAGCAAACATACAAATCAACTAACCCAAGAAACATTTATACGGAGCATACGACACACACGGAAATACAATACCGTCATTGACGGCATGTTTACGGATCATTGAGCTTGTATCCGTCGTAGCATATACGATTACGCACCGTTAACGTACCGTCAAATCGGACGACTCCGTTAGAATTCCGTTTTGCTCCGTATTTCTAAATAACTCCGTAAGATTTGCGTTTTGTTGTAGTCGTTTACGGTGGTTTACGGTACCGTTGAAACTCAACGGCACCGATTTTCTTCCGTTATTGGTGTACATTTCAATTCATTTGACTTTGTGAACATGAACAATAAGCTGGGAGGATTACAGTTGGTGAATGCCTCTCTTGAAGACTAAACAAGATAAGTGAATAAAATATAAATGAAATACACATTTATTCAAAACATCTTTGCAGAATTTACTTGCATACACCATCATCAAAAATGTGCGTAAAATTGGGTGTGATCGACGAAAGCAAAATGGGCGTTAAATTGGGCGTGATCAATGAAAACTATATAATGACCTTCTCCTGGGTATGTAGTATATATATTCCAAATTATAAGGAAATCCGTGCTCAGGTGTACGTTTGCAAAGTGCATAAACTGACAAAACAAACGGAAATTAATTTTAAACATATATCCCAGCAAGACATGCCTTACCGAAACTCCAACACAAAGACAATATTATATTTTCTCACTCATACATAAATAATTGGAAATACATCCCTGCAGGATCAATGATAGATATATGACCCGTAATTTTAATAGTAATGAAAACTTATATTTTTTGCGCGTTGGTTTGCCACCATTTTTTATTTGTAGGTTATTCATTACTTTTGCCACAGCAGCCGCTACAGCAGGAGTAGAAAATAGATTTTACTTAAATTATAAACAAATGATAAAAAGAAAGTATATTAAAAAGAGTATTTTTATAGATTTTTATTTATCTATTTATATTATAGATATCATCAAAATGGAAGGGTCGTCTGCATTAAACAAATGCATGGAAGGAAGCAAAACAACGGCAAACAAAAGTTGTTTTAATAGAAAATCTGCAAAGCAAGCATTACATTCAAAAAGCAAGCATTGGTTAGTTTACTAATTATTTAACCGTCCCTAACCTCAAAATTAAATCAGTTTATATTACGTAAATTATTTCGTATATTTACCTATAATTTAATCGTCACTTATTACCAAAAGAACAGTGACAGACATATATTCAATTGTATCTCATTGTAGATGAGTGAGAAAGAGATAAAAATTCACACGCACACAAAAGTTTCGGTAAATTTTATCCCGACGCTCTTAACAATGTTATAGAAACTTTTACTGAAACTTTCAGTTTTGCTACTAGTAATATTACTGCTAACATGACCGGCAGTGTTCTTGCTGGGTATAGATTGAAAACATTATATTTTGTGTAGTTTTTAAAGTAAGTCTGGCAATAATTAGTTAACCCATAAAATTCGCATAAATGTGGCAACACTAGTATAAATCAGCTGTTGATTATTTTGATTGGTTTTGTTTTTGTATAAAACAAATTTAATTGTAGGATGCAATAATAGTTTTTCTTATCTTGCCGCAGTATTTAGAAATTGCCATCAATCAGTTTTTAATACCGGATAGTGTAACAAAAATATTTTACATTTTTTTTTTCTCATTTTAATGTAAAAGAACCACCACAAACATGAATAACAACAATCCAAATATAATTTTCCATCCACTGATCAGTGTTATACAAAAAGTTGTTCTTTACGAGACCAAAACGGTGAGTAATATAGTCTAAAACTATAAGACTTCTAACTATATTGCATCGAAAACCAACAGCGCCTTTTTCTGGTGGGCAGCAATAACCGCGAGACACGTTTTCGTCTGCTGACCATCGATCGTACTCGCCACGATAGTCTGGTGATCGATGAGAATCCAAAGGAATTCAATGCTTTGGAAATACGACGTTTTCTCAGCACTTTGGGTGGCTCG
The DNA here is from genome assembly GCA_951804985.1 of Dryomyza anilis. NCBI lineage: Eukaryota > Metazoa > Arthropoda > Insecta > Diptera > Dryomyzidae > Dryomyza > Dryomyza anilis. Next base: position 20,546,122 of record OX638131.1, read on the forward strand.
CCCAAAGTCATCTCTGCCTATGGTGTGCTGGGCTTCGTACGCTTTCTTGAGGGTTACTATTTGCTGCTGGTGACGAAACGCAAATGTTGCGCCTTCATTGGCATGCATTTGATTTACACCATCAAGGACACTGTCATGGTGCGTGTTAATGAGAGTACGCTCAAGTCACCGCATCCGTTCGAGGAACGCTATAAGAAAATGTTTCAAAATATTGATTTGCGCAGTAACTTTTATTTTAGTTATTCTTATGATTTAACGCGTACGCTGCAGTATAATGAGTCGGCACCACGTTTTGTTGGTACCGGTGTCGATATAAACACCGATGAGCCATTGCCCGATTGGAATAGTCTGACGAATAATGTACAGAATGAGCATGAGCGTGTCGATTATGCATTTCGCAGTGATTCACGTATGCGTTTTGTTTGGAATGCGCACCTTTTGCGTCCTATGCAGGGCATAATGCTAAAGGATTGGTTGTTGGAGGTGACGCACGGTTATGTGAGTCAGTCGTGCATTAGTGTTTTTGGGCGTCATGTCAATGTTTGTTTGATTGCGCGGCGGAGCACACGTTTTGCGGGCACACGTTTTTTGAAGCGTGGCGCCAATTTTCAGGGCGATGTCGCTAATGAGGTGGAGACGGAGCAGTTGGTAACGGATGGACAGCGTATGTGTTCGTTTACGCAGATGCGCGGTTCAGTGCCGTCCCATTGGTCACAGGTAGGTGGAATAAAATATAGTAGGATGTTTTTTAAAATCAGAATCTATAGATTTTTTTTTCTGAATTATAATTGATGTGTTTTGAATTTCAAATGGATTTTATAAACTGCAATTGTCGACTTTTGAATTTCAAATAAAATTTCTGATATAAAATTGATGTGTTTTGAATTTCAAATAAAATTTCTGAACTTCTATTCACGACTTTTAAATAGAATAGAATAGAATTTAAAATGGAATTTCTGAATTAAAATTGATGTCTCTTGTATTTCTAATAGAATTTCTGAATTACAATTGAGGTCTTTTAAATTTCAATTAGAATTTCTGAATTAAAATTGATGTGTTTTGAATTTCAAATGGAATTTCTGAATTATAATTGATGTGTTTTGAATTTCAAATGGATTTTATGAATTATAATTGATGTGTTTTGAATTTCAAATGGAATTTCTGAACTGCAATTGACACGTTTTAAATTTCAAATAGAATTTCTGAAAAACAATTGATGTGCCTTGAATTTCAAATGAAATTCCCAAATTACAAATAATGTGTTTTGTATTTCAAAAATAATTTCTGAATTACAATTGATGTCTCTTGTATTTAAAATGGAATTTCTGAATTACAATTGAGGTCTTTTAAATTTCAATTAGAATTTCTGAATTAAAATTGATGTGTTTTAAATTTCAAATGGATTTCATGAATTACCATTGGTGTGTTTTGAATTTCAAATGGAATTTCTGAATTACAATTGATGTCTTTTAAATTTCAAATTTAATTTCTGAACTGCAATTGACGACTTTTGAATTTCAATTGGAATTTCCGAATTACAGTTTATGTCTTTTGTATTTAAATGGAATTTCGAAATTGAAATTAATGTTTTTTTTATCTCAAATTGAATTTCTGATTTCTTTTGAATTGATTTCTTTTGAATTACATAAGGAATTTATGAACTTTAATTGATCTCTTCTAAATGTAATGTATATTCAAATTAATCCAAAAATCCAAGATGTGATTAAAACGGTTTCGTTAAAATCCTTGGTAGAAAACTGAAATCATAGTGGACATTTATTTATTGGGGTTGCAATTGTAGCTTTTACCATTATTTTTTTTTAAATTAACTTGTTTTATAATAAAATTTTTTTTTTTTTTTAAATGCCACCTAGGACATCAGCAAAATGGTACCCAAACCACCCATACAACTGGACATTTGCGACCCGTTTGCACAAACGCCCGCCCGACACTTTGAGCGTTTACTCTTTCACTATGGCGCTCCAGTGATAATGTTGAATCTGGTAAAACGCCACGAGAAACGCAAACACGAATCGATCATCTCAAAGGAGCTACTAAACAGCATACGTTATTTAAATCAATTTCTACCGCCACAGTATCGCATGAAGTACATACATTTTGATATGGCACGCAAAAGTCGTGGTGGCGGCAACGTCATGGAAATGCTGGCAGACATATCCGAGAAGGTGGTGCAAGAGACGGGCATGTTCTTCAAGGATCGACGCAATGAGTTGAGTTTTCAGACGGGTTTGGTGCGTGTCAATTGTGTTGATTGTTTGGATCGTACAAATACGGCACAATTTGCAATTGGCAAATGTGCATTGGGTCATCAATTGGAACGTTTGGGTTTTATAAAATCGGCCAAATTGGAATTTGACTCGGATTGTGTGACAATGTTGGAGAATCTATATGAAGAACATGGTGATACATTGGCGCTGCAATATGGTGGTTCACAGTTGGTGCATCGCATAAAAACATATCGCAAGACGGCCGCATGGGCTTCACAGGGCAATGATATCATGCAGACACTGAGTCGTTACTACAGCAATACATTTAGTGATACGGAGAAGCAGCACAGCATCAATTTATTCCTTGGCTACTATATACCGAGCAAGAGTCATTCGAAACGTAGGTGTTTTTTTTTGTGATTTTTCTTTTTTTATTTATTGCAGAGAAATCGTATTCTTATTTTCATTCGATCGTTTTTCTGTGTTTACACCGTTTATATATCGTCACTGTCATGCCAAAGGGGCGAATGTGCAAAATGTTGGGAAATCAAATTTTAAAGTTTGAAGTGCTTTAAAAATTAGCAAAATTTATATTTTTTTAATTTTTTTCTGTTATTTTGGTTTATTCATCAATTATTATAACGTATATAAAATATCTTTGGATTTGGATAACTTACTGCATTATAAATACGGATTTTATGAGACTATATCCTGTACAAAAAGGAAAATATATTTTTTTTTATGCTATAACTTTTTATTAGCGCAAGATAAAATAGTAATGTAAAGGCATTAATTGTTTGATATTAAAGCGCCTATCGATCAGCATTATTAATTACAAATATTTTGCCAAAAGAAAATTTCCTGCAAATAACAAATGGCAAATTAATGTTTGGCAAAATATTTTTAATTAATAATGCAGATCGATAGGTGCTTTAAAAACATACAATAAATGCCTTTACAGCACTATTTTATTTTATACCAATAAAAAGTTATGGCATGACCAGATTTTCAATTTTGTAAATTCGTCCTTTTGGTTTTGTCTTTTGTGGCTATAAATATCCAACAAAAATGACACGCGATTTTGGCACAGCATACTTGAGGATAAACTACATTCAAAAATTTAAAAAAAAACGTAAATGTCAAAAATTTCACATTCACCCCCTTTGGTATGATAGTGACGATATGTAATTCAGGAAATATTAAATGAAATTCATAAAATTCCATTTAAAATTCAGAATGTTATGAATTGATATTTTTTGAATTCCAAATGGAAAGTTTTGAATATCAATTAATATTTTCTGATTTTCAAATGCAAAATTTTGAATATCATATAACGTATTCTAACATAGTATTCTGGTATAGAATTCGATTTTTTAATACAAACTAAATGTATTTCAATTGAATACAGTTCGTTCGAGTTCGGTGATTCTGAATTCAATTCTATTTTTCTTGTCAAATATTCGAATGAATTTTAGAACTTGCCAGACAATGCCGTACATATAGTCTATATATATTTTAAAAATTGGAACATATACCCCTTTAAATTTTTAAATTTATCGCCATTATTGGCGATACGAACCCGGAATAAAAACGAATTTTGGGTTGAATTTTATTTTATAGGTCCGTTGAATTATACAAAGGTGAGCATGGAGGGTAAAAAATAAAACTCATACAATGTAGAAAATAGACATAAAAATTACAAAAAAAAACGGAAAAAGATTACGTGGTATGAATATGGGAGTCCCTCAAAATAACCCGATATAAAGAAAAAATATATTTTCAAATGATTTAAAGCATAAAAAGGCATAGTTTGTATCAAAAGCTGTCAATTTTCTGCCCGTTCCAAAAATATGTCAGGAATCTTTTGAAATTCCATTAAATTTGAAAAACTGTCAAAAACTAAATTTTCTGAAATGAGGGAGTCCCACCCATGATAACAAAAAAAAAATATATTTTCAAATGATTTAAAGCATAAAAAGACATAGTTTGTATTAATAGCTGTCAATATTCTGCCCGTAATCTTTATTTTGAAATTCCATATATAGTTTGTCCGAGGCGTTTTTAGGAATATTTTCAGCCTATTTCCGGAAAACTCATAAACATTAATATATGAATATATAGCAAATTATCAAATGTTGTAGAATTTTAAAGACAGATTTCCGGCATATTTTGGGAACGGACATAAAACAGACAGCTTTTGAAGCAAACTTTTCAAAAATGTTTAAATTGCGACGAAATTTTTGTCTGGGAGTTACGAATTGTTAAAGATATTCTCAGCACTTTATACCATAAAACGAATTCGCTGAAAAAATGGTTAAAAATTCCAGGGACTTCATTTTTTATCAATTAAATTAAACAATAACGACGACGCATTATTCAAGTAAAGAAACTCTGTCTCTAAAATTTGTGACGCTTTTTGACGAATTCGCTTACGTTTCGTGTTACGTTATAACGGAGCAAGTTAAATCTCTATATATTTTCTAAAGGAATCGCTAATTGATTTTTCTATTATAATATTTTTGAAAATATCGCAACCATGCGTTTCTTCTAATTTTTATTTTTACTATTTGCCTCTTTATTTTTCAGAAAATCAACCCATTTGGGAACTACAAACCGACTATTACATGCACAATGCCTACAAACCACTGACGCCACGCGACGAAACCCAACTGCTCACCGACTGGGTGCGCCCAAAGGTGCGCGATTGCCTGCCCTTCGCCAGCTCAGATGCCAGCAAAGTGGTCAAAGAACTGTTTCGCGTACACTCCAAAGATCTGGAAATGATTGATGCCTACTCCAACTATCATCAGTCCTTCAAATGGACTGAGCTCAACGAACATATAGCATTTGAAATCAGTCAGCTGGCAATGCGTTACATGCCCACATTTCGTACCAACTACAGTCCGTTTCAACGCCAAACGCAAGAGCGTAAAACACGCAAAAATCCCTCATTGACGGGGCACAGTTCAAGCAGTTCGCTAAATAGCAACTCCTCTAGTTCAACTTCCGAGGGTGATGACTCTTCAACCGATGATGAATTAAGTGGTTTTATAGAACTCGATCAAAGCGCTGCACAACAGAGCAACGCACAACAGCAAATCTCGTTGGAATCTTTGTTTCCACCCATGCAACAGGTCTATGGGTGCAGCATTAAAAATCCATCAATAACTAATTTAAATATTTACAAAAAATATGTGCAAATGGGCAAATTGTGCAGTAGCAACGCTGGTGGTGGTGGAGGAGGAGGCGGTGGCAGCAGCGCCGCACAGTCAACGCCGCATCTTGCCAACGTTGCAGTGGCGCAACGTGATTCAGAATTGAGCAAATTTATGCGTGGCATTCAACTTATGCCGCTCAGTGATTATGGGACCGATTCATATGAATCAATTAGGCCACCTACGGTCAATAAGCAGAGTATGGCCATTTATGCCGAGTACTGCAAAGACAGCAGAACCTTCAATGCGGTGCCAAAACTTGAAGAATTTGGTACTCTCTACAATTATGTGCAGATGTTGTAATTTCGGACAACTCTTGTTAGTTGTTTTTCCTATAAGTTAAAATTTGTATATGCTACATCATTGCTGATAGAATCGGTATTTTGTCATCGTTGAAGAGGTAAATTTATTTAATTCAATCACTTTACAAAACTATATTTAACTAAAAATTATATTTAATATGTTTTATTGATATTTAAAAAAAAAATTCTTCATGATTACATTTAAAAATGTTGTCACATTGGGTGTTAATGTCAAAACTAAGAACTTTTCATCTGTCGTAAGACATGGCGATGAAATAAAACATAAATTATTCTAAACTATAAATGAAATTATTGTTGTATGGTGTAATCCATCTTTTTCTCTGAGTTTAATGTGCACAAATCAAGAAATATAAATTTTATAAAGTGTTAAGAACCCCTTTATTGAGAAATTCCCATCTGTTTTTTTAAACTTAAAATTCGATTTTTCTTTAAATATTCTATTTAATCCTAAAAAAAGATTCCAAATATTACACCATTTATTAAAATATAAACTAAAAGTCAAATATCATTAAAATTTAAATTTACCTCCAAAAAATTTTACATTCAAATTCAATTTATCATTAAAATCCTCAATGAAATCCGTATTTTCTTCTCTTTAACAGTTAAAATTAAATTAATTAATTTCTTGTACACATTTTCATTATTTTTTTAAAGTTCCCTTTAACTATTTGCAAAAATATTCTTCCTGTTGTGTTTTTTTTTCTGTATATAAAAATTTAATTTTTTAATTTCTAAGTTTTAAAATGATTTGAAATATACCCAGTTTAAAATTTGTCAAAATGTAAATAGAAATTAAACATCCCTTTTTAACGATTGCATATTTCCCCAAAAAGTCGAAATTTCCCCCGATCTTTAAAATTTACAAAAATCAAAATATTCTTCATTTTTTGTAAAATTTTAAAATTATTTGAAAAATTTCCCTTAACATTTTTCAAAATCTAAATTGATATCACTCTTCCTTTTTTTTGTTTACTTCTGTATAAAAAATAATAATTTTGAAATGATTGGAAACGTTCCCAAAAATTTATATACAAATTATTCTTGCTTTTTTTATTTCTGTATGTAAAAATATTTTTTAATTTTACAGTGATTTAAAATTTCCCCAGCTTAAAATTGTCCAAATCTATATTCAAATTATTCTTCCTTTTTTTAAGTTTAATTTTCAACATTTTAAAATGATTGGAAATTACCCACAACTCTAAATATTTCCAAAAATCTGAATTCAAATTAACCTTTCTTTTTTTTTATTATATCAAAGTTTTGAAAGTCCGAAAATTTTAAATTATCCAATCTCTAAATATTGCCAAATATTCAAATTAAAACAAAATTTCCAATTTTTTTTTATTTCTGTATGAAATTTTTTTTATTTAAAAAATGCATTAATAAATAATTTAAACATCGGCCTCAATTTCTTGTTGCTTTTGCTTCGCTCGCAAACGCTCCTGCGCCAAACGTCGATTTTCAGCAATTTTAGCCAATTGCTCTGCGCTCAATTTCTTCGAAGGCTCCGGTGTTGCGGGTTGTGATGGTGGCAACGGTGTCGCCAGATCACTTGTATCGTGCGCATTATGTACGCTGGAAAAAGGCGTCGACATGGCTGCATGTGGCCGCGCAAATGACGGCGTTTGAAAGGTATTGTTACTGCTACTACTTGCCATGGAATGGTTTGCAGCACTATAACGCCCTGCTCCGCTACCACCAGCACCACCTCCTCCTCCAGCACTATGTCTGTGTGTGCTGTTTGGTGCCGGCGTACGTGGAGCTAGTTTAGAAATAGCTATTTGTTCACCTAGCAATGCATCGAATTCATCAAAAGGTTCGTCTGCCGCCTGCGCCGCACCATCCTCATCATCATCGAGCCCATGTTGCTCGTCACTCAACTTCAATTGCTCCAACATGCCAAGACGATAGCGTGACATATGCACCTGCAGCGGCTTCTTTTTGCCCAGCCTCTCAATATTCGCCAAAACGTCACCGAATTTATACGTCGGATACATGCGATGACCCCAGTGTTGCAGCCGTCGCATTATCTCGTCGAGGTCATGTTTCTCATAGCCCTTTCCCTTGAATTTGACATCCTTAAAGTACTCTTCGATCGTTTGGATGCCGCGTTGACCTCGTAACGTTTCCACTGTCAGACGCGGACGTGGATTTCGCACAGAACGTTTTTTCGGTTCAACCTTTACTGCGTTCTCGCCATCGGCGGCACCTTCCCCATCACCGCCGGCAGCCTCATCGCCTTCTGCGAATAATTTCTCGCCATGTCCTTCGTCATCGTCGCTGGGCAATTCATCGAGATTTGCGTTCAGATTGTCGTTTAGCAGCTCATCGCCAAAAAGTGATGACATTTTATCTGTTGCTTGGTTAGCAAATATTTTACTTAAAATTACAAATAAATTAAAATTTTACACAACATAAACAAAAAAAATATTTTTGCAACTTCAATAAAAGCGGCATGACAGTGTTATAAACAGTGATGATCAGTTCGATACAATTGTACTGTTTTCAATACATTTTCATTTAAAATGTAAAAAGTAGGTTCCTACTACGGAAACCAGTGTCGTCAGATTTGTAGGAAAAATATGGTATAAAATATGGTGATTTGTGGCAATTTTTGGGAAATTGTGGTGAATTCGATTTGGAATTCGATCGAAAGTCGGAAATGGCCCTTCTTATAATTTTTTGGATAATTTTGGTTGTAACTATGCATTTTACCTTACACATTTAAACAATACTCTTATAATAATAACTAATTTGATTGTATAGAATAATTTAAATAGTCTTCAAGATTAGTTAAATACAAGAGTGGAGTGTACAACAACTAGGTGTAGTCGACAAAGGATACCATATAAACGTGTCAGTTCAATAGCTCATCAGCGCCCTTGCACCTTGTTCTCGGCCAAGTGTGTGAGTGTTCCACATTAGTAGAGCTATTACCAACATCTACGCCGGTGCAAAGATTTACTAAATGTAAATAGTGGATATAAAAAAAGTGAGCTTGTGTGGGAATTACAAAGCGCCTTTATCCCATCACGTCCGTATTTTACGTGACGATTAGTATGCCCTTCTTTAATTTTTATAACTACTACATTTAAAACTTATAACATTTTGTATTTGTAAAGTTTTGGTTATATAGGAGGCCCCGCCACTATGTCCAATCATGCCCATATTGATACTTTGTTTCCATTTGTATAACTCTACTATTAAGAGGTCAGGAGTAATAGCATTTTTCATGTTATGGATATGTGGGAGAAGCACGCCCTTTTGTCCAATCTCTCCCAAATTTGTTAAAAAGATAAATAACCACAATATACATCAAAGTTTTAAGGACCTATATAAATGCTGGTCCTTATGTGGCATTATTCTATCTTATATGTTGCCTAGCGTCGGTGGCTCGTCTGGTTAGCTCGGCAATCAATGGCAAACCTACGAGAGTAAACATTGCATTGTAGTCACAATTCGTAAAATGTTTTTCGCAAATTAGCGAAGAATTTTTTTAATAACATTCCACAAGATTCGCTCCAAAGCTTTCGCTTCTGGGGATCGCTGCGAACATGGACAAATTTATAATTTTCTTTTATCCACGATTGTCGGCAGATAGAATAACACGATTGCGGCATTATTTTGACTGAATAGTCCGTTGCGAATTCACTTTTGACATATTTATTTTTTAATAAATATTTATCGACCTTAACGAGGAAATTAAAAAAACGAATGACAAAAAAAAATAATAATAACAAAAGGGAGAAGTTTTCATATTTTCATACCTTGTTAAATACACCTTGTTTTGACCTGAAAATTCCGATTAAAGAAAATTTAATAATTAAGTATTTTTTGTTTTACAATAAAATGATTGACATATATAAAATAAATTATATGTTTTTTAATAGACAAACAAAGCAACTTATAAAAAAAAAGATTTGCATTGATTAATTCCATCAGGATTTCAGGGAAAAGAAAATTGATGCAATTAGAAATTGCTGCGCAATTGAGAGTATGCAGGGCAAAAGTAATAAATACAATACGGTAATTATTTCGGAATATCGCATGTGAACACACCGATGTATGACAAACAACTGCAGTGATATTTTAATTATAAAGAACTATAGACATTTTGATCCCGAAGTATAGTTTAGAGTACAGTTTTTCGGAAATTAATTTCATAAGGAAACTCAAAAATCGTAATTTAACTTAAGTTTCAGATTAATTATAGATGCAATAAATATCATAATTAATAACAATAAACAACTTTTACTTAATTGATTTTTCAAAAAGTACTTGTAATTAATCGAGTACATTTTCAGTATGTTGATTTCGTATTTTTATATTTTGGTATGTAACACTGCAACCCTTCTATGCGCTCACAACCGTGGTGAGTAACTGCCAACAGTGCTGCCAAACTAAAAATGAAACGCCGCCGTGTGGCTTGATAAAAAATCTACGTGCAAAATAAATACTGATAAAAAGGCAGAAACAGATGCCAAAAATACATTAAAAATAGTTAAATATAGTTAAAAATAGTATTAAAAACAAAAAATATATAAATAAAAACAGTTTTATAAGTGTAAAGTGGAAAAATTAAAATTTGCAGAAAAGGGCAATAAATTTTGCAAGAAGTGCGGTGAAAAAGTGAAACTATTTTTTTTTTCGCTTTTTTCTGTGAAATTACGCATTTCGCCAACGTGGTGAATTGCGCAAAGGTGGCACCAGGCACAAAATACACAAACAATTTTGGACCACATGCGAATGACACAGTCAAAACAAAAAATAAAACGGATTTATTGTGAAATTCTTGTTGTTGTTTTTGTTATTATCACCCACTGCAAGTAATCACTTAAATAGCACAATAATAAAAAAAAATCGAATGAAAAATTTCAATAGCAAATGATGGAAAATAAATGCAATAAAACGCCAAACAACAAATATCTCGATCACGTCTATTGTCACAGCAGCGAAAGCAAGAATTACATACGCGCCAACAATAACAACAATAATGCGAGTAGCAACAATGCAGGCGGCAACGGAGGCGGTGGTACGGTTGCCGCCGGACAAGATATGATGTCTCTACTAAAAGAAAACAAACAACTCAAGGCGATGTTGATTCTACATCTGGATCTGATACAAGAACAAAACGATCAGCTAATGGCCAAGGACAAGGTTTTGGCCAATTTACGCGACGAGGCAGATGGCATTAAGTGCAAAAACACGCAGTTGGAAGCGCAGGTCCAAGAGTTACAAAAACAACTGCAGCGTCAAATGAAGCGTGTTGTTGCCGCAGGCTGTGAGGTGTCAACATTGCCGCCACCACCCTTAGCCAAGATACAGTGCAAACAAGATCCGGAAGCAATGTCATCGATGACGTCGAACATCACAACGCCTCAATTGTCCAGCTTAACGCGCACTTTTGGCGACGAACTTAAAGCAGACACACAGGACAATACGGCGGCAGTAGTTGGTATAACTGCCAAGCAGCAGCAACAACATCTGCAACAACAGGAGTTGCTCAAATCAACGCGCAAAAACTACAAAATTCAAGAAACTACCAAACAGCACAATAAAAAGCTCGTTGCCGTCAAGACGCATAATCACATTATCGGCGAGTGCAATGGCAAATTAATTAGCAAAATTATACTGCATCGCGTTAATATATCCGGCATGCGTAGTCCGTTGTCAACGGCTTCAGATTCGGCCTCAGAATTGGAAGATGTGAATAAGAAACATTGCAGCAATAGTCGCAGCAGTAGCGGCAGCACAAAGCAACAACATGATGATGATCGAGTTGTTGAAGAAGATGATGAGGAGGAGGGTGATGATGATGAGGTGGGGGAGGAAGAAGATGATGATGAATGCGATGAGGAGGGACATGAAGAACAGGAAACAGAGGACAGCAATGATGTTGTATCGATGGCCGCCAAACGTAAGAAGCGAAGCCAAAAGTCGCTCTCGCTAACGTTACCACGTGGTGCGAAGCCACGCAAACCGTTGGCTACGTCCGAGCGACGACCAGCACTGAAGATGTGCATCACGCCGCCGACGCCGAGTCGCGGCGGCAAACAGATGCCGCTGATGCTGTCGCATGCGCCCGAAATACATTCGGACGAGTCGGCGAGCTGCGACTCAATTGTGGAGTCTGAGCAGGTAATTATTTCTTTTTTTTATAAAAAAAGTTAACATTTTTTTTTCAATAATTTTTAAAAATTAATCTTTTTTTTTATAGAAATCTTTTTTTAAACATATTTTTTTTAATAAAAATATATTTTCAAAAAAAATATTTTTAATTAAAATCAATTTTAAATAAAAATCATTTTTCTCGTCTTTTTAATTTTTTTTTAATTAATGTTTTTTTAATAAAAATCTTTTTTAAACTATTTTTTCAATACATTTTTTTAAATATTTTTTCTTTTTCAATAAAAATCTTTTTCTAATAAACATCTTTTATCAATAAAAATCTTTTTTCAATAAAAATGTTTTTCCAATAAAATCTCTTTTCTATAAAAATCTTTTTTTAATAAAAAAATGCTGTTTTCAAAAAAAAGCTGTTTTCAATAAAAAATCTTTTTTTAATAAAAAATCCTTTTTCAATAAAAATCTTTTTTCAATAAAAATGGTTTTCCAATAAAAATCTCTTTTCAATAAAAATCATTTTTAAATCATTTTTTTCAATAAAAATCTTTTTTCAATAAAAATCTTTTTTCAATTTTTTTTGTTTTAAAAAAAAAAACTTTTTTAATAAACATCTTTTTTTATAAAAAATCTCTTAAAAATAAATAAAAATATTTTCAATAAAAATCTGTTTTTCAATAAAAATCTTTTTCCTATAAATTTTTTTTTTTCAATAAAAATCTCTTTTTTCAATAAAAATGTTTTTCCAATAAAAATCTCTTTTCAATAAAAATCATTTTTAAATAATTTTTTTCAATAAAAATCTTTTTTTAAATAAAATGTTTCCAATAAATATCTTTTTTCAATAAAAATCTTTTCTCAATGAAATTTTTTTAAAATTTTTTTTTTTCAAAAAAAATATTTTTTAATAAACATCTTTTTTTATAAAAAATCTCTTAAAAATAAATAAAAAAAATTTCAATAAAAATCTTTTTTTTAATAAAAATCGTTTTCCAATAAAAAAACTTTTTTCAATAAAAATCGTTTTCCAATAAAAATCTTTTTTCAATAAAAATCTCATTTCAATAAAAAAAATGTCTTTTTTTAATAAAAATCATTTTTAAATAAATTTTTTCAATAAAAATCTTTTTTTCAATAAAAATGTTCCTAATAAATATCTTTTTTCAATAAAAATATTTTCTCAATGAAAATCTTTTTCAATAAAAATATTTTTTCAATAAAAATCTTTTTTCAATTTTTTTTTTTTCAAAAAAAATCTTTTTTAATAAACATTTTTTTTTATAAAAAATGCAAATCTTTTTTCAATAAAAAATCTTTTAAATAATTTTTTTATAATAAAAATATTAAAAAAAAATCTTTTTACAAAAAAACTTTTATTTTAAAATTTAAAAAAATATTTTCTAAAAAAAAAATCAGTTTTAGTTTTTTTTGTTAATTTTTTTAAAATTCTGATTTTATAGGTTTTTTTTTGTTCATTAAAAAATTGTTAAAAAAAAGTTTAATTTGTTTTCAAATTTAATAAACTAAAATTCATGGAAAAACTGCTAAAAAAAATGTTTATATATATCTCAATATTTTTCATCATCCAGCGAACCGGCTCAGTTACGTCGCCTGCACTCACCATGTCGCCCAAGGATTTGAAACAGTCACCACATTTGCTGGCGCCTCCAGCGCAAACACATAGCTCCCACCACCAACAACAACAACAGCAGCAGCACAACCAACATCACCAACAACAACATCAACACCATACGCAGTCGCATCAGCACCCTCAACAGCACCACCACCATCACTCAAAATTGCGTCGCTGCGGATACCTTAGCACGCCGCAGTTGTACTGCACACGCGCCTGGGAGGACGAACAGTTTCAGTGTGACTACGAATTCACAAAAGAAGATGTCGATGCACTACAAGCCGATGCGCCCATGTTGGAAATACCCAAGTGGACGGAACACGACATTGATGCGGCCCACTGCAGCGAGTTGTCTGAGGATTTGGCGGACGATGTCTTTCTCAAGCGTCACGCCAAACTAGAGCTCGACGAGAAGCGACGCAAAAAATGGGATGTACAGCAGATACGCGAACAGCGACGCATTGAGAAACTAAAGCGACGCCACTGCAAGGATGAGCTGCTCAATGCGCCCGAGCAGCAACAGCAGCTGCATAGTTTCTACCCGGAACCGGATGCTATACAAAGCATCTGTTATATGCATGATTTGCCGGTGCTGGCATTTGGCGAAGTCATTCCCAAGTTGAGTACAAATGCAAACTTTTTTTTGCCTTGGCGAGAGCCGCCCACCGGTGGTGGCGCTGTAACGACGACAGCGACGTCGGTTGCTATACTGGCTGCGACTACAGCGACGACTACGTTGCAAGCGCAGCAGCAACAACAGCAGATGCTCAATTCGTCGTTTGTTTTTATGAAGAAACGTCGACGTCAGCAGAGCGCCTCAACGTCGGCAGGCGTGGTCCTTGTAGGAGGAGCAGCAGGCGGTGGCGCGATAACAACGCGTCTACGACAGCAGCAGCAACAGCAGCAGGCGGCGGCAGCAGCTGCAGCAACGGCAGCGGTGCCTAAAGTTATAGCAGCCGCTACATCAACATCAACGACGAATGCGCCTGCTGCACCGCCGCTTTGCACCGCTGCACCGCTAAATGTCACAACTGATGCTTAGTTATTTTTTCGCAAATCTCACAGACAACAAATTCAAAAAACATTATTTGTTTGTTTTAATTATTACAACTCGAACCTTTAACCCCCACCACTCCCGCACTAAATGCCCTTAAAACAAAACTTGCTTTCACAAGTGTGATATCATTAGATTAGTCTTAAAATTAAATTAAATTGAAACAAAACGTATTTTGTTATTAGTACAAGTTGTTGTAAACTTTGGCGCACTTCTTCTTATGACACACACAAACAACGTAGCAACATTTCGGCTGTAGTAAAAATAATAGTCTTTTTTTATTAAACTAAAAAAAAAAAAACTAATTAGCAAAACATATTTTTTAAATTTAATGGCAATTTAATATTTAAGCAGTCAACATTTCTCTTTTGCTATGAATTTATTTTATTTAAGTCACTTTTATTCTATAATAATTATTTTTGTTCTTTTTACTTTATTTTATTTTTTTTTTTGAAATTTAATATTTTGTTTAATTTTCGCTATATATATTTTCAATATATGATTTTGTATAATTGCATTTTATTCTATAAGATTTAATTTGCCTATGCATTTTGTAGCACACGTTTTGTACACAAATTGATGAAACCAAAAATATGAAAAACACATTTTACATAATAAATGAATATGTAATAAAGTTAAAAATTCATTGTAATAGTTTTAAGCATATACCATATTTAATAATAATAATAAGCAGCTCTAATGCATACATTGTTAAATTTGAAAAATCAAGTGAAAAATTGAGACGTTTTGCAAGGTAGTATGTTTATTTTTGGAAAAACAAAGAATTTTTAAATTATCAACCATAATAAACCTTAGCTGTAAGTAGGGAATGAAAAAAAAACAAAACGTACTCTAATAAAAACGTCAAAATTTATTACTTATTAACTATTTTTATTCAGCTTTCGAACTCGAGTTTGTCAAAAAATGAATTCAACTGAAGCCTGTTCTATTACCTTTTAAACGAGCCATCAACGAAGTTTTCGAAGCATTTCGACTTTAAGAGATATTGAAATATAAACAACCATACAAAAGTGGTTTTTGGCCAATTTTGTGTAACTTTGAAGCACTGTATCTCTGGAAGTAGAGGTCGAAAAAAAATTGGTCAATGTATATCTCAATAAGCTTTATCAGCTGTCCAAATTTTATTGAAATCGAATAAGATGAGTTCCAACCGCTGGTCAATTTGGTGTGGAATGGCCCATATAGTTCTTATACAGGTGGTTTCTCTGCAACGTATGTCAAATAAAATCAAACATTGAATGTACCAACATCAACAAGAATAACAATGTCAGTCTTCTTGAGATTAGCCGAAGAATAACTCTTGCCAAAAGGTGTTAGTTTGGAATCAGTAGGCAAGTGAGCCGTCAAAAATTACGCTCTATAAATCACTCTCTATGTCTCTATTACACTGAGGCATGGACGCTTGCCAACACTTGAGATTAGTCGAAGAATAACTCTTGCCAACAGGTGTTACTTTGGGCGACGGACAAAAATTACGCTCTATAAGTCACTCATCATGCAAGAAAAGTCTCTATGATGCTGAGGCATGCTTTTGGAGCATTCGAAAGAAAGATTCTTCGGAAAAAATCTATGGCCCGATAATCGTTGACAACGAGTACAGAATCAGATGGAACGTTGAACCGCATGAGCTCTACGCCGACATTGACATATTCAGGCGCATTAAGATCAAGCGCCTACGCTTGCTTGGACATTTAAAGCGTATTGATGAAAACGCTCCAGCAGAAAGGTGTACCACCCAGTGGTGGTAGTCTCCGTTGGAGCGACTTGCAGGGCTGGAAAACATTAGGATTAAAAAAAAAAATCTACTTCACCGGATTTTTTTGGTTTTTATTTTGATTTTTATAAATCACATAATTTCAATAGGATTTATCGGTATTTAAAGTAATTTCTTCCCATGCTTTTGGTTGAAATATACTTTGTGGAAAAAATTCACCGTTTTGGATTGGGAAACCGTTTTCTTTCATACACAGAATTATTCATAAGGGCGAGATAATGAAACAGCCTAAGTGACTGAATAAGGGCCCTATTATGACTGGCGAAGCGAATGTAGTTGGCGAAGCGAACGTAAAATAGCTATCACAGCATCCATTCGCCAGACTTCATTCGCCAGAAAAAAGGAAACTAAAGCGAACGTAAAAATTAGGAGAACGTAGAAATCATTCGCCTGAACTTCATTCGTCTGGCGAATGGATGCTGTGAAGCTTTATTCGTTCGTTCGCTTTGCCAAGTTCATTCGCTTCGCCAGTCATAATAGGCCCCTAAATCTATTTTTAATGTATTCTTTATAACAGGAAGTGGTCCAAATAAGTGGTCTCGATTTGGTGGTTTATATCCAATTTTCAAAAAATAAATCGTACTCTGAAAACCACAAATATATTTCGTAAGTTATAATTCTAAAAATGTAAAAAAATTAATAAAATCCAAAAAAAGTAAAAAAATCACGGATTTTTTTAAGTGGATAAAAAATCCGGATGGAGTGGAGAAAATAATCCAGCCCTGGTTTCTTGCCAAATTTTTGGACAATGATTATTATTTATTAGACGTCGAATTTCGATATTCCTTGGTGAGTTTTGCAGTAAATAATCGGCGTACCGCTTCAGTTTTGTGAACTGTTTTTCTCTTTTAATTTCAATCTGTAAAATTCCATTTCCACATAAACAATATTTTCGGCAGCGGCGTCAGCAAACTCGAAAGACAACTCTACGTACTAGAAAAATATGAACAAATTTATATCAAACAGCGCCGAAACAGTCTAATTCGACGATATCTCAAACGTAAAACCAAATAATGCATACGAAAGGACTGACGAACATAATTGACTCCAATAGACCGATAATGCCTTCATTATTTATTTTTAAAAATCTATCAAATCTAATTTTATTATTTTGGGTAATCTCAAACCATTTTAAAGATTTATAAATTACCAATTATATTTTATTAAATTATATTTTGAGTCGTGTACTAAAATATCTTATAAATGTAAATTTTTCCAAAAATATGAATTCGTATTTAGAATAATACCCACTTTCTGTATTTCGAAAAAAAAATTTCGTCACACGGATTTAAAATTCATATGTACTGAAAGAGGCACTGATAATTTGTTTTATAACCCTCTATTTTGACAGATTTTAATCGTTTATATCTTTAAAAAAATCCATGGAAGTTTAAATTTCATTTAAAACATGCAAGAAATGTTCAATATTCTCTATTAAAAATATTCAAATACATTAATGTTTTGTAATACATGAGTTTGACTTACCATCGTTTTTTTTTTTAATTTGTAATAATCGACATAAAAAATTTGTTTAATTTGCAAAACTTGTTTACAATTAAAAGTGTATTTGAAAAATTTAACAAACATAAAAATTATACATAAAGTCAGTTAACATAACGTCGTTGTAAAGATAAAACTAACCAAATACATTATTTTAAATTTTTTTTTTTTTTTAAATTATTGCATTATAAAAAATTCGATATATAAATATCCGGGTATGTTACAAAATTTATTATGAATAATAGCTTTATTATTTAAACCTCTTATTAAAGTTTTAACATGTATTTGTTTGGTTTTTGTTTCTACAACATCTATATAGTACAACTGATCTAATTGACAGACATAATCACTTGTGATAAAATGAATTTGATTGTATTAAATTTCGTTCATTTAATGCTTTGCGTTAGATATTTATCGGCCGCCGTCTGCCAGATCTCATCAACATTCGTGAATTGTTCACGCCACAATTGCTCGATGAGCTGCCAGCCATCCTCTTGTGTAACCAAAACATATTCATTCGATGGATCAAGCGAATACGTATAGGCACCCATGACTAAACTTTGTGCTAGACGCGCGGCCACACAGTACTTAAGATATTGTTTCTCCTCTGAGTTGATTGGATGTATAGCAGTGAAACCGGCGAGAAAAATGCCACCACTCTCGAGAGTCTTTGCCTGCAACATCATATATGCTATGGATATGCCAAGCTCAAATATGAGCGGTGAACGATTAGTATCGCCAAAATCAATAATGCCAGTTGCTTTGTAAGTGTCGTCGTCACCGCTACCTGGTTGTGCACGTGCAACAATAATGTTTTGTTCATTATAATCGCCGTGTATGATTTGCTGTTCAAAGTTGTCCAGTTTTGGCAATACATTCGTCTCAAACGAGTCGATGATTTCTTCGATGATTGCTTTGCGCGTGTGATCCTGCAACACATATATGAAGTCCTTTAGTTGGGGCACAGATTGCAGCATCCAAGTGCTGCGATGTGTATCGTAAGCAGAATGTGTGAAGTTCTAAATAAATACAAAATATAATCTGCACATATGAGCAAATAAAAGAACTCATGAGCAAGAGCTTAATTATATTTTTGCAAATTTCCGTTGAGAGAATTTAAAATTTGAATTGTTTTTTTATTTCTGCGCATAACTGAATACATTTGAGTACATTCGTATTTTTTTTGTAAGTTTAGCAAAAATATAAATTTTCAAATGCTTATGAGACTGTTTAAATAATTGAACTAACCTTTAAAGCACGATCGATTTTTGCAATATATTCGCCGCTCTGGTATAACAAATAATTAGTCTTCGGCACCTCATGAAACAATTTGCCGGGTATAAATTCCAGTAGTCGCACCACATGTTCACCACCATTGATGTGCTCCACCGAATAGTGTTTGCCATAGACGTTGGGTATTGGTTTCGGACATTGTATGCTTTGCTTAGCTGTGAAGCGTAAAGTGTATATTTAATTTGTAATAATTTTATTTTATATTGTAATAATGAAAATAAATACGTACATAAATAAATCATCAATTGATTTTGTGCATCTACAAAATCTGTCTTTTTTGAATCGAGCGCATTCAAAATCTTCAGGACATAACCGTGTGGCCAGTGAGAAACGATCAGTGGATTTTTGATGTTGCTGAAAATATAATTTTTTTATTATTTGGAAAAATTCTATATGAGTGTAAGAATGTGAAAATATTTATATCACCTAAAAAATTAAATATTAAAAAATAATCAATTTAATCATTCAATTTTAGTTTCAATTGAATAAATAAACTTAAAATAAAAAAAAAAACAAATTTTAAAATTTTATATTAAATAAATATTAAATTTATATACTTGAAATTTGATTTTATAGTTTAATTAAAAAGGCTTTTAAAAATATATTTTTAAAAATGATCGTAATATATAGTGCCGTCGCCTTACCCTAAACTTTCAACTGTTTGCATGGTTGGCAACACTTATTTGCGCACAAGAAATTTCTGACAGCTGTGTTTTGGCGCCAAAACTGATTTATTTTTTCTGCAGCACTATTTTACGCAGTCAAAACATTTCGCTGTAACTTTTGTTTATTATTGAAAAGTGTGTGAAATAAAGAAATAAATAAAAGAAATGTTTTTAAATAAAACTACTACGTTAAAAAAGAAACATTAAATCAAAAGAAACATGGGTATCACCGGGCTAATACCCTTCCTGGACAAAGCCTCCTCCAAACTGCATCTGCAGGATATACGCGGTGCTACTGTCGCCGTCGATACCTACTGTTGGTTGCATAAGGGCGCCTTCGGCTGTGCTGAAAAATTGGCGCGCGGTGAGGAAACCGATTTATATGTGCAGTTTTGTCTGAAGTATGTACAAATGCTACTGTCCTACGATATAAAACCAATTTTGGTTTTCGATGGAAGACATCTGCCCGCCAAGGAGTTAACCGAACGACGACGTCGTGATTCACGCAAACAGTCAAAGCAACGTGCCGCCGAACTATTGCGTCAGGGAAAAACGGACGAAGCCCGTTCCCATATGCGTCGTTGTGTTGATGTTACGCATGAAATGGCTTTACGTCTAATACGTGAATGTCGGCTGCGAAATGTCGACTGTATTGTGGCGCCCTACGAGGCGGACGCACAAATGGCCTGGCTAAATAAAGCCCAACTGGCACAGTACATTATCACAGAGGATTCGGATCTGACGCTTTTCGGCGCCAGCAAAGTTATCTTCAAGCTGGACTTGAGCGGTACGGGGCTGCTGGTGGAGGCGGACAAACTGTATCTGGCTATGGGTTGTACCAAGCAGCGCTACACGTTCGAGAAATTCAGACGCATGTGTATATTGTCGGGCTGTGATTATTTGGACTCGTTGCCAGGTATTGGTCTGGCCAAAGCTTGTAAATTTATGCTCAAAACGGAGGAGGATGACATGTGGAAGGCGTTGAAGAAAATACCAAGCTATCTGAATATGCGGAACCTGGAGGTATGATGAAAAAATGGTATTTCCAATTTAAATAGTAGCATTGTAAATTTTATAACGTTTTTTTGTTATTTAAATTAAAATTTTAATATTTAAAACAGTTGAAAATATTAACAAAAAAAACTGTAAAATTTAAAATTTCCAAAGAATTTTTCAATTATTCTCGATAATTCATACACTATCCCTATGTACAACAGGTTGCCGATGAGTACATTGAGAATTTTCTGAAAGCCGAAGCCACCTTCATGCACATGTTCATCTATAATCCGCTGGAAAGACGCATGGAACGACTGCACGCACTGCAGGAATTTAACACCGAAGAACGTTACTGTTCCAATGCTGGCACGCTTATGGAAGAGCACACGCAAGCTTTTCAGCTGGCGCTGGGCAATCTAAATCCTTTTACGCTCAAGCAGCTGGACAACTGGCATCCAGATAAAGATGTTGCTTTCGGGCAGCCAACTGCAAATAAAAATATCAAACGTGCCAAACACAAAAGCATTTGGTGTTCAAATTTTGAAATGCACTCTAACAATAATACAAAATTAAAAGAACCCTCTTGTGCGTTGTTCTTTAAAAAGGTAGATTTTATTAGTAAAACTATACAAGATGATATAAATGCTAGCATTAAAGAGGAAAATACCAAACCTGAGGAGTCTGATATTTTTACAATGTATAACAGTGAGGCTACTACTGTTGCGACGACGCCACCACGAACAGCGCCGGCAGAAAATTTAAAACGTAGACGTGAAAGTAGCAGCTCTTCTATGAAAGATTTTGAATCACCACCTGCATCACCAGTTGCAACACGTGCGCGTCACAATCCATTTGCCAAAGTGGCTGAGGTATCTTTGGGTCGGCGTATACATAGCTCGCCGAAAGCTATATGCGAGAATAATTCATTGCTCAGAGTTTTGAGTCCCAAGAAAAATGATACAAATGCGACGACGACTGTAACACGTTTATCTAAATTGAAACGTTCTATATTCGATGACAATGCCAATACTGAAACTAATGATGCTAGTAAATTGAACAAAGCACCAGCACCAATTGAAGTCAAGAGTCGTTTGTTTGCTTCGAATGTTACACAGGTCACAAAACTGCGCGACAAGAAGGCGCCAACTAAAGACCTCACCGCGGAAATTGTTAAAATTGAAACGTTGTCACAACAGACACAGGAGAGTATATCACAATTGTACAGCAATGCTTCGCCATCGCCCAAAAAACGACTGACATCGATGCGCGTAAAGGTGGAGAAGGATACAGCGCAAGCTGCTGCTGCAGCGGCAGATGCTGAAGAAGAAGAAGATGTTGAAGAAGATATTGAAGAAGTTATAGAAGATGAACCTGCAATGACGACAGATCAATATGATAATGAAAGTGACACTAAAACTCTTAAAACGCACAATGATTCTGCCACAGTGCCACCACTTCATAGTGCAGATAATGATTTAGACATCAGTCAACATAGCACAACGACGAAAACAACTGAAGCGGACAACAGTATCAGCATAAGCCAACCATGCACTGCCATCGAATGCATCACTTTATCTGACCAAGAAGATGAGACTCATCCACCAACTGTGCCACCAAAAAGGAACATATTCAATGCTGCCATATTTAAACAACAGTCGCGTGCGCCACGTTTGGGTCTGTCAAAGCCAAAAACTGCTGCCAAAACAAAGAGCGTAAGTAAAACAAAAACCAATACGGCGACAACTGCTGGCTTAAGTCAAAACCAAACGCGTCTTAGCATGTTTGGCTTTCAAAAGCGTCCAGTTTTAAAGTAGTTAATTATTGTTTTTCACATTTAGTTCATTAACATGTTAATTATAATGAACACAACAAATTATTGAAGTTGTCTCGTTGTATAAGTTTTTGTTATTTAAATATATAGTTCTAGTAAGTCGCAAATAAAGTATAAACATAGTGCAAATAAACATTTTTTAAAGTTTATAATTCAACGCGATTTATATTTGGCTCTGCTGAAGACCTTGACCTGAGCGTATGAATATTCAAAGGTTATTTTGATGATTATAATAAGTATTATTTGCAGTTATTTTTAAAATCAAACATAGATTATACAAAATGCATCTTCAGATTTATAAAGATTTATTGACCCTACAAAAATTTTATTATACAGTCAATCAAAAAAGTCTACGTACACAAACAAAAGTTCACACAAAAACCATTCTAAAATGAGTTCGTATCATTATGTTCCATCACTTTTTATACTAAATAGGAAGATCTATTATTAGCTTTTATTATGTTTGACGTACCAAAAACGAAAAAGATAGTAAAAACTAATCAAAAAAAGTTTACATACAGCTCCTACTGTACGCTTTGTCTTTGCAATTATTAAAGTAATTCTGTTTGCTTTTTTTGTAATTTTGTGTTCATCGCAAAAAGAAGTATTGCACTAAATGTAGGTTAATTTGATATCGAGTTGAAAATAAGGCTAAATCTTGATTTGAAGTAAACGTTGAAATCAATTTAAGAATTAGTGTTAATATTGATTTAAAAATAAGCGAATTTTCAAGTTAAGGTTAAGCTACCAGTTTTTATTGAAAAAGCTATGATTCTTAAATTTAGGTTAGAGGTGTTTCAAACGTTAACCTCAACTCTACGATTTGAAAGTAATGATTGATTTCAAAGCATTCGCAAGTTAATATTAAGTGCAATGGCAAATTGGGTAGCATATCACATTATTTTCAATTGCTCAAAATATATATATCAAAGAAATAGCTATCCTAAAATTCTTAAATACAATAACAAACATTCTTAAAAAACGAAAACATTACGGCCTATAAAACAATTACTTCGTTCATCAAATCCATTAAGGTCGACATATGAAACACACTGTTTCAAGCAAAATATTATTTTAACGAATATTATACGAATTTAGAACCACACAACCAAATAAGAAGTCAACATAATTTGTGATGGCGTTTTAATTTTTTTCATAAATTGGCCAAATAAATCTCTACGTCTTTTAATTATTTTAAAAGACTACGGAGTAAATCTAAATCTACAAAAAAAAGAATACATTTTGTAACTTACGTCTCCAAGTACAAAGAGTTGCGATGAGTCGAGGTTTAGAAAATTCGTTGAACGTTCGCAAATGAATGCTTAAATCTATATATATACAACTCTTGATTCGTCTGTCAGTCTGTCGGTCTGTCTGTCTGTCTGTTTGTTCCAGCATCACGTCTAAACCGCTGAACCGATTTGACAAAGGGGCGTGGCACCTCACATACAACCTAAACTTTCAAAACGACATAACTCGGCACATACACAAGCTAAGAAGATGAAAAAAAAAATACAATTACAAAAAAAAATACAAAAGCAAAAACACAAAAACAAAAGCAAAAATCAAACACAAAAACAAAAGTAAAAGCACAAAACTTTAGCAATAACTCAAAAACAACAGAAAAATAAAAAAAGGATAGAAAACAAAAACAAAATCAACCACATTAAAATTCACCACACTAAAACTCATCACACTAAAATTCACTACACTAAAACTCACCATACTAAAATTCACCACACTAAAATTTAGCACACTCAAATTCACCACACTAAAACTCAACACAATAAAATTCACCACAGTCAAATTCACCACACTAAAACTCACCACACTAAAATTCACCACACTTAAATTCATCCACTTAAACTGACCACACTAAAATTCAGCACACTTAAATTGAACACACTAAAACACTAAACAATAAAATTCTCTACACTTGAACTCACCACACTAAAATTCATTAAAACTCACCACACGAACACTAACCACACTAAAATTTCTACTGGGAAAAACTATACGGGGAAGAATTTTACGGCAAAGAATTCTACTGGGAAGAATTCTACGTGGAAGCTCAGTCTGAGAAAGAATTGTATATGAGAAAAGTTGTTTTAGCGGAGAATTAGTTTGGTATTGGTTACTACATTTATAAAACCAATAAAAAATACGTCCACGGGTCCCTGATATAAATAATAAAAATGTTATTTATATTAATAAAATTGCTCCATAACCTTGCATTCACAAAATCTTTGCACGAGTCGTGTACGGGTCCAGCTAAATTTATAAATAAATCATTACGAAAAATCGTCAAAATAATTAGAAAATCCCATTAAAGTGTCCAAACTCATACAAAAGCAATGGAAATTTCCATACAAAGAAACAAACGGGAAGACCAAAGATATTAAAGGCACGTAAAGATCGTAGCTTTCTCGCCGTTGCTGTTTAAAATCCAAAATTTCTGCAGTTAAGTTAACATAAAATATATGCGATAGCATTTGAAAAATATTAATTCCTATACAATAAGGAATACCCTTCATATTGCTGGTTATTTTAAACATGTAGCACGTCGTAAACGATTCATATCGAAAGTAAATAAAAAAAAGACATTTAGCGTATTCACAGTTCATCGTATTTTAGTATGGTATTCGTACCATGTAGTATATATACGATACAATAGCACAGAAACGGCGATTTGTTGTTGCATCCCTTATAAATACCACAAGTGTTTTATTTGAGAGTAGCCCTGAGGCATGTTTTTTGGAGTCGTATTTTGTGAAATGAAGAAAAAATTGTATAATTGAAGACAAATAGTGCACATAAAATGTTAATTTATTTGTTTTCCTTTTCAAATCGAGGAATATTAATGATAATTTCAAAAAATAAAAATTTTATAAGAATCGGCTGTATTTTTTTGACAAAATATTTTAACAAGCAGAAAAGTGATGCTCACAGTTCAATTGCCGTACTGTCGTATTCGTACAATGTCGTACCAGTACTATGAAAATGTGAATACGCTAATTGAATTTTGCCGAGGAGTACTTGGAAAAGCCGGATTCGTTTTGGGAAATTGTTATGTTCGGTGACGAATCCAAATATTATATATTTGGGTCGGTTGGAGCAGGAAAAGTGTGGAGAAAGGTCAGTGGAAAATAATCTAATACCTACAGTGAAGTATGTTGGTGGAAATGTAATGATTCGGCGGTGTCTGACTGCATTTAAATAACTTTAAATACTCAGTGGTTCAAAATATCGGAAAATGACACCATCATATTAGTAAAAAGTAAGCGCCGGCGTCTACTGAAGCTAGGAAAGAACCAACAAGATATTCCATTTTCAATAATCTCATATTTTCCTACCTTAAATCAGTAATGTACGTAAACTTTTTTCTTACTCAATTTTATCATTCATTTTTTAGAAAAATGAAATAACTTAAATTTTTTGTTATTATTAAATGTCTATTATTTTACATATTTTACATGAATGTAATTTTCGTTCCGTTTATAACGTTTCTTAAAGGTATAATTAAAAAATCTGTGGTGTACGTAAACTTTTTTGATTGACTGTACATAGAAAATAATTAATTTACGGAATATTTTTTTATATTCATAGGTTATGGTTCGAATCCCGAATCATTTTGACAATTTTTAAATTTAAAATTTTTATTTACGATAGCATAATTGTTAAATCATTTAACAAATGACATTTAAAGACGTTCATAAAACATAATGCAAAATTTTTAATTTTTAACATATCATTTTTTAATTGTTTAGACAGCAAAACACATGGTAGGTAAATAGACAGTCAAACAATAGATAATCACGTGTTGAGTATGATAACAATAAAAAAAACATGTACTGTCATTTTGTAAATTGAAAATTTCACGCTTGGTCACGTTTGAACGCTTGTAATTTGTGCAGATAAGAAATAGCAAATACTATGTTATTAAATAATTAATATGTTCGGAACTAACAATTATATACTTACGCATCCTCCTTTATAAAATAGTTGCGATCATCATACGAGATCATCTCCTTTATTTCGCTGGTTGTAATGCCATAAAGACGACGCACCAATGACTCAACATCATCCATATTAACCTTAGGTTTTATATCAGAACCAGGTTGGAGTGTTACTTCTACGCCGCCGTCTTTACCCCCTCCAATCTCGGGTTGATTGTTAATTTTGACAATGTTTGCATTCTGTTCGATCTCTATGTTGACATCGTTTTTTGCATTTATTCCATCATATTGATGATCGAGCGTATATGAGGATTTTTTTTTAAGATCCGTCAGTTCAACATTATTCCATTGTTCCATATTGTAATTTTATTTTGTTAAACTTTTAATATTGCAGTTGTTAAATGGGAAATTGTTGAGTTATTTTACGCCAATTTATCACTTTTCCGTTCGTTTGTTCGTTCTCGCTGTTCGTTTGAAACACAAATGAACGCAAGCTGCTCCAGTTTAGCTCGATTTCGTTATATCTCTCGATCTGAAATTGACAAAAGTGTTTTTTTTTTTTTTATTGTGTACTAATTTTATTTTATTTTTTGTATTCTATTTGTTTAATTTTTTAAATCATGCATCTTAATTCGTGTTTTCACAGTCGTGTTTAAACATCTTCTATTGACTGATGAACGACGAATGTTTACCGACGAGAGCGTGTTGGAATTTTCAATTGTAGTGGTGATGTTGGTTTTTTACATTAGGCAACACATTTATGTGGTTGTGATAAATTGATAAATAGAATAAATTGATTGTAGAAAAATACTAACAAATATTTGCATTAAAATCAAAATACTTTTACGAAACATTTGAATTTTTCCGTCCGTTTTTCTTTATTTTAATAGCCTTCGCTCGTGCCAATTTCGTTTAACTCTAGTCCTAGGAGTTCAGTAGTTATAATATTTTTGAATACACCAACATTCTACATGGTGATTTGGATTTTAAATATGACCCGACTTCGATTTTAATACACAATTTGGGATCGAATTCCTAAAAAATCTCTTCGTCTAAAGGGTAACACCCTGCCCAAATGTTTCCATTTTTATAGCTCTACTACTAGAAGGTCAGAAGTTATAGCATATTTAAATTTATGTGAGGTGCCACGTCCCTTTGTCCAATTCCAGTTAACAAGATAAACAAACACAATATAAATCACTGAACGAAATTTCATGAATGTGTCTATCTAAGGTACGCAGATATTTTTAATTAAAACTTAAGTTTTGCTACGCCTTTTGTGGTACAATTTGGGATCGAATTCCTAAAAAATCTCTTCGTCTAAAGGGTAACACCCTGCCCAAATTGCATGTTCCTAGATCTAAGGGTCATATTTAGATTTTTTGATTTTTCGCATATTTCCTTTCGGTTTTTTAGAATTTTCCAAAACCACCCCTCTTTTGCGAACTTTTTGAAAGAACTCAAATTTTTTTCAATCGCAATTCAAATTTAATTTATTACTTTCATTTTAAAGCTTAAAAATGATTGACTTCACAATGAAAATAGTCCACCAAATAGCAGACTCAACAATCTAAAGCGGCTTAAAGTCTACTTCCAAATAATGTAACGTAACAGTTCATAACTTCTAAACAACAATCCATACAGCAAATTTTATATATCGTCTTTGTAGAACGAATGGTCACCAAATACAATTTTAAAATGACAAATATTCATTTACAAAAATCTATATAAATCCGACAATTTTTAATGGATGACAGATTTTAATTTTTTATAATATTAATCAACAAACTCCAAAATTAAGTTTTTCATAAAAATGTATTTGGTGACTTTTCGTTCTACCACGACGATATGTGAAAAATGATACTTCAAAAGCATATTTTTAGATGGAGTTATACAAAATATTAAAAGTATTCCATGTTTTCAGAGAAATTTATGTTGATTTGCGCTTAGTGTGAATGTAACGTAACTGTTTGCGTTTTGGTTTATATATAGAATTATTGTGTCAACAGTTATAATATTCAACATACCTGTGTTATTTTATCACAATTGAAAAATATACAGAAAGGTACTTGTTGTGAGTGATAAAACGAACGATAAGACTGAAAAGTTTCAAGCTTAAAATAAAAAAAAGCAAATATAAAATTAATACATGAAAAATGTATGGAATATCTTTTAGGTATCCCTACGCACATATTTTTGTAGACATTTTTTTCCTCATCAACAATTTATATTTTATATTTCAATTAAACAAAGCCTAAACTTAATTACTAGATGTTAATATGGGTATTTCCTGGGGTTACGGACGGGACATTCGGACGCTTAAAACTTTAATATCTCGAAGGAAAATTAATGAATTTACTTGATTTTGTTTTTGTGTATATAGTATTTAAATAGGACAAAGCATTATAGTTATAGAATTCTATACTGCAGATCAAAAGATATAAATGAAATAGTGGGCGCCCCGGACGGAACAAAAACGGATGTAAATATCGAGTTTCATATGGATTCCAAAAGTCAGAAAATTTTGCGTACAAATGATTTTTTTGAAATATTTTAATAAATAGTTGAAATCATGTGCTTCTTTGTATATTTACACTTTGTTCCTAAAGTTGTTCCTACTGGTTACTCAAAATACATAAAAAAGGGTATATTTACATATTGCATAGTAACATAACTTTATGAATATTTTTTTTTACCGTTAACGTAATAGAAATTTCTTTTCAGATATTTAGATTCAGATATTTAAGATTCCAAATCCAGCATTGTTTCAAAGATTTGGGCATTTTGAATTTTTCGGTTGTGGTTGACGTTTTTCTGGAAATGCCCATATGAGCAAACTTAAACTATATTAAAATTCTAAAAAGTTAATAAAAATATATAATTCCATAAAATAATAATTCATAAACTGCTTCTCCACAGTTTGAAATATATTAAAATTAAAACAAAAAAAATTAAAAGAAAATTTTCATCTTTATACTAACAAAAAGAGTTATATTTAATATTTATTACTATATTTCTGCATTTATAATATATTTATCTAATTCATTATCTCTATAGTTGTATGTGTATGTATTTGTATTCGTCGGCCCTTTCAATTAACACGTAAATGTGGGTTAAGCTGTTTTGGCTCCAGACGTCTTAAAAGTTCTTATCACAATATACGTATAAAATATTTATTTATTTAAGATTAAGATTATCAGTTTTATTTATAAAATCTTTTACCAACGCACTATCAATCTGTACAGTATTCATCATATAGTTATAATATATTTATAGTTATGCAAACAAAATGTAATTTAACAATCAATAAATTATCATTTAAATAATGGCATTAAAAATTATATTTTATTAGATAAACGTTTGCTATATAATAATGTGTAATAAAAAAAGTATGCACAATAACACTGAAGAACCTAGGACGAGCCTCTCCATTTGAGGTGTGCGTCGTGTTATATTTGTACTCATATTATATTTGTATATAGTAATTTTGTACCCAAATAGAAACTCCATATTTTAAATTACCAAATTCATAATATAGATGATGATCGTTATAATATTGTGAAATTCTTACAAACTTCATTTTCATTTTTAATACCGACAAACATTATAATAAATAGGAAACGTAGTAGAAAACTGAAATTGAAATTTAAATTCGATTGGATTTCAATCCTTAAAAATTACTATGCGTTTTTGTATTAATATTAATTTTTTAATATAGACTAATTTTTATATCATAAAAATGTATTTGGTGACTTTTCGTTGTACAACGACGATATGTTTTATTTCATTCTTATATCATAATCTGTATTCTAGTAGGTATCATATATTTGTTTATTTACTTATTTGCTAAGCTGAAAATGAAGTAGTTCAATGAATATATCATTAAACTTTAATCTGCACTGAACTTAATGTGTGCTATTTAAAAATACATATCTGATAATAGAAGAGCAATAGTTAAACATGGTGTGACAAACAAAATATTAGTTAGATGAGTTTTATAATATGAATGTAGTATCAATTACTCATATACTTTCTCTTATACTCAAAATTTAAGGCAGTTTTTAATTAGGCACGCCAATTAACTTAAATAGTATGGCCAAGTTTCTTATGTAAGACATTTAGCGTATTCACAGTTCATCGTATTTTAGTATGGCATTAGTACCATGTAGTATATATACGATACAATAACACAGAAACGTCAATTTGTTGTTGCATCCCTTATAATAGTGAACTACCACTAGTGTTGTATATGAGAGTAGCCCTGAAGCATGTTTTTTAGTGTCGTATTTTGTGAAATGAAGGAAAATTGTGAAAATGAAGACAAATAGTGCACATAAAATGTTAATTTATTTGCTTTTCTTTTCAAATCGAGGATTATTTATGATAATTTCAAAAAATCATTAGAATCAGCTGCATTGATATAACAAAATATTTTAATAAGCAGAGATGTGGTGCTCACAATTCAATTGACGTACTGTCGTATTCGTACAATGTCGTACGAATACCATGAAACTGTGAATACGCTAATTTTGTATGTATTTTGTCCATAACATTTTTTGTACAAACAAAAGTGGACAAATGGAATAATGTGGTAAATCGCAATTTTTTGAAATGATATTGCATTTTTATCATGTGTTACTTAATATGGCATCCATTTTTTCATTCTCGATTTCAATCAACTTTGTACCTTCTTATTGCTTTTCAAGAACAAGTGAATAAACTGTATTGAAAAAGTTTTCTAGAGCGGTTCTTTTTACTTTCAAAAAGTGTGCAATTTGAGCATTTTCAATTAAAAAAGAATATTTAATATTAAAGTAAATTTGCATCTCTTTTAAAACAAAAAAATAGTTTTGCAAATAATTAAACGTCGAAATGCGTATATAAAGTATATATTAAAAAATGCTATTAAAAAGACACGTCCGGTATTTCAATTTTCCCAAGTAATTTCACATCGCATTCATTTATTTTGTATATTCTATTTTTATGTTACGAATTGTTTACGAAGAATGCAATAAACAGAATAAATGAGCATTGACCTAGTCAGTCCAATATATGATATATAATCAAAAATTCACGTTCCACAACCACAGCTGATTGAATAGAGAAACAACACAACGCAGTACTGGGGCAGACTAAACGAACAAAATTCAATTAGAACGAGTTTTTTTGTTCTCCCATATTTTATTAGCGCCAAATTACAACAAACACGAATTATACATTAAGCACGTATTAAGTTTATTTTTAAATTAGGCACTTCAAAACACAATTATATGTAATAATTTTGTTGTTCTTTAGGTTATTGATTTTTCACACTAATTGTATTTTATTTTTAGTTAATTTTTTCTTAATTACATTCAATCACAGGAATCTTCATGTAAGTTACGCAGCACAAACGAAAAACGGTCTGTTTACTCTACAAAAGCTAATTCAACTGTGATGTTGATCGAATGAGTTGGGTCGGAAAGCTTTGCGACCAGAGCACGTTTCTATTAAGCTTATAAAGAGCTTTTTGGTATAGCTTTTTGTGGAACTTTCATTTGTTTGTTTATTATTTTAGAGTGTACTAAATATTTCACAAAAAAATTAACAAAAACAATTATTATATATCGATTTGCATAAAAATACTTTAAAATTTTAACTTTTACCCTATGGGCCAGGCCAAATTTGACTTTGATGTTGAAGATCTTTAAAAAAAAAACGGTGATACTTCTTAAATTACTTAGGAATGAAATATTGTTCGAGAATATAAATATGTATAAGAAACATTTGTTCAAAGATAAAAACTATGGGTCAGACCAAATTTGACTTTTATGTTGAAAAACGATGATACTTCTTAAATTACTAAACCTAGGAACTCGACTTCGAATAAAATATTGTTCGAGAATATAAATATGCATAAGAAACTTTCGTTCAAAGTTGAAAATTGCAAAATTAAAATTGGTCCTGTTGATTCACAAATTTTACTGTCTCAATACAAAGTGAGGATATTTCCCGGGAATATTGGATTCCCTGGATTAATGGTAAAGCTTTTTCTTTTAGGAGTGAGCTCAAAATTGTTTTTGTGAAAGCACAAATAATCAGAAAAACGCGTACGGATCGAATTCTTTGACTAAACATGTACGTTCTCAAATGTCACGGAACGTAACGTAGCAATCGTACGTTACGTTTGTTATAACCATTAACTAAACATCCAGTTTTCAGTTGTAGCGATTCGAGCAAAGACAAAAATGGGCTATAGTGACAGATATCCCTATAAGAGAAGTCAGGATCATGGCGTGATCATATTTGTCATGTTATTGATCGGGTTATGACAAGGTAAAACTCCGACCATATCACCAGTACAATTTATAATAATAATAGTTTGGCGCTACAATCCTATATATAACTTAGGCTGAGCTCTCTCAACATTTTGAGCTGTGCTTGTTATATTTGTACTCAAAGTGGGGGACCTACAATTTATTGCCGAATCCGAACGGCGGGTGAGAGCTTTTCATAGTCAATGTTTTACTCTCGTACTCTCTCTTGCCATTTACTGCCGAGAGGTAGCTTCGCATAGAAAAATGTTTTCAATGAAAAAGATGTTGGCAGTCGCTGGGGATCGAACCGGGGACCTTTCGGCTCGCAGTCGAATGCACCAGCGACTTTTCGCTCTTATACTTAATTTATACTAGGAAATAATGATGACAACGCTTTTAATCGCATGTGAAGTATATTCTTCATTGAAATTATCATAAATCAGAGAAGGAGGTTTACGTTGTTGAGTCTCTGTGTCTTGGAGAGAAAACTTATTTTGACACATAAATTTACACTTTTTTACAAGGCAACAACTGAGTCGGTCTGGACAAAAATACAGAATAAAATATGTAAGTATGTTTATAAAACATGGTTAATTTTTTTTTAAGTGACATTATTTTGAAAAGTATTCGATGGTAATATTATATTAAAGCCAATGAGATCTCTATCTATAAATAATTTTGGAAATATGCCCACTCAGATTTAAAAAACAAATTTTTAATTATTTTTTATAACTATAAAATGGTCGTTCTAAAAGTCAACAAATATTCTATTTCTGAAATTGACATTTTAAATTCATAGATTAGATATTAAAGGTGTGTGTGAATTTGATTAAAATGAATTGACTTTTCTAAATTTCGAGTGCTGTGTTAATTGTAAGGTGATGTTAAACGTAGCATAATCCGTCACTTCCCACAATTTAGCAAAAGTCAGCAATTTAGTTCAATTCGCACACTCCATAAAAACCAGTTGAGTTTTTTATAAATTTAAATACCATTTGATTAGTATTAAGGCTTAACTATATTGTAAATATGGTTTCGAGCGATTTGGCTGGTTCCGGAAATTTCGAAATTTTTACATTTTGACCTCGCATGATAAGGCTTTTATAGATCAGCAACTTGTAAAATATATAAATCCCTTTGTAAATCATTTATTCCAATTTTCTAAAATGTTATCAAGTTTTACTTTTGGATTTAACGCTATTTTTATAACATCTAATAAGACTATTTTTTCACGAGTAAAAAAAATCCCTGCATCATATTCCTCCAATTGGACAATATTCGTGAACATAATCATGACGTACGCCCTCTATTGTGAACTTCGCACTCCGCGCATTTTCTGACACATAAACAGCTGACATGTAAATACCATAACCACAAAACGCATTTTCAAATTTTTTGTTTTTAAAAAATTTCGTATTGTTTTCTTTTCTGCTGCGGTCGCAGCTACTCTTCTACATAGCTGTTAACTTTGTTTAAATTTAGTTTTTTTGTACAAAATTTTATGCATTTTGAGCTGCATTTTGGAACAAAATTAAACACAATCACAGAACATGGATCAATTATATGTGGAAATTGAAATCAGCACCACAGACAATGAGACCGAAATTTTCACCAGCCTCAATTCGTTTATTGCACTCTACGTTTATCGTTATGTACGCTCGCCGGAGGCCATCAAATTGAATTTTGTACGTACATGCTTCCCGACCACACAGGCCAAACTCAAGCTGAACTCGGAGACATTTCGACGCGAACTGACGGAGGAGCATATCATATGCAAGAATGGCACAACCACACAGGCTATACGCGATCTACGGCTGCCCGCCTACATGAAGGATGGCAACACGTACATCGCGGGCATGTGTGCGGTTTGTCGCGAAATTGTGTCGCGTCAGGGTAATGTCGAGCATCGCAAACTGTTGGGCTTCAAGGAGAGTTGTTTGTTGGCACCCGCCGAAGCTTCTATATGGACACGTTTCTGTGAGGTCAACATCATTGTGTCGTTGAATAGCATATTGACGGAGACGGAATTTGATTGGCTGCCACAGGAGGTGCCACGATTTGAGGGACACATGAACGAACCAGTACGCATGCATAACATCTATAAGTTGGCGCGCGAGAATGCAAATAAGACACGCACGAGCACTGGTGGCAAACGCGGTGGCAAGGTGATCATCGATTGCAAGACGCCCAAGGAGCAATTGCTGATCGAGCATCGTTTTGCGGAGGGTATTGCGTTCACCATAGCCGATCTTATATTGTATCCATGTTTTCGTCTAATATTTGAGCGTTGTTATGGTGTTTTGAATCAATTTCCGCTGATAAGCACGTGGCTGTGTGAGGTAAGTAGTTCCCAGAGTACTTGAATGGCTTGAATTCATTGCAATTTGTTTTTTTTTTTTTTGAAAAATCCAATTCTGGCAAAACAAAAAAAAAAACACATTTGATAAAAAAAAAATGTTATGGAATTTTTAAGGAGGTTGGTATATTTTGTTATAATTTGGAATTTACAAACGTAAGATCTAAACACAGTTAAAATTTTAATTCGATAGAGTTGTTTTTAGATTTTTTTCCCAGAGTTACTGAAGTCGAATATACAAAATAAATGTTTTCAAATAGAACAATTGAATGTTGTACGAAGAACATGAGAAAACATTCCAGATTTTATTTTTTTATGTTGAAGAATTAAATAAAAAAGAATATTTAAAAAAACATAAAAGAATTGAAATAAAAAAAATATTAAATTAAAAAAAAAAAAATGTGTTAAATAAAAAAAAAAGAAAAGAAAAAAAATTATTTAATAAAAAAACAATTTATTAAAAAAAAAAACAAAAACAATTTATTTAAAAAAAAATATATATATATATAAAAAGATTAAATAAATTAATAATAAGATTTTAAAAAGATTTAAATATAGAAAATAAATAAAAAAATAATTTAAATAAAAAAATAAAAAAAAATGTAAATAAAAAAAAATATAAATAAAAAAAAGAAAAACAGGAAAAATAATAACTTAATTAAGTACAAATTCTGATTAAACAAAAATTTAACAAATCAATTAATCACAAATTCGATTAATTAGAATCCTGATCGAGAATTCGAACATATTGATTTATCAAACAATTTCAATAACCGCACAGATCATTTTTAAGTCGATATTACAATACAAATTATTTGCAGATTGACGGCGTTGACCCACACTGTCTAACAGTACTGCAGGAGTTGCACACGTTCCCAGACGAGATGCGTTACATAAATGTGGGTTTCAAAATACCCGACTGCGAACGCAGCAGCCTCTACAAGAGCGATCCAAAGCGTTACAAACCGCGCAATCGCATCTACACCGCACAGTCCGAGGTAGATGCGGCGCTGGCCAAACTACAGCCTCTACAGCTGGCATTCAACAGTGACTCACCGCTGGTTTACAACGAACTGTCGGTCGATTGGAATCGCATTGAACCGACGCATGCAACGAGTAGCGCGCTGCCTCAAGAACGACTCGAACGCAAACGTCGTCAACTGGAAAATCTGGCAAATGCTGTGGCATCTTTGGCCAAGGATGGTGATCGCATTATAGATTTTTGCAGTGGCACCGGACATTTGGGCATACTATTGGCCATACAGCTGCCGCGTTGTACGGTGATTTTTCTCGAGAATAAAGCAATTTCATTGGATCGCGCCAAACGACGTGTCACTGAATTGCAGCTCAACAATTGTTTGTTCTATCAGTGTAACATTGACTATTTTGCGGGTGACTTTGAGGTGGGCACCTCGTTGCATGCATGCGGCACCGCAACCGATATTGTGTTGCAGCAATGCATGCGCGCACGCGCCAAATTCGTCTGTTGTCCCTGTTGCTATGGATCGCTCCAGCCAATGCCGCACATTAGCTATCCGCTGAGTTCGCGCTTTCGGCAGGCGCTCACACAACATGAGCTACTGCATATAGCGCACACCGCGGATCAGGCACATGAACTGGGCACCATGAATTGCAAGCCGGAGACGACGCGTCAAGGTCAGCTGTGCATGGATATCATTGATACGGATCGCAAACTGCTCGCGGAGGAGGTGGGCTATGAGGTGGTGCTGACACGTTTAAAACCAGAAAATTGTACGCCAAAGAATCGACTGCTAGTGGGTCGACTGGCAACGAATGCAAGTTGAGTGTTTTTGAAATAATTTTTATTTTTTAAAATTTTGAATCTATTTTTTTTTCTTTAAATGTTCTTGGTCTGCTTAAAAGTAAAACAACTATTTTTCTATTAACTGTACAAATAAACTGTATTTTGAATTGTAGCTGTTTTGCAACGTTTTTATATACCTACTACTCGTTATGCCGTTTTTTGAGTGTTTTGACTGAGTTCGATTTGATTTCATTTATATTGCAAAGTAAAGTTCAAAAAAATAAAACCAATTGTGCTTTTTGTTAGTGTTTCTTTAATTCATTATTGGAAATTTTGTTGTTTTTGTATAAAAGACAAAGCAAAAAAAGAAAAAAAAAGTTGTGTATTGAGAAACTTTTTATATATTATTAATTATTTTATAATTATTAAATATGATTTCTGTGTAGTTGTTGTTGTTGTAATTGTTCTTTAAATGTAAATTAATTTAACTTATTTAGTGCCCACCACGAAGAGCTAAGACCAAATGTAGCACGGAGCCGCCTTGTACTTTGTAGTCGGCAGCGGTTTTGTCATCGTTCCTGTAATAGAATGAAAAAGGAATGAAAAATGTACGGAATTTGTTCAAAACTTTGAATGTTTTAGAATTCATAGAATAGCATAATGCAAAAACGGAAAAATTTTAATATTAAAAATATAAATTCAATAAAATTAAGTGGAAGAGATGGAAAAGAAATGAATTTATATAAAAAGTATACATTTTACTAAAATTTAAATATATAATTCTGATTTTAATATAAGAGCTCTAATATAAAAAATTTAAGAAACGATTTTTCTAAGAAAAACTATAGTGATATTCAGTCTTATCATGAATTACAATTCGTTACAAAATTTAAATTTTTATTTAGTGCAGTAAAAGTTGCGGAAATTAGTCGATACATTTATCGCGCTGATTTCGAAAATTTTATTTAAGTTTTATCTTTTATTTGAATTAAAAAAAAAACGGCAAAACTAAGATAATGTAAAATTGGCTATTCTTAACAAATAGACATTATCATTGACAATTTAAAGTGCACTTTTAAAATAAATTCGACTTTTTTTGACAAATTTTGTATAGAATAAATTGTCAAAAAGCTGATTTTAAATTTAATGTTGAATTTTAATTATCTATGATTGTGCTCCAATAATAATAAAAACAAAATTTAATTTTTATTAAAAAGTCAGAATTGCATAAACATATTTAAAATTAAAATTAAACTAAAATTTCAATCACTATTTCATCATCTTGTTCCACTGTACGTGATGAAATAATAGAAAATATTAAAAAAATAATAATATTTTCCATTAAGGCATAATACATAGAATATATGCAATGCCTAAAATTTCGTAAATGCCTTTTTTAACAGACCACACACGCACTTACATTTGCTTGCCTGAGAAGATCAATCGCTGCTGCTGCGGCGGTATGCCTTCCTTCTCCTCGACACGTTCCTTAATTCGATCGACTTTGTCTGTGGGCTCAATATCGATTTCAATTTCCTTGCCGGTCAGTGTCTGCAGAACGTGATATGTGTTATTTTAGTGATTTATTTTTGTATTACAAAATTTGTAATACTAATGCCAATTTATGCAAAAAAAAAAATGCATAAATTCCGCAAAATTTTGGATATCTTCATTCGGAAGACTACTCACCTTGACTTTGATCAACATATTGTTATTTGTTTAATTTGAATATAGGATATATTTTGTTTGTAATTTTAATTGTTGATTGGCACTTCGGGTGGTGCTGCTTTTCAATATTTAGCTTGAATTTTATTTGCTGGTTTTGCTAATATGTAGTGCGCGGCTATTTTTTACAATAGCATAGAAATTTTGACAAATAAATTTTTCGCACAACTTCGTTTGACATTTGCGTTGTTGTTGTTCTCGTTTGACATTCGTTTTGTGGTGTCATTGCATCGAGACTCGTTGGGTGGTGTCATTAATTCGAGACTCGTTGTTAGTTGGTACAATTTATTGCCAACAGAGGCATCACAAAAATATTACTTTTTCAATTTTAAAATATTTTTTATATTGAATAAAAATATTTTTACAACAAAATGATATAAAAATATTGTATGCATGAGAAAATGTTCATTAAAGTGTCAACAGAGAGAATTAAATTTTACATTCATCGTTGAATTCATTTTGACCCACTTTTCGACGATGTTAAATAATCATCTTTTATTAAAGTTGTTTTTAATTTTAGAACAAAAATATAAATACAAGCTTGAAGCTTATTTAATTATCTACAAGAAATGTTAAATACATGTTTCTTGTATGTTCAACTGTTTTGGTGGTACATCGCATTGAAAGTTTAAATTGAGATTTTTTGCTACAACAAAAACAAAATTTGGAAATGTTTTTGTAATTTTTTATTATTTTTTGAAATAACTTTAATTTGATATACAATTTATTAAGATCGCTTTAAGTTAACAGTTTTTTGCTTTTCACCGTAAGCAAAAAATCAAGTGTATAGCCCATGTTTTATTTAAAATTTGACGAAAAAATGAAAATGCTCAGATTAAAATTTTGGGTATGAGGAAATGTTTATAAGAGAGGCAGTAGTATGAATTACTGTTTCCACCCTCCGTAGAAGGCTTTTCGACACACCATTCGACGGGGTCAAAGTTCAACTTGCGGGTTTTTGCCATTATCTCGGTTGTTTTTAATTTTAGAGCAAAAAATGCAACTACAAATTGAAAGCTAATTTAATTATCTACAATAAATGTAAAATACATTTTTCTTGTACGTTCTACTATTCTGGAGATATAACACTTCAAAAGTTTAAATTCAAATTTTTTGCCACAACAAAAACAAAATTTCAAAATTTTTTATTAAATTTTTATTATTTTTTCAAATACCTTTAATATGATATACAATTTGTCAAGATCAGAAGAAATTTACTGTTTTCTGCTTTTCACCGTAAGCAAAAAATCAAGTGTATAGCCCATGTTTTATTTAAAATTTGACGAAAAAATGAAAATGCACAGATTGAAATTTTGGGTATGAGGAATTGTTTATTAGGAAGGCAGTAGGAAGAATTACTGTTTCAACCCTCCATAGAAGGCTTTTTACATACCTTTCAAAGGGGTCAAAGTTCAACTTGCTGTGTTTTGCCATTATCTCGGTTGTTTTTAATTTGAGAGCAAAAAATGCAACTACAAATTGAAAGCTAATTTAATTGTCTACAATAAATGTAAAATACATTTTTCTTGTACGTTCTACTATTCTGGAGATATAACACTTCAAAAGTTTAAATTGAAATTTTTTGCCACAACAAAAACAAAATATTAAATTTTTTTATTAAATTTTTATTATTTTTTCAAATACCTTTAATATGATATACAATTTGTCAAGATCAGATGAAATTTACTGTTTTCTGCTTTTCACCGTAAGCAAAAAATCAAGTGTTTAGCCCATGTTTTATTTAAAAATGTCGAAAAAATTAAATCGCTCAGATTAAAATTTTGGGTATGAGAAAATGTTCGTTAGGATGTCAGTAGGAAGAATTACTGTTTCCACCCTCCGTAGAAGGCTTTTTGACACACCATTCGACGGGGTCAAAGTTCAACTTGCGGGTTTTTGCCATTATCTCGGTTGTTTTTAATTTTAGAGAAAACAATGCAACTACAAATTGAAAGCTAATTTAATTATCTACAATAAATGTTAAATAGATTTTTCTTGTACGTTCTACTATTCTGGAGATATAGCACTTCAAAAGTTTAAATTGAAATTTTTTGCCACAACAAAAACAAAATTTTTAATTTTTTTATTAAATTTTTATTATTTTTTCAAATACCTTTAATATGATATACAATTTGTAAAGATCAGATGAAATTTACTGTTTTCTGCTTTTCACCGTAAGCAAAAAATCAAGTGTATAGCCCATGTTTTATTTAAAATTTGACGAAAAAATTAAAATGCACAGATCGAAATTTTGGGTATGTGAAATTGTTCATTAGGATGTCAGTAGGAAGAATTACTGTTTCCACCCTCCGTAGAAGGCTTTTCGACACACCATTCGACGGGGTCAAAGTTCAACTTGCGGGTTTTTGCCATTATCTCGGTTGTTTTTAATTTGAGAGCAAAAAATGCAACTACAAATTGAAAGCTAATTTAATTATCTACAATAAATGTAAAATACATTTTTCTTGTACGTTCTACTATTCTGGAGATATAACAATTCAAAGGTTTAAATTTATATTTTTTGCTACAACAAAAACAAAATTTTAATTTTTTTTATAAATTTTTATTATTTTTTCAAATACCTTTAAAATGATATACAATTTGTAAAGATCAGATGAAATTTACTGTTTTCTGCTTTTCACCGTAAGCAAAAAATCAAGTGTGTAGCCCATGTTTTATTTAAAATTTGACGAAAAAATGAAAATGCTCAGATTAAAATTTTGGGTATGAGGAATTGTTTATAAGGAAGGCAGTAGGAAGAATTACTGTTTTAACCCTCCTTAGAAGGCTTTTTACATACCTTTCGAAGGGGTCAAAGTTCAACTTGCGGGTTTTTGACATTATCTCGGTTGTTTTTAATTTGAGAGCAAAAAATGCAACTACAAATTGAAAGCTAATTTAATTATCTACAATAAATGTTAAATAGATTTTTCTTGTACGTTCTACTATTCTGGAGATATAGCACTTCAAAAGTTTAAATTGAAATTTTTTGCCACAACAAAAACAAAATTTTAAAATTTGTTACTAAATTTTTATTATTTTTTCAAATACCTTTAATATGATAAACAATTTGTAAAGATCAGATGAAATTTACTGTTTTTTGCTTTTCACCGTAAGCAAAAAATCAAGTGTATAGCCCATGTTTTATTTAAAATTTGACGAAAAAATGAAAATGCTCAGATTAAAATTTTGGGTATGAGGAATTGTTTATAAGGAAGGCAATAGGAAGAATTACTGTTTTAACCCTCCTTAGAAGGCTTTTTACATACCTTTCGAAGGGGTCAAAGTTCAACTTGTGGTTTTTTGACATTATCTTGGTTGTTTTTAATTTGAGAGCAAAAAATGCAACTACCAATTGAAAGCTAATTTAATTATCTACAATTAATGTTAAATACATTTTTCTTGTACGTTCAACGGTTTTGGTGGTACAACGCGTTGAAAGTTTAAATTGAGATTTATTGCTACAACAAAAACAAAATTTGAAAATGTTTTTGTAATTTTTTATTATTTTTTGTAATACCTTTAATTTGATATACAATTTATTAAGATCGCTTTAAGTTAACAGTTTTTTGCTTTTCACCGTAAGCAAAAAATCAAGTGTATAGCCCATGTTTTATTTAAAATTTGTCGAAAAAATTAAATCTCTCAGTTTAAAATTTTGGGTATGAGGAAATGTTCCTTAGGGTGTCAAAGGAATAATAAAATGTTTCAACCTCCACTAACGAACTTTT
Source organism: Dryomyza anilis (assembly GCA_951804985.1). Taxonomy (NCBI): domain Eukaryota; kingdom Metazoa; phylum Arthropoda; class Insecta; order Diptera; family Dryomyzidae; genus Dryomyza; species Dryomyza anilis. The sequence continues at coordinate 20,588,607 of OX638131.1, forward strand.
TTTAACGCCTTTCGATGCTGTCAAAAGGTCAACTTGCAGTTTTTTTGGAAAAATCTCGGTGGTTTTTGATTTTATGACAAAAAAAAGTAAGTATAATTTATATGTATATAAATAAAGAATAATAATTATAAATAGCGGTTATTTTAAGAAGGTATATTTTACTTAAATTTTAATTTTTATATTTTACAAATTAATTTACAAACAAACAAATCAATTATATATTAATATATTTTATAATCACGTTTTATACAATAAGTAAAATAAAAATAAAACTATTTATTGATAAAAATTATATATAATTATTATTAAAAACAAAATGTCATATTATAGAACACAGATCACAACCTGAGTTATAAGTGGTAGGATTTATATTTGAATTATTTTATGATTAAAATGTGTTTAAAACAGTATCTAACGCATTAAGAATAAACTAAACTATATATATTATATATGAGAAAAGGGATTTAAAATTATTTCTTAAGCTTTGGCAACGCTTTGATCGCCTCACCAATACGACGCACATCACGCGCGTACGTACGACAGCAACCACCAATAATCTTCGCGCCCAGTTGTGCCCACTCGGGTACATATTCCTCCAGCGGCACACAATGCTCTCGTCCCAACCAGCCTTTGCGTACATCGTACACCTCACCACTGTTTGGATACACAACAAGCGGTATCTTTTCCGTATCTGTACGCTGTCCATTGAGACTGTCAAAGAGGGGTGTCACAAATTTTGGATTCACACAATTCACACCAATCGCCAGACAATTCTGCTGTGCTTTACGTTCGCGTAACAACTCCCAGATGGTTGCAGCAGCCTCAGCGAACGATTCGCCATGCGCTAAATGTTGCTCATCTTTGCATTGAAAGGCTACCCAAAATTTAACATCCGGATAATCGTCGCACAACATCTCAACCAGTGCCTCAGCTTCCATCTGGCATGGTATCGTTTCAATGGCCAATGCATCGACACCCGCTTCCAGACAGGCATCAATGCGTACGCGATGCCAGTTGCAAATGTCCTTGGCGGGCACATAATCAGCATAGGAGCCCGTATACTCGGAACCATCGTGTAAATGTGCGCCATAGGGTCCAATCGAACCGATTATCATTGGAAAACCTTGAGAAGATAATAAAATATAAATAAATAAGCGTATAAATTAGCACCATCTACGAAAACTAACACGTTTCAAATTTTTTTGAAAAGTTCCATCTTCAAACGTATTAGTTTTCGTAAGAGACATCGAAATGAAGTCGTTCTAAACACTAACCTTCTGCCACTTTTAAGTTTGCCTCGAAACATTCTCGCAGATAGCGTTCTTTTGCTATATGCGCAAAACGCACCGTATTTTTGATCAGTTCAATGCTTTGCTCCTCGTCCAGGTCCAAATGTTCGACGTATCCTTCGACACTGGCCTGATAGGTATTGGTCAGTATGATGTCGGCGCCGTCTGAGAATTAAAAGAAAATATAGAAAAAATTCAATTAAAACTATTTGTTGGAATTGTAATCAATCGACTTGCAAAACAGTTTGAATTAACTTGGGATTGAAAAGATAAGTGAAACTGATATAACTGTTTACTTATGGCCGTTTTCATCATTTTCGATTAAGCACTAACGGCCAATTTAACTTAGAGTTACCCCTAGAATATGTGAAATTGAACACTTAACTGAATACTGAGAAAACGGCCATTAGAAATTAAATTTTTAAGTACTTTGTGTGAATAAAATAATTCAGATTGTTCAAGATAAAAAATAAACCAAAATCTGAAGTGAAACTGTAACTTGCTGTAACCATAAAACCGAAATGAGGAGTTAAACCGTTTTGTTATAACGTTACTTGAGAATTTGTTTGCTCCATACGCAATTTTGGGCGAATGAAATAACGAATTGCATTTATGTACATGACTTAGGGCCAGTTTTTCAGTGGTAGTTGAACTTCATTTGCAGTTTAAACTTAGAATCGTGTTTTTCAGTGAACTGTAAACGTAGTTTAACCCATCGATGTTGGTGGGTTAAATTACGTTTAAACTCTCAATAATTTTGACATCAAAATGTGAGATGCGCTCTTTACGCTCTGAAGTCCGCACTCATTTGTCTGTCCATCGGTTTTCATTTTATTAGTTTTCTGTTATTATTCATTGCATAAAGTAACACTGAACGATTACACACACAAATTCTCACTGATATGTATTATTTCGTGAAATCTACATTTCTTAATTATCTTTATAATTTCTTGTAATCTTCGTCATTCCCGCAACTTAAATATCAGCTGTTCAAAATGAGAAAAATAACACTATTCTTCTTCTTAAATGCTATTCACAATCGATAATTCGCCGGTGCTGCCATTTTTTAAGCACTGATCTGAATGAAACTTAAACTGCCACTGAAAAACTGCTCGAATAGTTAAACAACGTGAGACGTTTAATTAAACATAGTTTAAACTAATTTTAAACTACACTCAGAAGAAAATGTACCATTAAGTACTTTATGGTACGACCATTGATCTTATGGTTCATGTATTAATAGTTTTTTCTTTTTAAATCAAAAGTTTTCTAATTAATTCAATAGTATTTGAAAAAATCAGTACCATAAATTTAAATATTTCAATATTATTATTTTAAATAGAATAAATACTGTTGTTTTAATGGTTTCCTCCTATAATAAACGTGTTGTAAAAAAAACATAAAACGAATACAAACATGTTCGTTTTGTACGTCATTCTGTGTGTTTACTCAAAATGGTCGCATGTATTTTTTTGTTATAATCCACATTATTAAACGCGACATTGGTAAGGACTCAATGTATTTAATGTAAATAAATTATATTTATATTTTTATTTATTACAGAAAATAAATAGTACATCGAACTTCTATTATGGCAACGGACTCAAAAATAACTGCAGACTCAAGTACTACAATCAATTATTGGAAACCAAAGCAAACATTAAATGTTTTATAATCTTTTGCAGCAAGAAGTGTCTTTTTATGTGTGTGTTGTAAAAGTGAATATCAATTTCGATATTTAAATAAAATAATATATACAATAAATTAACTAAAATAAATTTTTGTTTAAATAAATTATTAGGAAAATGTAATTCGACTATACCATAAAATTAATAATACGTATCATTAAATTTGTATAGCTCTTTCTTATTGAAATTACAATATCACATTATAAAATTATTGGTACAACCACACATTGTATTAAGAGTTTCTGAACTGATGGACTATTGACCAATTTTAATGGTATAAATTATTGTTTTTCTATTGAAATACTATTAATTTACCATGATTTTCTTCTGGGTGTACCACTGAAAAACTGGCCCTTAAATATACTCTTTCCAATTCCGTTCTACGTTTTTCGATATGAAATCTGAAATATCAACCATTTTATACAGCTCAATTTAGCGAAAATTGATTCGAAGCAATAAAAATTTTCTTGAACTAATTTTCTTAAAATGTAAATGAGGGCACATAACGTCCATCTTTGGTGTAACGAACATAAATCAATCTAGCAATACTCTACTCAATCTAGCAATAAAAATTTTCTTGAAATAATTTTCTTAAAATGTAAATGAGGGCACATAACGTCCATCTTTGGTGTAACGAACATAAAAAATCTAGCAATACTCTAAATAAATATTTTCATCGATTTACAAAAAAAAAAACAGTTTTTTTCACTACCTTTTGTTTTATTACATAAAACATATAACGTGAATTAATTTCTAACATTAAAAAAAGTTTAGTGTAGATTTTGTGAAAAATTAATATAAACCTTCTTTATCGTAGTATATGGAGCAAACTAATTCTCATGTGACAATTTGTGATTAAACAAAATGCTCATTAATCAATTAATCACAATGTTGATCAGAATCAGTGAAACCAACTCATATTTTCTTTCTCCCCGATATTCTTAACAAAATTCCCCAATTTACTATACAATTCCCCGCACGTATGTAATTTAAACACACTGAGAATAAATGGTGTTTTTAGCGAAAAAGCGAAATATTCCCTTGAACAAATATTACGCAATATGTAATACATTTTGTACGCATTGTCTTTTTGCTATTTCATAGCAAGAACTTAAATAGTTGAACAATTTTTTTTTGTATATAAAGTTGCTCGATTTCTGAAATCTTTTTTTAATTTATATTATTTTTGAATGACTTATGTCAGACCTTACAAATTGAGAAAAATATTTGTCATTAGCAAGCAGACAAGAATATTTTTGTATTGGAGCAAACAAAGTCGGAAATTAAATTAAATGCCAACATCTGATCTGTCACATTTTATACATTTTTAAAGATAGGAATATAGAGGCATATTCCATCGAATTCGATTTTATATAACTATTTTAAATTCGATATCATTATTTTCCAAACGAAATAAAATCCTAGAAGACAAAGCACGCTGTTTGAATTCTTTGGAAAAACAGTATATTGTACTCAGATATCGAATTTAAAATTAAAATCGTTTGTTTTCAAAATGTAGAAAATATAACAGATCCTAATTTGAAATTCCCCACCAAAAGTGGATCATTCCCCGATTATCCGCTAAGACTAAATTTCCCCACCATATGGGGAATTCCCTTTCAGTTGGTATCACTGATCAGAACCCTGATTAATTGATTAATCAATGTTTAGATTAATCGAAAATGTGATTAATCAATTATTCAGAAATTGATTAATTTGATTAATCACAAAACCAAAATTCCATAATATTATTTATTTCAGTTCCAAGTCCATTAAAATAAAATGAATTAATATATATTTAATACATACTTTGCAGAAAATCCAAATGTGTATTGATAACAGCTGCCGGATTAGTAGCATTAAAGCGTGCACTCCACAAGGGGTCACCATCGACAGAATTGCCAACATGTACGGTCATCTGAGTGCCAAAGCCGCCATCTTTCACCAGGATACGTGAGGGACCCATTTATCTATAAATAAAAAAATATATATATATTATAATTATATACATCAAGGCAAAATTTATATAATTTAAAATAAAAATAATTGAGGCGTCAGGAATCAAATGGCTAAGTCCATTTTTGGAAAACAAAATTGAGTTCAAATCTACATGTTTTACAAAGTGAAGTTTAAGGATTATTTAAAAGTAAAATGCATCATAAAACTGTTAGATTATCAAATAAATCTCAGTACTTAATCATTTTCTACTTTGTTAATTTTAAATAAATAAGTTTTGTAAATAGTACTTTATGTTTTCATTATTTTCGGTTTTTGAATAAAATATTTTCATTCGGAGAAATCGTTTGAACATTTAGCATCGTTTTCAAATTATAAAACTATCAAAAACAGTTTTTGTACGGCTGAGGGAAAAACAGCCAAAAAAGACAAAAATAACAAAAAATACCCAAAAATTTGGTCCACTTTTTCATATGAAAAATGTTCGTGAATTTTTTATATTTTTCGGAGAAGAGAATTAAATTCAACATTTTCGGGTAATTTTTCCAAATTACCAAAACTTTAGTTGAAAATTTTCATCTATTTTTTTTTGTTCATAAAATTTAAGTGAATCCATATGTCACGTCACCTTAAACTTCAGTGGTGAAGAATACGAAGATGTCAATAATCAGACGACGACCCATACTACATTAATGCATTCTCAAATTGCAGGCAACAATTTTGGTCGCCGGATTCAATTAATATATTTGTCCATACAGTAAAGCTGTTGTTGAGAATACGTTACTTTTTTTTAATGCGCTCAATAGATTTTGAACCCGAACGAATACTAATTTGAGGAAATTTTAAACTTTAAACATTTTTTTTTTATTTTTCTTGCCGAATTTTTCCACAGCCTTTTTGTATCACTTTAAAGGTTATCGTTGATGTAGGCTTTAGTGTATTTATATTTTTAGAATTAATATTTAAACAACTAAAATATTAATTTATAAAATATTTAAAACACAAACATTTTAATCAGTTCTACCCAGTCAGTTATTCTAAACGAATGGAAATATTGGAAGTGCAAAGTCGATGATGTTATTTTTCATAAACAATATTTTCATAAACAATAATCAGGTTTTTATTACATTCTGCCCATGAGAAAATTGCCGGCTGTTAAACTAGCAGCAGTTACATTTTTATATTGTAATCTATGTAATATATCTATGAATTACATGTTGCCACGCCAGGTTATTTAAATATAACCGCCGCTGCACTGAACGGAAGTGAATTTTTATTACCAGGCCATCAGCATGTGCTTAAGAGACTAGGGTAATGAACTGATAAAGTATCTACTATATATTTACGTATTAAAAATGAACTAGACATCTAGGCAATAACAAAATTTGTATCAAGTGAATTTGTACAAATTTGTAGCTGTTGCTATCGTCAATGTCAGTTGCAGCACGTCGGCTATCTGTTTTGAATAAAAGTATTTGAATAAAATCTGCTGTGCACAGACGCGCTCATGTTTTATATATTCTTATTCAATTCCATATAGAGATAATGAGGCGTTGGGAATCAAAGCTTTCTATGTCAATTTTTGGAAAAAAAACACAATGATTTAAACCCGGATTCGTATTCTAGAGCATTCTATAACATATCGTCGTTGTAGAACTAAAAATCACCAAATACATTTTTATGAAGTTCTAAACTTTCAAGTTTGTTGATTTTTAGTATAAAAAGTAATTGATATGTTTTTAAAGTTGAAATACCAATTGATAGATTCACATTTTCTTATTATTTGGAAAACATTAGCCGTTTTTGATTCCCAACGCCGCAAATAATAAATATTATTAAAATCGTATGTTTTAAAGCAATTGTCGTTGTAAAAGTAAACCAAATGTACTTTTTAAATTTATTAATATGCCATTTAAGAGTTTAAAAAATGTTCATCAATTAATAGCAATATTGATTCCAACGCACAAAATTGTCAACTATAATAAATAATAATAGTTTGGCACTACAGTCCTATAAGAACTTCGGCCGAGCTCTTTCACCATTTTGAGCTGTGCGTGTTATTATTGTACTCAAAGTAGTGGGACCTACATTTTATTGCCGAATCCGAACGGCGGGTGAGAGCTTTTCATAGGCAATGTTTTACTCTCGTAGGTTTGCCATTTACTGCCGAGAGGTAGCGCGATATAGAAAAATGTTTCTATGAAAAGTTGTTGTTTTGTTAGCCTCAGTCCAGGCTTGAACCGGGGACCTTTCGTTTCGCAGTCCAACGCACTAAACACTGAGCTACCGCGGCTACTATTCTGAGTGAAAAAGTAATAAAATTAAATAAAAAAGTAATAAATTTAAATACTTTTCGACACGTTTTTCACCCGTAGTCTTTTGTATTGAAATTAAATACTTTTTATTTAAACTTGATGTAAATACTTTTTATTCAAATTTATTACGTACGTAATAAAATTTGAAGTAAATACTTTTTATTTAAATTTATTACGTATGTAATAAAATATGAAGTAAATACTTTTTATCACTTTTTATTAAGGTTATAACATTTTAAAAACTAATACTAAACATATAAAGAAGATTACGAACAGATAAAATTATTATTTTATTTTACTTTTTTCGAAATTTTTAATAAAATTAAATACTTTTTTATTTATTTTGAAATTAAATACGCACGTAACATTTTTTTGTATGGAGTATTACGTTTTTTATTACAACAGTATTTAAATCAAAATTAAATAAATTTTATTTAATTTTGTTACGTCACTTTTTCTAAGTATATATATTAATTTTAAATCTGGCAAAATTCTTCATTCTTACTAATATTTTTTTTAAATTTATCATCTTGTTATACGCTTTATAGTGTCGATTATGGTACGTGTGTGTGCTTACATCACAAGATTTGTTTCGAATCATTAAGAAAATTTGCTGAAATAAACGCACAATTTTTATGTTCGAGGATAATTTTCGAGAATATATTTTTTTCTATTCTCAAAAAAACTCTATTCACAAAAAAAATCACAATTTATAGAATATTTATAAATCACCAATTACAATTTTTATATGCTCGGCATTTATTTTAAGTTCGCTTAAATACTCACAGCTGTCATGTAATAGTTGTGAATTTATTGGCATTAATTGTTAAGCGTTGCAGAAATAGGAACCAAAAATACATTTCTCTGTTTAAAATCGAAAACATTAAGAAATGGAAAGAAAAGGGCAAAAAGATATATCATGTAGATTGTTCTTTTGGTAAGTTTTTCATTAACTAGACTAAATTTTGTCAGTAAAGCAGTGTTCCATTTTGTTATTCAATTTAGCAAATTTTCGAACAATTTAAATTGAACTATGACAGCAAACACACTATCTATTACCGATTACCGATTTTATCGAATTCCGGTCGAAAACCCAATGCATTTTAAACAATAATTTATTAATAATTTAATAGTAATTGTGTAATACAATATTATTGGGAGGATTTTATTTTTTAATTGATTTGATTTGTTTTATTAACTATTTTTTAGTAGGTTTTGATGTTAATTTTGTTATATTCTTTACAAAGTTATTTCTTTATTTTATTTATTAAAAATTTTCTGAATATTTATTATTTTTTTTTATTTATTTACAGATACTTATATCAAGCACTTCAAATATGCACAGAAAATCAACGGACACATTTTAATAGTTCAACGCAACAGATCTGAAGAAGCTTTTGTTATATTTGTACATAAATTTGAATTATATTAAATTCATTTCTTTTAACAATTTATTGTTCATATTCTTTAGTAATTATTTTTAATTTATTTTAAAATCCTTTTTAATTACAAATAAAAGTCTTATAAAATTAAAACTTATGTTATTGAATTTATTCTAAGTCAGTTAAAAATAGTAGTAAATTAATAAATATGACAATCCGTAATTTTCAAAAATTACGGCATAAAAACGTCCCGTATACGGTACGTTTTTCAATGCACTCAACGGAGTCCACTCCGTTTTAAAGGGTTTTTCAACAGGGACGCTACAAAAGTAGAGCGACAGGGACAACAAACGACTCCATATTTCTTGCCGCTCTTTTGACATTTCTTTTCAGTAAGGTTTGCCATTTCATGGATGGATGGATGGATGGATGGATGGAAAAAACTTTTGTAGCGCTCTTATTGAAAAACCCTTTATAACAAAAATACGGACCGTATACGCCACTGAAACGTAACGTCAACTACGGAGCTAACTCCGTTTTATTTTGAAAATACGGTACGTTAACGGTGCGTCGATACTGTATGAAAAACGGTTTCGAACTCCGTTTTCGATGTCACGTTTTATCCGTTCTCTGTACCGTATACGGCTCCGTAATACGGTACGTTTACGGAATCTGATTCCGTAGTACGATGCCGTCAACGGTACGTATACGGTACGTTTTGTTTCTTGGGTAATTTAGTTTACTACCTCTTTCTGTATTTCAAAATGAAAGCCTATTAGACGAAAGTGACGTAATTTTAAATAAATTTCAAAGTTTTAAACTCAAGTACGATGAAATCAAAATTTATGTGACGATATTTTGACATCGTTTCGTCGCTCTTTTCGAAATACAGAAAGTGGTCTTCAAATTTAAATAAAATCGAAAATTTAGACAAACTCGCACACACCCTTAGTTTAAACTAGATATAATTTCGTTTATAGTCAACATATAACAAATATTTCAAAAATATAATTGGCTGATTACTTATTTGTTTATCTTTTAGTAAAATTTAAAAACAATAGACGGTTTTGATTATGAACTTTAGACGTTTAAAAAAATGTGCAAAGGTTTAAACTAAGTTTAAATTTCGACCTTAGTGTTATTTTATTTCAGCTATTTGAACATTTTTGTTTAATGAATTATTTGAACTATAAATTTTGTTAGATAGCGCTTTCCCAGCAAACAAAACGATATTGGGATGATAATTGTGCTGCCCAACGTATCTAAATGTGAAGGCCAACTATAAGGTCAAACAATAAACTAAATGAGGTTTCTAGTATAAATTTATAATAGTCCAAAGTTACAAAAAAATGCTCCAAAACCAAATTTTTTATGGTTGTTTATATAGAAATATCTCTTGATGACGAAATGCTAGAAACTTTATTTTGTTTTGTAGCAAATAAAACAAGCTTTTTGAAAATTTTGAGTCGTAACTCTTAAACCTGAAAATGTCGTTAGTGTATCTCTAGATATAGCGATCCGAATTAAAAATCCAAGAGGTTAAATCACAATGTTTACTTTATATCGAATGGCTCCAAGGTTATATCAGTTATAGGTCCGAACCATTAAAATATAACTTTGACAATGAACAAATCTTTTGACTATGACATGTCGGACAATTTAGGGTCCTTTTTTGTGGACTTGGCCATGTGTAGGTTTGAATGATTTTTTTATTTTGATTTTACCACGCTTCTTTTTAAGTAAAAAAACACGGTTATTTTTAAGGATACCATTTGACCTTGAGGTTACTTTATATTTTTTTATAGCACGAAGATAAATGTTTCACGTCGTCTGACTATTTTTGTTTTAATTATTGTGTAACGTCTTCGTTTTTTCCAAGAACAAGTTGGGTCCTTGTTCATTTTTAATTCTATGGGGATTTAACGGGAGGTATCATATCTATTTTAACTTTTTCGACTATTTTGAACCGCATGTAATTTTTTTAACCCCGTACGAATGGTTTTTCTTTGGTAATTATTTCAAAAAGTATGCATCAAGCATTTTTAAAGTTGAAATACCAATTGATAGAATCACATTTTTTTATTATTTGGTACATATATTGAGGTCGTCGATCAAAAATTGAAAGATAAACTTTTAGTTCTACAACGACGATATATTCGTGATTAACGGAAATGAAGCGCAAATATTTCAGAAATAAAATGTTATTTAGTTAACAGTTTAATGGTTATTTAGTTTAATTTAACAGTTGATCAGCATACTTTATTCAAAATTATTAAATTGATAAGAAAAATGACAGCGGACCGCAGATATATCAATAAAAATACGAAAATGATATGATTATCGAAAAAAAAATGCAATCTATTTAGAATCGATATCGTTTATTTCATACTTATTTTAAAGAATACACAAAACACTTTTTCAAAAACTGTGCATCTCACAATCTTCTGTCAGAATCATTGATAGCGTTTAAAGTTTACTGAAAAACACGATTCTTAGTTTCAACTAAGTTTAAACTACAAATGGAGTTAAACTACCACAGAAAAACTGGCCCTAATAGTTTGTTGGGTTCAGCTTAAATTCGGCAATTTATTTAATGGCTATTTTTAATGCGAAACTCTAAAGACACACAATAAAATACAATTCGTATGTCAATATTTTATAAAAATACTAACTTTATATAAGGAGGTTAATAAAAATGTTGTTTTTTTGTTGTTGTTAAATTATGCATTTTTTTAATTTGCATTGTTTAATTTGCATTTTTATTACATACTCTCCATGTATAGTACGCAGAGATTCACACACATACCGATTGTATCAAGTGGCACTTTTGAGGTGTGATAATAATATTAATAATGCTAAAACCTTCTTTTGTATTGCTCAAGATCATTAATAAAATAAAACAAAAATAACAGACTTACATTATTATTTTTATATATTAAACTTATTTGATTTAAAAGCGATTTAAATATGAAATATTTTCACTTAAAGATGTAACTATTATTTTTTAAAATATCTAAACAGTTTTTAAAAACAAAAAAAAACACAAAATCACCGTATTGAAAATAACAAACAAACGTTTCTACACAGATGTGCGTCTGGCAAACGTCTGAAATATATTAAGCAGACGATTAGCTTTTATAATTTTTATTATAGATGTTTTTAATAGTATTCTATGGATCAGCTGCTGCTGCTGCTGTCGTTATCACTGACAAACGAGTAACAACACTTCTATATATTGCTGCATAAACAATTTAAGTGTTGAAGTATTTCAATGATAACAGAATAATATGGCTAGGCATAGTACACATACATATAACAAATTTTGTAATTGATTCAAAAACAACGAACAAAATAATTATAATAATAATGAGATTATAATAATAAGGGACAACATAATGTGAGATAAGAGAAATATTTGTATATATTAATTTTATAATATATATAACACTATCAATCACTATCAATGTAGTTATTTAAAATACAATAAAGACAAACCATAACAAACTATTACCGATCTGGTGGTAGGTCTTATCATTTTATTACCGATTTATTTTTACTTTGTTATTTCAAAACAAAATAGTTTTGGTAGTAATAAAAATATGGTGGAAATTTTATTTCTGATAGGTACTATATTAAAAGTCAAAGGGTCAATTAAACCAAAATATTTTAAATAAATAAAATTTATTTAAAATAAACATAAATTTGTTTATATTTAATAAAAAATGAAAAATACAAAAAACGTTTTTAATCTGATAGATATTAATATTATTTTGAAGCCCATTTAACCATAATTAATAAATCCGATAAAATAATGATAAATTTTCGATATGAGAATAGCTGCCTCACGGCATATTTTATGTGTATTAAGGCAGGCTGTCTCACGCAGTCGCACAGTGTGAGATTTTCACAATTTAGCTGGACAAAAGTCTATATTTAAAAAACTAAGGAAGTTTTTTCACCACAGTGAAGTAATCCACTAAGGAGTATTTGGGTATATTTTGGAAAATTTCGGTCGACTGCCACACGCACTTTCCATGTAACTGGAAATATTTATATATCAGAATTTGATATTTTTTTTTTGAAGGATTCAATAATTTTGTTTTTATTTTGCATTGTTAAAACTTTATTTAATATTATATTGTAATAAATTATTAAAAAAAAATGTTTATAAATTCGCTTTTTCGTAAATTTGAAATAATGATAACATTTCTGTCATTAGCGGGTTTATTGATTTATAAATGAATTATTTTTAAACGGACTAAATCTGGAAATATTTATAGAAGCTGTTCTCTCACGTTTTAACATTAAAAAGTTCGCAAACTCTATGTATTGTTAACCAAATATCAAAAACTTGCTTACAAAAGACAGACAAAGTCGTTGCAGTAATTTGAAAAAAAGTGTAAAGGGGTTGCATATATGTGCAGCCAGGATTTTGTTTTCCCAAAAGTGAAATGTTCATTGTTATTGTGAATATAATCAAACATCGGAATAATGTGGAATAAGAAAGAAAACATCTACAGAAGTTGGCACGTTTTTCAGAAATACTTGATTGATTGATTGATTGATTGAAGGAGGGGGGAAAAACCCCTCTGTGCATCGCACAGAGTACACCTAGGCCATAAAATAGGCCCGTTGTGACCCCTCGGAACATGAGTCGTCTGTAATATGTTGTAGCTGTTATGCTACTCAGTGGAGTTTAGAAATTCCATGGATTTGACAAATTTTCTTAGTACTTTCCAGTCCAAGCTTCCCAGTTGTTTCAATGATGAAATAAGCGGAGCTCCGAAGTGGATGAATCTAAGTCTGGCAAATGCCGGGCAGTGACACAAGTAGTGTTCAAGCGTCTCTGTCTCTTCCTCACAGGCCTTGCAGAAGTAAGAGTCGTCTCTTCCCAATTTGAAAAGATTACCTCTTAGCTCATTATGGCCAGTGAGGATGCCTGTGTATTGTTTTAACTCCTTTTTATACTTACAAATAAAACTATTATTTTCAATTCGAATATTAATATAAGTGTATTTAGACAACTTTATTTAACAAAAAAGAAATTGGAGAAAATCACAAACCATTACAAACTTTTGCATCTGAAAATGACACAAATGATTACACAACACAACAAAATGAGAAACCAGTTAGCGCAGTAAATGGCACTATTTTTGTATTATTGGCAAAGACCCGCAGAATTCGAATATATTAATTAAAAAAAATTCTATGGATAGGTTTACGAGATATCGATCAATACCTTTTGAACCGAGTTTTCAAAAAGGTGGTCACATATATTTGCAAATATTTCGCGTTTTAAATAACGGGTTTGATCAAATTTAATACCAAATAAAAGATAATTTAAAATCCAATACAACATTTCTCACAACATTTTGAAATTGTTTTACTGGTTTGAGAGAATTCGATAGAAAAACTCGAAAATTAAAATTTTGTTTCGACAAAAATTTAAATCAAAATTGCATTTTCAAAATTGGGAAAAATCGAAAACGCGAGATGAGATTCACACTCTGTGATATTCCAAAATTAGCCTGCGCCTTTTTAAAGAAAACAACGTAAAAATAAAATAAATCTACGGATACATTTTGTGGTCAGAAAAAATCATGTGAAAGCATTAGAATTGGGTGTAAACTAAAAAAAATCGCAATTTCGTGTTTTTATACCCTAGACCCATGGGTTACAGGTTAAACTATGTATATGAGGATATTTTAGCGCATCTTAGAAGGCGTTACCGGTATGAAAAGTATATATTTTCTTAATCAGCATCACTTTTCGAGTCGATTTAGACATGGACGTCTGTCTGTTCGCCTATACACGATAGCTTGATAAATACTATTCCGAATGCGATGGAATTTAACTTCAATATATTCAAGTAGAAAAGTAATTTTAAGTTCGAAAATGAATCAAATTTGTCAACGTACTTAACTACATACCATATAAGGGTTTACTTTTTAGGATCCCATATCTCGTAAAGTATTGAAGATAAAGTTATAAAATTAGTTACAATCAAATCATCTATCAATACGTGCACAAAAAATTTGCGTGATTGGACCACATTTTTTTCATTTTATTTTTATGCTTATTTATATAGCAATCAATTATAATGCGTTCACATAATTTATTTAATCCGTAAATGTTTACCATATATTTTTATCATTGATAGCTCAATTTCTTTGAAAGAAAAAAAAAAGAGTGTGGACCATTTTTGAAATATTACAAACTGTCATCTTACTTTCTCGATTTTTTTCCAATTTTTTAAATGTATTTTTTGTTAAAATTTTTGTTGAAAAAAAAAATATACTTTTTTCAAGTTCTTTTATCGAGTTCTTTTAAACCAGTTAATTAGTTTAAAAATGTTGTGAGAAATGTATATTGGAAGTTTAAATATTATTATGAATTGTTAGAGCGTATTTTCGTTCAGTTTCTGTGTGGATCTGGTAGGATGAGTTTTTGGTTGCTTATGAAGCGCTCTGTCCTGCTAGACATGAATATTTTAATTGACCGTCATTGTAATTGATTTATATGGAGTTACAAGGGGAAGCAAGCGGAAAAAATATTTGAACTTATATTTTTCATTTAGAGGTGTGGCTTTTTTGTTTGTTAATTTTGTTAAGGTAAACTACCTATCTACCAAAAATACTTTACTTCGCCCCTCCCCCCTAACTTTAACGGTTTTCATTAAAAGTGAAGCACGTGAACGGATTTATATTACATAAGGGCCTATAAGCTTATATTCAAAGGCGCTAAGATAATTTTTTTCTGAAATTTTGTCAATCCCTAAAGTTAAAGGTTTTCCGGATTTGCTCATATCTGTTTTCACATTCCTATAACCTGCAGTTAGGCCGTTTTATTCTGGGGAAGGCGACAGTTACATTTTTCAACAAGCTTCGCCTTTGCCTGCCTGAAAACTACCGAAAATCTGTTGATTGCTGTGTTTTGAAAGTTGCTGTGTTTGTCTGGCTGTTGTCCGGCTTTTATCTGCCATATATTTTGTCTGGGGAAGATCATAACATAAAAAACGGAATTTTCTGGGTTCAATAAACTAATTTTTAATACCAACACCTAGGTTTGAATGTTTTGGTTGATATAAAATGCTTGGTGCTCTGCTTCGTGAAAGATATATTCAAAAAAAATCAATTTTAATAGTAACGAAATTGCATAAATTTTCGAATTCGTTTCGATATCGAAATTGCATAAATTTTCGAATTCGTTTCGATATCGAAATTGCATAGTTTTTCGAATTCGTTTCGATATCGAAATAAAATCATTTTTCGAATTCGTTTCAATATCGAGAATTCATACAATATCGATAGCGTTAACGATACAGCCATTTTCATCGAGAACGCTATCATTCTCGAATCGTTAATGATAGTCGAAAACGATAATAATGTTCGTTCACGATATTGGTATGCTGGGTAGTATCTAAATTGAATAATTTTTCGAATTCGTTTTCATTTCGAAATTGAAAAATTTTTGAATTCGAAATTGAATCATACAATAACGATATCGTTAACGACAGAGCTATTTTTTTTCGAGAACGCTGTCGTATCATAGTCCAAAACGATAAAAAACGATATCATTTCGAATTCGTTTCTATATCGTTTGGTATGATGGGTTGGTTCAATAAACACATTTTTTATCGAAATTAAATGATTTTTCGACATCGTATCGATATAATTATTAAATTTAATTTCGAGAAGATATCGAAATTGAATCACTTGTCGAATTCGTTAAAATATGGAGAATTCTTACATTAACGATTGAGCCATATCTTTCGAGAAGGCCATCGTTTTGAATCGTTGAATAATATCATTTGGTATGTGTTGTTGCTACATGTGTAATGTATAGGACAGTATAATAAACAATTAAAAATGATTTATTACTTACCCAAAAATATACTTTAAATATGGAGTCATACTTTATATAGCGTCGTTGCCATATTTGGTAGGTGCTTTGGACAAGGGGCCAAAAGGATCTTCGATAGTAAAACATTGCACTGCAAAAAGACTATCATCTAGCCAAATGGATTCGGCATTCAAGTGTAGGAGACACCTATGTTCTTCAGAGCTGTTGTGTCATATATCCTTTGAATAATTAAACCGTACGTGAAAAGGCTAAATATAAATAGATTAAGATGTTTATTTTAAAATTATTGATTATGTTAAAATTTTAATAATAAAGCATACCTTTTAATTCGATAGTTATCAGCGAGAGTTTTATAGTTTTTTCAAAACCTATGAAAAAAATAAATATATTTATAAACATTGAAAGATAGATCTTTAACTTACATTCATTGAGTGCGATTATTGTAATTTATACAAATACACTTATGATGTATTATAACATGCAACAACAGTCTCGCCACTTTTATGTAAATACATTAAACATTTGACATTGAATTAAAATTGAACAAAAAAAAAACGTAAAACACAAATTAGTTCAAACAAAATCAAATATGTACTCAAATTCAAATAATATAATATTGTTATTATTATTAGAAGATGTGAACGCAAATCAGTAGCAGCTGCCGTGCGGACATACGGTCTGTGCTGATAACCTACGACGTCTAGCGTCAAAAATCTTTGCTCAGTTGATATGTACTACGTAGGCAGGAACCTATTAAAAATACAACGATCAACCAAAAATAAACCAAACAGTTTATTAACCTAAAACATAATGGAATGTTTTAACACAATTATTTTTGGACTTTAAACAAAACAAAAAAAATAAAAAAAATAAGAAAATAAATTTAAAAAATATTCCATGAATCAGTAACTGGGTCTAGGTTATACTTTAAACTTGTTGTGTGTTATTATATATATTTTTTTTGAATAGCAACAAAATGTGCATAGAATACAATCTTATTATTTTATGGTTTTTCAAAATTTTTTAGTGCAAAATTCGAATTGGCTAGATCATCAATGCAATTGCGTATATTTTTAATATCGGCAGGATAAACGCGACAACAACCGCCCACAATGCGTGCGCCCAGCTCAATCCATTCGGGCACAAATGTTTCCAGCGGCACACAACGTTCGCGTCCCGTCCATTTGCCGGCAACGGCATCATAGATTTCACCACGATTACTGTAGACAATTAGAGGAATACGATCGTCGGCAGTCTGTTGCAAAGACTTAAAGAGTGGCGACACGTGCTGTAGGAGAAATTTCAATATTAACCAGGGTTCAAAGATGTTTTTCTTCTTGCTCAACGCACAATTAATATACCAAACTAAAGCTGAACATTTTGTGCTCTTTTTTTAATTGATCAA
Organism: Dryomyza anilis; assembly: GCA_951804985.1. Lineage (NCBI taxonomy): Eukaryota > Metazoa > Arthropoda > Insecta > Diptera > Dryomyzidae > Dryomyza > Dryomyza anilis. Next base: position 20,606,505 of record OX638131.1, read on the forward strand.
TGTTGAAAATAGTACTCATTTTTTATTTGTTTTTTCTTACCCTCGGTTGCAAGCAATTAACACCAATGGCCATGCAACGATCGCGCGCATTTTGTGCCTTAACACGTTGCCAAATGGATGCCACCGCATCCGCAAAGAGTTCGCCATGCGCCAGGCAAGCATCATCCTTGCATTGAAATGACACCCAAAATTTGACAGTCGGATAATCCTGCAATATCATGTCGACAACCGCTTCAGCTTCTGTCTACAATTAAAATAGAAATTATTTTAATAAATTCATATATTTTATACATTTTTGGGAAAAACTTGCACCTGACATGGTATTGTTTCGATGGCGAGTCCATCGACACCCTCTGCCAGACAGGCCTCAATACGTGGACGATGCCATCGCTGCATCTCCTCGACGGCAACTCGTCCCGCATAGCTGCCATCATATTCAGAGCAATCGTGTAAATGTGCACCATACGGACCGATTGATGCCATTATCAATGGCAGCGGTGTGGGATCGGCACTTTCATTTGTCGCAGCCAACATTTGAAGATGTTTTTCTTTAGCCTGCTTGGCCAGTTTCACACTGGTGCGCATCAGTTCTATGCTCTGCTCTTTGGTTAGATTTAAATGCTGCATAAAACCCTCAATGCTGGACTGATAGGTGTTGGATAATATGATTTGTGCGCCATCTTGAATATTCAAAGTCAAATGTTTACAAATATTTACAATGCAGTAGGTCACATATTTTCGACTGGGATAGTCAGTTGTTTTCTACTACGTAGCCTTTTTGAGACAAATTCGAATTAAAAAAAACTTATTTGTAAAATATGCATGAACTGGACTGGCAACCATTTTTATGAAAAAAACGGAAAAAGCCAATTTATTACGAACGTTTAAATTTGTAAAATTGCGCATTTAGTTTTTCCAAACTTCAATATTTGGATTATGTGTGAATAGTAAAATAATGAAAAATTATTTTTTATGAATTAAGTATTAAACCGTCGAAAACCGCCGTAAACTGTCGTGAAGGACAAATTCAAAAAAAAATGTTTGCCGCTTTTTGAATGCTCCTTAAATAAACAAGAGTTAGTCCTGTGTATTACGCAGGACGAAGCTCAAAAAAATTTAAAGAAAAGCTGCGTTTTTATGATTTCTTGTTCCGGATTAAAGTAATTGTGAAAAAACGATGTGGCTAATATTAAATAATACACAAACCTTTCTTCTTGATATATGTAAGGTTTGTGTCTTTGGTAGGACACTTAAAATTTTAATATTTTAAATAAATTTAAAAAAAGCTGCGGCGATTATTATGGTTGAAAATACCACGGGCATTTTACCAAGAGGTGGAAGTGATGGCCACTGGTACTGTTCCAGTGAAAATGGTACTTATAGCACCGAAAATGGTAGCTACGAGGGCGACACTAAAACACACTCAAAAATAAAAACGCAGACACACATTTTACTTGTGGACGCTGGGAACTAGTAATGTGGCAGGTTCTCCAAAAGCAATGGTCCAAAAATCTCTGATATTATTTGTTTGGGCCGTTGGAGTATATTTTCTGTAAATTTTTGTCAGCAACGCCACACAAAAATAAAAACATGAACTGAACTTTTCACAAAGGATATATCGTCACAATCATATCATGCCAAAGGGCCGAATTTTTGACATTTGTTTTTTTACATTTTTAAATGTAGTTTTTTCTGTGCCAAAGTTATGTGTGATTTTGTTGGATATTTCTAGCCACATAAGCCAAAACCAAAAGGGCGAATTCGAAAAATTGAAAAGGTTGGCATGCCAAAAGGGCGAATCTTTATGTTTTTTTGCCATAATTTTTTATTGGAATAAGATAAAATAGTGGTGTAAAGGCATTAAACGTTTGTTTTTAAAGCACCTATCGATCATCAACATTATTTTAAATTTATTTTTATGAATTTTTAACATTTGCAAGAAAAATGTTTGTCAAATTATTTTAAATAATGATGCCAATCGATAGGTGCTTTAAAAACAAACAATTAATGTCTTTACATCAGTATTTAATCTTGGAAAAATAAAGAGTTATAGCATAAAAAACTAAAAAATTTGAGTTTTGATCAGGATATAGCCTCACAAAATCCGTATTTATATTTCAGTTAGTTGTCCAAATCCAAAGATATTTTATATACTTTATAATAATTGATGAATAAACCAAAATAACAAAAAAAAACATAAAAAAAGTAAAGTTTACTAATTTTTAATGCACTTCAAACTTTTAAATTTGATTTCCCAACATTTTTAAAAATGTACATTCGCCCCTTTGGCACGACAGTGACGATATCATAATTAAAAAAAAATCGGCCATGTAAACAATATATAACAATCGGTACTGACATAACCCTACATAAATCTAACAGTAAATCTCAGTAGAGAGTTTCAACTATTCGGAACTATAATTGATATGTCTGCAGACAAACTAGTTTTAAAACCCCCCTATCTCCTCGTTTATTTTAGGAGTGATACCGGCGGGCGAGAGGCAACATATTTTTGAACTTATATTTTTATTTAACAGAGCGTTGCATTTTTTGTTTGTAGTGTTCAGCATTCTGCAGTTTGGCGCATTTTTATAATATAAATCAATTTCATTTCCACATGCCAAAGTTTTCTTTTCATTTCCACATGCCAAAGATTTTTTTTTTTAGGTTTATCAATTAATAAAAAATATTTGTGCACTTACTCTGCAAAAAGTCCAAATGAGTCTGCACCACGGCTGTTGGGTTCTTAGCATCGAACCGTGAGCCCCACAGCGGATCTCCATCGATGGTGTCGCCAACATGCTTGGCCAGTTGCGTCGAAAATCCGCCACATTTCACAAGGACGCGTGGTTGGGCATCTGCTGATGCCATTGCAGTAGATGACATCATCATCATTGATGTTGGTAGCAGTTTTTAGTATTATTTTGTTTGTTTTTTTCTAAATTTAATTTTTGTAATATTTACAAAATAAATGATTTTGTAAAATCGAAGAAAAGTAAACTTCATGCGAGCAACCACAACGATTCGATTAAAGTTTCTGGAACTGTCTGACTTTCTTGTGTACACAATTAAAGAACGTTACTGATAATCTATACTTTGTTCTTATTTTATTTTTGGTTTTGCATGACTGCAATAATTACGCCATTTATACCAAAAAAACATAAAAAATGCAATTCATGCAGTTTGAAACGTTGTTATTTATGAAATTAAAACGAAAAATATAAGCAAAAAACTTAACGGAATGATTTTTAATATCGTCCACAGCTGACTGTCAAAAACAAATACACAGCTTTTAGGTGGGGGAAAAATGGCGAAAACTGCAACCTTGGCATTGACAGCCACCGTTTTGACATATATAGCAAACACACACACATATGTTGACATATACCCAACGTGAAAAAATATTAATCAAAGTATAAAAAAAAAAGTTTACTTATGACATTCACATTACAATGTAATCAAAATTGTAATTGTGTTAAATTTTTTTTAATTAGTAATAATTGATGCGCTTACTTGGCAAATCGATTACTTGCTTTTCAAATAGATTGAAATAATGTTGATGTAAGTATCATCGACCCTTAAATTAAAAAATTTCAAAAATGTGGATTTATTCGATTAGGGAATTGAGCTTCTCAATTAATGAATAACCAAGGATAATTGACTAAACTTATTTCGATTTTCCTCTTCAATTTTCCTCTTCCTTTCAATAAATTGATTAAATGTTTACTTGGCTAATCTCACGATTATGACGCCATAACGAATGTTTTTAAGTTTTTTAAAAACTGTACTTTACAAAATGATTTAATTCACTTATTATGCGCCTTAGCAACAACGCCGTTCGCGACATAAAAATAAATGTATTTGATTGAGAAAACGGGATTTTTCCCGTTAACTCTAAGCGACAACGCCGAACGAGGACCAGTCGAGAAGATAACCGACCAGTTCAAAATCAGGAAGACGCGAGTTTTTGACTTTTTAAAAACCAGTATGAGGATTTATACTGGTTTAAACCAATAAAGGATATCTGTTTGTTTCTTATTCTGTACGATTTCGGACAAGTAATTGTTACAAACTATCTTTTTGATTTTTAAATAGTTGTTATTGTTCAAAATAATAAATGCATTCAAATTTATGAATAAATATTAAAAAAAGATTTAAAATTTTATAAATTTTCATTTAAAAATGTGTATATTGTCTTTCAGTTAAAATTAAATTTAACATCATAGATCATGAAATATTAGAAAACAATACGTTTTTTACAAATCACTTATGTGAGTTTTAAATCTACAGTCACGAAATATTAATAATGAATTTAGACATTTGTGTTTGAAAGTTTAAGAAATTGGAGAAACCCAAATAATTCTTTTGTTCTCTACATCTAGAAAAAATTCCCTCAAATTCCATTAAAATTGGTCAATATGACAATTATTGATTTAATGGTATACAAAAAATAAATCTTTACATATAAACTCAATGGCAATTTCTAGTATTTAATGGTATTTTCCGATGAAAATAATAATTTATTTTATAGGATAAATATATTGACTATTTTTAATAGTAAAAATCTATTATTTATATAGTATTTTTTCTGGGTGTGGCTATTATTTATGCATTAAATGGTAATCATCAGCTAAAAATACTAGAAAAATATAACAAAAATCGCAGATAAATGATTCAAAAAAAAAAAAAATCCTAAATTCAGTTCGGCCAAATATTCCAAAATAACCATTTGAAACAATCATACAAACGATTGTTTCAAACAGTTTTAAAATATTTTTTTAATATTTACAAAAGGTTCAAATCATTTTATACGGAAACTGTTATGAAAACAAAATTTATTATAATATATATTTTTCAATTTGAAACTTTATTGATTATAATAATAGTACAATATTGTATTTTCATTTTTATAATAATCATAGTATTTAAATAAAAATATGTAAATAAGTTAAAACAATTTGCATAAGTTTGTATTTATAAAATTAGTAATACATTAAATTACATAAATTTAAATATATGTATTTATAATAAATATGTATATGAATAAAATTTAAACGAAGAAAAAAAAACAACTTTGGTTAACCTATTATATAATATTTGTTAATATTTTATACATACTACAATATATGATTAATTAATACGCGTTTGCTTTATTTTAGTAAAAGAAACATATTGTAATACAATGAAAAAAAATACACAGTTTAATGTATAAATAATGCTAAAATAAATTATTATAAAATTATAGTTGCTTTTTAACAACATAGTAAATTCATATGATAATTTCAAAAATGCGTAAATATAATTTTTATAAAATTTTCTAAGTTCAACTACATACGCTCTTGCATTATAGTGTTTAAATACATGGTATATAATGCTGCTTAGACCATTACTCAAGCACATATCAAGCCTTGGAGAGGCAAATTTAATTTTTTATTTAATATAATTTAAGAGAAATAATAAAAAAGTATATATTAACATGCGTTTGATAACAATGTGCATTTACGTAAGTAGTTATATTTGCAAACATATAAATTATTGTCAATAATTTAATTTAGGTCAATTTTGAATTAGATGCGCTTGAGTAACATCTATTTTTATATATTAATAAACTTTTAAATACAATTTAACATATTTATCATGTTTTGGAAACAAATAATTACAACATTTTTTAAATATTTTTATGTTTCTTTTTTTTTTAATTTATAAATACTTTAGGTTTTTTTTTAAATAATATTAAAATTTATAATTTAAAATTCTTTATAATTTATAATTCTTATTGTTATTATAGTTATTATTGCCTGCGTATACATATATTTCTATAAAGTTGAAATTTTAAAGCAGCAGTGAAAAATGTTATCGAAAAATATTGTTTTTGTTTGTTTTTTTTTTTTTGTTTTATAAACTTTTAATCAATTTCCTTACAAAGACTGACTGATTAAAAATAAAGTATTTTTACAACTTTTTTTTCAACAGTCTTCATGCAGACATTTTTTCTGTGTTAGTTTTTGTAAGAAATTCGAAAGGTGCTAGTTTTGTACGAAGCGTCTTGTGTGTGTATTTCTAGTTGTCTCTGTGTGACGCTAAGTTTAATTAATTTCAACAAATATGCATTATTTTTTTTAAAGAAAATTCTGCAATGAAATAAAATTTTTTAATGTTTTTTAATATATATATTTTTTTAAACAAGAAAAACAAGATGACTAACAGTTTTCATGGGGTTTAAAAAACCCAGCGGTAAAAAAATAACGCACTCAACCAAATTGCCCATCGGAAAAAATTAGCGCACTAAACTATTATTAGCATTTTGCTATGTAAACAAGTGCATATATTTTTGCAGTCAGTCATGCATGATAAAATTGTAATTTAACTTATGAAAAAAATTATGTTTTTTGTAATTTTTAGTTGCAAGTTAAAGCTGCTGTTTCAATTATTACATTTTTGTGTTCGCCTATCTTCACTATTGTTGTTTATAATAAATATATTTATATTTTTCATTAGCAACGTCTTTCCAACAATGAGGACACGTAAAATTTTCAGTCTTTCAACACAATTTTTTAGGTTAGTATAGGTTTTTATTTAACATTCTTGCAAGTTTTTATTTAAATATCACTTGATTTTTTAAAAATACGTTGTCCAAATAGACACACAAGAGGGAGAGTAAGTAATACCGAACCAGACATTATTTTAATCATATTTATTAAAATAATGAAACGAACTTCTTTAACCCAATTCGGAATGCTACAGTATCGAAAGTATTAAAATCCCTTTGTTTTTTTAATTATTATAAATGTACATATTATAAAACGTGCGTTAATCCTGCTAACTAGTTTGCAAATTGCCCACTAAATAACTTTTGGGAACCGACTAATAAAGGAATACTAACTGTAGTTAGACATTATATTAATTGACTTTAAGCCTTTTGGTAAAAGCGCCTTGAGGCCGATAAATTCTATATCTTAGTTTCTAGCCTTTCGTGCAGCTTTAATCCTTTTCTTTTTGCTTCAATAAAACTTTTTGCAAAACCTGTTTGAATTCTTTTTTGAGCGATTTCTTCGTCTCAAAAATTCGCTTCTAGGAGAACAGATTATTGCGTCGCTTCAACGAGCCGAACTTCTTTTCCGCCTCCAGCAACATTTTCTCATTGCGCACCACTTCGAATGGTATGGTCTTGGACATGCGATCGATTTCCTGATCGGAGGGAAAATCCTCAAAGCTCATGTTGCTGAAGCCTGTTTTGGCCGAATTCTGTATGGTGTTCGATTGGAATGAGGTCGAAGAGGTGGAAGCCGCAGTGGCCGAATTGACGCAAGCAGCGGAGTTGATGGATGAGATATTGAGGCACTTTGGCGCATGTTTGTTGACTTTATTGACGGGAGATTTTGTAGAAACAATTTTAACAACATCATCGTCGTCGTCATCCTCATGTGCATCGTATTGCAAACGTTGATGTTTGTGTTTGCTGGATGTAGACAAGGATGATGTGGAGCCCGTCAAAGAGCCTAAACCAGCGGAAGAGCTATTTACCTTTTTGTAGCTATGCGCTTTGACCTTTTGGGATATTTTCGCTGGTAAGGTACGCACAGCCAAATGGGATTTTTCCTTTTTGGGCTTAATGGAGGATGAGACAATGTTGCTGTTGCTACTGTTCGAAATGCTATTTCCTGTGACGGATGTAGCAGCACCCAATACCACTGGCTCCTCCTCATCGTCTGGCGTAAAGTCCGAGCAACGATCTTGGGAGATTTGTACAAATTCGTGATCGGCAATGGGAAACATTGATTGTGGTTGGGGTTGGAGATGATGGGGATGCAGCTGATGATGCTGTTGGAGCTCGGATTTCGGTTTTGCAACTTTAAAGTTACATGAGACATGTGCGCTTGGAATGGCGAGTATAATGCTGTTCGATGCGTTAGACGTTTGGTTGGCATGTTGGGAAGGTTGTTGTCTTGTAGGCATAATGTAGGCATTTGAAGAGGTGGCGCTGTTAGCAACCACAACATTGCTACTAATACCAGATGAGGGAATATTAACATAGGTAGCATTGGCAGCCGATAACTGAGATGTTGTAGTAGGTGGAGGAGGAAGAGGCAGAGGCAGAGCAGTCAGAGGAAGAACGTTGTTTGATCTGCTGGAAGCATTGTATTGAGACAAAGGATCAGGACTCTTATTAATGATAATCGAATGATTAATTGTTACCAATTGTGGGGCAACAACAGGCTGGGTTAGAAATAGATTGGGGTTGGACTGTAACATGTTGTAATCGGTATTATGTTTGTTGTTGTTGTTATTGTTTTGTATATAACTAATGTTATTATTATTACTACTACTAGTATTACCTTCTGGCGTGACAACGACACATTTACGAATTACCTGTGGAAACGGTTCCGAACCAAAGAGATCGCGTTGCGTGCTTAAAGCTGCTGACGAAGCTTGTGCAGCATTAAAACTTTGCTGTAGATCGCGTTGCGTACTTAAAGCTGATGTTTGCGCAATTTTGTAGTTGCTGCTGCCTACGGAATTAGCCGAGCCGCCGCCACCAGAGCTTACGGTAACCAAGCCGTAGTGCGATGTGCTTTGCAGCAATGGCGGTGGCTGCGCTATAGGAGTGGCGCGTGGAAACGTCAATGGCGGCGGCGTTTGTGCGTCTATACCATAGACAAACGGATTAAAAATTGGTTCATTAAATTCATCCAATTGTTGTGCTGGTGCTGCGCTTGTAGTTTTGTGTGGCGTCATCGTCGGTGTTCGCGTCGGGGTGGTTGTGGCAAATGGTTCAAACGATTGTAGCGGCTTAACGGCAAACGCATCATCGCTCATTTTAATTGGCGTTGAGGTCCAGATTTCGCTGGACACTGGAACGTTAGGCACGACGGCTGGGTTTGGTTTAGTTGCGCCTCGATTTTGCTTGTGTTTCTTTTTTAGCGGCAGACCAACGGGCATTTTAAAAGGTGCCATAGCAAAAACATCGAGTTCATCAACGGCAGCGTTAGTTTCGACTGCATTAAGCGGCGTCAAACCAGACGATTGCATGTCGACCAACGGTAGTTGCGGCGGTGACGTCTCCGTCTCATTGCTGCTCTTGCCTTTGGAGTCGCTTGTGTCCGGTGAACCATAGTCCAACTCATCATCCAGCAGCAACGGTTTATCGCCAAATTTGTGCAAAAAATCATTGGAGTTCGGACTTAGTTCGTTGGCGTCGTTTGCTTTAAGCGTCACGCCAATGACGCCGCTGCCACCACCACTAGTCTCTGACGCTGATGCAGCTGCAGATGCTGCTGCCATGGCTGCTGCTGTGCGATCTTTCTTGCGCATACGCACCTTTACAACGATGCGCCGACTGACCTCATCCTCGTGTGTCGTCACACTCTCGCACTCTGCATGGTAGGCCGAAGAGCTACATGTTTTAACGCTCTCGCTTATGCCGTCCATGTCATGTGTTGGGCGTGTGCGAAACTTGGCATTGGCCGAGTTCATATTGTTCTCATCGAAGAAATCATCATCCTCTGCGCGCAGATCACTCGCCGAGCCAATAGAGTCTGCATCACCATCGGCTTTGCCAGATGCTGGTGCTGCAGCTGCCGCCGCTGCTGCTGCAACAATAGCAGCTACCTGTTGCTGTTGTTCGTGCTGTTGCTCAAGCGCTGCATTCACCTGTTGTGCTGCTTGCTGTGCTGCCGTGGTTGGTTTCTTTGTCGTGGACGAACGTAGTTTCTTGACAATCGGCACCTTGAGCTGTGTTTTGTCCACCTTGTGATAGGCGGCCTGCTGTATCTTGTGTATGGTGTCGGGTATGTTGCTGGTGACAATGTGTTTGAAAATGGCCTTCTTACTGCTGATGCCACTGACCACTGAAATGCCGTCGTACTCCTCGTTAAAGAATTCCGAGTCGGAATCATCAGAGGTGGGATTATCGTTGCTGCGTAGTTTCTCGTACTTATTGCGATCGTCCAACGGCAACTTAACAAAGCCACCACCGCTACCGCCAACGGCACCACCCGACAGCGTCATATTGTTGCCGGCGGTGTTATGTGCATCAGCCACGCCTCCGCCAATAATACCAACATCAGCACCACCTTCTGAATCAGTTTTAATATTATTTATGAGCGAAGTCTTCTCTTCGCTGGACACCTCCAATGTGGGTGAAAGCAGCCATTTGGATGAGGTCGACGATGTGGTACCGCATGCGGCGCCGCCGGTTGCTGTTGTTGCTGTGCCGACGTTGACATGCGAACTGTTTGACGTGGATGCAGTCGATGATATGCCCGAGTATTTAGCTGTAAATGAGATCAAGGACTTTTATGCAGTATAAAAAATGAACTTTGTTAGTGGGAGGAGGAACGTGGTGGTGGTGGTGTTGAAGGATTTCGTTTCTAAACGTTGAACATATGTATGATTATTGTTGGTGAGTTACGGATGAATAATGAATGGATGTGTTGTCTACATGGAATCTTTATGTTATAATACAATTATATTGCTGCTGGACAAATCAAATTGGTGAGTAGAGTTCTTGGAAAATTGTACTGTTTTTTTTTTAAATCAGTTTGGCCTTAATAGGCTTTAAGATTATAAAATGAATTAAATAAAAAAATTTAAGAAAAATGTCTTTAAAATAATGAACATGCCGAATTTTGAAACCCGAACTATATTTGAAAGCTTATTTTTTTTTAAGAACTAAAAAACTTAATATTTTTCGTAGTTAAAAATCAAAACGATGATTTTAAAATTATGATGTTGCTTTTGGTAGACAAACTTAAAGTGGATAGTGGTGTAAAGGAATCGATTGTTAAAGCACCTATCGATTGTCATCATTATTTATCATTATTTTGCCAAACATTTTTCCTGCAAATAACAAATGGCAAATTAATGTTTGGCAAAATATTTTTAAATAATGATGCAAATCGATAGGTGCTTTGAAAACGAACAATAAATGCCTTTACACCACTATTTTATCTCGTATCAATAAAAAGTTATGACGAAACAACGAAAAGATTCGCCCTTTTAGCATGACAAGATTTTCAATTTTTCCAAATTTCCTCGTTTTTTTTGCTATAACTTTTTATTGGTGCAAGATAAAATAGTAATGTAAAGGCATTAAATGTTTGTTTTAAAAGCATTTATAATATTTTGCCAAACATTTTTTCCTGCAAATAACAAATGGCATTAATGTTTGCAAAATATTTTTAAATAATGATGCCAATAGATAGGTGCTTTAAAAACAAAAATTGAATGCCTTCTTGCGCTAATAAAAAGTTATAGCATAAAAAGCAAAAATATTTGCGTTTTGGTCACAAAATCCGTATTTATAATTCAGTAAGTTGTCCAAATCCAAAGATATTTTATATACGTTATAATAATTGATGAATAAACCAAAATAACAGAAAAAATTGAAAAAAAAACTAAATTTTGCTAATTTTTAAAGCACTTCAAACTTTAAAATTTAATTTCCCAACATTTTTAAAAATGCACATTCGCCCCTTTGGCATGACAGTGACGATATGTCCTCTTACTACATGTTCTTTTCTGGAATCACAAAGGGTTGGCAGCATTTGTCACGTTGGACAGTCGGATACGTGATCAGGTAGGAAAATGTGGATATATAGGTGATACGACATAGGGTGTGTGATGCAAAAATGATCATGGTTAATGGTTAATAACATTCATCTAGTATACATAAAAATACCTACAAAGCAGAGGTTAAAAACAAAAGTGCTGAAATAAATAAAAATAGAAAATAAAAAAACCAAAAACTAAAAGAATTAAATATTGAAAAATCACCCAAACTCAAATGTAAGAAATAATATAAAATTAAAATATGAAAATAATAAAAAATATATATATATTTTATAAACGTTCGCAGAAATGCACACTATTCATCTTCACTAAATATTTGAGATATACGAGCAAGTTTCAGTTGTCGATAGAAAACGAAACTATTTTTCAAATCGACTATACAATTCATTTTCGTATTTACATATAGATTTTTGTGTTTTAAATTCGAATTTTTCTAAATATTTCAAATTACAAAACAACGCAAAAATAACAACGTCCATAAGACCATTAGAAAAATTAAATATGTTCTGAAAAGAACCTAAAAATCAACAGGAAAACGGCATATAACATATGTTTTAAATTCTGAAAAGGACAACAGACAAAAAAATCAACGGTTTTATGGCAGACAAAACCTGCCTGTTGTCTGTCATAGAACGAAAAGACAGATGGCAGCCTAACAGCAAGTTATAGGAAGGCGATGGAATGTAGATGCAGATATGTTGAATGTCCGGTCTGCCAAACAAACATTTCAACAAATTTTCGATTTCTAAAATCTGCCTTGGGGCTGCTACTCTGCATATAAAATAACAAAAAAAATCAATTATCTGCTTTACGATATTCAGCCGACTTCCATAACTTTCCATAAATCTGCCATGTCACATAAACATGTTTCCTGCGTAAAACCTGCTGTAGAAAGGCTGGTATTTTTTATTAAAAACTAACTACACAGAAAAAAATAATCTACGTAAATATAGCAACCGATATTAATTGCATGCATTAATCAGTCCAGCAATCAAATTCAGTAATACAGTGAAAACATTTGCTATTAGTCGTTAAATCAGCAATTGCTTTTGCTAATATGAATATATGTACATCAATGAAGCAAATTATTTAGTCGGCGAAATTTTATCAATTATATTTCGACTAATTAATTTGCTGCATTGACGTACAATTATCATATTAGCAAACGCAATTGCTGATTTAACGAATAATAGCAAATGTTTTCATTAAATTAATGAATTTCATTCCTGTACTGATTAATGTATCAATTAATATCGGTTACTATTATAACGTCGATTATTTTTTTAATGGCACATTTTTTTTCATAATTCTAACCTACAAATATATTTTGTTTCTCATGTGTGCTATTAAATGTTGACTTTTATCGGTTGGAGTAATGAGAACTCAATATCTCAAAGTAGGAAGGTGGTACTGATCGATAATGGTATTGAGTGTATACCATAGAAAATTATGCATTTTTTTTAAATATTCACATTTTAAAAATTTAAACGAATAAAAACATAATATAAACAATAGTAGAAAATAGTAAGAAAATAAATAGTAAATGTATGAGATGAAGCGCAGATCTAAAAGTATACTAAACTAAGTACAATAACAGTCAACAATTTTTAGTTTTTTTGTTTTTAAAGTTATTATTAATAATCACTTAATAACTTTTGATTTATATTTAATTATATGTATATAATATATATGTTTATTTTATACAATTTCAATTGTAAATTTATAATAAAATATTAAATTAATTTATATATAGTAATAGTAGGTAGTAGCACTGAAATTAATTTGAAAAATATTGCACAATATCAAGTATAATTTTACACATGTTTACAATAAAACAATTAAGTATACAACTGGAGGAGAGTAGAAGAAACTCGTAAATTTTACAAAGAATATATTTAATTTGAGTATTTTTTTGTTTTATTTTTGTTTTTTTTTTTTGCTGTTGATTTCGTTATTATGCTAATTGTGATTATTATAATTATAATTTCTTTATTCAGTTTGTTTCTAATTATAATTTCTATATTCATTTTGTTTAATAATAACTGTCTTTATTTCATTATAGTAATTTTTTGTTTTCAATATTATTATTTTTTAAGGTACATTTTCAATGCTTACAATTTGTTTCACTTTATTTATGTGTCAAGTAGTACGTGGGAATGCTATTGTTGTAGGAACTTTAACTGGCCGGATATAAAGAATTTTTATTGAATGCTAGGTGGAACATTAAATTAGCAAATTATTTCACAAAAGGTTTGTGCGATTATGGCTTGCGTTAAGAACGATTTTTAGGTGAAATATTAAAATTTTTTGATAGAGAAAATTTAATTTTTGTATAATTTACAGTATTTTGTATGCTGTTTTGACAAAAAAAAAACGGAAGAAAATAGATATTTATATACAAAATGCAAAATATGTTCGTAAAAGAGCTAAAAAATTATGATATTATTTATTTATCAGACATTAATATAAAGCTAACGCAATAAACTCTACCCCAGGAATATTTCGGGCATATTTCCGGCAAACAGGCAAATAAATGGAACAGGTTGCCAAATTTTGTGGAATTTTAAAGACAGATTTATCTTTGTGTTTCCCGGAAATATTCCTGTTAAATGCCAGACAATTTTTTTCGGGACGTTGTAAAATTTTAATGTCAGAATCACGGCATGTTTTAGGAATGGGCAGAAAACACAAAGCTTGTGATACAACCCCCGCCTTTGTCTGTTTGAAATATATCGAAGAAATGTTTCTAAACTGCCTATACACTGCCAAATATTTTGTCTGGGGTAATATCAGAAACACAGACAAATATTTTGGCAATTTCGAGGCAGTTTAGAAATAATTTTTCGACATATTTTAAAAGAGAAAGGCGTTTGTATCACAAGCTTTGTATTTTCTGCCCGTGCCTAAAATATGTGGTGATTCCGCCATTAAAATTTCACAAAATTTTACATCATCCCGAGACAAAATGTCTGGCATTTTTCAGGAATATTTCCGGAAAACACACAGATAAATGGAATTTATTGAGAAGTGTATAGCAGGTTGTAAAATTTTAAGGAATTTTAATGGCAGATTGACGGTTTATTTTGGAAACGGGAATGAAATAGACAGCTTGAGATACAAACTTCGCCTGTGACTGTTGGAAATATGTCGAAAAATGTTTCTTTGTTGCCTCGACCTTGCCAGAAATTTTGTCTGTGGATGCTATACTCTTCTCTAAAATATTCCATTTATCTGTGTTTTTGCCGTAAATATGCCGAACATTTTTCCAGAAATTTTGTCTTAAGAATGTTTCAACTGCCAAAAATCTCTATTGTCGGAAAAGTCCTCTTTTGTCGGAAAAGGTCTCTACTTTCGGAAAAGGTCTCCATTTTCGGAATAGGTCTCTACTGTCAAGCTCCAGATATATCGTAATATAATCTTGCGATAGCAACAAACTAATTTCCTAATAACACTTTTTACTACTCTACAAAACAAATAAAATAAAAATGTTTCCCATACATAATATCTATATAATTCTGGTTCAGATTTGGACATATTTTAAATAAAATAAAATAGCCAATAAAATGTCATGTGTTTTCAAAAATGGCAGATTACGATTTTTTAATGATAAAAAGGAACATATTTCATTGGGTGATATTAATAAAAAACGACTTAGCTCCAATATTGCAGAAAATTGTTTAAATTCTCCGTCTTTTTTTTTTTACAAATTAACCATACCTTTTTTTAATACCTTTTTTTATTAATATGACCCAATATCAAAAAGTTGGTCACTGCTTTGAATTGTGTTCCTCATAACCACGTATCATTTTTTTATCATTAATCATTAAAAAAAAATCAAAATAGTGTTGATCAAAATATCTTGAAAACTAATTGGAATATGAACATTTATATTTAACATTTTATATTAAAATTTACCTTCACAGAAAAAAATAATCGACGTAAACATAGCAACCGATATTAATTGCATGCATTAAACAGTCCAGTAATGAAATTCAGTAATACAGTAAAAACATTAGCTATTAGTCAAAAAAATGTGCCAAAGGACAACATGTACAATTGCATTGCATTAATCAGTCCAGCAATGAAATTCAGTAATACAGTGAAAACATTTGCTATTCGTCGTTAAATCAGCAATTGCGTTTGCTAATATGAATATATGTACGTAAATGCAGCAAATTAATTAGTCGGCGAAGTTTTAGCAATTATATTTGCTAACGAATAATAGCAAATGTTTTCATTGAATTACTAAATTTCATTGCTGGACTGATTAATGCATTCAATTAATATCGATTGCTATATTTACGTCGATTATTTTTTTATGTGTTAAGAACAAAATGTAAAATTCTGTATAAAGTACAATTGTAAAACTACTTTTGTAAAGTACTATAATTTTTTTATTATGAAAAGTAGTTAAAAAATAGAAAAAATATTCGCTGATGTTAGCCAAAATCAGCACTCTCGAATTATATAGAAATGATGTATGAAAATCCTATGGAAAAATCGTGTTGACTAGTATAAAATATATTTTTTATTGCTTAATAAATATGTTTTTGAAATTTATTTTTGATTTTATTTAGATTATAACAACTTTGCAGTATTTTATATATTTTTAAATGGTATTTTTTTCAAAATTGAACTGTATGATATGTGATTATATAGTTATTATCTAGATGCACAAGTAAAACACTTTGCAATGTGTCAAGTCATTGAAGAAGACATGTGTTTTGGCGAACAGTCAATAAAGTTAGTTTAAAAGAAAAATAAAAAGGTTTTTATTTTTATAAAAACGTGAAAAAAGTCATGTATGAAGCATTTGAAATGTGTTTATTTTAATTGGCATATGCTTTTTTTTTTTGCTGAATTACGTGATACTTTAAAAATTCTTTGAATAATAACATATTTTGGAATTGCGCATGTTTGGCACCTTTTAGTAAAATTTTATGAAAATTAAAACTATTAATGAATAATTTTTACGCTGGATTTTTCGCTCGGAAATAAATTTTGTACGAATGATAATTTTATTTCAGTACAATTTTTTATTTATTTTTTTGATGAAAATTTATTTTCATCATCAATGAAGGATTATTTCGATGAGGAGAATGATTTCAATCATTGAGCGATTTATTTATTTTAAGCAATGATGAAAAAAATGATATTTATCAATAGAGAGTAAAAAAAAGCACATCTTTAGTGGATGATATAAATTGAGTGATAAGAAAAAAACAAACAAAAAATGAATAATAATTACACTAGACAACAAATGGAAACCTTTTTTAATTATCCCCGATCTCAGTATGATTTTCCGATGGATTTCAAGATTCTAATCACGACCTCATACTCAGTTTTTTAGATTGCCTCAAGTTTTTCAGTTATTACGTAATACATTTTACAGACTTGAGTTATCGATCCAATTTCTTTTATATTCCTCTGAGAATACTTCAGCTAATATTTTGAAATAAACTTCATGAAATTCGGATTAATCTGACCGAAGTTATGATCAGTCAAACACAAAAAATATTGATATGGAGGTGTACCTATTATTTATTGCATAAGATATTAAGTTTTCATAATTCAATAAAATTATATATTATATGTGAAACTAGATCCATAATTCTACGATTCCTCTTACTTTGTTTTTGCAAATCACTCTTTATGTACTTTTATTTAATTATGAAAATCATAGATGCTATGCAACAAATAATAGGTACACCTTAAAATTCATATTTTTTGAGTTTGACTGGTTATAACTTTGGTCAGATCAATCCGAATTTAATGTTGTTTATTTCAAAATATTGCTGAAGTATTCTAAATAGAATACAAGAGATATGTGCTTGAAAACTCAAATCTGTGAATTTCCATATATTTGTTTTACGTAATAACTCAAAAACTTGAGGCAATATGAAAAAACTGAGTAAAAGGTAGTGATTAAAATCTAGATTCCATTTTGTTTTGTTGTGCTGTGTTATTTTATCCCATAATTCATAAACTTTTTTATAGTCTCTATCTAGCGTATTAAACCATTTATTTATTCAAAGTGCACCAAAATATTTAGCTTTCGATTTAATAATGGTTTTTGAAAAATTAAAGATCTTTAATTTTGGATCTGCTTCAGCACGTCTGTATTTTTAGGACAAACTGTGTTACTGATATAACTTTTAAAATAAATATTTAGTTTCTACATTTAAACACCCAGATGTTGTGAGGCAAAAGTTCATCAGACCCCCAATGACCATAAAATCGTTATCAAATCGGAAAATATATATATTTTTTTGTTTGTTGTTGATGCACAGTGTAAAATAATAACTATATTTATTTTTCGATTTGAAACGCACCAAATAACTGAATTCGACTGCAAATTGCGAGTAACTCGGACGTGATGATGCAAAATTTGCTTTATATACAAGAGCACTGATCCAGAATTATTCAATTTAATCAAAGAAAGAATGCTGTAATATATTGCACACTTTAATATTTATATATCGTCGGTGATACTGCAAAACCGTCAATATACATTTTCGAATACCTCTTACAAAATGAATTTTACAGAAGAAACAAAACTATTTTGAGTCTCAATTCTGCACTTATTTGATACACCCAGAATAAAATTCCCTCAAATTCCTCAAATTAAAATTGGTCAATAGGACAATTTTTGATTTAATAGTATACAAAAAATAAATCTTTTCATATAAACTCAATAGCAATGTCATAGTATTTTCTGGTATTTTCCGATTAAAATAATAATTTATCCTATTGACTATTTTTAATAGTAAAAAAACTATTGTTTATATAGTATTTTTTCAGGGTGTACAAAATGTCATAACATATAATGACGTTTATCTCATTATAGAATTTTAAAAATGTACAATCTAACGCGATTTCCTCTGATGTCGCAGTAAACAACAATTTGTAGAGTAGTGTTTTTTTTTTGTTTAAAAAGCAGATTATACGAATTTTATTCACATAATTAATTGAAATTTGAGTGCATAAATATTATGTAGTATATACAATGTATGATAGAAATGAGAGCTAATATTTACTAATAGACTATAATATATAGAAGCAGTATTAAAATTTAATAATGTTGTTAAAATTTACAAAACGGAAAGAAATTTGTTAAAAGAAAAGTTTGATTATTTTTTTTTGTTAGCGCCGACCACAACCAAATGTTAACGCCTTCACCAAATAGCAGTGTTTTTTATTTTTATTTTTTTATTACGATTTATTTTTATTAATAACTAATACTAAAGACAATATATTTGTTTATAATTTGTACAACTAACTACATGTTTATATGTCAATTCAGAGCAATTTTTTTCAAAACGTTGCTGTGGGGGGTACAACTCACTAACTACATTTTAAAATTATATTAAATAATAGATTTACTTTTGTCAATATTGGTATTAATTGAAAGGTATATTTCCAAAATTATGGTATTTGAACTTTTCCAACTGGAGATCAAGGCATTATTTAACGAGCAAATTTAGATAGAATATTTCATTATCAGACATTTATGTGAGAGAATTTTTTCTCCCCAAGAATACTCATATTTTGTTAGTTTTTTGAGTTCATAAGATTCACAATATTAGCAAAGAACAATCAAGAAGCAATATTCATCAAATTGAAACAGCTATTATTCTATATTTTGACATAAAATATAAAAAAAGAACGCTAAATTTATATCTGATATCATTTAAGTGTTTAGAGACTAATAATACAATTTGAATCCTTCATAAATATTCCTTGTGATATTTTTATACAGAGTGTTTGGTTCAGCGATGTCAATAATTCAGGGTATCATTTTATGACAAAAAAAAAAAAACAACAAAATGTAAAATTAAATTATGTCCTATTTTGCACCCTGTTTGAGATACAGGGTGTTAAGTAAATGCATATTACTGACATAACCTAGTAAAGAAAATTGGTTATAAAGTATAATATGTTGATAAATGAATTTTTAACTCGTGTTTAATAAAATCAAATAACCTTTCCAATGATATATTACATATTCGAATCCCATGATTTCTTCCTTTTCTAACACGTATGTAAATTTGAAATTTACAAAAATAAAAATTCAAAATTATACTTTGTCATTGATTTTCTCAAAATTTCGTTATCAATCCATTTTATTTATTTTATTCTAATTTATAATGAGTATTTTTCAACCAATACCAGTGATTTTTACTTGACAAGAAATACTGCAGAAATAATTAAACAGTGGCGGGTCTTGTGATTTGATAGTTGAAATTTAAAAAAAATTATGTTTGGAAATATGATCAAAACATATGTTATATGCGCTAAACTGATAATGATTATAATTTAAATAAATTTTTAACATTATTTCTCAATTATATCGATTTTTATTTAAATTTCAGCCACCAAATTACAAGATCCGCCACTGTATAACTATTCTACAGCATAACTTACCAGTTTAAAATCACTGTAATTGGTTAGAAAGTATTGGGAATTAACATGGCTATCATTATAAATTACAAAAAAAAAATGGGGTGATCGATAACGAAATTTTGAGAAATTCAATGGCAAATCAAAAATTTTAATTTTTATTTTTGTAAATTTCAACTTTACGTACGTTTAAAAAATGAAGAAATCATGGGGTTGGAAGATGTGATATATCATTAGAAAGGTTATATGATTTTATTAAACATGAGTTAAAAATTGTTCTTCATTTATCACCATATTATACTTTATAACCAATTTTCTTGACTAGGTTATGTCAGTAATATGCATTTACTAAACACCCTGTATCTCAAACTGGGTGCAAAATAGGACATATTTTTATTTAACATTTTCCTTTTTTTATGTCATAGAATAATCCCCTGAATTATTGACATCGATGAACCAAACACTCTGTATAGTATTTACTAAACACCCTGTATCTCAAACTGGGTGCAAAATAGGACATATTTTTATTTAACATTTTCCTTTTTTTATGTCATAGAATAATCCCCTGAATTATTGACATCGATGAACCAAACACTCTGTATAGTAACCAATTTTCTTGCTAGGTCATGTCAGTAATATGCATTTACTAAACACCCTGTATCTCAAACTAGGTGAAAAATAGGACATCATTTTATTTTACATTTTCTTATTTTTTTAAGTCATAGAATGATCACCTGAATTATTGACATCGATGAACCAAACACTCTGTATAATAGTTGCAGCAATATGACCGATTAATACAATATAACCGTAGGGATCCTTGCAGTGAATTCTCAACTAGTAACATAAATCTTTCTTGAAATGGCAAACCCTACTGAAGAGAAATGTCAAAAGAGCGGCAAGAAATATGGCGTCGTTTGCTGTCCCTGCCGCTCTACTTTTGTAGCGTCCTGTTGAAAATTCGATATAAGTCTTTGTATAAAATAAATTTTCCAGAACCAAAAATTGACCATTTTATGAAAATTTTTGAAATAATATATATTATGAGGTTAAAAAATTACTAATAAAGGAGGATGTGGATGTATAAAATATCAAAAAGTGATTCCCACGAACATCGATTATAATATAATTAATATAGTCTCTAAATCTTTTCAGAACAAAAAAAAATCTGTTTTATGTCAATATATAGAATACTTTCTGTTTTTTGTGTGCAATAGGTCTGTATTTCAAAACGAAAATTTGACCTCAAAATATCGTCACACAAATTTTGATTTCATGTTACTTGACTTTTAAAACTTTGAAATTTATTTAAAATTACGTCAGATAGTCTTTTGTTTCGAAATACAGACAGGGTATAAAAAACAGAAAATATTCTATATATCACTTTCAAAATTATTTTTTACCAAATTATTTAAAAAGACGAACATTTTATTATCAGTTGTT
Organism: Dryomyza anilis; assembly: GCA_951804985.1. Classification (NCBI taxonomy): domain Eukaryota; kingdom Metazoa; phylum Arthropoda; class Insecta; order Diptera; family Dryomyzidae; genus Dryomyza; species Dryomyza anilis. Next base: position 20,627,919 of record OX638131.1, read on the forward strand.
TCAGTAAATATATAACAATTTATTGAGGGAATTCTTTTTTTTTTATAACTTTTGTAATAAATGTTTTCTAGAAAAAGAATCCTTTTGAGAGAGAATTGACGAGGATTTTCAAAAAATCTTTGTCAATTTATTTACGATTGACTAAAATTTTACAGATAATCTATTCAATCGTAAACAAATTATTTGGACTACTCGAAATATTATGTTGCAAAGTTCAATACTTTTGAACGGAGACATTTTATTATTATTTGGGCTGAATCTATGGGAAAAAATACTAAATAAATACCAAACTGTAGTGGAAGACTTGTAGAAAATGTATTAATTTAAATATTAACCCAAACTTTAAATTTTTTTTTGTAATATATGTAGTTTATGAATTATACCCCCACAACGACGTTATTTAATCAAATTTAATGCAGATTGCAAACAGGTGTGTGTGTGTGTTAACAGCAAACATTTTACAATTCTTAAAATACATAAATATATTATTTTATTGTGCTACTAATTTGAGCCACTCTGGCAAGAGCCACAACACAAGAGTTATCTCGATCGCTAGTATAATGTATAATAATAAAGCAATTTGCTAACCAATAGAAATAGTAGTATATAATAGTAGTAGGTAGTTGTATAGAGTACTTAGTACCATAGAGAGTAAAATTTGTTCATGCTTTACCTCCAGTTTTGCGCAGCGAGGTGGCCTTCTCACGCAGTCCGGGTGGTAGACTGAATGGCGCCGAACCAAATGGATCCTCTGACATGTGTGGTGAAATATTGGCCACTGGTGGCATAGACAAAACAGCGGACGTTGGTGGAGGAACGGCGACGGCAGCGGAGGCGACGGCAACAGCTGTACCAGCGGCAGCAGTTGAAAGCACAGAGTTATTGCCCTCAGTGGGTGTAAGTGTTGAAGTGGTGGAAGCTGATTTTGCAGTTATACCTAAATAAAACAGCAAAATTATTCAATTTAAAATATTTGTTTTATATTTTACTTAGCTATAGAATTAAAACTAATACTAAACAAAATATTTGGCAGTTTACTGGCAGCATAAATCAGTTTTCTGGTAGATTTTACAAAGAGCACAGCATGCAGTTTGTTTTCATCAAAATCAACAAACTCGCTAAAGCAGATATCACGCAGGCAAGCGACATGTTTACAAATCAATACGTGTTATGGCATATTTATGGTATATTTTTGGAATACTAATTGAAACAGGCTGCCTTGAAGCAGGTTTTCCATAAAAAATCGGAAGACAGTTGTCAAAAAATTGATTTTTTTGTAATATTCAAAATAGCTGCCATACGGCATATTTTAGAAATGGCTAGGCAGCCTGCTTTACACATTCAACCAAATATTTTTCAGTTTTCTAGCAGAATATATCTGTTTACTTGCAGATTTACAAAGAACACAGCATATAGTTTGTTTTTCATCAAAAACATCAACCTTCCTACAACAGATTTCACGCAGACAGGCGGCATGTTTAAAAATGTGTACGAGTCATGGCACATTTTTGAATATTTTTGGAATACTATTTGAAACAGGCTGCATTGATGCAGGTTTTCGGTAGAATATCGAAAGACAGTTTTCAATTGGTTTGTTTTCTTTTATAATATTCAGAATAGCTGCCACACGACAGATTTTAGGAATGACAAGACCGCCTGCTTCACACATTCGACAGCATACAACAATTTTATATGAGGACTATTTGAAAAATATTCTCCACTGCAGCTCTTTCAAATACACCTCCTATAATCTGGCGTTATGCTGCGAATTTGTTCTAGGGCAGAAAACAGGCAGATTTTGATACAAACTCCTCATTTGTCTGCCGAAAACCTGCCATAAATCTGTTGTCTTTCAGAAAGCTGCTGTGTTAACTACCTGTCGTATGATTTATCTTGAGAATCAACTATAATTTAAAATTCTTAAAAATTGGTTTACAAAAATCCATGACTGCGATGCAACAATACAAAACAACGTTTTTCAAACAAATTAAAATCATTGAAGTAAGAAGAAAACGCTTTAAATTCAATGAAAATCAAATTTTTGTACGGAGACATAAAATTCATCGAATTGGAATTCGATCGAAAGTCGAAACATGACCGTTAACATTTTAAATGTATTTTAATATATTTGACTTACTTCCTTGACTGCCGCGCTGACGTATTTTATCAAATTCCACCTCGAAAATATGATCCTCAGTCATCTGACTGAACGGCTGCTCTTCGAAGGGGTTCCAAGCGTCGACGCGACGCTCCAACGAACCGGTGACGCGTGACAGTTCGCTATTCGAAATGGACGATGTGAGCGGCGATTGCGACGTACAACAGTTGGGCTGCAGAAAAAGCGTTGGATTGGAGCCGCCAAAAGTGGTGGCTGTAATGTGGGCGACAGTGGCGCTGTCAATAGCTGTTGTGGTGGTGTTGTTGGTGCCGTTATTATTGCTGCCGCTGCGACTCTTTACGGACTGATCGTAAGGCGCTAGGAATTGGGATGTTTCATTGGCAAAGGTTCTAAATGAAGAAAGAGCGTGAAAATAACGCGATAAACAGCAAAAGATGATGGCAAACAAAAAGTTTAAAAATCAAAAGTAAAGTAGAAAGAGAGACAGAAAATAGAATAGAGAGAGAAAAAAAAACAACAGAGCATGAAATGTAGTTAAATGAGTTCAAAATTTTTGAAAATAATCTAAAAATTAAAAGCATTTTTTTGTTTGTTAATGATTTCTATAATTTTTATGATTGTTGTGTGTTGTGTTAAATTGTTTTATTTAATCGCTTTGCGGTTCATCATTTTCAAAATCTGCTTTAGGCGTCCTTTGAACCGCATGTCGTCAGTTACATCGCATAACAAAAAGAAACAAAAAGCGTAGAGAAAAAGAGACACAAAGACAGACACAAATCGACACAAAAAATGTTTTTTTGTTTTTGGTTTTTGTTTGTACAGCAATAGGTTTTGTAAGCTTACTTATTAAATGCCGATGTATCGCTGACATTGCGTCGATGTCCGACGTTGTTAATATTGTTGACACCAGCACCGCCGCCCACAGCAAGTGTTTTAGGTGGTGACAGCATTAGTTTTGTTGGTGTACCAGCTGTTGTAGCAACACCGGAGACAGTAGCAGCGGCGGCGACTACTGCTGCTTCGTGTGTTGTGCTTGCTGATCCTGCTCCTGCGACAACATCAACGGCTGTCAATGCATCAACAACAGCAGACGACAATGGTGGTGGTGGTGCTGCTGCAGCTTCACTAAACGGATCTGGATAAGCAGTAGACTCGAAAAGACTGTTTAGCACTTCAGGTGGTGCTGAGGGCAAAACAGTGTTAGGTGCAACAACAACAGTTGCAATATTTGTTGTTGGTATGGCGCCCACACCGGCGACGATAACTGCAGCTGGTGTAGTTGGTAAAACGACTGCTGCCGGTGTTGAAGCAGTTGTTATTGATGCTGGCGCAGGCAACGGTGCTACGCTCATTGTGTCAAAATTAGCTTGAAATTGTTCGACAACCGGCTGTTGTTGCGGCTGTGGCGAAGTGATCATGTTGCGCGGCGAAGGACTTGGTGGCAAGCCCAAAGCTAATGTGTGCGTGCCATGTGGCATCGCGGAAGAACCTTTGGGACGTTGTCGTGGTGCGACACTGGTGCCCGCCTCAATAATGGAGACATTTTGTGGCTTTGCTTTGGCAGCCGCAGCGGCGGCGGACAAGCGTTTGGTTTCCGATTCAAAAGCTGGAGTGGGCAGTTGCTCAATATTTGGAATGGGTAATTTCTGCAAAAAAAAAAAAAATATTTATATATTTTTAATAATTTTAAATTTTAATAATAACAATTAATATATTTTAATTATAATTTTATTATTTAATTTGTTGATTTTTGTTTATTTATATATTTTTTGTTTTGTTTGCGTTTATTCAAAATATTAAAAGGATTTACTTGAATATAGTTTTATTAATTAATTATTGTTCTTTTTTTTATATATATATGTTTAAATTTTTTTTTTTAGTATTTTGTTAGTTTTACTATCAAAATATTTTTATTCATTTATTTATTATTTATTTTTTTTATGATTTCTTCATTTTTTAACGTTTATTTTAAACAAAATGGACAAAGCTTAGTGTTATATGATTTTCTTATTATTTTATCTTTTGTTTTAGTTTCAAATTTTGTGTTTTTGATTTTTTTTTTAAGTTTTAGTGATTTATTTGGTTAACATTTTTTGATTGTTTTTGATTTTGTTTTTACATTTGCTTTTGTGTTTTTGTTATTTCTTTTCTTATATCTTTTATGGTTGCTTTTCTTTTTTCTTTTCAGAAATATTTCGTATTTGTTTTTTATTTTAGATTTTTCACCTCTTTTTTTTAATTTTAGCTATGTATTTCGTTTAATCTTGTTAATGATTATAACTTTGATTTGATTATTTTGTGTTTTTATTTTTTGTATTCTTTTTTGTTTTTTTTTTGCTTGTATTTTTATTTTTTGTAATTTGTTTTTAATTTTAATTTGGTTTGGATTTTTTTTTTTAATTTTTTATTTTGTTTTCATTTTTTTATTTTGTTTGTATTTTTTATTTTGTTTGTATTTTTCATTTTGTTTGTATTTTTTTATTTTGTTTTACAATTTTATTTTTTTTTTAAATATTTTGAACTTTTATTGATTTACTTTCGTTTTTAGTTAGAGTTAAAAAATATGGATTGAGTTTTTAATTTTTTTTGTAAGTGGATTGTTTTACATTTGCTTTTGTGTTTTTGCTATTATTTCTATTGTTATTGCCCTTATATTTTTTGGTTTTTGGGTAATAATATGTATTTGTTTTTTTTTTATTTTTTTATTTTTGATTTTTAGTTTGTTGCCTATTACGTTTGCTTATGTTTTTTTATCATATTTTTTAATTTGATTTAAGTGTTTTTGTTTCAGATGTTGTGATTTTTATCTTTTTTCGTTTCTTTTTTATTAGTTTTTATTTTATTTTTTTTTATTTTTGATTATTCTGATTTCTTTTTATTTTTGATTACGTTTTTATTTTAGATGATTAGTGTCTTTACTTTTTTTGTGTTCTTATTTTAGTTTTTGGTTTTCTGTTTTTTTTCTTCTATTTTTATTTTGTTTTATAATTTTATAACAATATAACCAAACAAAAATAAAAAAATATTATAAAAACAAAAAACAAACGCAATACCAAAATTTAAAGAAAAAAATGTGAAAAATTAAAAACAAATAAAGATTATTACTTATAAACAAAAGAAAAAAAAATGTTTTTTTATTTTTTTTTTTTGCGTTTGTTATGTTTTTTTTATCATATTTTTATTTTGATTTTAATGTTTTTGTTTCAGATGTTGTGTTTTTGATTTTTTTAGTTTTTTTTTTAATTACAGTTTTTCTTTTAATTTTTGTTTTCGTTTTTTTGTTTTTGTTATAGTGTTTTTGTTTTTATTTTTGATTATTCTGATTTCTTTTTGTTTTTGCTTACGTTTTTATTTTATATGTTAAGTTTTTTAATTATATTGTGTTCTTATTTTAGTTTTTTTTTTGCTTCGATATTTTTTTATTTAATTTTAGAATTTTATAATTTTTTGATTTTTTTAAGTTTCCGATTTATCTTTGAAGTTTGATTGTTTTTTATATTTGATTTAGTGTTTTTGTTGTTATTTCTTTTGTTTATGAGTAATAATCATTATATGTTATTGATTGCGTTTGCTTTTATAATTTTTGTATTTTTGTTTGGGTGTTGTTTTATTTTTAATTATTCTTAAACGTTTTCAAAGTTGACTTTACTGAATATTTTTTGTTTCGAATATATTTTTGATTTAGTTTAGTTGATTTCTGTTTTTTTATATTGTTTTTATTATGTTTGTTTTAGATTTTGTTTTGGAGTTTACATTAAATTTGGATTTTTTGGACTGATTTTTTTTTTTTGCTGATTTATAAATTTACTAATTTTTATTTTGTGTGTATTTTTATTGACTTTTCTTAATATTACTTGAATTCTTTAATGATTTAAATTGATGTATCTATTGTTCAAGTTTATGTTTATTGTTTGTCTTCATCATTAACATTGTTTACCACTTACGTGCAGATTTTGTACTGGATTCTCCTTGCCCACCAGTCGAAAGGCAATTTCGCAAACTTGAAAAATACTCGGTCTCTTCTCCATGTCCGGCTCGAGCATGTATTTGATCAGCTGATGCATGCCCTTCGTGTACTTGGAATTGTCCGGTATGGAGAATGCGCCATTCTGTATGGCCAACGTACTCTCGCCAAATGGCAAATTGAAGAAACACAATTTGTACAGCAAACAGCCCAACGCCCAAATGTCTGCCTTTGTGGTAATATTACGACCGCTATACAGATCAACCATTTCAGGTGCACGATACGACAGCGTCGTATACTTTTGTATCTCCTCCTCGACCACGGTAACACCATGCTGTTGTGGATTTAGAATCTTGGCGGTGGCCGAACCAAAATCGCACAGCACAAAGTTGCCCGCATCAGTTTGCAGTATATTCTCCACCTTCAAGTCACGATGTATGATGGGTGTTTGACAGTAGTGCAAGCGTGAGACTGCCTCGGAAATATCACAGAATATTGTGAGGACCTCTTGTTCGGTGAAGCCAACCTGAAGGCTGTTTGAATGCATTAATAAATTAAAATGTTAATTAGATACTCTCTCGCTCGATTGTAATAATGTTGTAACAACCTACCGTGCATTCATCATGGCCAGCATGTGATGCTTGCAGTAGGGCATCAGCAATAACACCTCACAGACCCCATTCCCGGTGTGTGTAATACTTGAGTCAACATAACCAATTATATTTTTGTGTCCGCTTAGATTGCTCTGCACAGATGAAAGAAAAAAAAAAGAAAGAATGAATCAATGGAAGTATGAAAGACATGAAGAAAGGCAACGGCATTAATAAAAGAATAGCAATAATGTAAAAGTGCATAATGTGACTCAGGCTACATGGAGATAATCTAATTTTGTTTGTAAATTATAAATATGACTAGGGCTATTTCTTTGAAATATCGATAGTCATAAATAGTAATCGCTGCATTTGTATATAAAAAATATATAAATAAAAAAAAATCAAATTAAAACTTGTATTCGATTGAAATATATTTATTTGATATTGAAAAATCGAATTGTGGCCAGATTTTTACTATCGTGGGATCCGATAATTTCAAATCGGATTTCCAAATATATACGTTTTGTTTATATTTTGAAATCCATTTATTTTATTGAAAAATCGACTTCAAAATTATTTGATTAAAATTATTCAGACACCGAGAATATTAATGTAGTCAATTTTAATGTATTTTTGTATTTATTTTGAGAAATAATTTTACACTAATTACTTTTTATTAAGTGCATTTGTATTTTTAGACTCATTTTACTACACAATGTACTAGAAACTTGTTTAAATTTATTTATTTTATTTATTTAATTTAGCAATTTAATGCCTTGGCCTGAATGAAAAGGCCAAATTGATTATACATACTTTTACAAGTATTTTTAACAATGCTTTTTTAGATCATACATAACGTAGCAACATATTTATGAAATTTAAATAAAAAATGTAGTAAAACTAATTGAGTATATAGTAATTTTTGACATTTTTCATACAATTCAATATATACATAATGTAGTAAAAATAAATATAGATGTAGTAATTTTTCTACATATTTCAAGACATTTAAAAATAATACAAAATGTAGTTATTTTACAAATATACTCAAATTTTATACACTAATGCAGCAAATACTTTTATATTTATTTGATATATGAGTGAAAAATTGTCAACCGTACCCGCTGCAAAAATTTTGTGTTTCCGATTTGAATAAAATTTTGTGAACTTGCAATATAAGTGGACTTCATTAAAAGCTTTTAAGGGGAATGGGCTAGTATGCCGGGTGGTCGAGATATTGGGGTCCAAATATGGAAAATTTGACCACGTAGACTTGTATTGAATTATTTATAACTTCTATAAGAGTGGCTCAATTGTAAACGACTATAACTGCTTTAGAAAGTATTTTTCATGAGCTTTACAATAAAAATATTTATTTTGGTTAATTTATTTTTTTTAACCAACATTTTTATAATCGAAATAAAAATGCATCTATTCAAGAAAATCAATTAAAATAATTTACCAAAAACTAAAATTCATCTAAATATTTCAATTTAAATTAAAAAAATATATATTCTCTCTGTGCATTTGCAGCCTACTTACCGCTATTTGTATTTCCCGCTTTGCCACATTCAAATCGTGCTCGTTGTTCACATACATTCGCTTAAGCGCATACTTGACGTTGCCTGTGTTGGCTCTGGCCAAAAAGACCATCGCAAAGCCACCTGCGGAAGAAAAGTAATAACATGAGAAGTAGTCAGACTTTGCGTTTAATATAATAAAAACAACAACAAAAAGCAAAATATGCAACACTATTGCAGAATAATTAAATTTTTCACTTTATTCGTAGTTTATTTTTAGTTATTTTTCCATCATTGCACATAGTAGGTACCTAATTGCATTTGAAAAAGTTCATGCTAACTGAATGGGTTATATTTTCAATTGGAAAACTGCATATATTAATTGTATTATTACACAAGTGGCAGCAAATACTAATGAAGAACATATTTAATTAGTTACGTTATAAAATCTATTAATAATTTATGACAACCATGGCATTGATGGATACATTAAGCGGCTATATTTGTTTTAGATCCTTTAATATGATTTTTACATGATTGTAGCGTTGCTAGCTCAGTGGTTAGTGCATTGGACTGCAAGCCGAAAGGTCCTATGCTCAAAACTGCGCTGAGACTAACATAATATCTTTTTTTATAGAAAAGATTTCTCTATATCGCACTAATTCTCGGCAATTAATAGCAAACCTACGAAAGTAAATAATTGACTATAAAAATTCTCACCCCGCATTCGGCATTAAACAGTATATCCCATCACTTTGAGTACAAATATAACACACACAGCTCAAATGGTGAGATTGCTCGGGCTATGTTTTTCAGAGCTTATTGCGGAAATAAAAAAAATTTGCCTTTCGGTTTAAATAACAGTTGATTCGGTTGTGCTAACAAATGATTCGGTTGTGCTAACAGTTGATTCGGTTGTGGTAACTGTTGATTCGATTTAGTATTTTCAACAACATCTTGATACTGTTATGGCAATGGTGATCATGACTTCCAAGATTGTTTCCATTTATTTGTGACATTTAATTCCGGTGTTTATGCACAATGCAAACATGCGGTAGTATTCCCCGTCGATTAAAAAAATAATTTCGATGTAGTTTCCCATAGTTTCTGAACTATCAAGTTTTAAAGATCAATTGCTGATTTTTCTTCCAACAAAATTGCATTTGCCTCATTGCTTTAATTTCATATTTTGCTTGTTATAATTTCCTATCAGAAATAGTGTGTCAGAAAACCAATTTCGTATGGATAAAAATCGGCAATTGAACTTTAAAACTTGATAGTTCAGAAACTATGGGAGACTCCATCGAATTTTTTTTTAATCGACGGGGAATACTCCAGGGTTTCAAAACAAGATTGTTTTTGATTTTTAAAATAGTGGGGCGTATACGTAACAGTGATTTGAAAAATATTTTCAACTTTTTCTAAGTTAAATGTATTTTATTTTTTTTAATTGTTATTTTTATTTGAATGCGTGATTATAAAGCTTATATAAACCATTAGTTTCATTAAAATATGTTCATTAGTTACAGAGATATAAATAATTATCTAATAAAGTACTTTGATGTTTCGATTCGCATAACTTTGTTGGAGTTGAGAAATCAAAAAAAAAAGAACTAAGTACACAGTTATTTTTTATTTTTCGGTCACTACCCAGCTGCATTGACGACAAGGTCATCAATGATGAATCGAGGACAATAGAAAATTTGTCATTGATGAATATGTCTACTACAATTTCATAAATGACATTGAATTAAAGACGTCATACATCACGCATGAATTTGTATGAAAATGTCATCAATGCCTTGCAGGGTGAAAATGCTATCGGTCATCGATGTTTCTGCCGGACATAGGGGAATCATTGAGGAATCATTGGTGACATTTCCTGCTGGGTTTCGATCCACAAAATTTCGTCAAAATCGGAAGACATTGTGCCAAGATTGATATTTCTGACGTGGAATGACCCAGTAACATATTTTATAACGAAAGTAGGTTACAACAACAACAAAAAACTTTGTTTCATTCAATCTCATGTGAAATGATGACTTTTCTGCGTACAGAATTATAAATCATTTCTAGAAGTATTCTGACCCCTGAACTTTGAGAATTTTTAATACTTTTTTTTTTTTTCAAACAATTAAATGTCAACACAATTTCTTTTTGATGTTATTCAAGTTATCGATTATTGTCTACATGAGTGTGACATCATGAAAACTCAGAAATGCAACTTGACGTAGTTTTGAATAAGTTCTATAAAGTTCAAATGCTGTTCGTCACATATCAGGTTACATAAATAAATGCAAAGGTTATATCGATTTTAGGTAAGTTGCATGTTGAACTTTTGTATAGGCTAAGAACAGGCAATATACGTTGGAGGCTGATATATTTTGAGTAACCCTATAAAAAATCAAAAGTATTTTTGTTTAAAAAATAAAATTTCCCCGAAAAGGGTATTTGAATATTCAGTAAAATATTAATTTTTATAATATAAGAGTAAAAATTAATTAATTATTATTATGAAAGAACAACTTTAAACGTTTCAAACCATACTTTAAGTTCGACATATCTATTTTGAAGACATAGTTCTTTTCCAAAAGCGCAATTTAACAAAAATTGGTCAATTTAATAGAAATAAATCTATTAACCAAAAACGTATACACATAAAAATGTCAGTTCATAAAAATGTTAGAATGTTGTAGCAACCAAAGTGGAAATATTTAAACTAATAGTTTGGTTATTGGGTCAGAGGTTAAGACATAGCGAAAGTTTAAGCACGTTTTAATAGCTTACATATGGTTTTTTCTTTTTGATTTTTTTGTTCTTAGTTCAGATTTCTTTTGCTCTTTTGTTTTAGTTTACTTGCTGTTTACTGTTGCGTTCTACGCTGGATTTAGCTCATTGTTAATAGCTTAAAACGTTATATTTCTCGCAAACAGTAATGGATCGAAAAGAAAAAAACAAAGATTTAAAGTACAACATTTACACTGACTCACAAAGCCCTCAGTTGTGGTTTAAAATGTGGTTTTAAGCATTCAGTCTTACGAACAGGTAGAGTAATTCAATGAACTTGAAAAAATATATATTTAGTTGCTGTTTTGAATAAACACATTGAGTGCTTAAAATAGCTTCTGTATCAACAACAACAACAAACAAAAAAACAAAATAAATATATACCCCACACACAAAGTTATCGAGTTGATAAGCAACGAAATTATTGTTATTTATATACACTGAACTAAACAATTTTCACTATACAATTAAAAGAGCAAATTTTCAATTAAAATTAATGTACTTATTTAAATATTAACATTTTTGTACCAATTATTGAATTTCAAATTTCATAAAATTCCCCTAGAATTATGCAGCATTTAAGCATTAAAATTAATAAAGTTTGTGCTCGTTGTCACCCTGTCCGCTCAAATTGTATAATTCCACTACTATTTTTCAGCGATTGAATGTAATAATTATAACAAATTCAGACAGATCGTGCCCGTTTGTAAATATTATACAAAATATATTTATTAAATGACATTAATTACATAAGCAACAATAATATAATATTAATAAATAAGAATTAAATATAAAATACTAAATAAAATAATATAAACAAATTAATTTATTAACTTTTATACACAAATTAATTTTAATTAAATATAAAATTAAAATAATATAGTATATTAAAGGGTTTTTCAATAAGAGCGCCACAAAAGTTTTTTTTCAAGGGTTTTTCAACAGGGACGCTACAAAAGTAGAGCGACAAGGACAGCAAACGACGCCATATTTCTTGTCGCGAGCCAACAATGAGTCGAAATTATTAAAATTTACTACCGAAATTCAAATTCGTATATTTTTCCATCATGAAATGGCAAACCTTACTGAAGAGAAATGACAAAAGAACGGCAAGAAATATGGCGTCGTTTGCTGTCCCTGTCGGTCTACTTTTGTAGCGGCCCTGTTGAAATACCCTTTAATTTTTAAAATCATAAATTTAGTTAAAAATGCATAAAAATTTAATTGAAAAAACAAATTTTAAATTGAAATAAATGTACTTATTTAAATATTAACTTCCCCTAGAAGTATGCAGCATTTAAACATTAAACTTAATAAAGTTTGTGCTCGTTGTCACCCTGTCCGCTCAAATTCTATAATTCCACTCCTGTTTTTCGGAAATTGAATGTAATAATTATAACAAATGCAGACAGATCGAGCCCGTTTGTAAATATTATACAAAATATAATTATTCAATAAAATTTTTCAGAGATTGAATGTATAATATAAATATAAATATAATAAATAAAAATTAAATAAAAAAATACTATATAAATAACATAAAAATAATATAAACAAATTAATTTATAAAACTTTTTTGCACAAATTAATTTATATTCAATATAAAATTTAAATGTTAACTACTATTTTTTTTAAATTATTTAATCAAAAATAGATTTAGTTAAAAATGCATAAAAATTAATAAATATTTAAAATTAATGGATCGTTAATCTTTGACTTTTATACCTAAATTAAGAACAATTTAATTTAATTAGCACAGTGTATGCATAAAAACCTAGTGGGTGGTTGGTTGATTGGTTGGTGGAGGTTTTTCAAAATAAAATGCATATATTATACATGTTGTCGTAGTTAAGAAATTGAATAAACATTCTGTACAACAAGTAGCTTACATATTGTTTTTATTAAATAGTTTTATTTAAATTGTCTGCAGCCTTCAGCATTGATTGACATGTAACTATTTTATTTTCTGTTCTACATACATCCCAGTAGAAGTTATTTTGAAATGATTATTTCTTTTTATTTCTTAGAAAAATATTATTTATTTAATTGGGTTTTTAGTGAAATTTGTATTATTTGAGAAAAGCGTAGTCTCAACAAATTTGTATAGACCATTTAATGTATTTCAAAATCATATTAATGAAAGTTTGTACATTCTTGATCAGCATGACCTCATGAGTCGATTTGAGTACAAATATAACACGCATAGCTCCAATGGGGAGAGAATTCGCCCCAAGTTCCTCAGAACTGTAGCGCCAGACTATTATTAAAATCTTGGTTGAAGTATAAATAGGTTAGTTCATCTAGACAGATAGTGTATGCCAACTTATGTTGAGAACTAATGTTGAGAATGTCAAGAAAAAATATTGAAAATAAAACAATTAATTCTCATTCTAAAATTTATATAAAAGTTATGCTTTTTGCACTTAATTTTCGCTATTTCATTAAAATTTCACTGCATAAATTAAATTTTTGATTTTCTAAACACACGTTTTGGCTTTCTAAATACACGATAGTTCATTTTGAATTTATAGAGATATTTTAACTTTTTTACATGTTGTGATTTGTTGATTTTAAAATTTTGAATTTTTGTTAATTTTGTGAACTTGAAACAAAGCATTGATGTTGTGTTTCAAATTTTTCGTAAACAAATGTTGAGACCTTCAAACAGTTTTTAAAAATAAAAAGTAAATGGCGCCTGAATTTTGAAAGATGACCTGTGTATACTTGAACCATGATTAAAATTATTATCGAAATCCCATGTGACCTTCATTACTTTCACAGAACTTGAGCGAATTGAATTCGTTTCAAGAAAATTATTAATAAAACTATACATCTGTATTTTATAGTGTGATAAGTCAAACAGTTTGTATACAATACAGGATATTTACTTCCTGACGTAAATTTTAAGCGTATAATGTCGTTATCAAAAGTTGTTTTTTTTAGAGATTTTTTTTAATAAATTATAGAAACGAATTCACTTTTTGGTCTTCATTGCTTTATTTATTCCATTGTTTTAATTTATCGCAATTTAATGCACTTTTAAAGAAATAAAATGAACGTAAATTTCATTAAAGATAAATTTGCCATAAACATGTGAGAAACATAGTTTTAAAAAAATAAAATAAAGTGAATTATGTCAACCGTGAAAACTCGAAATTGTGAAAAATTCGATAAACATCCCAGACAACATTTTTTGCAGGTTGGATGCAGTTTAGAACGTTTTTAAAACGTTTATATTAGCTCGCTTTCTTATCTGTCTGTTCGGTACAAATTTTGTAATTGATTTTAAACTAACTTCTCTATGAGCAAGACTCTTGAAATTTTAAACATTGCCTGGAACTGGATGACAATGAAATATTTACTTTCTGCCTGTTCGTCATGGTTCTGTCGCCATGGTTCTATATAAAAGATAGATATAGTTACATTCGGCCATTCGAATTCTGTCAGACGAAAATCTAATTGACACAAAAAATAAGAAAAACCAAAAATATGAAATAAAAAAAAATTTAATATAAAACGTTTTTAAGGTGAACTTTTTAGTAAGATTTAAAATGAAATGTGGGGCGGTTAATAATATGATCTATTGGATCCTTTAAGTTCACATTAAAAACGTTTTATATTAAAAAAAATGTATTTCCTATTTGTTCAACATGGTTCCCAAAATATCTGCCATTAAAATGCCACAAAATTTTACAACTTTCTATATACTTTCAAAAATATTTCATTTATCTGTGTGTTTGCTGGAAAGATGCTGAAATACTCAATAAGACATTTTGTCTTGGGTAGGGATGTCCATCTGAAAAAATATCGATGTTTTGTTCGATATAACACATCGACTCGTTACATCGATGTTTTCCGATGTGTCGAACAAAAACATCGATGTATCGAATGAAAAATTATTAGGTAAATAATTTAAATTTTTATTAAGAATTTATAACATTTTATATGTCAAATAACCTAAATAAAAAGTTTAAAATAAATAAGTGTTTGACTTGAAACATTTTCTTATTATACAATATAATTAAGGCGTTGGGAATCAAAAATGTCTAAGTCCATATTATGTAATTTTAAGAAAAACACGAAAACCACGTATAAAGCAACTGGTTATTTAAAGTGTTTAATTTCAAATAGAATAATTTCAAATAAATAATTAAATTTAGCTAGTTTCGATTAGCAAATATGAATTTGACAATGATTCCAGGATTGAAAATACATCGATGTATCGAATAGATTCTGAGGCTTATATTGCATCGGAAAACATCGATGTATCGAAGCAATATATCGAGTGTTTGTATTTTGGACATCCCTAGTCTTGGGCAGTATTGGGTAATTTTGTATCGAAGCAATATACCGAGTGTTTATAAAACATCTATGTATTTTGGACATCCCTAGTCTTGGGTAATAGAAATGTACGCACATTTTGTAAGAGATTATTTTACGTACAATCCTTAGTAGAAATCCTTAGTAGAAATTGTACTAAGGTCATGATCAGAATCTAATCATTGTATTTTTACCTTGCCATACCCCGACCAGTTACATTATAAAAACGATCTGGCAACGATCATGTATAAAATAGTGAACTGTAGCTGCGGTAGCTCAATGGTTAGTGCGTTGGACTGCGAGCCGTAAGGTCTCCGGTTCAAGTCTGGACTGGGGCTAACAACATCTTTTCATAGAAACATTTGTCTATACCGCGCTACCTTTCGTCAGTAAATGGCAAACCTACGAGAGTAAAACCATTGCCTATGAAAAGCTCTCATCCGCCGTTCGGATTCGGCAATAAACTGTAGGTCCCACCACTTTCAGTACAAATATAACACGCACAGCTCAAAATGGTGAGGCCGAAGTTCTATACAGGACTGTAGCACCAAACTATTATTATATTATGAAAAGATATAAAGTTTATGAAAATATATTTTCGTGTTTTCCACATAAAATCCGACAATTAAATTTATAAGTTACACGTAAAATATGCTCCTTTTGCGTTATTTTCTACTATTTACGATATTTACGAGTTTTACACAGTTGATATGAATACGCTTATTAATTAAATAATAAAATTATGAATATCTAGTTTTATTGCATGGTTTTTTGAATAATAATTTCTTTGTAAGGTGTGTTTTCCGGAAATTGTTACTACTGGGAGACTTTTAGTTTAATTTATATTAGTTAACTGCAAATAATTACAACAACAACAACAAAAGCACACACACAATATGACCTTCATTTCAGAATTTGATTATATATGTGTGAGTGTGTGTTTGAGAGTGTGTGTACTTAGAATTAAAGGCAAACAAATAAATTTACTAGTTTGCTCAACAGAATTGTGCTGAATGTCTGTAGACTACTACTGTGTATGTCTATCTGTCTCTCCTTCAGTCTGTCGGATGCACGTCGCAGTTAAATTATGTTGTGTTTGTGTTCACAGTCAGTCAGTCAAGGGCGTCCTGGGCAGATTTCCATAAGGGGTTGAAGATATTTTGCAAACATTTATTTTACATTTACAATATGCCATATTAAAAAAAAAACATATACTTATTTAACCCGAAATTCCAATTAAATTATGTAAAACTCTAAAAAAAAATAACTTAAAATTAAAAAAATCATCCAATTCTCAATAAATTATAAAATCAAAAAGAAAATTTATGAATGGTACATACACTAAGAAAACAAAGATGATAACCAGAAATATCACAGCCCTAAATATCAAGTTATTTGCAAATTATTTAGATCGTTTTTAAGACAACCATCTCTCAAACATCCGACAAATAAGATAAATATTTCTGGCAAATATTTTTAAAATTTACGAATTTTTATAGCAACCATCAATTCAACATCTTACAAATAGGAAGATAGTTAATGAATATTTTGAAAAGGTACTCCATTAGAATTCGCAAAGTAATTTTTATTGAATTGAAATAAAAGGAATCAAATGTATTTTTATTTATTCTAGAATTAAAACAATATTCTGGTTAGAAATCGCCATCGTCTTTGTAAATCCTTCGAAGGTAAAAATGTACAATGACTTGAGACTTCTTCGCAGAAGAACCAAGTCCGACCGACGATACTCTCATCAAAGTACACTCTGTAAACAAATATTTTCCATCACGTGTTGATAATTTCAATACAAGGAAATTTTCACATTCACCATTAAAGTTTAATATTAGATTTTACACTTTTTTTTACACCATTGGATTTTCCTAATTGTTGTGAATAAATCGAGCGTAAGGAAAACGTACGCCATTTTCCTTTTTTTATAGTTGTCAAATGTCAAAATACCTCAAAATGTTTGCTGCAAATGTCCAAGAACTCAGGATGTTTGCTATCAGTCAACTGTAAATATCTTAATTTTCATTGCTGTTGTGGTAAACGTCTCGTAACTATCTGAATATATGTCATATGGGATATTTGAATATTTGCTAGACTTTCATAAACATCTTGTTTTCTTAGTGTAGAAAAGTAGGTCAGAATTGTATTGAATAATGCTGTTATAAAGTTAAAAGTATGGAAATATGAATGCAATTCATTGATGTGTGCAATTTATAACTTTTCTATTACCGTTTACCGTAACCGTTTAAATGGGACCAAAGTTTACCAGGATTTTGTAAAGACAATTAAGAGGGAACTTTTTGCATATTTTTTATTGTAAAAAAAGAAAAATGAACTTACGCCGGGATGTTCTTAACTAAGCTTTACTATATTCATAAAAACATTATAAATTTCATAGCTCTTGACTAATTTTGTAATAAATGATAAATTTTTATTGACGCCACTGTTGCAAATTCAATTTGTTTTTATTTCAATTGTTTTAAAATGTTTAATTCGCAATAAAGAAAATAAAAAGAAAAACAATACATTTTATTATATTTACTTGCATACGTAGCAAAATGAGCTAAGAATTTATTTGCATAATAAACAAATATATGTAGCAATGCATTAGCCAGTACTAACTAACTGACTGACTGACTAGTTTTTGTTATCGTTTATCGTTTTATGAGGTATATAAACTGAAAAGACTTTAAAATTGAAATGCGTCAAAGTGTGTCATTAGCAAGTTTGCCAAAGGCAATGAACCAATCGTTGTTGCGCACGCTATAAAAATTTCGGTTTTAAATTTTGTTTTTTTTTTATTTTTTATTATTAATTTCAAAAATATATTTACAAAATAACATCAATTACTGAAATCAATTTAAAATCAAATACGACTTTTTTTTTAAATGAAGGCGTTAGTCGCTATCGAAATAATGGCAATTAAAGTTTTAGTAAAATATATAAATAATAATAATAATTTCAGTTTTATATCTATCTGATCTAATGAATGATCTTTTGTTATATCATTCATAGTTTGATGGAAGACTAGAAAGCTTCGGATTACTTAAAACGGAGAGTTCGGAAATATTGTGTTTTTTTTAGTTTGTACACAAACCAAAATCACACAGAATATCAAAATTGTGAATTTAAATGTGATAATAATAATAATAATTGTTTGGCACTACAGTCCTATAAGAACTTAGGCCGATCTCTCTCACCATTTTGAACTGTGCGTGTTATATTTGTACTCAAAGTGGTGGGACCTGCAGTTTATTGCCGAATCCGAACGACGGGTGAGAGCTTTTCATAGGCAATGTTTTACTCTAGTATGTTTGCCATTTACTGTCGAGAGGTAGCGCGGTATAGAAAAATGTTCTATGAAAAGATGATGTTAGCCCCAGTCCTGGCTTGAACCGGGGACCTTTCGGCTCTCAGTCCAACGCATTAACCACTGAGCTACCGCGGCTACGTGATAAGCCAGTCACACAAAAAATTTGAATATAATTTTTTCACAAGAACATGAGAAGCCACAAAAATTAGAGATTTTCTTTAATTCTTATAAATCTTCAATAAAATCAGATAATTTAATTTATTGTGAAATATATACAGGGTGGTCCGCTTTAGGGTACAAATATTTTAGGGACTGATTCCTTGGTTCATTTAAGAAAAAAAATTGTTCTAGCGTTAGGGTCTATTTGGAACACCCAATGATGTACAGGGTGTTTTCAAAATTTACGTTAGAAAAATGGATACATCCGTATATTTAATTATATCTTTAACAATTAATAACCCAGATCAAAAAAATATTACATTCATTTTACAGATAATCATTTAATTTAATTTTTTTCTAATGTGGCTTATCAAGATTTACACATAAAAATCTCACCATTTACATAAATGCAAAAAACTATACGGTTGGATCTGGTGACGGATTCTTTGTAGTAATTACCAGACAAACCCTTTACAGTGTAGGTAAATGTGTTATTCCGTAATACAATGGACGAAGAAAATCATTTTTAAAAAAATGCCGCTTTTCATGTTACTGCAAAACCCCTTCAATTATAAAATTACCTATATATTAATGATAATTGTTAAATAATTGAATATTAAAACAACTAATATACATTTATTTGCATATAACTACTGCATATTTATGAAAATACGTTGCACAGCGCATTGAAAAATGACGACTTTGCACTTGCTTCCTCGGTTTTTTTTATTTCGAACCAAAAGGCCAACATGTTTTTTAACTAACCAAGCCCAATTGCTGTGAGTTAAGTACTTGAGAGATATGCAGACGGCGCCAACAACAACAAAACGAAATACAACAATTAACAATAAATTATGATTTTTATAAAGTTAATTTTCTCTATGAAATTTAAAAAAATTTGAATATTTTTTACTTTTCCTTATACTCTGAAAAAATGTGTCTAGCCTATGGGATTTACTTAACAGTGCAACTGTTCAATTTATAATGCAAATATTAATAGTTTTTTCATAATAATTTAAACATTTTATAATTTTAATTACAAATTTGAAATATATAAAATTAATTTAAATGTTGTCTTTTTGTTTTTCTTAGATTTTTCTTTTATTATATCGTATATCAGTGCGGTTTTGGTGACGGTTTCAATCATTGATTGAACGTATTTTTTTTGTTTAGTTTTTGTTTTTTCTGAAAAAATTGTCTTTCAACAAGCGCATCAAAATCCTTGAATATTTTACAAGTTTGCGACAAAACATGCCTTATATTGTCAACACTAAAACTGCATAAAACCAAAAAATTACTTCCGTCAAATGTAAGTAGTTGATGTCTTTCTCAAGTGTTAATGCAATAAAAAAAAAATGTAATTGAAAAAATACAGAATTGAATTGAAACGAACAGAACATACAACACTTAATAGTTGTGCATTCGAATGAATATTTTACTTTCTTTGTGTTTTGCTGCAATATATTTGATTTAAAAAAGATGTAAACTTTTTGTAAGTGTAAAAGATATTTGCATAATGTGCATTGTTGTTGTAGCCTATACCAGTAAAACGATCTAGTATTTTCACTTTATACCAGAGGTAGAAATCGGAACTATAAAAGAACCAATTTTTGTAAATATACCTAAAATAGCATTACATCTTAACCAGTGATGCAAACTAAAGGGGAATTCCACAATTTGTGGGGAATTTTAGTCTACGTGGGTAATCGGTGAATGGTCCACTTTTGGCGGGGAATTTCAAATTAGGATCTGTTACATTTTCTACATTTTTAAGGATTGGGCATACTCCAACTTTGGATCGATATTCAAATGAAAATTTCAAAACAAACGTTTTTACTTTTAGATTCGATATTTTAGTACAATAAATAAATTTTGAAATGAATTTAAACAGCATGCTTTGACTTCCAACGCATTTAATTCGTTTGGAAAATAATAAATTTAAAATCGTTTGTTTGGAATTTTGCAGGTAAAATCGGATTCGATCGAAAACTGGAACATACCTCTATATTCCAATCATGTGAGAGATCGTAATTTGGCTTCTAATAAACACAATCATTTAAACACGATTTCTAGATCTATATAAATTCTTTTAACATTTTTTTAATGTATCTGATGGAATGTTTTTAAATAAAGGATACATTTTTAATTAATGTAAGACCTGTAAATTAAATTCGAAAATGATATATCGTCGTTGTAGAACGAAAAGTCACAAAATACATTTTTATGAAAAACTTAAATTTCGAGTTTGTTGATTAATATTATAAAAAGTAATTGATGTATTTTTAAAGTTGATATATAAATTGATAGTTTTACATGTTCTTATCTCGTTTGAGATCATTGATTTAAAATTGACAGATATATAAAGATTTTTGTAAATGAATATTTGGCATTTTAAAAATGTATTTGGCGACTTTTCGTTCTACAACGACGATATGTGCTCATGTTTAAAATATTTATATATTTATATATGCATAAATTGTCGATTTTCAGTACTATTTTAAACCAAGTTTAATATAATTAATTTCTTTAATATAATCCATTTTTCAGTCATATTATAGTCAATATTTCACATATATATTCAAAATTTCATATTACCTGAGTACTAATTGTCTATCTATCTGTCTTTAAATTTTAAAGAAATTCGGATATTTTGATTTGGAACTAAGACTTTTGAAATATTTATTTAAGCTAAGCCTTAAATTTCACTGAAAAACTGTACGTTAATTAATAAATATAGCACCACTTCCCAAGTAACCACTTTGTGGCAACTTAAGTGGTAGCCACACAATTGCCATTAAAGTGTTTGTTCCAAATCATGCGAAATATACTTATTTGCCACCAAATTGCCAGTCAAAAAGCCCCGGGGCGAGGCTTAGTTGCCACAAATTTCGATCCATTAAAGTGTCGGTTCACCTATTTGAAACTTGAACTGTAATTTTAAATGTGGAACTTGTGTTGATTAAAAATAAAAATAATAAAGATCCTTCGCAGTGCCATTACCATTAATTTTTGTCGCATAATAAAACTGCACATAATGTAAGAAATATGCTATGTGATAATAAAAGTCTTTACGAACAGATTTTTGTCAAACTCTAATTTAACAAACACTTCAAGTTTTCGGGTTGAAGCATATGTTCTGCCCTCTCTAATTTTAACGCGCCCCTAAAAAAATATGTGTGAACATTTTTTAAAAAAGTGATTTTTGTTATTTCTAAAATTATATATTCCGACTGTCTTTTTTTTACTACCCAACGTTCCATGAACATATGTAGTGTATATGTAGTGTATATAACATTTTAAAGTTAATTAGCTACATTATTTATAAACATTTTCCTATTAGGTTCTATACTTATATACATGCAACATATATGGAACACAATACATTTTTTAATTTGGCACTATTTTGCCACGTCATAACAACAAAGTTAACTCCGTCCATTATCGTATATTTTCTATTATCGGAATGTATGACTTATATATGACAGCATTGTGACATTTTATTGCATTGTCCCACACATGTTCTTAGCCACCGCTTTGGAACTAAATTTATGTTCCATTATCAGAATGTATGACTTATATATCACAGCATTGTGAAATATTATTGCGTATGTTCCATACATGTTCTTAGTCACCGCTTTGCAACTAAAAAATACTAGTTTGCAACACTGGTGTCAAAGGTAACATATTTGCCACAAAAGTTTGTGGCAATTCTCGAGCCGTGATTACTTGGGTTGGTAAAAACAAATAATTTTTCTCTATTTATAATGGCTAATAAATGTCATTCGAAAATTAAGAAATAAAAAATACATATTAAATGCATAACACATTGCGTAATATTTGTTCTATGGATTATTTCGATATTTATTAAAAAGGAGGAAAACACTATTTATTCTCAGTGCATTTAAATAACATTTGTGCGGGGAATTTTATAGTCAATTGGCGAATTTTAGTAAGAATATCGCTGAAAATGAAAATATGAGTTGGCATCACTGATTCACACTCAGAAAAACAAAATACCATACTATTAAAAATTTTTAATATCAAAATTAATCAATAGTATAAATTATTATTTTAATCGATAAATACTACAAATCATTATGACATTATTTTTGAGTTTATTGTTAACCAAGGCTATTTTTCCAAACAGCAGGTATTGCAAAAAAGCCGCTACTATTTTAGCATAAGCATTTTTACTTTATCAATCAGGCTGTTTCTCGAACTATAAACATGAACCATAAATGTCATCATTTGTTGATAATCTTAGGATGCTGATTTTTCATTGCGTACTTAGTTATACCCTACACTAAGAGTGAAAGGGTATATTCAATTTGGTACACCGTTTGTAACACCGCCGTTTGCATCTCCGGTATGGAAAAGTAAATATATTCTTGATCGGCATGACCTCCTGCGTCGATTTAGCGATGTCCGTCTGTCCGTATGTCTGTCTGTCTGTTGAAATCACGATTACAGAAAAAGTTGAAGAGCTAGAGCAATGAAACTTTAGATTTAGATTACTTATATATCTAAGAAAATTGGCACGATCGGTCTATTGTGACCTGAGAACCGACCACTTATGTTCAAATACCTCATATAAAATTTACATCAACAAATCAATTTTACTGCATACGTGCTTAGGTAAACTTTTTTGGTCAAATAAATATTGACTTCATGCTCAAAAACATGGAAATAATTGTAGTTCCCAAAAAAAAAATCGAAATTCGGTACATCTACCCATTTGTAAATATGGGTATCAAATGAAAGGAAATTCTTCAGCGATTGAAAGTTTGTAGTTATTTTCAGGATTTGTATACCCTGGTGACCTATATACCAATTTGACTGGTAACCACACATATGTGTAGGGTATTTATAGTCGGCTTAGACCGACTATAATTTTGATAATCCTAACTATCATAATAACACCTACTTTAAAATTTCCCATGTGATCTAACCTACCCAACTGTTTTTTTTTATTTTTTCATGTAACGTTAATTTAAACAGCATACCTCGGAAAGTAGAATAGATAACAGATGATAGTAATTTTGATTTTAGTTTAGAACAAGTTTCGGTATTTTTTTTTATTACTTTTAGATATTAAATACATGAAAATAGAGAATTCTATATAATTATTTTAGTTTAAATCTAAATATCTTGAAATTGAATTGGAATAAGTATTTTTAATTTAAAAAATTATCATAATAATTAGAAAAAACATTATTTAAAAATTATTTTTTTACAATTTTGATAAAAAAAAAAATGTAAAAAGTGATTAGAAAAAAATTTAAATTCCGACAACAATTTTTCTAAGCACATTACGTGATTGAATAAAAATAAAAAAACTGAGTAAGCAGTTAAAAACAGCACACTCGTATTATATATAAATTATATATGTTAGCTCTATAGAAAAAAAAAACTGGTGTTGAGTAATGTTATTATTTATTACAGTTAATGTATTTTTATTTTGTGTAAATCTGCAGCATTTGTTTTTACGATATGTACTATAGTATTGCCAGACTTATCTTGACACACGTGATAAACATTATCTAAAGATTTTAATTAGCAGCACTAGAACATGTACGCCCCATGAACACATTGAATCATTAGTCATAAATTAATATGACTGAAAATATAACAGCAAAACAAAATGTGCGATAAAATCTGAAATGATTTTAACCAAAAAAAAACTTGATAAGAATGCTTAAAAGAGTTGAAGAAATATTTAATTATTTAACATTTTTTGCAAAAAGGCATAAGTAACTTTTTTAATAGTTACTAAATATTGTACAATATTTTACAGAGCGATTTGTATTACGCTAACTACTACTCTACAATTATTATACATAAAAAGCGAAGTTATATATTTAGCTTGTATAGTTAAAGAGGGGAAAACGATTTAGCATGCAATCGACATGTTGAAAAAAAAGGCAAAATGAAGCTTTTGTTGATAATAACAATCGCAACTTGATAAAAACAGCAATGTAAGACAAATCATAATATCTAACAGCGATTTTCTGGTATAATTTATAATCTTTTTCAATTGTTCTTTTGTGTATCTCGAATTCACGTCTTAGTAAACATGAATTATAGTCAAATAACATTTGCAGGTTTTAGAAAAAGCCGTTTTTGTAGTAATGCTACACGGAGGGAAATAAAATTCTAAAACTCGAGAAGAATTCGGTTAGAAAGAAAAATAGTACAATTTGACTAATATCAATAAAATACTACTAAAATTCAAGAATTTGTCATCTGGATATCAAGAAAGCAAATTACTTAGTTGTCAAAAAAGTAAACAAACTTTATTCAACTGGATTTTCAGAAGTTAATTTATTGATTATTAAAAACCAAAAAGAACACGCAAAATTGTTGCTGTATTCATCGCAAAAGAACATGTGTTCATGCATTGTTGTTGTTTTCATCGATATTGCTCTGTCTGTATGCTTTGTTTTGCGATGTCGCCATCTGTTAGTCTGCCTGTCTGTCTGTTGAAAGTAACTAAGCCAAATTTTTCTAGATATTCAGACATTAAGTTCTTATGTATCAAAAAAGTAACTAAGTACAATTTGTCTGGATTGCAAATTTTTTTCTTCTTAGGTATCAAAACACGGCATGATATACAATGTTTGCATGTGTGTGTTTTCACGAATTTTGTTTTTATGTTTTTGATTTTGTTTTTGATTTTGTTTTTTCTTTTGTTTTTGTTTTTATGTTTTTAATTTTGTATTTTTTTGTACCTTTGTTTTTGATTTTATTTTTTTGTTTCTGCTTTTTTCTTTGTATTTGCTTTTCCATCTGTTTTTTGTTTGTTTTTTATTTTGTTGTTTTTGTGTGTTTGGATTTTGTATTTTTTGTGTTTGAGTTTTTTGTTTTAAAGGGTTTTTCAACAGGGACGCTACAAAAGTAGAGCGACAGGGACAGCAAACGACGCCATATTTCTTTCCGCTCTTTTGACATTTCTCTTCAGTAAGGTTTGCCATTTCATGATGGAAAGATATACGAGCCAACAACGAGTCGAAATTATTAAAATTTACTACCGAAATTCGAATTCGTATATCTTTCCATCATGAAATGGCAAACCTTATTGAAGAGAAATGTCAAAAGAGCGGCGAGAAATATGGCGTCGTTTGCTGTCCCTGTCGCTCTACTTTTGTAGCGTCCCATTTGAAAAACCCTGTATGTACGGAATACCTCAATATTTGTCGTTAATTGTAGTAAACATTATCGATTTTTGATTTTTGGATTACAGGCTGTTTTGGTCTGATGTGTTAAAAAAGTAAATAAAAATTAAAACTCTTTATTTAATTTTTTGATTTTCCGACATTTCGTTGATTTTATTTTATTGCTTTTAATTTTGGAAAATAGATCAACAACTCTATAACTCGAATTTTCAAAATGATATTAGTGGACTTTTAGTTCGACAACGACGATATTCATTTATTTGGACTAGAAAATATGTTCAGTTGGTTTTTTTCACATTTTTAAAACCGTTTAATAAACAATATAAAACCGAAACCGTTGTGGACATCGATTTCTAAATTCGATATTAGTTTTAAAAATGAACGAGTTTGAAGCTGATACCGATATCTGTTAGGTTGTATATATGACTGATGTACAAAATAATTTATTATAAATTTAAATATAAAACGTTTTATTATCCACATTTTGACTAATTTTTAAGACAATTAAAAATTAAATATTGTTGATTTTTTCTTCTATATAAAAATACGCCCTGATTTGTATTCTTTTCGAATTTTATACTATTTCGAGTGTTTAGGTAAATAGCACATTTTGCAATATAAAATACAATTTCATTTGACTCTTTTACTATAGCTTACTATGTACGACCTACATATAATTTTACGCCTCACAACACATGTGGCTACTACAGATTGTGCGCCCCGCACGACGCACACAGTGCCAACAGTCAGAGGCACTTGTCGCTACTTGTCGTTTCCATGCTCGACTTATGTGCGCACCTACCTACCTAGCTACATTTATATCTTATCAGACAGTCACTCACTCAAGGCAAAATAAAATAAAAATCAAAGCTCTTCACAATTTGTAACAAAGTATTGTCTAAATCAACTATTTAAATGACTTACCTTCGGCCAGCACATCCTCCACAGTGACTGAGACACGACCGACAACAAAGACTTTGCCTACAAAAGTGTTGGTCTCCTTGGAGGTGGAGTGATTGTGCGAATTATCCAGTTTTTCATTTTTATCGAATTTTGAGAATATTTTCTTCATGGTTTTGTTTTGTTGCAGTCAGCGAATATTTAATTAACTAAACTTCAATACTAAAGTGCAGCAGTTATTGGTTGCACATTAATTAGAAGCTTTAGAGCAATTGCTGCTGTTACTGCGGCGGAGTCGGCGGCTGTTGTTGGTGGTTGCTGCCAAACGCAGATGTTGCTTGTAGTAACTGCAAATGCGTTGTAATTATTAAAAAATATATAATTTTTTTAAACGTTTATTTGTTGCGCTATTTCAAAAAGATTGAATTTTCTTTAGCTGTTTTTTTTTTATTTTATGTTAGTTTTTCTTTTAATGTCGTCGTCGTCGTGGAAAAGAAAGTTTTTGTTGCTCTATTTTTTGCGACACTTTAATTGATTTTTTAAAATTTACAAATAACTACTTTTTCATTGACTGCACTCACTATTTATGCAAATAAATGTTTGTGTTTGATTTTATTTTGCACAAAAACTTTATTAAAATTAATTAAATTATTTAAAATGATCACACAAAAGTTTTCAGCAATTGCAGCAAAAATTTGTGAAACAACTTTTGACGTATTGGAGAACGAACTGTCAATTATTTGCGACATTAGTGTTGCAGTGTTGCCAACGCCAAGTGTTGTTGTATTTAACCCTATAATGCACTTTATTTTATATTAATTTGTTATAATTGAATTATTAAAAAACTTTAATGTATAAATTTTAAATACATGAGCTCTGTGCTAATCTTACACTTTTTACTAGTGATCTTTTAGACGAACACTTTTTTAAATGAGAAAATTGGCATTTATGCTGTGGCAAAAAAAAATGAAAAACATCCCTTCTTAGCTTCGAAATGTTAATAGTTAATTTATCATGTAGAAAGTTTTGATTAGCTTAGACCCATATTTAATTATATTTTTTTGTATATACGTTATTTTAATTATTTGTGTTTTTTCGGGAGGGTTTTGGACTGATGATTATTTGATAATAAATATTACAGTTCAAAAAGCAGTTTAATTTGAACTGCATTTCAAATCAAATTTTGGATTGATGAATAATGCAGTTTAATTATCTGTGTTACAGATTATCTGTCTTACAGACTGTGAATATCTGAATATAAGTGCAAAGCATAATGTCATATTAGTTTACTTGTCCTCAAATACTAATTCCAACATTTTAATATGTTAAAAATCATATAAAATTGCAATATGTAGAATTAATGGTTGGCAACACTTTTGAAATGCAGAATAAAAAATAAACAAAAAGGGTATAAAATAGGAAAGGGAATAACTGAAAATTTGCGATTTTTTGCACACAAACACATAAACACACATTTTTGCCTCAGATTTCAATTAACTGATAATATTTTCACCATATTTTATATTTTGCATAGTCAATTAATTAACACATTTTAA
Organism: Dryomyza anilis; assembly: GCA_951804985.1. Lineage (NCBI taxonomy): Eukaryota > Metazoa > Arthropoda > Insecta > Diptera > Dryomyzidae > Dryomyza > Dryomyza anilis. Next base: position 20,656,331 of record OX638131.1, read on the forward strand.
AGTTTTATTATAAACAAAAATAGCAATACTTCAAAATACTAAAATTAACAAGTTGCTTAAACGTTTTGTGTTGCAGCAGCTATCGATCGATAATCGGCTTTTATATTATATATATGAAAAAAAGGAAAAAAACCGTCAGCTGCTAAACTCACTTGTATTTGTAACAAAACACAAAACGAGGGAACGTTTATTTTAATTAGTAAACAAATAAATAGTTTATAATTGCATTTACAAAAATAAAACTATAATAATAATTATAATTGTTGATAATTTTTTTTGCTACGCGACGACACGTCTGTACGACGTTTGACGTTTCAAGTGACTGTCTCGGTGAGAAATTCTTTTATTACAAAAAGGTTTTGTTTCTCTTATTGAGAGAAATTTGCAAGTCTGGCAGTGTTGCATGACAATTTGGACTACGTTTGTTAAAAGTACGAAATATTTAGCAGTTTTTTTTTGTTAGTTTTTTAGTACAAACATTTTTTTGTGAGTTTATTTTTTTTTTCTTTGTTTTGAACGTTTTTTAAAAATACAACAATTAATTGTCAATTTAAACTTTATTTAAAGGTTATGTTTTTATTCACTTACTTTGGCTAATTTATTAAAATTGCACATCACAAATTCACTTTATCACTTAGTTATAAACAACGGTGAACTTCTGGAGCCCATAGACAGCTTGAAAATTACGAAAAACTTGATATTTATTTATTTTAAAATTTTTAGTTTCAATTCAATTGAATTTGTAAACAAAGCATTGATGTTTTGTTTTAAATTTTTCGTAAACAAATGTTGAGTGTTTCAAAAAGTTTTCAAAAAAAAAGTAAATGAGGCCATAATATTGAAAGATGTCTTAACCTGTACATACTTCAACCATGGTTTAATGTATATACAATGTTGTATCTTTTGAACATTTTTTTTTTTTGAAACGTTTCTAAGATTTTGTGGTGCGTTAATTTTGAAAACCTAAATTTTTTTAACAAAAGTAATTTTTTCAAACAAAAGATACATTTTTTTCCGCAAGACTGGTTAAATGTTTTTGTAAAATTTAGCATTGGATAATTTTATAGTGTTGCCAATTGATAGAAAAATGTTGTATCAGTGTTGCAAGGTTGGGGTTTTTCCCCTAGATTTGCGGATGGTTGTTAAATGGGGGGGGGGGGGGTAGAAAACGTGCAGGGGGATTTTTTGTTTTTTTTTTAATTTTATTTATTTTAATTAAATGAATTTATAAATATTTAATGATGAAAATATTACACATTTAGTTTTGTTATCGAAAATTAAACGAAAAGTGTGATCAAAATGGTGAATTTCCATTTGTTATATATGAAATAAAATTGTGGGAGATTATCACTCATTTTAAATTCATCAGATTTTGGCTTCGAAATTTGAAAATGATGGAAATAATGTTAAAAAGCATATGCATACCATCAAACTAGTTATAACGCTTTTCCCTTGCCTCCTTCAAATGCAAGTATAGAAAAGGCATTTTCCATATTAATGATAATAAAAGATAAATCAAAAAATAAAACATTTATTAAAATGGCAGATTGTATTCTTCTATTTGCTTTTATTCTGAACAAAGAGGCGACCTGTTACAAATGATTAAATTTTAGCAAATATAAAAGTTACAAATAATGAAGAATTTATACTTGACGATTGTAATGTTTATAAAATATTTCACATTGATTAAATGCAAATTATTAAGTAAAATAAAAAAAAAACAAATTTATCGGTTTTTTGTGTAAAAAGACTCTTTTTTAAGGGGATTTATGCGATTTTTAGGGATTATTTTTCTTCGAATCTGGCAACACTGATGACAATAGATATTAAAAACGTAAACAAATTTAAATTAAATGCTTTACAATTGATTGTTTTAAGAAATGGATAATAATATTGCGAAATATCTGCTTGTTTTAGAATCAATCAAATTTGAAGATGCTGGTGAGTTAAATCTTTAAAAAAATAGAATGTATTTGAAATTAAATTATTAAATTAAAGCCGAGGAAAGCAACAGCGCAATCACTACAAGCCGCATCACCGAAAATGTTGTGCAACTCAAAAAATTTATTAAACAAGATTTGGCAGAGCTCGTGGCCAGCAATGCACAAGAGCTGCAAGTAACTTGTCCACCAATGCCGGCAGCTGATGACGTTGTTGCCAATTACTGCATCTACTTGGAGCATATGTTGCTGCAGTTGTCTCTAAATATAAACTTCGACAATGATGCCGCAAAAGAGCAACTCATTTCTATGCGACACTCCAATCTTTGCATTGAGGCTATACAGGAGTTGGCAAAGTATTCACTACGCGCGCAACTTCATCCGTTGCTGTTGCAGAGTGCGAGTGGCGTTTTTGGCATTAAACAAGCGTTACACACACCGCACACGCGGTCGCATTTACAACTGTCCATCGTATTATTTGCAAAATTGCTTCAAATTAAACAGTTTCATGTGGCCAATGCAATGCAGCTGGTACTGCGCGATTATATGGCTGCAATTTATACACTCTACACTTCACATGCGCTGCAGGAGTTTACACTAAGCGATGCCAACCTTCAGCAGCTGCAGCAACAACTCAACCAAATATGGCTGCAGTTGACAAAAGTCGAATATTTTCGAAATATTCTGATGTTAAAGAGCGAGCGACAGCTGCCCACAGCAGTGCAGCAGCAACTTCATAAAGAGTTGTTGCAAAAACTCGCATCACGCGATGGTTTTAGCAGCCTGGTAGCAATGCTGACAACAGCTGCACAGGAGGACAGCTCAAAAACAGCAGAAATTGTTGCCAATATTGTGGCGTTCAAGGGGCATAGTGCACGTTATCAAGCGCAGATGCTGCAACAAATTTTTAAATTTCTAAAACTTTGCCTGAGCAATGCTGCCATGTTGTCGAGCATGGGTGTAGCCTTGTTAACGCTGCGTCGTCTTTTTGATTTAAATGATGCGAATCAGCTGCTGGTAAAAGCATGGCTCAGCGAAACAATGCAGCCACTGTCACAACCTGTTGATCTGTTAAGCGGCCTGATTGTGCTAGAGCATGATGCGCTCTGTGCGCTTATTGCGCTACATTTTCAGCTATTTTGCACTTCAAGCGTTGCCTGTTTGCCCAGCGTTTTGCTGTTGCCGCGTCTACCCCTACTGCTGCAAGTGTTTCATCAACTTCCAGAGGCGTTTGTTACACAGCGTCAACAATTAACGCTGCTCATAACACGCTGTCTGGCGAATCGTACATCAGCGGAGTTGCAAACTCTGCTTGCACAGCTTTATAAACGTGAATTTTGCGCTGATTGGCAGCAGCTACATGCGCGCGTCTTCATACAGCCTCAGGCAACACAAACACAATGCGTTGCAAAGGTAGCACCTGCCGAGTTCAAGCAAGATTTTGATATTGCATTGGCGCTACCGGAGCTATTACTGCAAAGCGACCACAATACACTCACATTTCAAGTATTTATGCAGCTGCTACAGCTGATGGACAATGAATTAAATGCAGCATCAACTGCTGACTTAAACAGCATAGATTTGCTACAGAGCGAAGATGAATTAGTAACATTTTTAAATGCAAAATATCCGCTGAAAATTGATATTTTGCTCACACTAAATACGCTCGTGGCACACGATTGCCTGAAGCAACAACTTGCAGAAAATGCTAGTGAATTTTTAAAACTTTTGCGCAGTCTTATTGCGCGTCGTCTGGAGCCAAGCTATGCACAGCCAGAGTCTGCCGATCAAACGCTGCTTATTATGTTGACACTGGCACAGGAAACGCTGGAATACACGCAGCTGCCGGAACGTTGGCTGGACTTTGCGCCCACCTTAAAACGTCTAAGCGCACAAACACCCAACGAGCTAATTAAGCAACGCATTGTTTTTATTTTACGATTGCTTGAAGGCGACATTGGCGTTGAGAATGCTACTCCTGCTTCTGCTGCGTCCGCCGAACAGTTTAGTGCTGCGCGCGCTCTGATCGAATCGTCTGAATCACATTTGCAAGTCTATGGCATTCAAATGCTTTTGGGTTTATTGCGTGCAGGAGATGCGGTCACTTTGAGCAATAAACACATTATTATTGCATTGGCATTGCAGACACTCAAGCAACGCGAGTCATATACATTCCTAAACTGTGTACGTCTCTTTGTCGGCTTGATTAATATCATGGAGGCTGACGTTTTGGAGCTGCTCTCCGATGAGTATTTGAATGAACATGCGTCGCTGGATCATCGTCTGGTGGTCGGTGAAGCTATATTAAAAGTTAGCAAGGAGTTGGGTGAGTGTTTTACTGATTTTTCAAAACAATATTTTTTTTATCGAAAGAATTTTTAAATTCCACTGGTTCATTACCGACATATTTGAATCCGAGTAAGGTAATATTTGTAAAAAAGTCATCAAATTCATAAAAATTCAAAAAAATCAAACCAACAATTCCTCAAAAGTCGCTCCTCACACGTTCGATAGGGGGGCAAAAGGTAAAATTTTGGATTTTTATCGCACATACCATGGTATAGATATTGTTGTTTTTTAAATTATGATGAGGAATTATTTTTTGATCATAAAACATAATATAATGGATCAAACACAGTTTAATCCTATCAAATTCAAATGATATTTTAGAAGTAATTTCGAAGAAATATTGATTTTTTGTACGATTAAGCCTAAAATTCACATTTAAAGTGCTTCTGTATTTTTAATCTTAGGCGCACATTTATGTGACATACTTTAAAATATTTTCTTTTGTATAATCTATGCATAAAAGTGTTGAAATTAGTAATTCCATGAAAGTCGCTCTTCACACAGTCGATAATATGACAGAAAACATGGCTCTACCATATCGTCACTATCATGCCAAAGGGGCGAATGTGCAATTTTTGACATTTGCGTTTTTTTACATTTTTGAATGTAGTTTATCCTGCTGTGCCAAAATCGCGTGTCATTTTGTTGGGTATTTCTGGCCACAAAAAACAAAACCAAAAGGGCGAATTTGAAAAATTGAAAATCTTGTCATGCCAAAAGGGCGAATCTTTTCGTTTTTTCGCCATAACTTTTTATTGGTATAAGATAAAATAGTGGTGGTTTGTTTTCAAAGCACCTATTGATCTGCGTCATTATTTAAAAATTATTTTGCCAAACATTTTTTCCTGCAAATAAATGGCAAATTAATGTTTGACAAAATATTTTTAATTAATGATGCAGATCTATAGATGCTTTAAAAACAAACAATTAATGCCTCCTACATTACAATTTTATCTTGCGCTAATAAAAAGTTATATCATAAAAAACAAAAATATTTGCGTTTTGATCAGGACATAGCCTCACAAAATCCGTATTTATAATTCAGTATGTTGTCCAAATCGAATTCTTCAAACATTTAAAATTTGATTTCCCAACATTTTTAAAAATGCACATTCGCCCCTTTGGCATGACAGTGACGATATGTTGAAATTTTGTTTTCTCAATAAAAATTTGTAGATCCATAATATTGAGATAGCTTTGTGTTTTGAAAAACTCATGGCATAAATTTGCGATCACACCGCCCATTAAGCTATAAGAGAGCGCTCTGAAATTGGAGTCATAAAGGAGACCTATTTTTTAGTATTTATGAGCCCTCAGAAAAATGACTCATAAAGGTATCTCATTTAAGACTGTTTTTGGAGCCCTCAAAAAAATTACTCATAAATGATTCATATTTAGGAGTTATTTTGGAGCCCTCTTAAATAAGACTCCTAAAAGCATCAAAAATAAAATTGTTTCTGAGCGCTCAGAAAATAGACTCATAAAAGTTTTATATTTTAGAATGTTTTAGGAACGCTTCAAAATTTGACTCATAAAAGAGTCTCATTCATGAGCGCTTTAGGAGCTCCCTCAAATGAAACTCATAAAATCATCAAATTTAAGAGTATTTTAGGAGCACTCAGAAAAAGAAGTCATAAAAGTATCTTATTTATGCTGGCTTTAGGAGCCTACTGTTTAAATAAAATTGAACTCGTTTTGTATTTGAAATCAAATGAAAATTCATTTCATTAGTGTAAATTCAACAGACAAACCTACATATTTAATGGTTTTTTTTTTAAATTAACGCATTTTCTCACGGATGTCTGGACTAAGAAAAACATGAACATGTACCATGTTGGATTTGTATCAGACACATTCTATATTTCTGAAGAAATAAAAACTCATAAAATGAAGTAATTGTGATGTCTAGATATTCTCAAAAATGTGAATGTTTTAAGAATATTTTAAAATGATAAAAATACGCGGATTTTTACACTCTTTAAAGCGTGTTCCAAGTTTTTGTAGCCTTTTGGGGGCTCTTCTTAGTACTCAAATATGACTGTTTTAGGGGTAATAAAAGTCTCATAAATATGAGTGTTTTTGGGTTCAATAAATTGTGCCTCTACACAGGGGAGGGAGTTTTTTTGGGCTGTTTTAAGTACTCATATATGAGTATTTTAGGAGTAATAAAAGTGTCAGAAATATGAGGGTTTTTGAGCTCATAAAATGGTGCCCTCTACCCAGGAGTTGGCAGCCTTTTTGGGGTCTTTTAAGTGCTCATATATGAGTATTTTAGGAGTAATAAAAGTGTCAGAAATATGAGGGTTTTTGGGCTCATAAAATGGTATCCTCTACCCAGGAGTTGGGATCCTTTTTGGGCTCTTTGAAGTGCTCATATATGAGTGTTTTAGGAGTAATAAAAGAGTCAGAAATATGAGAAATATGAGCTCATAAAATGGGCTCATAAAATGGTGCCCTCTACCCAGGGGTTGGGTTCTTTTTGTGCTCTTTTAAGTGCTCAAATATGAGTGTTTTAGGAGCAATACACGTCTCATAAATATCAGGGTTTTTGGGCTCATAAAATGGGGATGTCTACCTAGGAGTCGGGAGGCTTTTTGGACTCTTTTAATGAGCACTTAAATGAGGGTAACAATCATAAATATGACACCCCAAGAAACAAAACGTTCCGTAAACGTGCCGTTAACGGTACAGCTTATACGGAATCAGATTCCGTAAACGTACCGTATTACGGAGCCGTATACGGTACAGAGAACGGATAAAACGTGACATCGAAAACGGTGTTCGAAAACGTTTTTCATACAGTATCGACGCACCGTTAACGTACCGTATTTTCAAAATAAAACGGAGTGGGCTCCGTAGTCGACGTTACGTTTCGGTGCCGTATACGTACCGTATTATTGTTATAATGCGGAGTGGACTCCGTTGAGTGCATTTAAAAACGTACCGTATACGGAACGTTTTCATATCGTATTTTTTAAATAATACGGATTGGTATATTTTCCATATATTTTTGCAACATTTTCATTTTCTTTGAATAAATAAAGTCAAATAAATTATATTATATATTTGTTTTTATTTAAAAGAAATGATTTTTTTAATATAAAAATGAATACAAAATCAACAACAGTATTAATAATAAAATTAAATAAAACATATATTTTAAAGAATATTAAATTTTTATAATTAAAAATGTGTCCATTGAATTACGGATTTAGCTTCTAGACCTTTAAATTTCTTGATACAAAGATCTGAAAATAAAGAAAAAAAATACTATGTTTAATTATTCTCAAAAATTTTTAATTTAACACCAAGTCAAAATGACCACGCAATTCCCATTTTTATTAAAAATGAGCACAAAAATGACAAGAATTTTTTATTGTGTGGAACTCAAATTAAATTATAAAATTATCCCTTTTTCCACAAAAATAAAAAATTACACAAATGGGAAATTTGCAAATAAAGTGGCAACTATATGCAAAAAAGAAAAAGTCCTACAAACTGGTAACAATGATTACAAATGTTATGTTTACTTACATTATATTTATTCTTATTAATTTGATGTCGCAAAATTAAATATTGCGCAAGGCGACGACAGGTCCCAACAAAACAGCTCCATGTTCCAGCTGCAGCAAGCCACCGCCAGTGTATTTCGAAGGGCCAAAAGATGTGAAAGGTATTTGAAAAGCTTGTCGATGTTTTCGAGCAACAATTCCTCGCAACGGCATGCAGATGAGACAGAAGCCCCAGGCTCAAGATGCGCTTACAATGCATGCTGATCATATTGGCAAATAATGTCCTGTGATGTTCCTCATGACCATATTATGTTCAATCAAATCATGATTTATCTGAAGTAATTTAAATACCCTTTAATATTTGTTTTCGCATAAATATTGGCACTTACATTGTATTCCACATTCACATCTGCTTCATAGCTTTAATTAAACGTACTAAACATTTTCAAATTAAGGAATGACAATCGTGATGAAAACGGCATAAAAACGGTATATGATGCCCGTACTTTACGGAGTATAAACGATATAAAAACGGTGTGCTCCGTAGCAAACGGAGTTCAAACGTATAACACACTACGGAGAAAAAACGGCAGAAAAACGGTATGTTCGAAATACGGACTATATACGGCATTTAAACGGAGTGAAATATTTTAACATGCCGTAAATTTTCCGTTTTCATTCAAGTATCGACGGATCTGTATTATAAATACCGTAAACGTACCGTTACAAACGGAATTGTGATTCCGTTTGTTTACGGAGCTACGTTAAAATGTTTCTTGGGACATTTGGGAGTCTTAAAAGACTCAAAATATTTGCTGGGCTATGTCTAACCAAATTGAGATGGAATTATTGATGTGTCTTAGCAAAACTGTGCTTTTTTCGGACCAATTTCTTTTTTTTTGTTTCTTTGATTTTACCCCTATTTTAAAAATTAGATACAAAATGAGAATTCATGAATATTTTCATATATAAATATTTTCAAAATTTTTAATCAATATTTTTATATATGACAAATATCTTTGTTGATTTTAATAAAATAATAATTAATATGTGACCGAAATGAATAATTAAATAAATTAACTTTAATTTTCAGGCCAACTTTGCTACAAATACAAAGACGTTCTGCTCAATTGCTTTATGCAGGGTGCGCGTTCGCAAATCCAAGAATTTCGTTGGTCATCCTTTTCAAATCTTTCACAATTATGTCGTACTTTAAGCTATCAAGTGCACAAGTTCTTTAATGAGGTAATTATTTGAAAGTGTTGTATATTACTATATGTTTTATATATCTAATATAATATTTAACTTTTGTTCTAACTAAAATTAAGTTTCTAAAAGGATAACGTATCTTAATTCTGTACTAATAACTGTCTTTTAATAACTACAGACATATCTAACATTAATACTCTAAAACAATTTTGTTTATAGAAAAACAAGATTATTTATGATAATGTTTTAATTTCTAATTTTAAAACTGAAATGCTTAATATGTTTAATTTACCCAACATATGCTTAACAAGTCAACATCAACAATCGGTAATTTTTTTAATATATTTTCTAGCTTATTAATCTTATCAATTGCGAGCTGACAACGGGTCAGTACATGCCAGCGAAACGTGCTGCAGTGCTGGTGATCAGTGAACTGCTTGAGGGCATGGATAATCTTATGGATTTTGAAGAAATGTTGCTGCCGTTATATCGTCTGTTAAAAGTTATTGAAGCAGATGAAACATATGATGCGAAAATGCGTCTGCATGCAGCGAATGGCTTAAAAGCTTTGGCTGAGAAATGCAAACAACTATTATTTCCGCAGGCAGTGTACAAAAAGGAAATACAAATACTCGGCATTAAGGAAACTAAAAGTACGCATCGAAAATCACCACATATTTTGGAACTTAACTAGTGGGGATAATAAAAAAAATGTAATTTTGTAGATGTTCTATAAGTTTATTGCTTAAGATAGCATTTTACAATAAACGTTTTTTTGATATGAAGGAAATGGAGAATTTTTTGAAATTTAAATTGGGTTACAGATACTTATCGTTAGATAAGACTTGAGGTCGTTTTCACAAAGTATACGCAAGTTATTTTCAACGATTTTTTTTAAATGGCTCTTAATGCAACATTTTTATCAGTACGCAGAACATCTTGATATCAATTGTTTGTTTATTATTGCCTGAATTAAAAAAAGATTTAAAAATAGAACATTTTATTAAAACAATAACTTATCTCTAATTTTGTCATTGTAATCTATATTGTTACGAATATTCAGTCTACAGAAAACTGTTCTACAAATTCGTATCTCTGGATTGTGACAAAATAAAAAAATACATTTATATCTGGTTTAAATAAAAAATAACTTTATTAATTTAATTTAACTAACAACTTTAATAACACTGTTCTATAAATTGAGAGTTGTTGGTCTAATCTGGAATGAAACATATCATTTCTGGTTGAGTTCGGTCTTCTGATTCTTGCTGCGTACTCTGAATTTGCAGTGTAATTATAAATTCTAACAACTGCACAATTTAACTTGATCGCACACGAGATGCACTCGACCACTTTCGAATCCTAACTGAAGTGCTGAGCCTCAGATGCGGCGCGCTTACATACTGCATACAGTCTTTGCTGCATACATCAGTTTGACACGTTTCGAGAAGCTTCTACATTTTTCGAGAATGTTGCATGCATTTGCATCTCATTCGCACTAATGTATTTTAATGCACTGATCTTTCTCGACACTGCCTGTATGATCTTTCATCTCTGTCTCATTCACTCTTGTTTATTGCTTGCATAGTGGAGCAAATTCCATCTTTTCATAACAATATAAAAGAACAAGTCTTGATGAACTGACTGAATGATCTATCAACGCCCTTAGACCTAGGAACATGAAATTTGAAATTCCCGACGTAGGCGCACACTAAGGCGGGATTTTTTGAAATTTGCTTCCTAAGGTACAAAAATGAGCATGGCAAAATTGAACTTTTAATTAAAAATATCTTTGAACTTAACATAGTCACAGTCATTAAATTTGTCCCAGTGATGTATATTGTGGTTGTTTATCTTTTTGCCAAATGTGGGCGAGATTTGACAAAAGGGCGTGATATATGGTATTAAAATTTTAAAAATGCTAAAACTACTGAATTATTATGAGCAGTGTTGTAAAAATCGAAACAAAAGATTATATTAAACATTGTTATTGTCACGTAGAATGTGTGAGGCAAAGGGGCTGGCACCCCCATTTACTATTTGTATTTACAAAAACTTCGCAAAGGCGCAACTGTGCCCGATAGTAGTAAATATAACAATGCACTTTAAAATTGACATTAATATCAAATGATTGAACTTTTTCACAAATTTGTATCGATAGATCACATTTTATAAAATATTGATAATCCGATGCGGCGGGAGTAGACTCGATTCACTTTTTCGGAGTAATTATGTTATTGAATTCGCTCGAATCAACTATCTTATCAATCCTCCAAAAACACATTTTCAATTGGGATTATTTTTTATTTGGAAAACGATCGCCTTTATGTTGGCAGAAAAAAAACCAAGAAATTATAGCATTAAAGAAAGGTGTGGTTGAAAAAGTGAATAGATGCAAGACCAAATCCGCCGTGATTTCAATAATTCTTTGAATTCGCGGACTGCTATATCGACTCCTGCCGCAGTAAATCCCAGGAATCAATAATCACTTTTAAGCAATTTTCCCGCCGCAATGGATTCCCGGGATTCCATAATCGGCATGAATAAATAAGGTTTTCTGTACAAAATTCATTAGATAACACAAGAATTGATTTCGAAGAGAGCACTTTTAACAATTTTGAAAGTAAAAATGTGTAAAGCCTAAAAATATTTCATGATAAACTTAAAATCTTAAAAAAACTTAAAAAATCTTTTGTTTTTCAAAATCTTTCTTAAGATCATTAGTGAAAGTACCTCGTCTAGTTTTAAAAAAACGACCTATAATAAAATCGGTAATCAATAAATAATCAGCTGTATGTTTGATGTCCTCAAATTTTAGTTAAATTTAGATAGCTAGTAAATGTGCTTGATTGAATAATAAGTACAGCATTACCGACAACATTTAGTTTCGTTTCCAATTTCGACAAATTTGCACACACCCCGAATTGACGGGTTACATCTGTTTGTTTACTGTTATTAAATTTTGTTCAGTTGAACACTGCATTACCGACAAAATTTAGTTTAGTTAGCAATTTGGTCGAATTCGCACACATCCTAAATAATAAACTCTGCATTATCGACTAATTTAGTTTAAAATACAGACAAATTTGCACATACCCTACTATTATTTTGTCTCAAGTGATTTTTCATTATTTAGATAACATTTTGTATATTTAGGCACAGTAATGACAAATTATAGCCGCGGTAGCTCAGTGGTTAGTGCGTTGGACTGCGAGCCGAAAGGTCCCCGGTTCAAGCCTGGACTGGGGACAACAACATATTTTCATAGAAACATTTTTCTATACCGCGCTACCTCTCGGCAGTAAATGGCAAACCTACGAGAGTACAACATTGCCTATGAAAAGCTCTCACCCGCCGTTCGGATTCGGCAATAAACTGTAGGTCCCACCACTTTGAGTACAAATATAACACGCACAGCTCAAAATGGTGAGAGAGCTCGGCCTAAGTTCTTATAGGACTGTAGTGCCAAACTATTATTATTATTAATGACAAATCTAAAATAGCATTTAAAATCACCTTCAACATAAATTAAAAACAAAATATAGCATTATTATTAGTTTTATTTAATTCGTCGAAATAAATAGCATATATAAAAACAATAAAAAATAAATACTAATCAACAAAAACATAAATGCCTCAAACAACAAAAAAAATTAGCTTCAAATGAGCTAATGAGCAGCCAAAGGGTACATCATACCAATTACGTTGCAATTTTCTAACTGCCAATTTCGAACTCATCCTCAATCTTGTCGGCTACCATTTTGGCAATAGCCAAGCTACTTGTTGCGCCCGGGGACGGTGCATTGCGACAATGTAAAACTTGCTTGGCTAAAGCACCACTTCCAACGCCACGATCGAACACAAAATCATCAACCAAATTACCATCCATGTCTAGAGCTTGGGCCCGCACTCCGGCCGGTCCACGACTTACATCGTATTCCGTAATATTAGGTATATAACGTTGCAACGCTTTCATTTGTAGTGGTATAAACGCGGATTTGGACATTTCACCCAAACCGAAACTAAGGTATTTGAGAGCCATTTTCATGAAACCAGGATAACGCAGCACATCAAACAGTTCCAATGGATTGATGTCACCCCATCTGTGAAGAGATTATATGTTTATTCGAGTTCAAAAAGTACAATCTTTAAATACAAATTTCAACGTTTGAAAAGGTTCATGTATTAACGTTTCAACAAGGTATGAATAATAAATACCTTGAAATATTTCATTTCCACACAATTCATAAATGAGTAGGCAAATAAAACATGACCTCTTTTCGATCGTATTTCGATCAGTCGTTGAAAAATATTTATCACTCTCACCTGTAGCCTTCGCGCTTGAACGCCAACACGGCATTGGGTCCCAACCAAACGCTGCCATCCATGCGCGGCGTAAAATGCACACCAAGGAAGGGGAAACGTGGATCCGGCACCGGATATATATTGCCGCGCACCATGTGACTCTTCTCCTTGCTCAACAGCAGATATTCGCCGCGGAACGGAATAATACGTGGTGCACGCGGACAGCCGGTCAACTCGGCCAGCTGATCTGATTGCAGACCACCGCAAGTGAGAACATAGCGTGTGTGGACCTCTTTACCCGGCTTAGCGCCGCGTATGGTCACCGGATAGTCAGCATCTTTGCTTTCCTCAAATTTATTAACCTTGAAATTAAATTTTATTTAATTTTATGCAGTTGAACGAAACACAAAAACCATTTTCTTTTAATAAATACCTTAAAGTTAAAATGTATATCACCACCGCACTGCTTAAAATCTTCGCCGTAGTATTGCGTGACCAGACCCCAGTCTACAATGCCTGTATGTGGACTCCAGAGTGCCTTGACGCCATTGCAATATGGTTCGATTTCTTTTATTTCATCACCATCGATTAATTTCAAATCAGGCACTTGATTTTTAATGCCGCGCTCATGTAAATCCATCAAACGTCCAATCTCCTCCTCATCCGTTGCCACAATTAGCTTGCCGCATTTTTTGTAAGGTATTTCTTTCTCGTCTAAATATTCGTAAGCCAGATGTAAACCCTCTACACACAACTTGGCCTTTAGCGTGCCCGGCTTGTAATAGATGCCCGCGTGTATGACGCCACTATTGTGTCCACTCTGGTGTACGGCCAGTTTTGGCTCCTTCTCCAGTATTGCAATCTTAAGGCACGGATGACGTAGCAGTATTTCGCGCGCCGATGCTACGCCTACAATGCCTCCGCCCACAACAACTAAATCATATTTTCTACCAAAATATCGAAATGTTTTGTATTAGTGCCTATTTTTGTATTGTATTCACACAAATTGTTTTATCACCTTGACACCTTTTTGTGCTGCCAACGATGTGAGACCAACGCACCGCCGCCACTACCACATGCGAGTTTGCCAAAAAGCACTTTATTCGCAGCTACTTGCTGTAGTGGTTTTAACAATTGTGCCATTATGAGATTTAGGTTCAATGCCCTATGACCGTGCCTTAACTTTCACTTTCTGCAGTTGCCTATTCGTTTTGGGACCGGGACCTTGTTTGACCTTGTGCTGCCTCCACCTTGTGTGTTGTGTGTCTCTGGAACTATATAAATTCCATGTAGTACAATTTTTGACAACTACTGATAACACTACAATTTTTGACAACTCGATAACACAAAAATCAGCTGATGAAAAATGTATTTCTCTGTCAAGTCAGTGTTCTCATTCTACTCCGATCGGAGTAGAACTACTCCATTTCATTTGTATTTTTAAAATCTACTCCGCTATGTAAGATTTTCCTTTACAAGATTTTCCCATACGTCAATGGCTGCATTCAGCGACCTCAGCAGTTGCGAAACTGCTCAGTAACTAATCGGTCACTGTTCCTGAATGCACCACAATCTCAGCTGTTAACTTACAAATTAATTTATTATTAATATTTTATTAAATTTACATACAACTCTTTAATTGATTAAAAACATATTTTCAATTTAAATTCCATTTTTGTTTATAAATATTTGAGTTAAAATGTCATCGAATGTCATCGATAACAAAGGCAGCGCAAATGTAGCGTAAACATTTCATGCTGGAAAAAATGGCGACCGCTCACTAAACATGTTGAGGGTAGCATGTCATTCAAGCTCAAATTGCTCAACAGCTCCACAACTGCTGAGGTCGCTGAATGCAGCCAATTACTCACATATCGATCATTTCCAGTTCGGCATCGCTATGTTGCTTCTCACGTTCCGTTCTGCTCTAAGAGATGTAAGAAGTTAATACAAATTTGCCCACTTCGCACCAACTACCCCCACAAACTACTATCCACTTCCCACTAATAATAATTATTGAGGTAAAAATATATACATACTGTGTGTGGCCATGATGATGATAACGAGATGCTTTTGAGTATGGATATCTTTAAATTAAGTTTATTTTCAACAGAAGTTCAGTCGCATTCAAATTTCCACAATTCAAATTATTTGGAATCCCGCTCGCAATTTGCTCAATGGTAATGCAGCACCACCAAAGTGTCGACATGGTTCCCCACAGTTTGTATTACTCATTACGGAAAATCCAGCGGACAACCGCTTCCGTGTCTGTCGTCTCCTGCAGCAACTTAAATAAATCGTTATCCGTGTGAGTTTCGGTGCATCTGGCCAGATTCGGACCTGAAGTCGTCCAGCTTGAGGCTGTTGCGTGACGTCATCGTCTAGTGTAGTGTTTTTCAAATAGTTGAGCACTTTATTAATTAGTTCAGAGCCTAATACGTACGGTACGAGCGTACATTAGGATATCATGACTATGTCTATACATTCGCCAGAGGACACATATCACATAGCGTATTTTAAAATTAGTAATTAAAACGGAAGGGTGTCTCAACCGCTATCCTATAAATTCACATCCTCAGTAAAACAAAAAGACATTGTATTGATAAATGTTTTTATTTAAATTGACATTTAGGGTGTGTGCGAATTCGTCTAAATTGATGACTAAACTAAATTTGGTCGGTAGTGCAGTGACTTTTCAATTTAGGGTGTGTGCGAGTTCGACTAAATTGCTAACTAAACTAAATTTTGTCGGTAATGCAGCGTTTACTTTTCAATTTAGCACATTTTCGAGCAAACTAAATTGAACTAAATTGGATGACAGCAAACAGACATGATAATCAATTGATTATGAACTTTAACAATTACCGAATGACGATCGAATGATACCCCGTTCAATTTAGTTTTGTCAGCAATTTTGTCGAATTCGCACACATCCTTAATTTATAAATATGTATTAAATTAGAATGTGTGTGGTTATCAACGAAATTATCATCATGTCAAAATTAAAGCATTAGACAAGAACCATGTAGACCTTAAATCGTTTTTGAAACCTTATCAGTAGTTCTGTGATAAAGATTATTATTATTTTTCTTTTGGTATTTAAGTTGTTCCCTAGGCTTTCTCCTCGAAGGTGGAAGGATGTGAAATTTCATGGCCGAATTCGAAAATTTTAACGCCATTACAAATTATAGTTTTTAATTTAACTATGTATATGCGAATTTCCGTTACCCCCCATTAGCGTACAGTAAAAAAATAGTTTTTCCAAATTAAAAATGTTCATCATGAGCTCACTTGGTTACAAAATCCTATTGTTAGCTCTCCAAATAAATAAGAATATGTAGTAAAGTATTAAGTATATGTAGTAAAGTATAAAGTTTATAAGCAATATTGCCATTGTACTCGATATTCACTTATGAATGCTTTGAAATCAATCACTACTTTCAAATCGTAAGAGTTCTAAATTTAAGAATCATACCTTCTCAATAAAAACGTGTAGCTTAATTTCATGACTAAGAGCATTTTTTATTATTTTTTTATTATTATTACTTCGTGGTAATGCACTGCGACCTGAATAGATCTATTGTGCCCCGCTTGATACCATGACTGAAGCCATTCTCAGCTGTGGCATCTCCCTATCCCAGGTAGAAATTAACAACTGGGCCAGCGTTGGCGCAGTACTGGCGCCAGTATTGCCAATGCTGGCATCCAATACTGGCCCGGTTGTTCGCCAGTACTGTGCCAGCGTCGAAATGATAACGTCGGCAGGAGCTGGGCCCAATTGTTCTCCCAGTACTGTCACAACGCTGGCAAACACTAATGCCAGTGCTGGCCCTGTTATTGGCCAATATTGTTCCAGAGTCGGAATGACTCAGTACTGGCACAACGCTGGCAAACACTAATGCCAGTGCTGGCACCCTTATTCGCCAGTATTGTGCCAGAGTTCGAATGATAGCGTCGGCGGGAGCTGGGCCCAATTTTTCTACCAGTACTGGCACAACGCTGCCAAACTCTATTGCCAGTGTTGGCCCATAGTTATACCTAATCTAAATCTAAACATTATTTAAAACATATAATATATATTGAATTTTTTTTTAATATATATCATTAAATAATTTTGTATAAAAAAACATAGATGTAGTGTTTAAAAAACAAAAGTTAATAACAATGTAATAAATATTTTTATATAATAACTTGTGTTTATTTATATTTTAAATTTTATATTTTATATTTTATATTTCATATTTTATATTTTATATTTTATATTTTATATTTTATATTTTATATTTTATATTTTATATTTTATATTTTATATTTTATATTTTATATTTTATATTTTATATTTTATATTTTATATTTTATATTTTATATTTTATATTTTATATTTTATATTTTATATTTTATATTTTATATTTTATATTTTATATTTTATATTTTATATTTTATATTTTATATTTTATATTTTATATTTTATATTTTATATTTTATATTTTATATTTTATATTTTATATTTTATATTTTATATTTTATATTTTATATTTTATATTTTATATTTTATATTTTATATTTTATATTTTATATTTTATATTTTATATTTTATATTTTATATTTTATATTTTATATTTTATATTTTATATTTTATATTTTATATTTTATATTTTATATTTTATATTTTATATTTTATATTTTATATTTTATATTTTATATTTTATATTTTATATTTTATATTTTATATTTTATATTTTATATTTTATATTTTATATTTTATATTTTATATTTTATATTTTATATTTTATATTTTATATTTTATATTTTATATTTTATATTTTATATTTTATATTTTATATTTTATATTTTATATTTTATATTTTATATTTTGAATTTTATATTTTATATTTTATATTTTATATTTTATATTTTATATTTTATATTTTATATTTTATATTTTATATTTTATATTATATATTTTATATTTTATACATATTTAAATTTAATTGATGCAGGCATCTTTGATATGCTTCTCGGGCGTCAACATTTGTTTTGATGTGCTCGGCTGCTGCTCTGAGGCCTCCAACGCATTAGACAGTGTCGCTGCTTCGCGCTGTGGTGAGTTTCTAAAAACACTGTCCTGATCCCTATTGCTGACGCTACAACAAAAAAATGGAAAAAAATACATTTTCCAACAATAACAACAACATGCTCACCATCGCAGTGCCGCTGCGGAGGCGGCAGCAGCAACAGAAGCAGCGGTTAAAGCATTAGCATCACGTCGTCTCTTTTTACTGCTGCGCATGAGCCCGCCAGCGCTAGGTTTTTCGTTTTTTTCGCACGCGCCGCCGACACTGCGTTACTGGGCGACGTGTTACCGCTGTTGTCCAACAAACTGGTGCTACTCATGTCGGTATCGTCGCTGACAAGGCACCGCCGCCAACATCATGTTTCTCCTTGAGACCTTGGACTTTATCATAAATGGAGCGATTATCATCCTACAAATTGCATAGCACCGTGGTCACTGCATTACCGATAACGTTCGCAAATTTAGTTTAGTCTTCCGATTTAGAGTGTGTGCGTATTTCGATTAAAATGGTGACTAAACTAAATTTTATCGACAGCGCAACAAAAAAATAAATATACAAACAAACTTCAAAAAATTCAAAATCAAATCTTGCTTACCCAAAAAATATTTTTTTTTTAGCAAAGTGCTTTTATTTAATATAAAATTCATACACGTCCTAATATCTTTAACTCCGCACAATTGAATACACCACAATTTATATCACTACATATTAATGTTGGTACAACTTACCTGTAAGAATAATAGTTTGGCGCTGAAGTCCTGAAGAACTAAGGCCGAGCTCTGTCACTATTTGATTTGTTCGTGTTATATTTGTACTGAAAGTGATGGGACCTACACGATTTAATGTGAATCCTAACGGCGGGGTAAGAGTTTTTCATAGGCAATGTTTTACTCTCGCAGAACAAATTCCATATTGCTCCCATATAGCGTTCGCACGCAGTGATTGTTACGTGCGACGCACGCTTGCTACTGGCGTAGCGCTAGCAGTAAATACGGACCGCCAATGGTTTGCCTACGAGCCCTGAGTAGGCCGTTGTGCCAGTATTACGTTGTCAAAATTGGCAACCTATACTGAGCAAGTACAGGCGAAGCTCTTGTAGTAAATACGGCCCAGTATTAGTATGACTAAGGGCCCAATAGTATGTCAGGTGTAAACCAGCATTGTGCCAGTATTGCACCAGCATTACTTTTCCAGAATTGGCAAACTGTACTGGGCGAGTACTGGCGAAGCGCTGGCAGTAAATACGGCCCGACATTGGCTTGAAGACGGGCACAGTGCTATGCCAGTTGTAAACCAGTGTTGTGCCAGTACTGCGCCAGCATTACGTTGCCAGAATTGGCAACCTGTACTGGGCGAGTACTGGCAAAACGCTGGCAGTAAATACGGCCCGACATTGGCTTGAAGACGGGCCCAGTAGTAAGCCAGTTGTAAACCAGCGTTGTGCCAGTACTGCGCCAGGACTGTATGCCTAGCATCGGCAACCAGTAGTGTGCCAGTACTGGGCCATTTGTTCCAGTACGGCAATTTCTGCCTGGGATACTATATATAGGGGGTTCTGGTTTTAATAGTTATATAGGATGTTAATAGTTATATAGGCCTTCTTCTAATATCGTTTGAACTTGGTTGTCGATTCCCAAGTATTTGCATTCTTGTACGCATTAGCGCTGGCCTTGTTTCTAAAATGTGTTCTAAGAGCATAGTCCACACGCTAATAGTATGCGACAAACTTTTAGATTTGAACGCGCGTAGACTTCGTATATTGGGAATTATTTCTCTAGAAGCGGACCTTGCACAACTTTTTATTTATGTTTTTTTTTTGCATTCCTAATAAATGCAGTTCTAAAAGTTTTGGGAACAACTTGTGATAAAATCTGTCGGGAATCTTAGATAACGAATTAATTAACTAATTACAATAATGCCTACAAAATACCATTATATTATTCGAAACTGCATTATCGACTTATTTTTTTATTCTAAACACCCTGTGTAACAAAATGGCAAAACAAAACGTCAAATAGATAACCTTACTTTTGGAATAAAACACCAACGTTTGTTTACGCGGAGGTGCCGCTTTTTTTTATTAAATATAAATAAAACCATACATATTAATGGCAGACAAACCAAAAGTAAGTTAAAATGCATTTATATATAAAGAAAATAAAACACACTAAACACTACGTTCATTAGCAAGGCGGCGGTGGTGGTGGCGGTAACAACGATGGCAAAGAGAAACGCCGCAAGGAGTCCATTCTGGATCTATCCAAGTATTTGGAAAAACAAATACGCGTTAAGTTTGCGGGTGGACGTGAAGCGGCAGGAATCCTTAAGGGATATGATGCGCTGTTGAATTTGGTTCTGGACAATACCGTCGAATATCTACGCGATTCAGATGAACCATACAAACTAGCCGAAGATACACGTAGTCTGGGTTTGGTCGTTTGTCGTGGTACAGCGCTAGTGCTAATATGTCCGCAGGACGGCATGGAATCGATACCAAATCCTTTCATATCACAGGATGCGTAGATGCTGCGCTTTACATTGTGTGGGGTATATTAAACAACTTTAATATGCGATTTTTTCAAGATCTTTTTTTAAGAATTTTAAATAAATATTCAATTACACTTATAAAAAAAAGTTGAATAAGTTACATTGTAAAATCACTTAAATACTAGAGATTAAAATAACATAAATTTTTTTGAAATTAAATTTAACAATTTAGCGAAAACAACTTTTTCTTTAAATAATTTTATATCAGTCCGAATATATACACTGGGAGAGGTAATAGATGAGAATTGGAAGCTTCTTATTTTAGTAGAAAAAATGTAAATTGGTAACATTTCATTTATGAAATACTTTACAATATTTTTGAATAATGATGTTTATGTTTGATATTTTACAAGTTATGGGATCCTAACCATTAACATGTATGGGTTGTATAGAAGGTTTAAGTGACCGTTGACTGATTTGTTTCATGTCCGAACTTAAGCTTAATTTTGGGCTAAAATATATTAAAATTAAATTTCATCACAATCGAATCATTTTATAACGAATTATCGTGTATATGGACCAACGAATTACATCGACTCGGGGTGGGGGGCTGATCAAATATATATTACAATATCCTCAAAAATGCACCATGTTTTTTTTACCTTTTGGAAAAGTTTTTAAATACTTTTAAACACTATTAATATATCTTTCAAAACATTTTAATAAATATCTTTTTTGGAGCCGATCTCAAAATTCCCTAGACAACCGGATAGTGTTTGAAATATTGCTTCTGAGCTCCCCTGACAATCAAACGCATTAATTGTACCACTTTTAATCCAAACCAAATTCATTACGTATCCAAGGATACTGCGCCGGACACTCTTTGCACGTGTAAAAGAAGCGATCCTGCTGCAATACACGACTACGTAACTTGCAAGTATTTGGAATATTGCAAACCATTTCGCGCGGTTCCAGCTGCTTAGCTTGTTTGCAGTGCCATGGCTCGAACTCATGCAGCTGCTGCAGTGGCATTGGTTGGCGCATCCATTGAAGCGCTTGATTATTGGTAACAAAATAAACATCGTTAAGTTTCTGCAGATCGTCGAGGAATTTCTGTAAAGCACAAAAAAATAAACAACAGCAAATTCTATAAATCAAGAAACCTACCAGAAAAGCATTTAAATAGTCAATCTTTTTGAACCACGTCGAATGAAAGAATAGTCCAAACGGTGCACGATTCGACAGATAGTGACGTTTAAAATTATGCGTCAACATGCGGTACACATCATCACCGCTCAAATGTGGCGGACAGCTATCAACCATGCCGCATGTATAGTCTCCGGCCTCCAGTTGATTGATCGGTACTTCCCATACAGCCGGATAGCTGCGTGTCGGACAATTCTGATGCATGCCAGTGCAAGTGTGTGGCATTTTGTAGTCCAGCGTATATGGCCAGAGTGGGGGATTCGAGAAGGGCGCCACCATTGATGCATCATAGACAAAACCAAATTCTTTCATCATCAGAAATTGACGATTCCAGCCAACGCGCAGAAATGGCACCCGCATGCCGCGTATCTCCTCCATTCGTACGCTGGCAAACTTATTAATAATATTCGCCTGGCCGACCATCTCGTCGAACCAGTCCTCGATGGTGGCGTTCTTCGACCACCACAGTTCGGGTCCGCGATGTCTAAAGGAAAGAGATTTCGATTATGTAGGTAAACAAATCTATTCAATTTGTTAAATTTTAAAGTAGATCTAAAATATATTTATTTATGCAATATCTGTTTGTTCGGTATTCAAGTTTTTAAGAAATGCGCATTTGAAATTTCAGATCTCCTAATTTTTTAGAATTAATTTAAAATATTACGGAATTTTTCTTTTAATTAAATTTTTCCAATTTTCGTTTTATGTTTTCAAGATATTCGGATACACACATGAAAATTTTAGGTTGTTTGTAATATATTTTTGTACAAGATCTAACGAATAATAAAAATAAAATAATTTTAGTTACTCAGGACATTAGCGATTAAAATTACTGACTTTCTGCTATTAAAAACCTCACGCGATAGGAAAAGTCAGCGCTCTCAAATTATATTATTTTTATTTATTTATTTCCATATTAAAATAATGAATACAACAGTCATAGAAAACTTTTGTCTTGATTTGTTGAGTGCTGCAATTTAATAAATACATGAAGCATACTTACGTCACCGAATGCACCGCTATCTCATGTCCATCATTCCAGAGTTTCTGCACATACTGATAGTTTGTAAATGGATGCGACACAAAAAAGGTGCCTTTGATCGGACAACCATTCGGATTACGACGATGTTGTGTGAACAGCACCTTCGAATACAGTTCCCAATTGTCGAAATTAACGGAATCATCAAATGTAAGCAACACCATTTGCGGCACCTGTTGCGCCTCCAAGCCACCCGGAATACGTGTGCCATCCTTGGAACAGTAGCAGTCTGGTAGATGGCACTGCTGCGGATCGCAAGAATCTGCTGCATTTGGATCGTTGTCAACATCACACCAACCCTTGCAAATTTAGTAACAAATTAAAAAATATAGTAAAAATATGGAAACAAAAATAAATTACTTCATCTGAACCATCGGGACAATCGACCGATCCATCGCAAAAGTATTCTTCGGGCAGGCAGGTGCCGTCACCGCAGCCGAGTTGTGTATCGTCTGGACAGTCGGCATCCTCTAGCAGTGGCTTTGGTACGCGTACCTCTGAATTAGTAGTAAACATCAGTACAGGTTTTGTTTTATTACAATTATATTTATGATTTTACCCGCTGTTATATCGCAATTGTCGACGTTTTGCTTGAAATCGCATATTTGACGCACCACATCGAATAGTAGTCCCTCCGAACATTTGAATTCAAAAACTTCGTCTTCGATGCAGAGATTATATTTGGAGCATTCGTTGTTGGTCCATATTTTGTGCACCGCTCGCTCTGGATTGCGATAGAAACGTCCATCTTCCAGGCATTTTATATTGGAACGTAGACTGCGTTTTGCCGGTTCAAGGGCGGAAACTGCGCGGTAAGAATTTTAAATATTTTATTTGTTGCTTAGTGGTTAATAATATTTTGATAGTGGCGAAAGACGAGTCAAATTGTTATTTTCAATAAGTCGAATGTTAACAAATATTTCAAATTCTGTGCAAAAATTTTAATATTTCAAAAATGGATAAATAAATTAATTTTTCAAAATGAGTTCAAAAAATGTTTTACATTAAAAATAAAATAATTTTAAGGAAAATTAATTTCTCCCAATAAAAAAATAAATCCGCTAAAAATCAGAACATTATCTAAATATTTTTAAAAACTATTTTAAAATTTCTTTATAAAATATACTATTTAAATAAAATATTGTTTCTGTTTGTAAAAATATTATTTATAAAGTACAATGAATTAATTAAAACACCGCATAGCCCCATACTGATCCAGCATCGCTTGATGCAACTTTATCAAAAAAAAAAAAAATCCACGCAACTTGTTTAAACCAAGCAGACACTTAAAGCTAAGCAATATAAGCAGCTCTTGATTTGGTAGCATTTCACACACATGTACCCAATAGAAAATTTCAAAATGGTTCAAAACGTGAGTTTATATTTTGGTTTAGTTTAAAGTCCACTTAGAAAAAAATTAAGGTACTTACGTAATTCTAAACTCACTTAAAAATATGATGAAATTATAGATCAGATTCTAATATATAAATATAATTTAAATAACTATACAAATGTAGAATAATCGATAAATCTAACGTTCTGATTAATCTAAAATGAATTATTGAGTGCATCATGTTATTTTTTAATTCACGATCACGTTACACAGTACTCCATAAAATTTTTAAACTTTTCTTAAATAAAAAAAAAGAATGAATGAAATTAAATCCCTTTTATACCGTTTCATTTTTAAAACTGAAGCGGTTATTAAAAACTAAATTGATATCCAAAATAGAGATGGTCATGTGAGTGAGTTTTGACTCACGCTCACGAAAGAATTTTTCTTATCACGCACACTCACTCACGGCCTTTTTTGTTCTATTGACTATTGACTTGAACCCACAAAAATTGACTAGCCCATTCTAAGTACGGGGGGTTTGATCAATTGTTGGCTGAAACCTTGCAACTTATTCTGAGTTGAAGAAGGGGTGGGTAGATGACGGTCGGTTAGCAAGGGTTTAATTTATTATAGTTCTGAATCACTATTCATTTCAACGAGCTAGAAGACCTCTTGAAAGAATTCATTCTGATGTCTGCGGTCCGATTGATCCAGTTGCGTGGGATGGATCAAGATATTTTGTATCGTTCATTTCGCAATGCACTTCGCAATGATATACGTCATTAAAAAGAAATCGGACGTGTTCGCAGCAATGAAGGAGTACGAAGCATTGGTGATTGCAAAATTTGGTACATCTATATCAAAGCTGACGATGGATCAAGGACGAGAGTACTGTTCAAAAGACCAAGAGGAATGGTACAAAAAGAAGGGGATCCAGGTGGAAGCAACTGTGGCCTACTCCCCTCAGCAGTATGGCGTTGCGGAGCGGTTCCACAGAACATTAGTTGAAAAAGTACGTTCGATGTTAATTGAATCTGATGTCCCGAAACGAATGTGGGTTGAAGCGGCGCTTACTGGGGTGTACCTTATAAACCGAAGTCCATCCAAATCTGGGATCGCAACTCCAGCAGAAATGTGGTACGGTACAAAACCTGATTTAGACAATCTTCGGGTTTTCGATTGTAAATGGATACCATGGATACCGAGTCAACGAAGAAAGAAGTTGGATACCAAGAGTCGCAAATCAGTAGTGAATTAAAAGTATAATAGTGCATTAAAAGTATAATATTAAAAGTACAATATCAATTGAAAATTTAAAATTAAGTTTAATTAAAAAATTTGAGATGTCAGATTGCGGCGAGCTCAAGCATTTTCTCGGGATCAAATTTGAAACAAACGGTGGATGCATTAAGTTGTCACAAGAAGCTAACATTTAAAAATTGCTTGAAAAATTTCGGATGGCGGAGTGCAATCTGGTTAAGAGCCCTATGGAAAAAGACTACAGCCAAGTCTTTATCCTTTCCAAAGAAGG
The DNA here is from genome assembly GCA_951804985.1 of Dryomyza anilis. Lineage (NCBI taxonomy): Eukaryota > Metazoa > Arthropoda > Insecta > Diptera > Dryomyzidae > Dryomyza > Dryomyza anilis. The sequence continues at coordinate 20,682,320 of OX638131.1, forward strand.
ATAACGTCAAGTTTGAAAAGTCGTATCGTGAAATGTTAGGGAGCATAATGTACATAATGTTATGTGCCCGGCCTGACATATGTTTTCCCATGGGCACCATTTCATAAGGGACCCTATTGCCAATGGACATATTAAATTGGAATCGATTGGTACTGAAGAACAGTTGGCAGATGTTATGACTAAATCACTTGATGTTACTAAATTTAAAAATTTTGGTTTAAAGCTAGGTTTGTACGATTGAGAAGGGGTATTGAAAAACTCAGCAATTGTATTTTTAAATGTTGTAAAGAAAAATGTGCTTTAAATTGTTTTTACAATCGAATTATAATTTTGTACGAGATACATTGAATTAAATTCTGTTTTATAAAAAACCCCAACTCCGAACCATTTATTGAGATCAATATCTCATTTTTTCTACTGGGCATATGGTAAAATTCCAGTGCAATAGCATAAAAATCAATTTCATATTACTTTACATCATACAATCAATAAGACACATACAACAAACTGCACACACAATATATCGTCGGTGATACTGCAAAACCGCCTATCTACATTTTCGAATACCTCTTACAAAATGAATTTACAGAAGTAACAAAACTATTTTCAGTCTTAATTTTTTACTTTATACAAAATTAAGTATGTCATAACTTATAATGGCATTTATCTAATATATCCGATCAACATATCATTAAAAACCCGATTATAACACAAAATTAGGCGTCATTTTCCCATGCAGTTAGGCGGTTTTACAGTATCACCAACGATATCTATGTGTGTGTATCTGAAGTAATGCAGTTTTGTATCCACACAAATTAGAGGAGACTAAATAGTTAATGGTGACTTTAAAATAGGACCAGATAACATACAAACATGTAGTCAGTGGTGCAATTTATAAAGCTTCAAGTAATATCTTAATGATCAATAGTATTTGAAATGGTTTAAACTATTTTTGGTTTATACAAATAATTAACTGATAATATCAAAAAAGTGTTATTTTCTTAGTTTACGTGCAGCAATTAGGTATTAATTAAAATTTTAATGTAGTGAGTTGCACAAAAATGCATTATTAATGCCATGGGAGACTAATTAATAATAATTTCTGTTATATTTAATAAATGTGCATTATATTTCCAGCATAACATAGGAAAATTTCAGTAATATATAGCGTGGGAATTTTAAGTTTCTTTTAGATTCAGACTGCATATGTTCAAGCATCAGTATGCCGCGTGTCTTTAATGCATATAGGTACTTTCTCCAATCATTTTTTTTTTTTAATTATATAAATCTAGTCGGCAAAAAGAGATTTAGTTCGGTTCCGCATATGCATAGTCTTTGTGGGAGCAAAGCGCTAATATGGATTTTTTTCATTTATATTTTAAAACAGTATTTTCTAAAATTGATTTTACTTGTGTTTGACATTATAAAACTAATACGTTATAAAGTTAATTATTTTTAATTACATAATTCATTTATTAAGAGTGTGTGCGAATTCGATTAAATTGCTTACTAATCTAAATTGAACGACTTTTTATTCGATCTCTATTCGTTAACCGGTAATTATTAAAGTCAATATTCAATTGATTATTATATATCTGTTTGCTGTCATCCTAATTAGTTCAATTTAGTGCGCTCGAAAATTTGCTAAATGAAAAATCGAACACTGCATTACCGACAACATTTAGTTTTGTCAGAAATTTAGTCGAATTAGCACACACCCTAAAGAACAGAAACTATGTTTAGAGTTTGGGCGTGTTAGTCTAAATTTAAAGAATAAACTAAATTGGTCGGTTATGTAGTGCTTACTTTTCAATTTAGCAAATTTTAGTGAAACCTAATTGAATGATAGCAATCAGACTAATAAAAGATTCAACTCATTACCGACTTTACAGATTATCAATTGTAACCGAAAATTAAGTTCAGTCTTAAAATTTAGACCAACCAGCAAACAGATTATTTTCTATATTTTTTATATTTTGAGTTTCAGATCTTTATCATCACTATCATTGTTTTATCGCATTTCAATATGATCTACAAATAGTTCATATGGAAAAAAAAACTATATATACATCTTCAGACCACCATGACCGACAATTTATTTCATTAACGTCATTATGCAATACATTTGTAATTAAAGCCATACTATTCAAGACCTGTCCAATACAAAACGCCAAAACAATCGACACATTACGCATGCAATTCACCAACATAACATCGGAAATAAAAAACTAAACAAATGCACGCGTTTACAAATTGATGATGATGAACACGATCACAACAACTTTCACACTACTGGCTGCAACCAACAAACGAACAACTCGACCAAATGAATTGACCAAAAATTAATAAAAGCTATATGGTCTTTTAATAAAATTAAATAACATCAACTAATAATAATAACAATCAACACATTTCGATCAAATATTGGAGAAATTACCGTGGCTCATGCTGGCGCCTAATGAAAGCACGTATATCCAACAAACGAGCAGCAACATTAGCATCGATGATTGCCGCTGCCAATATCTACTCTTATGGCATATTTTATGGTTATTCCTAACGTTTGTATTATCGTCATCATAATGACCGACCTTGACTGCGTCTTTTGGCCAAAAACTTTGACATTGCAACAATGTATTTGAAACGTAGCACAAAAACATTTTTAAAATGTTGCACAAAATCCTGTTTGCTATTGTTTTTTTTTTCTTTTTACCGGCAATTAAGCGCGTCACCGTCACAAACGTTACCGTTAATTTAACTATTGCCACAACACGACACGCGACACGTTCGTTTTGAGCCACTTTAAGAAACTGAAATCTTTTGCGCGGCATCGTTGCCAATTTATAGTTGTGACTCTCACAAAAAGTAGTCTTTGCTCACAAAGATGGGCGCTTAATTTTGTTGAGCAGTTTTCCAAGCCGGAGAAAGTAAATCTAAGAGTGCAGAGATAAAAACAAAATTGCAGCAAGAAAAATGCAGCGTATCAGAAAATAAATTTCTTTAACTTATAAGAGAGCTAAAATCAAAGACAAGTTAGCTTAAATATTTTGTAAAGAGAAAAATATTTAATCAGAATCAAAATTATTATATTTTGGGACTTGAGCAAAATATTTATATATTTTTAATTTTATAGAACCGGCACGTTACATTTTTATTGAATCGAAACTGAATAAATTCTAAAAGCATACATCATCAAGTAGATTCGAAAATATTTAACGTTTGATATTTATTTATAAAAAATTAACTATTGTAAATTGTGTTGAATAAGATATATCTCATGTTTTTCAATTACGGTCCCAGTTTACCAACTTTTATATATCGTTTTGAATACGTTTCTACTACTCGAACTCGCACACACCCTAAAACCAGTACAAATGAAGACTTCGGTTTTCTTCCTCCACCCAGAAAAAAATTCCCTCAAATCCCATTAAAATTGGTCAATAGGACAATTATTGATTTAATAGTATACAAAAAATATTTTTTTTCATATAAACTCAATGGCAATGTCATGGTATTTTCTAGCATTTAATGGTATTTTCCGATTAAAATAATAATTTATCTCATTGACTATTTTTAATAGTAAAAAACTATTATTTATATAGTATTTTTTTCTGGGTGTCGTTACGGTTACGCTTTCAAAATAAAATTATAAGGATTTTTATTATATTATTGTTAATATATTAATAATCGCACAGCACTAGTTTTAATCGAATATTGGTTTCGGGTAAAGTTTCATTCCTGCTTTTCATACAACATGAATAATTTACAAATTTTCATTTATTATTAAATTTGACTAAATTTCTGACTAAATTAATTTTTGTCGGTAATGCAGTGTTAACTATTCAATTAAACAACTTTACGAACCATCTAATTTGGATACATCAAACAGACATATCGTCGATGATACTGCAATACCGACTATATATCTGCATTTTTAAATATCGTTTACAAAATGAATTTTACAGAAGAAGAAACATGTTTTGAGTCTCAATTATCCACTTTATCCAAAATTAAGTGTATCATAACTTATAATGGAATTTATCTAATTTTTCCCATCAACATATCGTTTTAAACCGGATTATAAGGCAAAATTAGGCGTAATTTTCACATTTAGTTAGGCGGTTTTGTAGTATCGTCCACGATATGATGATCAATTGATTACGGACTTTAATAGTTACCGGTTACCCAGTGGAGATCGAATAAAACCCCGTTCAAATTAGGTAAGTCAGCTATTTAGTCGAATTCGCTAACACTCTTAAATATAATCCAAACCAAATATTAATTTACATACTGAAGGAAAATAATGCAAACAGTTCAATGGATTAACAAAAATCAAATTAATATAAAAAAAATGTAACTTCATACCAGAAATATAGAATTTATTTATTATACCAGTAACAATGGTGTAAAACTAAATCAATTAAAAAATGAGTGGCAGCACCATTATATTATTTACGAATATTAAGCACAAAGCAAAATATCATAAATGCCGGTTATTATTTTGACGTGGTCAAAAGAAAGGTAGCAGGTCACAACATACTAAGTAACGAACCAAGTCACCCAGTTCATTTGATGCCAATAATTGATTAGAGCTCAGTAATTGAATAGGCATGAAAAATCGATAAAATATAAAAATTAAAAATGAAGCCTCACATGCTGCAACTACTATCCGTCGCATTGACATTGAGCCTTTCGGTTGCTACCATTTCACCGGGCAACAAAATAAAACCCGCTGCCGAAAAGCAACTAAAATTGAGAACTGGACCGCAAGTGGATAATGTCTTCGACCGTGATTTGGTGGAAGAGGAGCCAATGGCCAAGGACATACTTGTTGAGAATGCAGCATATTGGAAAGAGAACCAAGTGCGACGTTTCAATGGAACGGTGCTGGGTTACGTGACAGCTGTAGGTATCATGGAATAGATTAATGAAAAAAATAATTAAATAAATCTGCATTTACAGTGGAATTCACATGGTTATGATGTGGCCAAAATGTTTGCACGCAAATTCGACATCATTTCTCCCGTGTGGTTTCAAATTATTAAGGAGGATGAAGACTATCATGTAGCCGGAAAGCATGACATCGATGGTGGTTGGTTAAAAGATGTTCGTCGAAAAAGTGGCAAATCAGAGCGTGGCGCAGTTCGAAGTACTTTTATACTTAATTTAGAAAAAATAATAAATTTGATAATTCAATTTTTCTTAGTTTTTCCACGCTTTATCTTTGACAAATTTACTGAACGTGATTTCTCGCGTCTTTTAAGCTATGATCATGAACGCGAAAAGTTAAATAAACTATTGGTTAACACTTGCTTGGAACATGGATTTGATGGGGTTGTATTGGAGTTTTGGTCACATTTAGCAGGGCGTGTAGACGATCAATTTCTACAGACTCTGGTCATTGATATGGGTAAGTGTAACTACTAAAATCATTTAAATTTAGTTCAAATTCGCATTATTTAAATGATATAATAATATTTATCGATTTCATAATACATTTTAAATTTTAGCCAAAGCTTTGAAAAAGCAAAACCTACGATTAATTCTTGTCATTCCGCCAATGCGCACCGAAATGAAGAATCTCTTTGGCGAAAAACAGTTGGACAAACTGTACAAACATATCTACGCCTTTTCACTGATGACCTATGACTACTCAAATGTTCAACGTCCCGGCGCGAATGCTCCACTCGATTGGATACGTCAATCTATCGAACATTTGGCGCCCACAGATTGTCATGATTTTAATAGTAAACGTCGTAAGATTTTAATGGGCCTCAATATGTATGGTAATGATTATACACCCGATGGCGGTGGTCCCATTGTTGCGGGTCAATATCTGGATCTGGTGAAACATGTTAAAAAACGTTTAACATTTGATGAACACGATGTGGAGAATTTTTTTGAAATCAGGTTTATATATTTTTGCATTTGAACAACATTTTAATTTTATTTATTTATTTGTTTTTTAGAACTAGTTCTGGTCGCCATATAGTCTTCTATCCTACATTACATTCCATCAACGAACGCATTAAGTTAGCGCAAGAAATGGGCGTGGGCATTTCGATTTGGGAATTGGGACAAGGTCTCGACTACTTTTATGACTTGTTTTAGATAAAATATTTTAAAAAATATTAAATGTATACATTTTCCAAATTAGAAATAATTAATAATTTTATAAAAATATGAATTTTATTTTAAAAAAATTTAATTTTTCATTAAAATGTCCAATTAAAAAAAAATTAAAATAAAAAACTGATATATTTAGTTAATTTTTTGTAATTTAATCTTTACAGCGCAATTCAAATGATCCTTGGAAAATATCGTTACGTTTAGTCCTTTAATTTATAGTTTTTTTTGTTTCCTTCCCAGCATAGCAGACTATATCGAAACTAATTTAAAACGATATCGTTCGAACGAATATCGTCAACAACAGCGTTTTCGAAGGAAATGGCTCTCGTTAGCGATATCGTTGTTTTAAGAATTTCCGATATTAGCACGAATTTGAAAAGAAGTTCAATTTCGATATCGAAATTGAAACGAATTTGAAAAAATATTCGATTTTGATTTTACAAAATACGTTTTATTTATTTTGCGAGCATCTTTACCATTGTAAATTGCAAACATTGTTGTCCTAGATTAAAAATAAGATTATTGAAATATGTATTAAATAGTTCATATTTAAAAAATGTTTCTTTAGAATTTTGTTTAAATTTTAAAAATTTATGAAATTTAATTCGAAACGATAATCTATACTATCAAATATTGGGTTCCAATTGAAACGGTTTTTTGTCTGCGACAATTTTATCGCCGGATTGACCGAAACGAATTGCGTATCGAATATTTTAGAAGTTGGCAACACTGGTATGCGCGCCATTTTTTCCTGAGCCCAAATATCGCAGCGACGAACGGCATAGTTAAAAAATTCTCCAAAGCCTCTACACGCCGAAAGTGCTGCGCTGCGTGGGTTTGCATAAATTGTGAAATTAAACAAAGTATTTTAACAAAATAAACACATAAAAGGTAAAAACCATATTGTTATTACGATAAACTATTGAATTAAATTGATTATTATGTGGAAAATATAACAAATAAACATAAAAACAGGCAACGAAAATTTTCGAAAGACCTATAAAATGTGCGCATGAAAAAAAGATGGCGTCCGCGGCTGCTGCTTGCGTTGCCGGGTGCTCTGCAGCGGCTAGCTGTGTCGTCGGCGACCGCATTTAAATGCTGACGAATTTTGTTGTGAAAATTAATTTTTTTTAACCTCTTTTTTTACTTTATTTAAACAGCTACTGCTGCTCGCTGTTTTAAGTGCAACAAATACAAACGAAAAAAAAGACAAATTTCAAAAATGGCTGACAATGATGATCTTTTGGACTACGAGGATGAGGAGCAGACCGAAACCACTGTTGCCGAGACCCAGGAGGCGCCGAAGAAGGACGTCAAGGGTACCTATGTTTCCATACACAGCTCGGGCTTTCGCGATTTTCTGCTGAAGCCAGAAATTCTGCGCGCCATTGTCGACTGTGGTTTTGAGCATCCTTCAGAAGGTAGGTTTTATCTCTTTTTTTTTTGTAATTTAAGATAAAATTTTTTAATGATGAAAATCATAGATAGGGACAGCTGAAGCTAATGAATGATTTGTCTTTTTTTTTAAATGCTGACTAATACCATTCACCTACTTTATTTGTTAAAAAAGACCTTTTAAATAAAAAATGTTTTTTGTTTTATTTGTATAGTTCAACACGAGTGCATTCCGCAAGCTGTTCTCGGTATGGATATCCTCTGTCAGGCCAAGTCAGGTATGGGCAAAACTGCCGTCTTTGTCTTGGCCACGTTGCAGCAGCTGGAGCCCACCGAGAATGTTGTCTATGTGCTGGTTATGTGTCACACACGCGAGCTTGCATTCCAGATTAGCAAGGAGTACGAACGTTTCTCCAAGTATATGCCCACGGTTAAGGTAAGTGTATATTTTATACAATTGTTTGCTTGAAGCATGTAAAATGGTTTAAATTTTTATTTTTAATAGCATGGCGTCTTCTTTGGCGGTTTGTCCATACAAAAAGACGAGGAAACGCTGAAGAATGTAACGCCGCACATTGTTGTCGGCACGCCGGGTCGCATTTTGGCTTTGATACGCAACAAGAAACTCAACCTAAAGCATTTGAAGCATTTCATTCTGGACGAATGCGACAAAATGTTGGAACAACTTGGTGAGTTTTTTTTATATATTTCATAATATTTTAAATATTTCATTTTAATGAGAGAAAATCATTTAGTGGTTCAAATTGAAAATTAAAAATTAAATAAAAAATATATATGTTTTCAATGTCCAAAATATGTTAAAAAGATGCAGAAGTAGTGATTTTGCAACAGACCATTTTTTTTTTAATTTTGATCAGTTAAAATTAGGGCTGTGCGATTAAACAATTAATCTAAATCTTGATTAATCAGAATACTGATTAATCGATTAATCAAAAACCATATTCAGAATTTTGATTAATTGAATATGAAACAATTTGATTCAAGAACATTTGAAAATGTTGTATGTAGTCTTTTGAAAGTATGTAGTCTTTCGCTGCCAGTTCACAAATAATACACACCACACTTTTGTTTTTTATAAAAAAAAAACTGATATAGAAATTTATTGTTAACACATCAACGATATTTTCTGAATGAAAATTTTCTCAAAGAGAAATGTCTTTAACATAGAAATCAAAGTCAACGATTGCTTTATTTCAATAAAGTAATATTTCACTTTTAAATATTTCACGACACAAAAGTTGATTAATCAGAAATTCTGATTAATCAAAGTACTGATTAATAAATTAATCACAATTTTGATTTATCATAATACTGATTAATCGAGAATTTTGAATAATCTATTTTTCAGGTATTGATTAATGAAATAATATTATTAATCGATTAATCGCACAGCCCTAGTAAAATTCAACAATAGGGAAAATATAAGTGTTGCCATATTTTTTTTAAATGTATATATTTTCGAAATAAACATTGTGTTTAAGGATAAATAAAAGTCTGGATAAATTCGAATATTATGATATTTGGAGCTAAATACGCAATTTTTGTATTTTTAAAGATATTTTCCATTATTTATTTAACATTTGGGATCAAATGAGAAATTGATCGTGTATTTCAAGGAATCTGTTTTCTGTGAAAACATCTGTAAAAACTTAGAAATCTGATAATATGGTAACACTGGACATGGGATGGAAATGTTATATATTTTTGATCAGGCTTAGCAAAAACAAGGCAATAAGTAGTATCCACAAGCACCTTTCAAATAATTTTCGCATAGTTGCCAACCAAAATTCCCACAAAATAAAATACCTTTTTCCCATACGACTTCTAAAGAATTCCCACAGCAGTTAAAAATTACCACAAATGGGAAATTTCCCACGGAATTGGCAACTATGACCGGACGACTAAGAACCGCTTATTCGCTCTAATACTTTTTTCTACGTTGTAATTGTATCATAATAGATATGTTAGAATATCTCATTTAATTTAAAATTGTTTAATATTTATTTTCAGACATGCGTCGCGATGTACAGGAAATTTTCCGCAGCACTCCACATGGAAAACAAGTTATGATGTTTTCCGCTACGCTCAGCAAAGAAATACGCCCAGTCTGCAAGAAATTTATGCAAGATGTAAATATCAACGTGTCCCATATGATACTACTTGTATTTCTACTACTAGTTATTCCACTAAGACTGATCTCAATTCCTGCGCAAAAACACATGTTACAAACAATTATAATAACGAGTCTTTCAATCAAACATAATTCTAAAAAAACACCAAAACATTTATTATGTTTTATAACCAAAAATAAATACTTCGCGCGCATAACACATATTACATTCAAAGTAATTAAAGAAACAAAAATTAATAAAAAAATAAAATGTCCCAAACGAAAAAATAAATTTGCTGTTGCTGCTGATTTGCAGCATGGTTCCAACACGCGTTCTGTAAATATTAATAAAAATTGTATTAAAAAAAACGCTGTCGTCCTGTTCGTCGCACACACAATGCTACACCAGGCAACTGACTACCTATGAAAGTGCAGAGGCTACTTTAGCAGCGGCATCTCTAGCTGCACGCGTACGTTCCGTCTTCTTCTCTTGGTTGCTGCTGCTGCGCTGTTTGTGGCAGCCAACAACAACTCCACCATCAAACAAACAGTCAACACTTGGCTAAACATTGTCGTATGTAATTTAACTGTAGCATAAGTTTAAACCAAACAAAATAGAGAAAAAAAACAGGAAACAAACAAAATACCACAATTCATATAACTAGGCAGGTCGAGAGACGCAACATAACAAACAAACATGGACATGGATGGAATTTGAGATTGTTGACTAATGGATAAATTATTGAGTTGTTCTCAAGTGTTATAACTTTTTTTACAACTTAGTTATAAGCTAAAACATTATTTCTATTTTTTTTTTTCGTTTTCTTAATTTTGTTGCATGTTTAGCCCATGGAAGTGTACGTGGACGATGAGGCCAAACTCACTTTGCACGGTCTGCAGCAGCACTACGTCAAGTTGAAGGAGAACGAGAAGAACAAAAAACTTTTTGAATTGTTGGATGTGCTTGAATTCAATCAGGTAAGATTGTTATATATTTACGGTGATCATTATTTCAAAAGCAAAAAGAAGTTTATTAAAAATAACAACCCAATTCCTTTCTCATACATTGAATGCGGTAGCCATGTAGAAAAAGATAATCTTCGTTATTATTTCGATCATCAAATTGGTTATATCGTTGGAAAGAAGGTCTCGGTGGTTTCTCCCATAGAAATAATTTATTGCACAAAAATCCAAAAAGAAGAAAAACTATAAAAACGAGAAAATTCCAAAAAGGAATTTATATTCTATTCCACCAGAGATGTGTCGTAGGCACTAGGGATGTCAATCCCGCGATTTAAGCCAAAACAGTCGGGAAAAACTGATCCCGGGATCATTGCAAAATCCCGGGATCTGCGGGATTACAAAAAATGCTAGTTGATCCATTTTTAATAGTTTATTCTTTCTTTCAATGTTTTTATACACATTTCGTGAAAAAGTAAATCTAACATACAATGGACTGTATTCTTAACACACTAAAGGCCTCTTTCTGTATTGTGTACGAAGAAATGACGTCAATAGTAATGAATTACGTCGCCTTCGACTAATAGTCATTCGTGTCGAAATACGAAATACAAGTCTTATTTTCAACTAATTTTTATTTAGACAGTCGAAAAAATTTACTATCAACTTTGTTGCCGAATTAAATCCGGGTTTTGGATAGTGATAAAACTAGAACCGTTATCTATGAACGTAACCGTTATTAATAAAGTATTTAAAAAATGACTTGATGATACACTGGGGTTTATATAATACCGATTTTGTATTTTGGATACCATACCTAACCTCTAAACAGATTCATTTGAATATATGAGTTTTGATTGAGCCTTAAGCATTATAATTGTTTATTATTCAAACAGAAATATAGTTATTTTATGCCGGGATTCAAATTTTTTAGTTCCGAAATTTCGGAATCGAAAAATAGTCAGGAATTGACATCCCTATTATGCATTAGCCCGAATTGAAAACAAAAATGTTTGAAAGTCCGCCCCTGCAATGAAAGCTTACCTCGTGAAATTCTCCAAAATTGAAATTACGTCAGCGGATCATACAAGAGATAGCATCGACAGAAAATCTTTTTTTTTAGTTCAACGAATTAACTAACTGGGCCAACGAGACTACTGCACGTTGTTTTTTTGGCAAACATTTTTACGCTTATTAAACAAACCATTTTTACGCTTATTTAATAATAAAAAATAAAAAAAACAATTTTTTCAAAAAGGTTGTCATTTTCGTTAAATCCGTACAACGCTGCATGGCACTCGCACAATTGTTGACCGAGCAAAACTTCCCCGCCATTGGCATACATCGCGGCATGACACAGGAGGAGCGTCTCGACCGTTACCAGCAGTTCAAGGATTTCCAGAAGCGCATACTGGTGGCAACCAATCTGTTTGGCCGTGGCATGGATATTGAACGTGTCAATATTGTGTTCAACTACGACATGCCCGAAGATTCCGATACGTATTTGCATCGTGTGGCGCGTGCTGGACGTTTTGGTACCAAAGGTTTGGCCATTACCTTTGTGTCGGACGAAGCGGATGCAAAAATTCTGAATGAGGTGCAAGACAGATTTGACGTGAATATCACAGAATTACCGGATGAAATTGATTTATCATCTTACAGTGAGTATTGCAAAACTTATAAATAAATAAAAAAAAATGTATAAACATTTCTTTATTTTTATTTTTTTTATTCTGCAGTTGAAGGACGATAGAATGTTTTTAGACGACATGAGACAGAGAACATCGTAGTCAGCGCATTATGCTAGTTGCTACCACTTAACTTTTAGAACACATTTGTTCTATTTGATGATTCAGTTAAATAATAAAAGTCAAATTATAACAGAAAAACAAAACACAAAGGTTAAGCGTAATTTTTACTCGTATTTAATTTCTTTTTTTTTATACCTTAGAGATTAAAATAAATTAATATAAAAACAAATTCTAAATAAACATCAAGATGACGGCAATCCATCAGCAATTTTTTTCTGATGTGTTGGCGTTTATAAAAAATAAACATTTTGTTTTAATTGCATTACTTGAAAATACTATTGTATGAAAAGTTATCAAAATGTATATTACTTTATAAAATAAATACCCCAATTAATTCCCAGCACAAAAATTGAGATTTTGAGAAAAATTAATTTTAAATTATCGTTTTTCTCGAATCCGAGTCAATTAACATAACTCTTCGGTGATGATTTCGGGTAGCAAATCTCGATATTTACGTGCAACATTTTGATTTTTATAATATTTTTTAAAAAAAATATGCATAGTAAGAGATGATTTTAGGCTTTAACGATGTCCTAATGTTAGAAAAGCAAAAGTTATGCAAACAAAAAGCCTACTTGAGTATAAAAATCACAAGAGTTCATTCTGAGATCACTCATATTAAAATTTACTATGCGGGATTACCTTTCCCACAAATTTCGAACGGAACTGGCAACTATGCCTGCAATGCCCAGTTGGCAACGCGCAATCACTGCTGCCAACTGCTGCTGTTTGAAATTAAGAACAAGCAAAGAAATAACGGGTATACAAATGAAAAATTTGCATTAGTTTAGCAACAACATTTATTTTTATTTAAATCAAGATTAAGTAGAGTACTATGTCCACCAATATTCAAAACATGGAAATGATGCACTACATGTGCCAACGTGAAGTGAAAAAACTACAAAGCAACCTGACCAACTACCTGCTTGAGAGCGCGCGTCTGATGGACTTTATCAGTGGCTGTACCGCAGACGACGACCATCTGTCTGCTGGTCCACAACAGCATCATCACGATATCTACTACAACTTGATGGCCTATGACAACTACATGTCCAACCTGGAGATGGTCAATGACCTGGCACGCAAATTCAATCTACATCTACAACTGAAGACACTCAACAAAGCGGTGCGCAACGGCGTCAGCATCGAGTCGCCAGAGCGCAGCTTCGATCAGTATCTGCGTTGGAATATGCGCTGCGAACAACATGCCAAAGACTATGAGCGTAAGTTGGTACCAAAGTCCGACGATTGCGCTGAAAATGATGAAGGAAAAACAATTAAGTTGCCCATCGAACAGCAACGTGCGCCTCTAGAACCGGTACCCGCAGTGGTATCAACTGTGCGTAAAGTGCATTTTTCATCGCCCACCAAATTGCAGGCGCCCAAACAACTGTTGCAAAAAAATTTAGCAGAATTCATTCTGCATCATGAATTTCAAGCGATTGTTACGTACATCAAGGACTATGAACGGCTTGTGTTCTACGTTTGTGAGTTGCACAGTGTGCTGTTCGAGCTGAGTTCCATGTTTCATCTGCAACAATTGTCGCAGCCGCCAAACGATGGCAATGTTGTCTTTGGTCTGTCCATGAACAAGGACAGCATTCTACGTGCCGTAATTGTCGCTTCTTCGAGTGGGAACCATTCTGAAGCGTTGCTTATAGATTTCGGTGAGATTGTGATGATCGATGATGATTGTCTGTTGTACGAGATACCGTTGCGTTATCAAGAGGTGCCTGCGCAAGCTATCAAATGCGTGCTGTTGACCATTTGTGAGAATGATGTGGCGCAGCGTTGCGATCGACAGGATATGTCGAATATGCTGCGTAGCAAAGAGTTTAAAACGTGTACGTTCAGGGTGCTACATAAGGTGGAACGTGTGCTGCATGTGGCCTTGTTGCTAACCAAGGAGGATATGTCGCCACCGAGACAAAAAAAGATACAAAATTTGATGGTAAGTTAAGAAAATAGAATTTTATGGTAAAATATTTTAAAGTTAAATTGTTATATTGCTATATAAAGTTGTTGATTTCAGTTTTACATTTTTATATTGTACAATATTTGGTTAACAGTATTGTGTAAAAACACTATAAAACGTGTGCAATTTCACATTTCATTTTGACCAAACAAGGTCAACAAAATTAAAGGCGTATTTATAGGATTAATGTAAACTATTGCAAATTATTTTTCATATTTTTTATCTCAATTAAAAAATGAAAATAATAAAATAAATACAGCCTAACAAATGAACGTTACAACGTCGACTTTAAAATAAATATCACCTTTTTGAAAATAAAATATTAGAGAAAATTGTCAAAAAAGCGTACCGTGCTTTTGTATGTGTCACGCACGAAAATCTGAGTTAGTGCGTACAAATCACCATGTGTGCGAGTTGTTTTCGTGCCCGTGCTTCTAAAATCCCATTAATTTTTAATTTTAGAATTATTTATAATATTTTTCACGTTTTGACTGGTTTTCCGTCCTTTATCGTGCTTCCCGTGCATGGCTATAAATGTAGTCGTGGTCGTTTGCATTATATAATACATCTAGTACAATCATGATATCGTCACTGTCATGCCAAAGGGGCGAATTTGCATTTTTAAAAATGTTGGGAAATCAAATTTTAAAGTTTGAAGTGCTTTAAAAATTAGAAAAATTTATATTTTCTTTAATTTTTTCTGTTATTTTAGTTTATTCGTCAATTATTATAACGTATATAAAATATCTTTAGATTTGGCCAACCTACTGAATTATAAATACGGATTTTGTGAGGCTATATCACGATCAAAACGCAAATATTTTTGATTTTTATGATATAACTTTTTATTAGCGCAAGATAAAATAATAATGTAGAGTCATTAATTGTTTGTTTTTAAAGGACCTATAGATCTGCATTATTAATTAAAAATACTTTGTCAAACATAAATTTGCCATTTGTTATTTGCAGGAAAAAATGTTTGGCAAAATATTTTTAAATAATGATGCAGTTCAATAGGTGCTTTAAAAACAAACAATTAATACCTGAACACGACTATTATATCTTGCACCAATAAAAAATTATAGCAAAAAAACGAAGAAGTTGGAAAAATTTTAAATCTTGTCTTGCCAAAAGGGTGAATCTTTTCATTTTTTGCTATAACTCGTTAATGGTACACGATAAAATAGTGATGTAAAGGCATTTATTGTTTGTTTTTAAAGCACCTATCAATTAATTAATTATTAATTAAAAAATTTTTGTCAAACATTAATTTGCCATTTGTTATTTGCAGGAAAAAATGTTTGGCAAAATAATTTTTAAATAATGATGCAGATCAATAGGTGCTTTGAAAACAAATAATAAATGCCTTTACACCACTATTCTATCTTATACAAATAAAAAATTAGGGCGAAAAAATGAAAAGATTCGCCCTTTTGGCATGACAAGATTTTCAATTTTTCAAATTAGCCCTTTTGGTTTTGTCTTTTGTGGATAGAATTACCCAATAAAATGACACGCGATTTTGGCACAGCATACTTGAGGATAAACTACATTCAAAAATGTAAAAAAACGCAAATGTCAAAAATTGCACATTCGTCCCATTTGCATGATAGTGACGATATGTAGTCCGAACAAAACTGCAAAGATCACTACACATCAGTGGATGTAATGGGAGTATATTTAGTTTAGTTTATTTTCATCAAACAGAGTACAAAGCTCTTAGAGAATACTTAAATGATAGAAATTATATAAACATAAATTACTACAAATAATCAATGGACTAATTACATGAAGAAATACAAAAATAAAAAAAAAACTTAAAATAAACTAACATTGGCCCATACACCATGTGGACCAACATTTAAGCACTTTAGATTGTCTTTGCATGACTTCCTATAGGAACTGGCGAATAAATCAACATGATCAAGAACCATATTGGTTTCTTTAATACAACGAACGGTCGGATCATTACGTGAATAATTATTTTTTTAAACAGTGTTCATGAAAATGAAATTTTGTTCGATGTAGCGAGAGGGGTAGTAAAAGTCGATCAATGGATGTCAAATAGGGGAGCAGTATTCCAGGTGAGGTCTGACGAGAGATGATTATAGGGATTTCAGGGTGTAAGGGTCGGAAAAATCCGAAGCATTCCTTTTTAGAAACCCAAGCATAGAGTTAGCCTTACAAGTAATTAAGTCAATATGATCTTTGAAGTTCAGTCTGGAATCAAATAATACTCCAAGGTCTTTTTTTCAGAACACTCTATCAAGTAATGTTAGTTTATGTAGTATTCACATTGAAGATGAGTTTTAGAGTAGATGATGCAACTCATACCACAGGGCTACAGAGTCGATATCTTTTTGCAAAAGATTCTGATCAGAGACTGATGTGATGTGTCTGAATATCTTTAACAGAAGATAACTTATTTGGAGAATATATCTCTCGACATTTTTCTACTTAATTTAAACTCAAATCAAATACGCCAACAATTTATTTAAATTCTTAAAAGCCTTTGTTTTTTCACTGAACAGAATCAAGCATATTTTTATTTGAATATTCTAAATTTCTTATAATAAGAAACCCAAACTTATAAAAATTATAATAAAAATTGTTTGGCTCTACAGTCCTGAGGAACTCTCATCATTTATTTTTGTTAATTTTATACTCAAAGTGGAGGGACCTACAGTTTAATCTGAATGGCGGGGTGAGAGATTTTTATAGGCAATATCTAGGTTTGCCATTTTTTGCCGAGAGGTAGCGCGGTATAGAAAAATGTTCTCTATGAAAAGATGTTGTGAGCAACAGACATCAATTCTATATAATTCGGTGGTACGCGATATTGAAGATGCTTATCCCACGGTATTTGGCGCATATTGTCGGATCCCCCTTCTTAAGGATTGGGCAGAGTACACTGAGATACCATTCGCTGGGTAGGCATTCTTTTGACTTGCTTATGAGCTTGTGCATTTTTGTTTCCAGCTCATCGCTCTGATCTTAAACAACTTAGCTGGCAGACCAGCCTGTGGCTTTGTTGTTTTAAAGCCTGGATATGGCTGTGCACACCTCATCACTGTCAGTGTGGTTGTATGTCAACGTCGTCGTCAGCAACTGGGGTTGTCGCGCTGTCTTCTAGCAGTTGCGTGAAGTGTTTCCTCCATAAACTCAATGTATGCTGGACATCTCTTACTAGAGTCCCTTTCTCGCCCTTACAGGAAGACGTATCCGGTCAGACGTCTATCTTCGAACGTCGTTCCTATTGCCGTGCATCTCGATATCTTCACACTCGCATCATTCTAATTTGTTTTCATGTGCCTAAAAGTTTTCTCCATTCTCTGTCTCTCTTTTTCTCAGTATCGTTTACGGCTCGCATATCTACAGAGTGGTTCTATATGCAGCATCTTTCTATGCCGTGACTGCGAAAGGTTTATTTCTGATCAAAAATAAACCTTTAGCAAAACAAAAAAAAAAACGCGCACTTAACTGAAAATTGCATTTATTGAACATTTGAATCTATTTTAAAGACATCTCTTGATTCGTAGAATTATTTTGATTATTTGGTTCTAAAGATGTATAGAAAATTTCCATAGAATCTTAGCCTTGTAATAAAAATACGGGGAAATTATATTAATTTATCCTAGTTCTGAAACCGACCATCAAATTTAACACGGCATTGTTATAAGAAAAGGTGAATTTATACGTCATACAGACTTTTAGAGTAATCACCGATCTGATCTTCAATTGGAGATTGGTATTACGTTTAAAATTCTCTAATTGAAGAAGAGCTCATTGGTAAGTCATAAGGTCTGTATAATGTGTTAATTCACAGCTTCTAGTAAAACGCCCGTTGGTTCCATATAAAAAAGTGGCAGAACTAGGACCGAATAATATAAATTTACTTTTGAAAAATGAATAAGTATTGGCCAAACTTTTGTTAGCTCGATAAGCAGTGGACTTTATTGGACGTCATCTAGTTTTAGCCAATCGTTGTGTTTTTGGAAATTTTACATTGAAAAACACACAGTATTACTTCAATTTTTCCATATTTCCATTGAGATTCCGGTACTCACTTGTACTAACATGAAGACGACACATTCTAATTATGCAAGAGTCACCTTATATATCATTTAAAAGCCTTATTATATGAATTTGAAATTAACACCTAAAATTGTGCGAATTTACTTCATTTTATTTTGGTGGATAAATCGTCGCGTCAACATTTCATCTTTGTTTTTTTTTAAGCCCGCTGGCAGTGAGCCTATCTCACCACAAAATCCATTTCTTTTCACCGACGATAAGGATGATATTTCGAATTACAATGAATCGCAAGCAGCGGAAGCCATACCCATTGCCGCGTTACCAAAGTCCATAATATCTTTGTCGAAAGCGAAGCATTTGCACAATAACTCTTTGTCGCCGACGAAAATTGATGCAACTGCTGTGGTTGATGATGAGACAATGCTTATTGTAACCGCCACCTATGTAGCGGATGTTGAATATTTCTATGGACAAATCGAACAAAACTACCCGCAACTACATCGTGAGCCATTGATTTGGAATGAGGACGAGGTGACGCCACAACAGCGTCTGGTGCTGGCACCACAATTGAACGAACTTATTTTGGCAAAATACAACAAAGATGGCCTTTGGTATCGTGCACAGGTTTTAAACATTGACGAGGAGAAAAATCTATACAAGGTTTGTGTTTTAATTAAGAATAAATTGCTATTAAATCTGCTATTTAATTGATATATATATTAAATCTGTTCAGGTATTCTATGTAGATTATGGCAACAATGAGATTGTCTCACTCGGCAGCATGGCTCAATGTTTGTGCCTGCCTACCACAGAGCCGTATCGCGCTGTGCGTCTACGCTTGGCGGGCATCTCCTCAATCACAGGCACCGATGAAATGCGCCACCAACAGGCATTGAATGCACTCTGTGTCATTATTTTAAATCAAACATTTGCGGTAAAGATTTTGCAACGTAGTGAAGTGGAACTCTTGGTGCGCATTGTCGATGAACAGTTTAGTGATGTCACAAATATGCTCATCAGCATGGGTTATGCGAAGCAGATTTGAGAGCGTGCGACGGCGCGGTGATTTTCAGTTTGTACAGATGCTACAAAATATTAATATATCGCCGTACTTTTAATTAAGAATGAATACGTAACTTGTTCAAACGTTTTGTTTTTTTAATAAATATTAGTCTTAATATATACTCTTTCGCATTTAAGGGAACACATAATATAAAGCGTTGGGATTTTTTTTCTAGAAAATAAGAATGTAAAATGAGTAATACCAATTTTAAAAAAGACAGATTCACTTTTAATCATCAGTAATGTAAAGTAACTTTTATTGAGTCTTAAAACAACTTAAAATGATAAACAATGCGTCTCTTTCTTATTCTAAGTAAATTCGGAACTATATGTATTATTCCGAATCATCAGAAATATGTTTCTCAAACAATTTAATTATTCTAATTTACAGATTTTTCTTTGCCAGCAGCAATAATCAATTAATTAAAGGAACATTCATTAGCGGACGAATCGGGTAAGTTGCAAAATTTATTTATATAAAGCCTAATAATTTAGTTAGATTTACAAAATAGTAGATAATAAAAATATACAATATACGCCATTGAGTCGATTTCGAGAAAAACGATAAACAAGTTTTTCATTTGCGTTAAAATAGTAAGTTGTAATTTGAAAGTTGTTAATTAAAGCAAAGTCGATGCTGAATATCTCAGATTTGATACGAGATATCGAAAAAACGGATAATGGCATTAGAAAGAGAATATACAAGTCATATATATCCAATTCCTAACTTCATGCACCAAAAAATTGCGTTTGAACCAAACCAATTCTCAGATGACGATTTATAAAGATTAAATCTAATGTTTGTTTAATTAAAAATATATATATAATAGTTTGGCACTGCAATCCTTTGAGAACTTAGACCATTTTGAGCTGTGCGTGTTATATTTGTACTCAAAGTGGTGGGACCTACAGTTTATTGCCGAATCCGAACGGCGGGTGAGAGCTTTTCATAGGCAATGTTTTACTCGTAGGTTTGCCATTTACTGCCGAGAGGTAGCGCGGTCCAGGCTTGAACCGGGGACCTTTCGGCTCGCAGT
The DNA here is from genome assembly GCA_951804985.1 of Dryomyza anilis. Lineage (NCBI taxonomy): Eukaryota > Metazoa > Arthropoda > Insecta > Diptera > Dryomyzidae > Dryomyza > Dryomyza anilis. The sequence continues at coordinate 20,702,855 of OX638131.1, forward strand.
CCAACGCACTAACCACTGAGCTACCGCGGCTATAAAATATAGATATTATAATAACCTAATAATGCACATGCAAAATGATAACCACTTGTAACTCCCGAAAACCTTGAACATAGAACAACCTTGACGATTAATAAGTTGTGGAAACATTCAAAATTTTCTTTTCATTTGTATTTACAATTGTACCAGTTTTGGAAAGTGGAAAAACGAGCTCTGTAGGGCGATTCTGTAACTTATTAACGACAAAAATCGACATCGTTAACTATTTTTAACGACAAATATCGTTAAAATTTACCTTTTTTCATGATGATCACTTCTGCATGCCACAATTGTTGTTAGTTAACGATATCGATATTTGTCGTTAATAAGTTACAGAATCGCGCCTCTGATGAAAATTAAATTCTGTTTTACAAGCTTGAAGATTTTTTAAATGTATTTGTTGGGCCACAGCAAATACGACTTTAATGTCGAATATCTTTTTCTTCCACACCAAAACAAAAAGTTAAATTTTAAATAAAAATTTATAAAATTTCATGCCAGATGGCGTGCCGTAGCAAAGACACAAACCTGAAGACTTGCAGGGGTTCCCTGTTTTAGTTGGGATAATGCAATGTAGCATGAAAAAATCGTTAAATTCATACTGATGATTGATTACACAAAATATTTGTACGTCTTATTATTTAAAATGCAGTAAATAACGTATTTTATTTAAATACACTTTAAAAATTGAATAAAATTTGGAAAAAAAATAAAAAATTCTCGTTCTTTTTCATGCGCATTTCTTGCAAGAGTAGCCGTGCTCTTGTTAATGCATAGTAGGTCTTGTTCTTGCTTCAACAATAGTCTTGCTTTTTTGCTCATCACTATTCCCAATGCTTTTCTATATTCTTTTTCTATAAACTCTACTATAGTAGTACACCGAGCTGCAATATACGCAAAACTTGCTGCTCATCATCAACTCATCGCATCGTTAGCTATGAAACGGCAGGCATTTATGATGGCGTCAAGATGCAGCTCCTGATGCACATGGGAGATAGAACCAGGACACGCCCGCACTCAAGCAGCACATTAAGCACCTTCTCAGCGCCATTGCGGATTTCTCAGACGCATAGGCCAGGGCATCCGTCACCGGGAACTTTAGCGTTCAAAGTATGACCTGTGGAACTCATCACTACCACATTTTTCGTCTTGGTAACGACACTAGGCCATGCTGTCGGCTGTTCACATCGAAGAGTGTGCTTTTGCTGGTAGCATTCGCGTGCAGTTTTTCCTGCCCGTTGTAGCGACGCATATATCGTTGTCCTCTATATACTCGCAGCCTCCAATGTGCACGGTGGCCTTCAATGGTTTATGATCAGTTGTTATTTAATTTATTTATATATTTCTTTTATTTATTATAATCAAGCCTTAAAGGCCATATATGATTACAAAGCATACTAATAATAACTATGTGCTACATATAAAAAACTTAGCTTTAGCTTGGAAGGAATCCCTGAAATTATAATATATTTCACGCTATTATATTTATTTTCGTATCTTACCAACGTTTATTTTGATGCAACTGTTATAACTGTCATAACAATTTTGACACTTCATTTTAAATTATTTTAAAGTGTCATATTTGTTATGAACTACGTCGTAGTTATTAAATTGAAACGTAGTCGCTTTATACATTTTTTCACTATTAGATAGTTATAACTACGTTTTGCTCTCGTTGTATATAAACTGGGCGTTTTCGTAAATCATTTCAGAGCACAGTTCTGAACATGAACTCAACCTGAAGACTCTGATTTAAATTACAGAAAACTTGAGCAGCATTTGACTAATTCGTATGAAGTTTTGAGTTCGACTAGTAAAATTTAGCGTCAAAATCAGTACTGTTCAGCCAGCTCTATAAAATCAAATCGAGCACGTCGAGTCTGTTCTGAACAACCGACTACGATAATCTGAGCGAATAAACAAACGCCAACTACTGACTCTGAATTTTCAGAGTTTAAAAACAAACGCACATATTTTTTTGACAGTTCGAGTTCAGTTCAGAACTAATAAACGAAAACGCCCACTATATAGTACAATTACAGTTTTTAACATACGACGTGAATACTTGAAGAAAAATCCTATTTGGCATACATAAAACTTATGGATTTCGACATTATGTGAACAATCAGTCTCTCAATACAAATTTTTAAAATCTACTCCATTTTGATAACTTCCGCTCCCTCAATTTTTCAAATCTTCATTTCCGTGCAGTATTGCATATGACGAATTATCGCAAAATGTTGATTATGTTTTTTGGATAGACTTCGTACTATTAAATTGTGAATTATCTTTTTCTTGTTTCATATAATATGAATAAATTAAAATCTTTTTTACAGATAAAACTTTTTTTACTGAGGAACTCTTTTTACTTTTTAAGATAAATTTTTATTTAAAATACAACACTGTTCGTTTCAGCTAAATGTTTGCTCGGTGCACCCTGTTCTCAGTTCTTGTTCAGTAATTGGTGGATCGCATTGCCGAACGGTCGAAGAGGTTGGATTCTTCTTTAAATAATATTTAATAATGATGTTTAATAGTTTTTTTGTTGTTGTTGTGACTTTTATTATTGTTGTTTGCTGAATACAGTATTTGTTTAAAAATTTCGCCGACTCGTTTGCTCAATGCCGGTTCGTGTTGCACTTATTTATTGAACTTGTTTTTATTTAATCGAAATAGTTTAATGGGAATAATTTCTAAAAACGAAAAAAAAATTAATTAAAATCAAAACAACGCAACTTTGACATTTTCTTGCCGTGACATTCGACTAAAATAAAAAGTTGCAAGACCGTCTGTCTGTCTGTCAGTTCGTGTCGTGTGGTGTCGGTCGTGCGTGCATGCGTGTGTGTGTTTGTTTGTCGTGACGTGCAATTGTTTTCCTCATTCATTTATTTTTAAATTATTATTTTTAAATAATTTATTTATTTGTAAATAACGTAACTAATATTTCAGAAGGTAATATTTCAAATTATGAGACACTCATGATTTTCTGTGTTATTTTTCAAATTGTAATTCATGTAAAATTCAAGAGTTTACATAAGTGTTAAGTAGTGTCTGGTGTGTCGCGTGCATCATTTTCACTTTCTTGCCCTGGCCCTGTTTAAAGAAAGCCGATGAAATGTCGAAAGTTCAGTGTTTTAATATTTGTTGTTGCTGTTTAAAAAAAAAAAAAAAAAAATCAAAATTATCATATTCCAGTGTGCAAGTCAAAATAATACATAATATACAGGTCGTTAAATCGAATGAAGTTTGCTGCATATTGATCAATTTGAATCAGGGATCGAAACGGATATACAATATGGACAAAATATCGGTTTAACGGTTGATGTAAAAAATTGTGAAGTGAAATTAAAAAAAAATCTTGTTTTTCGTGTTTCTTAATTGTAAAATTAAGAAGTTTAATTAAAAATAGGTAAAACCGGTCACAATATAAGTTCAATGAAAACAGACGGGAGAACTTAACTTTATATGGCTGGTCTAAAAAAATATTGACACGCCGCCTAAAAGGGGCAGAGAGTGTCGAAAATAACAAATATTTGGCCGCCCGTCCCCTTGGAACCGCCCATAAATCGAAAACCAACCGAGGTCATAAGTGGTTATTGAATTATTACTAAGTGGGCGGGGCAAACAAGAAAAAATTGTCACGATGCAAAAACCAGACCTTAAAAATAAAAAAGTGACCTCAAGGTCCGTGGTACCATTTAAAAATAAAAATACCTTTTTTTAACTCGAATTCCAGGAAAAGCGGAGTGGCAAAATAAAAAGTTAAAATTCAAAATTCTTGAAATATACAGTATTTTTATGACCTGAAAATTTAGGGTACACTGAGAAAAAAAAAAAGAATTTTTCTTAAAAAATTGAATATGAGTATTGTACACTATGATTAACCAATGTGATAAAAAACGCCTTCTTGTACACTGAATTAATCAGTAGATTTGATTAAAAGCGCCGCAGATGTTTTTTTTTCTTTTAAAAATAGCGAAATTTATTTTTAGTCAAATTTATTTTTTTTTTGTTTCTAGAATTTATTTTTTTGGTATATACATTTTCATGGCATTATTTATCTGACTGTATAATATTTTCAATATTTCACTATTTTCATTTCTTACCCTACCTTTTCCAGGAATTAGAGTTTGAAAAATAACAGGTTTTTAATATTTAAGGGGTACCACGTAACCTTGAAGTCATTTTTTTAGTTTTTAATAATGGTGTCCCTGAGATCTTTTTTATGAGATTTACCTTAGTAAAAAAAAAATAAATAAACTGTATTTTATAATTATTCTTTTTTACCACGCCCACTTTGTTGTAATCAAAAAACGAGTTGTGACTGCATGTTCTTAATTCCGTGTCACTTTCCATCTATTTCAGTGGGCGGGTCATTTTGGTTTTTTAGAACCACATCCAGTAAATTGATCAGCTCCCTTTTTTAGGTTGTATTTTTTTGTCCACAAAGAATGCCTTAAAACTTGCATTTCTCGTTAGAAACTTTATTGAAGCCAACTATCGAATGTTTCTCTCTTCGAAATTGTCAAATGAAGTAACTTTCCTTTCTGTTTTTATTTTACTTCAGCCGATAAAGGGAACTTTAGCCAAACTGTTAAACTGTGCTCTGTATATATAAGAAACATTTTTTTTAACAAGTAAACCGTATTATTTAGGTGAAATTTTTGAATAGAAAGTGACTTATAATCATTATTGAATGTTTATGTGGAAACAAGAATGCACTTTGAAAAAGTTATACCTATATAGGTATTAATATTTGTATTTTTCTAATGAACTACATTTTATATTGGGTTATTGACCTTTGCTTTCGACAGTTTTGTAAAGTAACTACAACCTTTGGAGCATATAAATAGACTAATGTTTTATCTTATCTTAAACATCAGAAAATTCTAACGCAATACATATTTATAAAGTATCATATTAGTATTAAATTTTTGGGGACGGTAAATGTTTTATTTTTAAGGCAAAATATGGTACACACAAGGTTTTTAGAATAGTTTATTAGAATCCTCGGCATAGTTTTTAATTTTGCAGGAAAAATACAGCATATGAGAATTTTTTTAAACTGAAATTCCTGGAAAAAGGGAGTGGCGAAATATAAAACATCTATACATACACAAAAGTATGGCCATTGACAATTGTATAACCTGAAAATTTATATAATTTATAATTTTTTTATATATAACTGTATGATTGTAAAATTTTATCGAGCGCTTTTCATCGCTCGCTTTTCATTATTTTTCGAAAAAATCGATCGACATTTTCTTAAAAAAAAATTAGAATAAATATTTTTTTCAGTGTTCCGGAAATTTTTTGGTCATAAATATTTTAAATATTAAATATTTTGCCACTCCCCTATTCCAGAAAATGAACTTTGAAAATAAAAATCGTTTAAAATTTTTACGGGGTACGACGTGACCTTGAGGTCACTTTTTATATTTGAATTTTGAATTTTTGTGTATTTTTTTGTTGCTATAATCCAAAGACCAGTTTAGATTTTTATAGGTTCCAGGGTGGCGAGCGGAAAAAATGTTGTTGGTTTTTTTTTTAATTGAACGATCCTATAAAGTCAAGTCCAGCTGTTTTTGTAATGTCGTTATTCCCTGTTTTTTTTTTTACTTTTTTCAGACTTTATCCATTGTACTGTGAAATCTAATCCCTAAGTTTTGCGGTCTATATCATTAAAAGCGCCCATGCCATAGACGGGATTCGAACCCGAGACCTTTAGAATGCAAGTCCAGCGAGCGTACCTCTGGACAGTTGAAGCACGTTCTAAGTAGATATAAAAAGAAATGTGCCCATTAGGTTATGTCCTAATAATTTTTAAGCAAATGTAGATTTTTGTACCAAAATTGAAAACAATATTAAAGAAAATACCGGAAACATCTAATAACAACACTCTGAAAACAATTTCATTATATTAAGGAAGAGTTTTCCTTAATAGCAAGAAAAATGTCCTAATAAAAAGGAAATTTTCCTTCTTTTAAGGAAAAACCTTCCTTAAAATAAGGAAAATTTAAATTGTCGCTGTTTCAAGTAAATTTTCCTAAATAAAGGGTTTTTCAATAAGAGCGCTACAAAAGTTTTTTTCAAGGGTAGAAATCAGAAATTACTCAGAAAACAATGTCCCTATAAAGGGTTTTTCAACAGGGACGCTACAAAAGTAGAGCGACAGGGACAGCAAACGACGCCATATTTCTTGCCGCTCTTTTGACATTTCTCTTCAATAAGGTTTGCCATTTCATGATGGAAAGATATACGAGCCAACAACGAGTCGAAATTATTAAAATTTATTACCGAAATTCGAATTCGTATATCTTTCCATCATGAAATGGCAAACCCTTTATAAGGACATTATTTTCTGAGTAAGCATAAATCATTGATATATGTATGGTTTCTGATTTCTATTATGGCACAATACTAAACGTAATCTAAGATAGTGTTAATCGCACGTTGCATAGTGATTAAGTTAAGAAAACATATGGAAAATAACAGAATTATTACTACACTTTTTTTGTTAATGGACTATAAGAAGGTAATCGTCATTTATACGGTATTATGTTTCTTATAATACAAAGTACCTACCTATATATTTTATAAATAGTTATTCTACAAAATATTGTAATACATTTTTATCAAACAAATTATATTCAAGTTTATTGATTAAAATATAAAAATTTCTTGATCAATAAATTGTACAATGATTTTTGAAATTCAAATCTTAAAAATGTATATAATATAACTGATAATTTTTATTTCTACAACGACAAAATAATTTTAAGTTGTACAGTGTAGTAAATAAATTATTTTGTCATACACATTTTTCAAGCAATAAAAATCAATTAACTACATGTTAAAATATTTGTTTATTTTAGATGTAGTTATGCTTTATTTAGAAATTTAGTTTTCACAATCTTATCAATTGCAAAAATGTGTCAAAAAAACTTTATTGTTTTCAATTAAACTGTACTTTGCTATATTTTATCATATTTGTAGAGATAAAACATACTAAATACATACATTTTATACAAGTCTAATATCAAATTTAATACCAAAGCCCTAACTGCTTTGGTATTCAGTCATTTTAATATAATATGATTTTATGATATTAAATTAGATGAAAAGATTAAATTTTGTATGATGGATATTACATTATTTATATTGTTTACTGAAACTTTATTTAATAATTGTTTAAAACAAAATTTTCCAAGAAGTGTGTATTAAATATTTATAATTGTCTAGCAGTTTAAGACATAAAAACATATTTGTCTACACATATTGGTACCTTTCAGCTTATACATAAAACAATTAACATATCTGGAATACCAAGAACAGTTGTTTTTTTTTTAAATGTCAGACGATTAAATTAAAAAAAAAAACGCGTTTCGTTTTTTATAACTTGCTAATTATTTTGTTTAATGTACAACTTGTTCCAGCCATACCGAATGGATCCAAGCGCATCGATGTTCAGCGCTATCACAATTATTGAAAATTGACTTTCTAATTAGCTTAGAGCTTATAAATGTATAATCAGCAAATTATTTATATAGCTTGAAGGTAGTAGACATTTTTATATTTATTTTTATTTAAACTATAGGGGTTTATTGACCTTAGTCCATACGTATATAAATAACTCATTAATTAAAATTGCATTTGAAACCTTTTATATACTTGCACAATATTTTCAAATCACTTAATAAAGTTGCCAGAGGTCAATTTTAATTTTCCTCAGTAAATCAGTCTATAATTTCTAAATATATTATCATACAAATAAGTACACTAGTGAAAATACAGTATTAAACACGATTTTACCTTTGGTCATCCCATTCATGATTTCTACATAATTTTATGTTTTTTTTTATTATTAAACATTTTCATATGGGGCATTCCTTTGTGACGGGAGTTACATTCGTCGAATAAAAACCTTTCATTTGGTAAATTAAAAATAATAAATATATTTTGAAGATGCAAAGAATAGTTCTTATGCATGTATACAAAAAAATCATTTGGAATAGGTGCTATATCTTTTTACAATTTTGAATTTAAAAGCTGTGACGGGCGTTACACGTACTTTTTCATAAAACAGAGTTTTCTCTACGAAGTATTAAATTTTAAGCGAAAATACGCGTACTATTGTGACTTAGTACATTTAAAATACTTAATTAATGTTGGGGTATGTGTCCTCTATAATAAAATTCTGCAATGGTTATTTTGATCACTTATTCATAAACTATCAAAAAATATGACGAGTGTTTTAACTTTAATATACCACACCTTGTAACGTTTTCTGTGGAATTCCCCATATCGAGTTTTTTAAAGCCATAAATTTGCTTACTCAGTATTTTCTTTTCCTGCAACGTTTTTAAGTTTTGGATTGGTAACTGGGTCAAATAATTATACCCTACACATATGAGGTACAGGGTATATTAAGGTTGTACAGATATTGTAACGCCTCTTAGGAGCGTGGCCGGTATGGAAAAGTATATATATTCTTGATCAGCATCACTGCCCGAGCCTATGCTCTGTCCGTCTGTCTGTCTTGCTGTCCGTATACGAGGAAACTTGAGAAATACTTGTCAGAATGCGATGAAATTTAGTCAGAATATTTTTTTAGCCAAAAGTAGAAAATAAGTTTAAAAATGAACCAAATCGGTCAACGGACACGCTCACCTTCCATACAAGTCATTTTTAAATAACTTTTTAGGAATTAATACCTCGAAAACTATTCAAGATATATTTATAAAATTTAAAACGTATGGTAAGAATTCACCTAAAAATATTTGGTCCAAAAATGGGCGTGATCCGCACACATTTTTTTTACATTATTTCCTAGGTTTTCGAAGTGGACATTTTAGCCGTAAATTATTAAAATCAAATCTATAAAATGTAAGTCTTACAAAATTGTAAATATAGGCGTGGTCCGCCCGCTTTTATTTTTCTAAAGTTGTTTTATTTGTTTTTTATACTTTTATATAATTTTTTTAAATTATGGGGACGTAAATTTCCGATATGTGAATAATATACTGAGGGTGGGGCGGTTAAGCATAATTAAGAACTTTAAAATTAAGGTATACAATTAAATATCCTTTATTAATATCCCCACCAAAGGTGTAGGGTATTCCATAGTCCGGCCCGACCGACTCTAAAAGTTCGTCCAATGTGACCGAACTTACCCATGTGACCTAACTTTCCCCACTTTTTTTTTTTATTATTTTGAAAATCTTTATGTAAAAAAAACTGTGGAACTCTGCAGCAAAAAACGTAGGAAATTGCTGCACGCAACAAAAATTTTGAGTTGATGCAGTTTTTGTATTCTTTGCTTTTCATTCTTTATTCAATACACATAAGTCTTATTGTGTTCATTGGAAAAGGAAAACTTTACCGACTTGAAATATAGCCAAGCCCCGATCGCTGATGAAGGGTCTTGGCTGCCTCTGAAACAGCTGTACGATCTGCCATTCAAAGCATTTTACCAATTGTTTGTTGTTTTATTTGTTGATACAACTTGGTGCTCTGGAAAAAATTTAAATAGATATTCAAAACCTAATTATTCGCACTTGTTACCACTAATTATGCCTAATAATTATGACAAGTTTAAGCAAAAAAATTGAAAAAAAAATTCAATTCATTTAAAAAAAATATTTTAAAAGTCTGCAAAAAAAAAGTTAATCTCCATATCACATAGAATCTGCCAACGATTTTTTTTTATTTTGTTCTTAAAATACTCGGTTGGAATGTCCGAAATATATTCCTTATAAAATTTTACCAAATAAATATTTGAAACAAAAAAAAAACATTTTTTTATTCATCAAAATTTAAAAATGTTGTTTTTCCGCCAAAAAAAGCGCCTAGTGGAATTTTTCATTTTGATCTCAAAATCTTCCTTACATCGTCCAGAAACTATATCCGTTTGCTGATTCGAGTAACACCCAAATTCCATTTAAAGTCTCTCCAGAGTACCGTGACAAAACACACAATTTGTACCAACTGGGCCTTGAGCACGTTAAGACAATATCTTAAAAACTGTATGAATAGATATTATTTATTTTAACACAAATATAAATTATATAGTACAAATATAATATGTACACGCTGCAAAAAAAAGGCTCTGCAAAACATAATTTTGCAGGCATTACATATATCTTAGGAGCATTATGAAAATAATAGTATTATTTCATTTCCAAACATTATTATAATAACAGCCAAACATATTTTTTGTTTTCGTTCAAACATATTTATGTTCAGAATGAATAATTTTCGGCGTTATTTCAAACATATATATGTTTGAATGTGAAAAACATTTTATTTACATGTAAACATATTTATGTTTTCATTTAATTTTAATGTAAAAAATTTAAATTTAGTACTAATATCTTCTTTACACAATATTCGTTATTTTCTTTTTTAAGTTACATTTATTTTATTTATATTATATAATTATAACACATCTTTATACTTAATTATTTTATTTCCATCTATTGTTCCTATTTTGAGTTCAGTGCATTACGGATGAATTAGATATTTCACAAACAGCCACTATCTGGTATTAACAGTAATTGACGGTACTTAACCAAATTCTTCCACCAAAAAGATCTTTTGAACTATATGAAAAGTATTAATGTGAGAGTCACTGAGTGCTAAAAGTAGGTAATGTTGTTATTTAATTGTGATATCGTAATCGCAAAAATAATGCTATTATTTTTAAATTCGTGTTCACCAAGTACAATCAAGAATTACCAAATACATATAATTCAAAGAACCTTTTCTTGACTTTAGGTGTGTTAAATAGCGGAAATATCAAACATACATATATTAATATCTGATGAAAAATATATATTTCTACAGAAACATTAATATAGAGAATTGATGTAAATTCGCGATTAAAGCAATTTATGTTTAAATATCGTATAATAATATTTCAAATATTAAAGCTAGAATCACACGATTGATGCAAAACATCAACAATCAACACAATTTTTTCGAATATCAATAAATGAGGGGAAATTTCATGTTGACGCAATTTTGTATCAATTTAAAATTTCTATTTTTGTGTCAGTTGCAATACAAAATTTAAAAAAGCATCAACCAAATTCGGTCAATTTTTGTTGACGACTCGAGCATCAACAACATATATCAATTTTTGAATTGATGCAAACTGAAATTGATGTTATTTACGTATCGATCACGTATTTCCCAGTGAAAAAGATTTCGGCTACAATTCGTTTGAATATCGTGTGACTACAATTTTTGATTCATGTAAAGGGTTTTTCAATAAGAGCGCTACAAAATTTCATGAATGGAAAGATATACGAGCCATCAACGAAAAATTGACTACCGAAATTCGAATTCGTATATCTTTCCATCATGAAATGGCAAACCTTACTGAAGAGAAATGTCAAAAGAGCGGCAAGAAATATGGTTTCGTTTGCTGTCCCTGTCGCTTTACTTTTGTAGCGTCCCTGTTGAAAAACCCTTTATAAAACGAAACGTTGAGTACGCTCGTTTTGAGTTTTAGAGAAAAATAGTTTGCAAAACAAAAATGTTGAACAAACGTTCGATTCAAAGAGCGAAACGAACGAAACGTTTGAAATACGTTATACAAATTTTAGACGAAGAGGACTGGAAACAAATCGTAGTCACACGATAATAAAAAGATACATGATTTGGAGGTAATTGCCATTCAAAAATTAGGCAATCACACGGTTGATATTAAAATTATTTGAAAGTGAATTGTTTATTCAATCCTGTGATTCAGGCTTAAAACTCTCCACAAATATATTGTTCAATAAGATCAAGTCATGTAATATATAAATGTTTTACAAAAAAGTTAATTTTATTGCAATACATTTATTGCGAAAAAAAAACCACAAACATGGCATAAAGTGCATTTCAAATCAAATTATTATAAAATGTACACATTACATCATTAATTACTTCACTTTCTATGGAAATTAAAAAAAAACTGGTTAAAAACAGTGTGAATCATATATAAATCAATCAAATTTAAGAAATAAATTAATCAAGTTTAGAAAAAAATCAATTAATTATATTTAAAAAATGCATTAATCAGATTAATTGATAACTCATGTAAAATCATGTGTTTTATATTTTTGAAATGTAGGTACTATAAAATAAAAAACAAACACCAAACATTTTATATTAAATACATGATTAAAATGACTTTTTATTTCATTAATTTGTATAAATTTGCTTGTATCAATGTTTAAACTAATATTCGAAAACATTTCCAGATGCATGAATCACGTGAAATCCGAGAGTTTTACTTTCATGTCGAGGACTATTGCGTGTTCGCAGCTATGCTCATACTATCAACTGCCGTTGGAGTATACTTCGGATACTACAAGTAAATATTTATGCAAATTGTAAACGCCGGTAAGATAAGCTATAAAAATTGCATTTTTTTGTTGTGTTTATTGCATAGGGCCCGAAGAAGACACGTGCCAACAACAGGCGATAATGTTGGTGATCCAATGGTGCAAAAAGCCAAAGATTTTGGCTCACGTAGCATGAGTGAATATTTACTTGGTTCCCGTAAGCTGAGTACATTTCCGGTGGCCATGAGTTTGGTGGCGAGGTGAGTCAGTCAAATATTTAAAACATTTCTGTGCAATATTTTATTTCATTTCTTTTAATAAAAATCACATATCTTTTCAGTTATATCTCTGGTGTTACAATACTGGGTACACCATCCGAAATCTACAACTATGGCACACAATACTGGATGATAATTGTGGCCATATTCTTTATGGCCATTGCTGTGTCGAAAATTTACTTGCCGGTGTTTTGTGCGCTACGCGTTGGTTCTTCATACGAGGTATTTTATTCTATTATAAATGTATACAGTTATTACAGGTTATCAGACAGAAACATTTAGATTAGTATTTAATTAGCTTTGACTACAACGGTGCTTAAGATAATTATTTACAGTTTGGAGTGCGATAAAAATGGGTTTTATTTTTAATGTTTTTGTTACTTAGCATAACCACTTGAAACTTGGCAGAAAGAACGTCATTCTAATCAAATCGTGATTGTTTTGATTTAGCGTACTTTGCTCGCACAACATTGTCGTTGCTATTTGTCTTAATTATTGCACATGTTATTATAGTAATTTATATAACATGCATGACTGATGTAGCGTAGAATATTTTGAACTTGATTTCTATAATAAATGTTCGTTGCTGTGGTAAAACACAACAACTGCATTTTGGAAAGTTTCTGAATTTAATTTTAATTTATAAAAATGAAATAATTCTTGTAAAGTTATTTTTGCTCGCAAATTATTCATGTTTGATAGAACGATAGGTGTCAGACATATTAAATAGCAGTATACGATTTTTGACAAACCACTTGTAAAATGTACTTAGTGAGTTTTAGTTTTACACCGACAAAATGTACTTTGTACCAACACGCAAACTCTATATTCATGTTTGTTTTTGTTGTATCAATTGTAACTGTCAGCTTTAATTAATTTCAATACAATTTATCAGCTGACAAAACATATGGAATAATTTGTGAATTTCGCTAAATAATTAAAGTGTCGCTTTCTACCTCCCAGTTAAATACAAGTTAATTAAATGTCTGTTAACTAATTTTTAATACGAGTCATTAGTACTATTCTGATACTAATAATAAGCATACAAATGGAAATGGAAAAAATATACTTTTAATATAGCAAACAAATATTAAATTATAATTGATACAGAAAACAGAAATAGAGCACCATTTATGCGTCGTTATAAAATCGTCGTGTTTCAAAATTGTATTTTGTACAAACGATACTAGAAAAATTAAGAATTCTTTCAACAAATCCCTTCTTTTTTTTTTTTTTTTTTTTTTTTTTATTTATTTCCAATGTAATTAATAAGCCTACAAGGCCAAAATAAAATTACAAGCTAATATAATTATGTGCTTATAAACTAATACTAAATCATATTTAACACAGCCGCTCCAAATACTAAAATTTGTATATAAAAATTCGACTTATATATATTATATATGCATATGTATATATATGATGCATATATATATATAATGCATATATATATATGGTCCTCAGTGAAAGAAAAAATAGCAGAAACTCAACAATATACTTAATGTTTCATAAATTATGTGTTAATGTCGCGAAAGTGTTCTAAAAGGTTACGTTTAAAGACACCTACTGAAGCAGAGAAACTTTTTAAATTCCTAGGCAACATATTCCATTCTCTAGCAATTCTTATCTGAAATGATCGCTCAAAAATAGAAGTAGAAATTGGAGGAAACAAAATTTGAGCATTTCTACTAGATCGAGTGAAATGAAATATTTTAAATAAGTATTCGGGTACTTTGGTTTTCATGATTTTAAAGAAATGTAATAAAGTTCTTATTTTAATAAAATGAATAAAAGTGCAGTTAAGAAAACGTTGCGTATATGGGGATACATGATCACGTATCTTAACATTATAAAGAAAACGAATTATTCTATTAAATATTAGTTGCAATTTCTTGACATTGTATGACAGTGTTCCAGAAAACACCTCAAGACCGTAATTCAGAGTAGACATTAGTAAAGCGTGAACTAATTTATATTTAATATGATGAGGTAAATATAAATTTAAGCTATATAACCTGCGCAAAGTAAAGTTAATTTTTGAGCTCAAACTATTTATATGTGAGTCAAATGATAAACGATTATCCAATAAAACTCCTAAGCATTTCAATTCGTTTACAATATCAATATCAGTATCTTTAATTTTAATAGAGATATTAAAGGGCGTTATGTTATTTTTAACAAAGACAACAGCTTTAGTCTTTGAAGGGTTGATTGTTAATAAATTTTCTTCCATCCAAAGGGACACATTGCATGTGTTAAAGTTAATAACAGACTCTAAGACATCCATGAATTGAATTTCTCCAGAAAATAATAATTGGATATCGTCAGCAAACACAAATGGTGTACATACATTTTGATCAAGACATTCGATGAAGTCATTTAAATAGAGCATAAATAAAATAGGGCCGATTACAGAACCTTGGGGGACTCCGTCATTAACATCAAGACATTCTGATATGCTGTTATTACACTTAACAAATTGTTTTCGATTAGTCAAATAAGAAAAAATAAGTTTACATGCTGAATTAGAAAATTTAAATTCACTTTTTAACTTCTTTATCAGTTTCACATGGTTGATGTTATCAAATGCTTTACTTAAGTCAAGCGATAAAAGAACACTAACTTTATTGGAATTTATATTTCGCCGAACGGTGTCTGTGAGTCCTAGAAGTAACGAAGTAGTATTATATCCATGGCGAAACCCGGATTGACTGATATTAATCATCGCATTTTGAGAAGTGTGAAACATGATTTGTTCTTTAATTAAATTTTCAACGATTTTCGAAATCGCAGGCAATACACTTATTGGTCTTAAATTATCAATATCATTAGATTTTCCTGATTTTTTAATCGGTACTACTCGAGCTATTTTCCAAGCGGTAGGGAATGTTGATGTTGTAAATATACAATTAATAAAATGAAGCAAGTAATCTTGAATATAAGGCATAACTATTTTTATGAATTTTAGGGGGATATTATCGTTGCCGACGGCATTTGACTTTATTTTCATAATAGCAACATACATTTCATTTAATGTGACATTTCGAAAACAAAAACTGTGTTCATCCTGAATATCTTCAAAATTAATAGTATTATTAATATGATTATTATTTTGTCTAGAAACAAAATTTCGATTAAGTTCATTGACATTTATGTTATCCAAAGTTGAAACAGAATCCGTACAACCGCTTTTGCGTAAAGTATCCCAAATCTGTTTGCTATTGCGATCTACAAATAAACGAGAATGAGCTATTCTTTTAATTCTCCTAATGACTGATTTTGTTCGATTACGAATTTTGCAAAATATTTTCCAGTTGCTGTCGCAGCGATTATCGATATAAGCCTTAAAAGCTAAATCTCGTAGAGATTTAATATACGCAATTTCTCGGCAGTTCATCCATTCGGTTTTTTTAAAATCGAGCTTATACTTTGAAACAGGAACAATTGAAAGCAAAGACATTAAATTAGTATTTATATTACTAAGCATTTCATCTATATCGCTCATAAAATATATGTTATGAAAATCGCAATTACTAATTTGATTTTCCAGAACATCAAAATCAATTAGTTTATAGTTACGGTATTCCACATATTCATCATAGCGTTGTAATGGAAAATCAACAGATATAAAAATAAGTGCATGATGAGATATTCCTGGGCATTGTAGCTGGTCTGATAATTCCAAAGAGTCTGGATCACTTAAAAGAAAATAGTCAATCAACGATGAGCTATTGTGTGGAACATTATAGTGGGTAGGAACAGAGTTATGAATACACGAAATATTTAATTGCTGACACGCAGACCTCATCCTCGTCGACTTATTCACATCAAATAAATTGTTATTAAAATCTCCCATTATAATAATGTTAGAGTATTTTACCGTCAAATCGCCCAAGGACTCCTCAAAATCTGCTAAATCGCCGTGTGGTAAATAAACAACCCCTATTAGAATATTATTAGAATTGTGACAGATCTCAATAAAAAGCGACTCACATACCCCATAGCTAGAGCTCTCAAAAACAACTTTATATTTAATATTTTTCGATATGTAGAATCCAACACCTCCACCTCTATTAGAAGGTCGATCATTTCTGCAAAATGCATAACCAGGTATTTCAATAGCCTGACTAGAAATATATGGTTTTAGCCATGTTTCAGATAAGCCCACAATATCTAAAAGACAACCCTTCAGAATGCACTTTAATTCATCAAGTTTACTTGATTTGGACGATGGTTTGATGCTCTGACAGTTAATATGTCCAATGTTGAGATTCTGCCTGTAATTTTGTAATTTATAAGATAAAATAGAGTTATCACTGATTATAGGACCCAAATTAGGGTTAAGAGACATTAAACTCAAATATTACATAGAGAGACTGTGTTAAATATGAGTACAAAAATTTACCTAAACTAACTAAACTAAATTTATAATTCAATAAAATATTTACAGTAAATTTGTGAAAAATAACCATAACAATTTACAAAATTTTATTCATTATTTGATCGACCAAATCAATACCAATTCAAAAATAGTCTATTTAAAACATGAATCATGTAAAAGAGCATATAAATATCGCATATAAAATTTTAACAAATTTTATATGAGATAATTAACGTAAAAATGTATAATAGTAAAGACTACAATTATTTAATTAATATGAGATTTCATAATTACATTAAATATGCATATATATACATATACAATCCTCACAATTTTTATAAAAAATTGGGGATGTAAATTTTATAGAAATATCATGTGAGATCAATGTATACATGTTAGCACACGTGCATATTAGGAATCAGCAACAACAACAGCGTCTAATTCAGCAGCAACAACAGCGTCCAACTCAGCAGCAACATTCACCGGCGAATAGTTATTAGGAGTAGAAAACCGTCTAGAATTATTCAAAAACTCAGCACATTGATGCAGCGAATAAATTTGTTCAGCACCATTAGTGATAGTGAGTTTAGCTTTTGGAATATCAGCATTAATAATTTTAAATTTTGATATTAGTTTTTCTTTTAATAGTTTTCTACAAATGTAGCTCAACTTATTCGCCGCCGGTGTATAGTGATCGTTTAAAAAAACACGAGATCCAATTTCACCACCAATGACGTCAGATAGTTTTAATGAGCGTGACTTGAAGTAGTTCCTCATAATCGCATCGCGAATATGAACAGAATTTAACTTGAGTAAAACTGCCTTGCGATTCTGAATATAGCAGCAATGTTGTATATCAGTAGCCGCAATGGTAACGTTGAAGTGTGCAGCGATTGCCAAAACAGGCTCGCTAAGACATGAAATTCCTGATGGAAGACCCGAAATAATTATGTCAGGGCGGTTCAGTCGGCGTTGCAAGGCATTATTTTCCACCTCTAATTCAGCAATTTTGTTGTTAGCCGATGTATCAACATGTTTTATTAATTTTTGACATTGTGCTACTTCGGACTTCAGTTCACGAAGATTGGTCGCAAGTTCCGAGCGAATTTCCAAAATGATATTATCGAATTTTGATTGAATATCAGCCATACCCTTACGAAGCTCCTCAAGCAATCCTGTGTCATCAGACCGAGAACGATTTTTGCATCTTTCGCAGGTAAATTGTAAATTTCGGTGTTTAACTAGGAAGGAATGTTCCTCCGTCGAGATTTTCGCACAGCTAATATGGAACCAATTACCACATTGTCCGCAACCAACGCTAGGTTGAGTTTTAGTGATATTGTTCTTGCAAATAAAACACGATGTAGCATCAGACATATTAGATTTCAGCAGGACCGGAACAGCAGTAGATCAAAAATAAAAAATAGCAGAAGAATCGACGCAAGTAAGACAAGTGGCAGCAACAACAGGAAGCGGCACCAAGAACAACAACAGCAAACGAGCAGCTAAATATTATATTGCAATATTTTTTTTTTTTTTTTTTTTTCGAGTTTGTACTGTAAATTTGTTTTTTTTTTTTATGCAGTTTATCAGTTTATGCAGTTCAGTAGTGCATTCAACAATTGAAGATATAAATATTTTTTTTAAAGGGCCACACTGTAACGACTGCACCTGATCTATTACAATTTTAGAGTAATATGTGAATGTCACTGAAACTGCAAGTATCCACAAGTGTACATGTGTGAGTGCACTGGAGCCGAAGAATTTCCAATTTAAACAGTTTAATAATAATTTTGCTTGCACTTGTCACTGAGAAATTTCAATTTCTTTCGATTCAAAATTTGTTTATTTATCGCGAGACCTTTTATTTTCGCGTGTCAACACTGTATATACTTAGGTATTAATATTTCTTTGACCGATCAAATGAATACGACGTCTACTCGCACATAACCAGTGATGCACTTTTGTTGCACTGTTGAAAATCATGTAAAATTTTCATATTCCTAAATCGAGGGAAAAAAGTTATAAATTTAGATACTTTATGATACGTTTTTCAGCCGCATTATTTTTTAATTTTATTTAAACTAAATATATATATTTTTTTAATTTCAATACGCACGTTGAAAGAAATATATTTTTTTATTACGTAGGTAATAAATATTTATTTTAATATGTTTTGCATACGAAATAGTATTCAAGAAAACGTTTTTAATATAATTTTACGTAATAAAATAAAAAAAGTAATAAAAATAATGTATTTCTAACTTTATTGTGTGCGTATTTTCAATTAAATAAAGAATATTAAATTTAAATATAACAGTATTCTGGTGCAAAACCTCCAGAATATTTCCTCTTAGTGTAGGACTAATAATTTAACTGGGCGTTGATAGGTCAGTGAATCAGTCAGGACTATGGGCCGTTTCATCGCATGGAAAACGAAGACAATGGAAAGGGCATTTGAGTCAGGGATGCTAGTCTTCTAGTCGAACATCTACCAGGAATCCCAACCTTAAAGGATCAAAAGATAAAGATTTAATTTAGTGAAGAAAATCACAACTAAACTCTGCAACAAAAAGCAATGGAAAGGTTTACAGCTCGGTCACTAACTGACGAAGAAGATTTAGTAGGAATATACGTGCTCCGAACCTTTTAATTCGAATCTATTGGAAAAATGATTAACATCTTTCAAGCGGAAATATACGTTATTGACAGATGCATCCATTTCAATTTTGACAGGAACTTGTTATTATAGTTATAGCAGTCCTATCAGACAGACAGAACGAAACAAGTCAAACCGATATCAGGAAAATGAAACGAAATAATACTGAGATAGACTTGTCGGAGGTCTTATAAAAGAATGTAGTACAATTACCAGAAACCCTACCTGAATACTACACAACCACTATTGAAAAAAGTAGGGAGGTACCACAGTTAATAAGCTCTATCAGTTATGGTTTCAAACAGGCACAATAGATCTTATTGGTTCGCAGTGCATAGCCCATTACAAATAATAATAATGTCAAAACGATCACTTACATTTTGAAAATATCAATGATATCAATTTGTCCATGATATATGAAAATATTTAGCACACAAATTAAACAAAATTCACGATATTTAAAGAACTAGACAACCGTTCAGACGTTGAATGCTTCATATATAGATTTTTGAATCATTAATTTCGGTCAACTAAGTAATTTGATCTAAAATAAGAATTTTAAAATAAAGTAAACATATGAAGCTTTGTTCAGAAGTGCCCACGTGCGTTTTTCAAACAATAAATCCATACAAGGTAACTCCTTACTCGGTAACACAGAGATACATGGACGTTTGTGGAAAGTGTCTAACCTTGTTTGGCAGGCTTAACGCAGTTAAGACGTTTTTTTCCAATAAGCAAACAAAAGCGGAGTTTGTATCAAAAGCTGCACATAGCCTTTAAAACTATACAAAATTTCTTCGCAATATTTGCGGCAAACACACAGATAAATTGAAGTTTTTGAAAAGCATATGGAGATTTTCAAATTTTATGGAATTTTAAAGGTAGATTTTAGGAGCGGACAGAAAACAGACAGCTTTTGAGACAAACGCTGCCTTTTTCTGCGTAAAAACTTTCGAAAATATATTTCTAAATTGCATTGAGCCTGCCAAAACTTCCCGAGACAAAATGTCGTGTCATATTTCAGGAATATTTCGGGCATATTTTCGGCAAACACACAGATAAATGAAATATTTTGGGAAGCAGATAGTAAAATTATGTACAATTTTAATGGCATAATCAAGGCATATTATGGGAACGGGCTAGTGATACAAACTTCGTCTTTCTTTGAAATATGTCGAAAGAATGTTTCTAAACTGCTTCGACCCTGCCAAATATGTTGTATGGGGTAATATCTCGTTCTGTAATTTTTCAAAGAATATTCCGGCATTTTTTCGGCAAACACACAGTTAAATGGAATATTTTTTGGGAAGTGTGTAAGTGGTTGTTATATTCTAACGGCAGAATCACGGTATACTTTGGAACCGGGCACAAAACAGACAGCTTGTGAACCAAACTCCGTCTTTGTCTGTTTGAAATATGACGAAAAAATGTTTCTGAACTGCTTCGACCCTGCCAAAAATGTTGTCAAGGGATGTGTTGTCCGTAAATATACTCCAATGAAATTATTTAGCCTCGGGAGGATATACAACTTTGTGGAATTTTAAACATAACTCATGTATCCCGTTTTATTAATTTACAGTATTTGGAGACTCGCTTCAATTCCACCATACGCAGCGTGGCTTCCTTTATGTTCATCATGGATGAGGTATGTGTTTCATTTTTGATACAGCACAATGTTAAATACATTTATTTTCTCATAGTTACACTCACTCTTATGCTTCTAGATATTCTTTCTGCCAATTATTTTGTACGTGCCCTCAATTGCATTCAATCAAGGTACTAAGAAAATTATTTATTAAATAAAATATTCTTATTTTTTTACAATTTTTCTTTACTTTTTCAACAATAATTCTTTTAGTGACTGGCATTAATATACACATCATCAGCGGAATTGTATGCATAATATGCGTGTTTTATACACTCATTGTAAGTATTTTAAATGTTTTTTAAAAGAATTATTTTTTCTAACAGGTCAAAATAATTAATAGGCTTTGGTTTTAAAAGCTTATCGTAATTATTAGAAAAATATGTAGCATACAAATAATTATATATTCATAATTTTAAATTATCAAATCGTCGTTATAGATGTAAAATAAATCAAATACATTTTTCATGATTGTAAAAAGTACATTACAATACTGAACATGATTTTTTCAATAGTAAATTCCACAAATAATTTCTACATAATTCGCGGGTGCTAATTTAAGTGCATATGTAATTAGTTTTTTTCTATTACGTATTGTTTTGGAGAAAGTATTTATCGAAATGTTAAACTTTTTCAACCACTTTTTTGAACTTTATACAACTAGTGTTACAAAAAAAAATATATGTAATTTTACTTTTAATTGTCCAGACTAATTTTAATATATCAAAGAATCTTAATATTCCGTTAAGTTTTTAAGCTATTTTAATCTAAACTAAAAAAAAATACTAAATTCTTTAAACTCACTATTGATTATTTTTGTATGCATTTATGGTCTTTGATAAACAAGAAAAATATTTATGATTATCCAGAGCGTAGTTTAATTATTATTCTAAATTATTCATTTTTTTCCATCTGTTTTACTTTTTAATATCGTCGTTGTAAAACTAAAAGTCACCCAATACATTTTTATGAAATTCTTAAATTTCAAATTTGTTGGTAATTATTACAAAAAGTAATTGAAACATTTTTAAATTTGAAATTCCAATTGATAGATTTACATTTTTTTATCATTTGGTACAAGTATTGAGCAAATATTTAAAAAACATGTCGGAAATTGCCATAGTCTGAGGGTTTAGAAAAAAGTTTTATATGAAAAGATGTTGTTAAGCCCCAATTCAGATTCGAACTTGTGCCTCGGGATTTTTTCGGCTCGCAGTGCAATGCACTAACCGCTGAGCAACTGATATGTAAAGGGTTTTTCAATAAGAGCGCTACAAAAGTTTTTTTCAAGGGTTTTTCAACAGGTACGCTACAAAGGTAAAGCGACAGGGACAGCAAACCAGGCCATATTTCTTGTCGCTCTTTTGACATTTCTCTTCAGTAAGGTTTGCCATTTCATGATGGAAAGATATACGAGCCAACAACGAGTCGAAATTATTAAAATTTACTACCGAAATTCGAATTTGTATATCTTTAACCTTACTGAAGAGAAATGTCAAAAGAGCGGCAAGAAATATGGCGTCGTTTGCTGTCCCTATCGCTCTACTTTTGTAGCGTCCCTGTTGAAAAACCCTTTATTAGAAAAACTGAGTACGCAGTCAGATGCCCATTATTGCGCATTATTATTGTAAAAAGTTTCGGATGTATCCAATAAACCAAATCGAAATATATCTTTTATAGGCCTAAATCTATGATAGATAGTTTCAAACTTAACTTCACTATCAACATCTGTAATACAGAACAGATCAATTGAAATTAAAAATTTCATTAGAAATTCAAAAAACAACAATTGTAATTAGAGATTCCATTGGAAATTTAAAACACATCCATTTTAATTCAGGAATTCCATTTGAAATTAACAAAATGTAAAATTGCAATTTATAAATTACATTAGAAATTTAAAAAATATCAATTGAAAATATTCTGAATTTCAAATGGAAAGTTATGAATATCAATTCGTCACTGTCATGCCAAAGGGGCGAATGTGCATTTTTAAAAAGGTTGGCAAATCAAATTTTAAAGTTTGAAGTGCTTTAAAAATTGGCAAAATATTTATTTTTTTCAATTTTTTCTGTTATTTTAGCTTATTCGTCAATTATTATACGTATATAAAATATCTTTAGATTTGGACAACCTACTGAATTATAAATACGGATTTTGTTAGGCTATATCCTGATCAAAACGCAAATATTTCTGTTTTTTATGCTATAAGTTTTTATTAGCGCAAGATAAAATAGTAATGTAAAGGCATTAGTTGTTTGCTTTTAAAGCACCTATCTATTGGCATCATTATTTAAAAAT
Organism: Dryomyza anilis; assembly: GCA_951804985.1. Lineage (NCBI taxonomy): Eukaryota > Metazoa > Arthropoda > Insecta > Diptera > Dryomyzidae > Dryomyza > Dryomyza anilis. Next base: position 20,726,490 of record OX638131.1, read on the forward strand.
AATAAATGTTTGGCAAAATATTTGTAATTAATGATGCAGATCGAAACAATTAATACCTTTACTCCACTATTTTATCTTGCACCAATAAAAAATTATAGCAAAAAAAAAACGAAGAAATTGGAAAAATTGAAAATCTTGTCATGCCAAAAGGGCGAATCTTTTTGTTTTTTTGCTTTAACTCTTTAATGGTACAAGATAAAATAGTGATGTAAAGGCAATTATTGTTTGTTTTTAAATCACCTATCGATCTGCACCATTAATTATAAATATTTTGCCAAACATTTTTTCTGCAAATAACAAATGGCAAATTAATGTTTGGCAAAATATTTTTAAATTATGATGCCAATCGATAGGTGCTTTAAAAACAAACAATTAATACTGTCACATCGTTATTTTATCTTGTACCAATAAAAAGTTATGGCGAAAAAACGAAAAGATTCGCCCTTTTGGCATGACTAGATTTTCAATTTTTCAAATTCGCCCTTTTGGTTTTGTCTTTTCTGGCTAGAAATATCCAACAAAATGACACGCGATTTTGGAACAGCATACTTAAGGATAAACTACAATAAAAAAAATGTAAAAAAAACGCAAATGTCAAAAATTTCACATTCACCCCTTTGGCATGATAGTGACGAATTGATGTATTCTGAAAATCAAATGGAATTTCTGTATTGCAATTGACATGTTTTTAATTCTAAATGGAATTTCTGAATTTCTATTGATGTCTTTTGAATATAAATTGAATATTACTGAATTACACATGGAAATGGTGTAGAACGATATTGCTTTTTCTAGTCGATTGACATGTTTAATTATAGAATCAATATCGAAAATGTTTTTATTTTAGATAAAACAAATTTTAAAATGTTTGAGAAAAATGTTTGAGAAAAATTTGGAAAACTACACAAATTAAATATTGTGAATTTTATATCGAAAATTAAAAATGTTCGATCGAATATAAAAATTATCGCTATTAGGGTATTTTAAATTCTATTCGCAAATCACTTAAATATGTTCATTTCATTTCTATACAACTATCAAACTAATCACTTTATTTTACAACTACAAAATAATCTTAATTATAACTCATATCTTATATAGGGCGGCATCAAAGCTGTGGTACACACAGACGCCCTACAAGTACTGGTCATGTTTGTATCTGTTGTCGTCGTTGTTATCCTGGGCGCAATTGTTATCGGCGGACCCGCCGAAGTCTTCAAAGAGGCCGAGGAAGGTGGGCGTTTAATTTTCTTCAAGTAATTAATCGCATTATTTTGTTTAAGATTGAAAAATTATTGAAATTCTTTTATTTTTGCAGCGTAAATCCCTCACCGTATGAGCGGCACACACTCTGGGGTGTTCTCATTGGTGGTTTTCTTTACTGGACCTCCTTTAATTCGGTCAACCAGACGATGGTGCAGCGTTACATGTCGCTGCCAACGTTGCGCAAAGCACAAAAATCAATTGCTTTGTTCACCGTGGGCATTGTGTTGTTTGTGTCGATTTGCGTCTTTGCAGGTCTGCTGATTTTTGCCTACTATCGGCACTGTGATCCGCTGGCAGCGGGTTTTATAGAGGTGAGCAAACATTAAATGGTTTTTTAATATATATAAATTTTAATTTACACCATTTGTGCAGAATGACGATCAACTCTTTCCCATTTACGTCATGCAAACTGTTGGACATTTGCGTGGTATACCCGGCCTCTTTATAGCTGGCGTCTTTGGCGCCGCACTCAGCTCACTGTCGGTGGTGCTCAACTCCACCGCATTGGTGCTGCTCGAAGACATTGTCAAGGGTTGCTTCAAGATTAAAATGACCGAACGTTCGTCGAGCATGCTGGTGCGCAGCAGTATTGTTATCTTGGGTTGCTTAGCATTGTCGCTGGTGTTTGTTATCGAAAAACTTGGCGCCATACTGAGTGTGGCCACATCGGTGACCGCCATAGCGGCTGGCACTACATTCGGTCTATTCACGCTCGGCATGTTGATACCGTGGAGTAATTCGAAAGGTGCAATGGCCGGTGCCGTTGCCGGCATTCTGATGTCCGGCTGGATATCGTTTGGCTCACAGGCGGTGCTGGCCACAAAGCAGGTGATGCCGCATAAATTACCATTATCGGTGTCCGAGTGTCCGACGAATGTGACAGTCGATATGAATGTGTATCCCGACGAGAGTGATGTCTTTCCGTTGTATCGTTTGTCTTTTCACTGGATCAATCCGATTGGTGTGGCGAGTGTGCTGATTGTAGGTACAATTGTCTCATTTCTGACAGGTCCAACGAATCTTAAGAAACTGGATGCCGATCTGATATCGCCCGTTTTGCATAGGTGCGCTAATGAATTTAACAATTAATATAAAAATTATAAAATTTGTATTGCCTTTAGATTTCTGCCGAAAGAATGTTTCCCACCGCCAAATTCCGAAACAGACATATCGCGCGACAACACCGTGCAAACGTTGACACATTTACTGGGTGATGGCGGCGCAACCACCAGCAATGCGGCGGCGATGCAGCAGCGGCAAGCACAGGATTCTAGCAAATATTAAGCCAGCGCCGTGCGCAAAACAACGTATGTGTTTTTGCCAAATTTTAGTTTTTATTTAGGCTTAATAATATTAGCTATAGTGTGTATAAAGACAAACAAACATCAATGAATATTATATATATTTTTTTGTTCTTTGGTTTGCTGTTATTGTTATCAGAAGTGTCAGCTATTTAAACTGCATTTCTACTTTAAATAGTTTAGAATTATTTATATACATTTTTTATTTCGTCTACCTGCTAAACGAAGCTGATTTGGATGCTGGGTAAGATAGTTTTATACGAATGTAATTCTTCCATAGTACTTAAAGGATGCTGTTGTAAGTGTTTTACTTGCTGGCATGCCTACATTAAAACTAAATATATATATTATTTTAAATTATATAAAACCACAATATACAAAACTAACATCACGACCATTTTTTGTAAAACTATATCTATTAGTAGCTGCACAAAGCGCTGCACCTACATAAAGAATTATGGGCTTTTTGTATTTAGTTGAACATGTTATACAAAATTTATACAAAATAACCCATCTTCCATAAAATACATTTTTGAAGTATTTTGCAATGATAGCTCTAATCTAGAAAAAAAAATATCCTATGTGCGTCCTATTCATCATTTCTATTAAATTCGCGGTTGCTGATTTTGGCTGGTTACACATTTTTTTTATTTTTTTTTTATTTTATTTTTTTATTTTTAAGAAAATTGATATCAACATTTTAAGGCGTTTTTAAAGTAAAATAATACTCAGTTATATAGCTAGTTTTCCAAAAATTTTAAACACAATTATTCTTTGAATTGTCAAGACTAATTTTAATATTCCACTGAATGCAATTATTCCGATATGTTATTTGGATCTTAACACCCCCCCATTTTTTTTTTTTTTTTTTAGTCTAATTTCGTATTATTTTTTTTAGCTTTTAAAATTAAATAATAAAAAAATAAAATCATTTATAATTATCCAGAACATAGTACAAACTAACGATTAAAATTACCATCAACACAGTTTCCGTCTAAAATTGCTTTATAATGAAAATTTCTAAATTTCAAATGGAATTTCTAAATTTAAAATGGAAACTTCTAAATTTAAAATGGAAATTTCTGAATTTCAAATGGAAATTTCTGAATTCCAAATAGAAATTTCTGAATTTCAAAGGAAAATTTCTGAATTTCAAATGGAAACTTCTGAATTTCAAATGAAAATTTCTGAATATCAATTAATGTCTTCTGAATTTCAAATAGAATTTATGAATTTCAATTGATGTCTTGAATTTAAAATGGAAATTTACGTATTTCAAATGGACATTTTCTGAATATCAAATGGAAATTTCTGAATTTCAAATGGAATTCCTGAATTTCAAGTGATGTCTTTTGAAATTCCAATCAAATTTCTGAATTTCAATCGATGTTTTTTGAATTTCAAATGGAATATCTGAGTTTCAATTGATGTCTTTTGAATTTCAAATGGAATTTCTGAATTTCAATCTATGTCTCTTGAATTTCAAATGAATTTCTGAATTTCAATTGATGTCTATTGAATTTCAAATGGAATTTCTTAATTTCAAGTGATGTCTTTTGAATTTTAAATGGAATTTCTCTGAATTTCCAATGAAAATTTCTGAATATCAAATGGAAATTTCTGAATTTCAAATGGAATTTCTGAATTTCAATATGTCTCTTGAATTTCAAATGAATTTCTGAATTTTAATTGATGTCTATTAAATTTCAAATGGAATTTCTGAAGTTCAATTGGTGTCTTTTGAATTTTAAATGGAATTTCAATTGACGTCTTGAATTTCAAATGGAATTTTTCTGAATTTCCAATGTGTATTTCTGAATTTCCAATGGAAATTTCTGAATTACAAATGGAAATTTCTGAATTTCAAAGGAAAATTTCTGAATTTCAAATGGAAACTTCTGAATTTCAAATTAAAATTTCTGAATATCAATTAATGTCTTCTGAATTTCAAATGGACATTTTCTGAATATCAAATGGAAATTTCTGAATTTCAAATGGAATTCCTGAATTTCAAGTGATGTCTTTTGAAATTCCAATGAAATTTCTGAATTTCAATCGATGTCTTTTGAATTTCAATGGATGTCTTTTGAATTTCAAATGGAATTTCTGAATTTCAATCTATGTCTCTTGAATTTCAAATGGAATTTTTGAATTTCAATCTATGTCTCTTGAATTTCAAATGAATTTCAATTGATGTCCTTTTATTTCAAATGGAATTTCTGAAGTTCAATTGGTGTCTTTTGAATTTTAAATGGAATTTCTGAATATCAATTGATGTCTTGAATTTCAAATGGAATTTTTCTGAATTTCCAATGAATATTTCTGAATTTCCAATGGAAATTTCTAAATATCAAATGGAAATTTCTGAATTTCAATTGATTTCTTCTGAATTTCAAATGGAATTTCTGAATTACGTTTGTAAATAGTGTAGTTTTTGAATAGTCGTGATTTCAAAAGACAGATAGACGGACATCGCTAAATCGACTCATGCTCGAGGGCATGCTGATCAAGAATATATATCGTCGTTGTAGAATAAAAAGTCACCAAATAAATTTTTAAAATGACAAATATTCATTTACAAAAATCTTTATATATCTGTCAATTTTTAATCGATGATCCTAATTTTTTGACCACATGATAAAAAAATCTATCAATTGATATTTCAACATTAAAAATGTATCAAATAGTTTTTATAATATGAATCAACAAACTCGAAATTTAAGTTTTTCATAAAAATGTATTTGGTGACTTTTCGTACTACAACGACGATATTTACTTTTCCATACCGGATATGCTTCCTTCGGGGTGTTACAAACGGTGTACAAAACTGAATATACCCTTTCACTATTAGTGTAGCGTATGGAAATGATTTTGTCTCGGTTGGTTGTCAAATTCTTGAGGAATATTAAATACAGATTGAAGGAATATATTGGAGTGGGTAGAAAATATACAGCTTTTAATACAAACAACGTCTTTTGCCTGGATAAAATTATTCGCAAAAACATGTTGTTGCAAACTGCTTTTGATTCTCCCAAAAATTATATCTAGCGTTGTAAAAGAAGACCAACATTTTCATTTAAAGTATAGCAAATGGAAAATGTTTGTAATTTTGATCGTTAGCTTGGACTATGTTCAAAAATATTTTTTTTTATGATTTCCATAAGATCTTACCATAAGATGCTAAAAAATGACTTCAAAAATATTTTAAAGAAAATTCAAAATTTATCGCGTTTAGATTCAAATATCTAAATAACAAATTAACATTCATTTGTATATTAAAATTACACTGGACAATTTAAATTAGTCCGTACAAAAAAGTTTATTGAAAAATTAGTTATATAAAGGACTGAAATTTTCTTAAAATGTTGGGTAATAAGAAAAAAAACGAGTATACAGTCAAAATGACTACCCGCGAATATATAGAAATTATTGTTCATAGTAAAACCATGTTGATTAGTGTACTTACACTTACGCCATATATTAAAATAAAAATAATATCGAAATCTTATTTGACATATGTTAACAATGTGCTTTCGTTTTCGAACAATGTGCTTTAAAAGGTGAAATTTAATTAATATATGACCAATTTTTAAATTAAAGCAACAATTAAATGTTTCAATAATAAAAGTTAATAAAAAAGAATTAAAATAATTTGTAGGTTCAGCGTTGCAGTAATTTGTGCAGTAAGCATATTCTAGAATTAAATATTAACTTAACTAATACCTTAGAGTGACTAATGAAATTACAATAATAGAATAGAATATTTTGGTATAAACATGGTTAAAAAACAAAAAAATGTATGAAGCATTTTGCAAATGAAATTTTATATTTAAATAATTTACATTTGTTTTTTTTCCAAAATTATATCATATTCATCTTTGGATAACAGGAAAAGTAATGCATTTAAAATAATAACAGTTTAACTATTTTTATATAATACAAAATATACATTTTATAACTAGGTCATTACACGCTCATAAATAAAATATGATACTAATTTTTCTCAAAAATGCCATATATACAGGGTGTTTGGTTCATCGATGTCAATAATTCACAAGTCCTGGCACTCTTTAATTATTTTTGCAGCATTTCTTACCAACTTAAAATCATTGTGATTGGTAAGAAAATACTGGGTATGAACTGGTCTATCATTATTACTTAGAAACAGTAATCGATAACGTTGATAGATAACAAAATTTTGAGAACATCGATGAAAAAGTAAAAATTTGTATTTTTGTTTTAGTAAATTTCAACTTTACGTACCTTTTAAAACAGGAAAAAATTATGGGGTTCAAAGATGTGATATACCATTGGAAAGATAATTTAATTTTCTAAAACATGAGTAAACAAATTGTTATTCATTTATAAAAATATTATATTTTATAACAAATGTTCTTGACTAGGTTATGCCAGTAATATGCATTCTTAAAATCACCCTGTATCTTAAACTGGGTGCAAAATTGGACATTTTTTGATTATACATTTTTTTATTTTTTAAGACATAGAATGACCTCGTGAATTATTGACATCAATGCACCAAACACCCTGTATATACATATATCGTCGTTGTACAACTAATACTCACCAAATAATTTTTTTAAAAATCTTAAATGTCAACTTTATTGGTGATTATTACAAAAAGTAAATGATACATTTTAAATGTTGAAATACCAAATGATAGATTTAGATTTTCTTATTATTTGGTACCTAAATTGAACTCATTGATCAGAAATTAACAGCTATATTAAGATTTTTGCAAATGAATAATTGGCATTTTGAAAATGTAGTTGGTGACATTAACTTCTACAACGACGATATTTATTGTCAGAGACTTTCGCAATCAGAGCGCATCCTGAACAAACAACTTGAGTTGTTAAATTCGTATTGAGACTGACTTGTGTTTGGCAATTAAAATTAACATCAAAATCAATACTCTTCAGTCATCTTTATACAGTATGGAGTCCGTCAAGTGTGTTCTAAACATCCGTCTTCGCACAGAAAAAAAAGTTCTTCAATATAATAAATTTAATCATAATTATTATGAATTAATTCATAAATATTACGAATTTTTTCACCAATGACATATTAATGAATGCATTCATTATAAAGGGTTTTTCAATAAGAGCGCTGCAAAGGGTTTTTCAACAGGGACGCTACAAAAGTAGAGCGACAGGAACAGCAAACGACGCCATATTTCTTGCCGCTCTTTTGACATTTCTCTTCAGTAAGGTTTGCCATTTCATGATGGAAAGATATACGAGCCAACAACGAGTCGAAATTATTAAAATTTACTACCGAAATTCGAATATCTTTCCATCATGGAATGGCAAACCTTACTGAAGAAAAATGTCGGCAAGAAATATGGTGTCGTTTGCTGTCCCTGTCGCTCTACTTTTGTAGCGTCCCTGTTAAAAAATCCTTTATATATGAACAAAATATTCAATACAATGAATTTGAATTGTCATATTGATGAATTTGTTCATAATATTTTTTCAAAAAAAAAAAAAAAAAAAATAATTTGAAAAAAAAGTTTTGTAAAAAGTTTATTCAAAAAAATAACAGTAAAATGATAAAAAAAAAATTATACAAAAAAATTGTTCGGAAAAAAAAATTCCGAAAAAAAAAATTTTGGAAAAAAATTGTTTGGAAAAAAAATGTTTTAAATATATTTTTTATTAATAAAAAGTTGTAATTATAAATAAACATTATAAAACTAATTTATGCATGTCGAGCAAGCATTAAATACAAAATAACATACAAGAAATACTTGAGAACTGAGAGGTACGGAAAAAATGAACAAAAAATAAATATTTTGATTGAAATTTGATTTGATGAACAGCATTCTTCACTATGAAGTAAAATATGTTGTATTTTATGTTCTTGTTCATTAATATGATGAAACTATTCTTCACATACAGTTCATCATATTGAAGAACACTTTTTCGACAGTTACCAAGCGACTATCATATTTATGATCGCATTCATAACATTGATGCGTTAGTCTTTAATAAAGGGTTTTTCAACAGGGACGCTACATAAGTAGAGCGACAGGGACAGCAAACGACGCCATATTTCTTGCCGCTTTTTTGTCATTTCTCTTCAGTAAGGTTTGCCATTTCATGATGCAAAGATATACGAATTCGAATTTCGGTAGTAAATTTTAATAATTTCGACTCGTTGTTGGCTCGTATATCTTTCCATCATGAAATGGCAAATCTTACTGAAGAGAAATGTCAAAAGAGCGGCAAGAAATATGGATATGAAATATTTGCTGTCCCTGTCGCTCTACTTTTGTAGCGTTCCTGTTGAAAAAACCTTGAACAAAACTTTTGTAGCGCTCTTATTGAAAAACCCTTTATTATGAATGGTTCTTCAATACAATGAATCATGGTTTGAAGAACGGAATTCATCAATATGATGTACATTTTTTTTGTCTGTGCGATAATCTGAATAAATAAACTAACATAAATTATGGACGTTCAGAGTAAAAAAAAAAAACGAATGCAGATCTATTTTTGAAAGTTCGAGCTCAGTTCAATACTATTAATTGAAAATGCCCATTGAGACGTTAAATTTGTTTACAAATTTTGTAGATATATAAAATTCAATTGGAATTGATGCCCGTAAATTTTAGTTTAACTTATAAAGATATTTGAATAAAGTAAATAGCGCATAATCATAGACATTTTAAAGTCAACTTTAAAATTAAAATTTACGCTTTTAACAATTTCACATAGAATAAAGTCTCAAAAATCAGATTTTTATTTTAAATTGACTTTAAATTTTTGAGAATATGTCAAATGCACAAATATTTTTATGTATTCAATATTTTTTTTTTAATTTTTATTTGAAAAGTGTTAAAATAACTCATTAAAAACATTGGCGCATATTCATAAACAATTTAAAGTCGACTTTAAAATTAAAATCAGCCTTTTGACATTTTATTTTTTGTGAAAATTGTCAAAAAAAGTCGACTTTAATTTTAAAATTGACTCTAAATTGTCTATGAATATGCGCCATTATTAAAATACAATAAATGGTTAACGAAATATAAAAATTTATGTAAAACATTAATTTTCCGACGTGAAATGAATCAATTCTTTGCTGTGCCTAAAATAAATAAGCCAAAATATTTTTAATTTATCATGGTCACTCTAAACTTACTAATATTTCTAATACTTGATTTAAAACTGAGTTTAAAAAATTGTTTTAAATTAACAAAAAAATGCATGCAACTTAGTTTATATAGTAAACACATAAACAGTACTAAGTAATAACAAAAATAATGTCTGACAATTTAAAAAAATGTCTGTGATAATTTATTCTTGCTATTTTGGTGAATTAGCCAATAAAATATTAAAAAATAAAATATAATTTTATATGTAAAAATATGACAAAATTGTTTTTATTGACTAGAACATTGATACAATATTTAGTATACGTCACTTTTAATTTAAATACATTTAGAATATTTAATGCGGTGTGCACAATAATTGTATAATTGCAGCAACAACATAGCACTTGTGACGCAGAGTGCCAACAAATAGAGGTTGAAGACAGTGGACTGTGCCGACATATCGCATTTATAGACCGCATGATCTTGTGGTGTCAGCGAGGCCTGCAAATAAATTTAAATAAATTATAAATTACATAAAAAGTAAAAGAATATAACGAACCAAGAGAAAGCTAGGATTGATTTTGTTGCGCCAACTAAACGAGGCGACCGTGTACTCGTCAATACCTAGACGATTGGTCAACGCACAATAGTGATGGCTGTGACCAGCAAAAGCAAGACGTGGCTGCAGTAGTCTCCCTGAAAAATATTTGCAATAGACTTTGTGGTGAATTTTTCACAAGATTTTGAGCAGGCAGTTTTACCCAATTCATCGGTTGACGCTTTCGATAACACCTCCCAGTTTTCGCGATAATGTTCCAGCAGTGGCGCATCGTGCTGCAGGCAGATTTTGTCTGATTTGCGATATGTTGGAAAGTGTTGCATGAGCACAGGTTGACTGTAGCGTTCGTGTTGTGCGCGCAGTCTAGCATCCTCACATGTTTCACTCTTTAGACAATCGAGTTTTGCTGAGGATTATATTTTATTAAATTTAATAAAAAATAATATTTAATATGCAGAAAAGTCTTAAGTATATCCTGGTCCAAATATCATAACAAAATATGTTCATTCCTTGAGTTTTTATTAATACATAAATCAAAAGACCTAAAAACACAACATCATTTTTTATATATATGTGCATAACTTTGTGCATATCGTGTATTGAAAAACAACTGGCACACCATTGGAAAGATGATTATTTTCACTTTCATATGATATATAATATGTACTAATCCATAACGAAATATATGACATACAAAGTGTTCTATAACCAAACCTCTCAAGCCAAACCTCGCAAGTTGAACTATTTGACCGCTTCAAAATGGGTGTTGACTGATCCCAAGTGAGGTCAGAAAACGTGACATCCTAATGAACAATTCCTCATACCCAAAATTTCGATCTGTGCATTTTCATTTTTTCGTCAAATTTTAAATAAAACATGGGCTATACACTTGATTTTTTGCTTACGGTGAAAAGCAAAAAACAGTAAATTTCATCTGATCTTGACAAATTGTATATCATATTAAAGGTATTTGAAAAAATAATAAAAATTTAATAAAAAAATTTAAAATTTTGTTTTTGTTGTGGCAACAAATTTCAATTTAAACTTTTGAAGTGTTATATCTCCAGAATAGTAGAACGTACAAGAGAAATGTATTTTACATTTATTGTAGACAATTAAATTAGCTTTCAATTTGTAGTTGCATTTTTTGTTCTCAAATTAAAAACAACCGAGATAATGGCAAAAAAACCGCAAGTTGAACTTTGACCCCTTCGAAAGGTATGTAAAAAGCCTTTTATGGAGGGTTGAAACCGTAATTATTCCTACTGCCTTCCTAATAAACAATTCCTCATACCCAAAATTTCGATCTGTGCATTTTCATTTTTTCGTCAAATTTTAAATAAAACATGGGCTATACACTTGATTTTTAGCTTACGGTGAAAAGCAGAAAACAGTAAATTTCATCTGATATTGACAAATTGTATATCATATTAAAGGTATTTGAAAAAATAATAAAAATTTAATAAAAAAATTTAATATTTTGTTTTTGTTGTGGCAAAAAATTTCAATTTAAACTTCTGAAGTGTTATATCTCCAGAATAGTAGAACGCACAAGAAAAATGTATTTTACATTTATTGTAGACAATTAAATTAGCTTTCAATTTGTAGTTGCATTTTTTGTTCTCAAATTAAAAACAACCGAGCTAATGGCAAAAAACCGCAAGTTGAACTTTGACCCCTTCGAAAGGTATGTAAAAAGCCTTTTATGGAGGGTTGAAACAGTAATTCTTCCTACTGCCTTCCTAATAAACAATTCCTCATACCCAAAATTTCAATCTGTGCATTTTCATTTTTTCGTCAAATTTTAAATAAAACATGGGCTATACACTTGATTTTTTGCTTACGGTGAAAAGCAGAAAACAGTAAATTTCATCTGATCTTGACAAATTGTATATCATATTAAAGGTATTTGAAAAATAATAAAAATTTAATAAAAAAATTTGAAATTTTGTTTTTGTTGTAGCAAAAAATTAGATTTTAAACTTTTGAAGTGTTATATCTCCAGAATAGTAGAACGCACAAGAAAAATGTATTTTACATTTATTGTAGACAATTAAATTAGCTTTCAATTTGTAGTTGCATTTTTTGTTCTCAAATTAAAAACAACCGAGATAATGGCAAAAAACCGCAAGTTGAACTTTGACCCCTTCGAAAGGTATGTAAAAAGCCTTTTATGGAGGGTTGAAACAGTAATTCTTCCTACTGCCTTCCTAATAAACAATTCCTCATACCCAAAATTTCAATCTGTGCATTTTCATTTTTTCGTCAAATTTTAAATAAAACATGGGCTATACACTTGATTTTTTGCTTACGGTGAAAAGCAGAAAACAGTAAATTTCATCTGATCTTGACAAATTGTATATCATATTAAAGGTATTTGAAAAATAATAAAAATTTAATAAAAAAATTTGAAATTTTGTTTTTGTTGTAGCAAAAAATTAGATTTTAAACTTTTGAAGTGTTATATCTCCAGAATAGTAGAACGCACAAGAAAAATGTATTTTACATTTATTGTAGACAATTAAATTAGCTTTCAATTTGTAGTTGCATTTTTTGTTCTCAAATTAAAAACAACCGAGATAATGGCAAAAAACCGCAAGTTGAACTTTGACCCCTTCGAAAGGTATGTAAAAAGCCTTCTATGGAGGGTTGAAACAGTAATTCTTCCTACTGCCTTCCTAATAAACAATTCCTCATACCCAAAATTTCGATCTGTGCATTTTCATTTTTTCGTCAAATTTTAAATAAAACATGGGCTATAGACTTGATTTTTTGCTTACGGTGAAAAGCAAAAAACAGTAAATTTCATCTGATCTTGACAAATTGTATATCATATTAAAGGTATTTGAAAAAATAATAAAAATTTAATAAAAAAATTTAAAATTTTGTTTTTGTTGTGGCAAAAAATTTTAATTTAAACTTTTGACGTGTTATATCTCCAGAATAGTAGAACGTACAAGAAAAATGTATTTTACATTTATTGTAGACAATTAAATTAGCTTTCAATTTGTAGTTGCATTTTTTGTTCTCAAATTAAAAACAACCGAGATAATGGCAAAAAACCGCAAGTTGAACTTTGACCCCTTCGAAAGGTATGTAAAAAGCCTTCTATGGAGGGTTGAAACAGTAATTCTTCCTACTGCCTTCCTAATAAACAATTCCTCATACCCAAAATTTCGATCTGTGCATTTTCATTTTTTCGTCAAATTTTAAATAAAACATGGGCTATAGACTTGATTTTTTGCTTACGGTGAAAAGCAAAAAACAGTAAATTTCATCTGATCTTGACAAATTGTATATCATTTTAAAGGTATTTGAAAAAATAATAAAAAATTAGTACAAAAATTTAAAATTTTGTTTTTGTTGTAGCAAAATATATTAATTTAAAGTTTTGAAGTGCTATATCTCCAGAATAGTAGAACGTACAAGAAAAATGTATTTTACATTTATTGCATATAATTAAATTAGCTTTCAATTTGTAGTTGCATTTTTTGCTCTCAAATTAAAAACATCCGAAATAATGGCAAAAAACGGCATGTTGACCTTTGACCCCGACGAAAGGTGTTTCAAAATGCCTTCTATGGAGGGTGAAAACAGTAATTCTTACTTCGGATATCCTAATAAACATTTCCTCATAATTTTAATCTGCTCGTTTTAATTTTTTCGACAAATTTTAAATAAAACATTATTAAAAAAATAATAATAATATTGGTGTAATAAAACAAAATATAAATTTTCTTGCAAAGAATGAACATAACTGCATTCTTTTAAAAATAAAATAAAACGAATTAAAGTGAATTTGAATAGGATTTTCTTTGATTTTGTTCAGAAAGGTTTTATAAAAAATATAACTGAAATATTTAAAATAGCCACCTGCAATATTCTGCAATTCTTGCTGCGCTGCAGCACAAAGGTCACAGCCATCATTCTGCATAGCCATGGAGTTGACAAATACAAATTGCACACCACGAAATGTGTACAGCTGCACACCGGTATTGTTGAAGGATCTCTCAAAACGTTCCGTAAAATAGGGATGCATTCTGTGTAAATAAATTTTGAGTGAAATATACATGGACGACGCCTATAAGATACAGCAATACCGCTGATCTATAAAAAAAAACTTTACCTAATAGAAAAACACTGAAAATGCAGTAAAGATCCAGCGAATTATATAGAATTGATATATGTGATGCGCATGGTAAAAAATCGTAATGGATAGTGTTTTTTTATAGGCGTTTACAAATTAATTCATTTATTAAATATTGAAAAAAATATGAAAATTCAAATTTTATCTATAACTCTTAAGTAACCCAAATATCAAATTATGCTTGTCTTCTAATTGTCTATATTATCTTTTGCAGTTGAGCGGTATTGCTGTATCGACATCTACTATGTATTTTAACAGACTACTCACTTGTAGTGAAAACCCACATCATGATTGCCCACCGCACTGATGATCACGGTGCCGGGTGGCGTGCGAAAGAGTCGCCGAAAACGCATGACATACTCCGAAAAATCTGCATCGTTCACCATATCGCCCTCATCGAATAGATCACCCAGCACAAAGATCAACTCCGGACGTAGTACATGCAGGGCCGACTGAAAGGCACGATGCATATGCCATTCACGGTAGAGTTTGTCCAGCCAGTGACCACGCCACGGTCCCAGCAGATGTGTATCCGCAAGTATGAGCGCCTGGAGCGGTGGCTGTTGGGTTCTGATCTCCATAGTATTTGTTGTTTTAATTTGTGGCCAGGCGCACTGTCAAAAATAAACATTTTTTTTTTATCATAATAATCTGTAGTTTTTTTTTGTTATGAGAACCTGTAGCATTTTTGTATAATCATGAATGAATTCACAATACAAGATGACGCCGAACCAAATTCCTAGATAATAGCCGATTAGACGTAAACAACAACGCATATTTATTAATTTTTTATTGATTTTATTACTACGACACCCGAAAATTCAGCTTATCACAAAATAATCATAACACTATTGTTTTTTTTATCGCAGATTATAGGAAATGTGACGCAGATTATAGAAAATGTGACGCAGCAAACAGCTGTTGGGTTAATGTATAGAATATATGAATTATAAAATTTGGTTGGTGTACTTACTTTAATTCGGAAGTGCATTTTCAAGAAGCAGGACTTTTCTGACATATCAGATGGACACGTTTGACATTTCTATGGAGTTTTTAACATCTGACATGTCAGATTGCCAAAAAACCAATTTTTACTAATATCAAAGGCCAAGAAAATAAATGTATAGGCACTAATAGACTAAATGAACATGTCTTATGTTCAAAAACATATTTTGTTTAAAAATAAAAACTATGCTTTAAAAAAAAAAAATTGAAAAAACAACTATTCTTGTGCATAAATACCATATTTATTTTTCTTTTTAGTTATTTAAAACACCAATAAACAATTACGTTATACCATAGACAATTTACAGTTGCAAGCAATTATATAAAAAACACACATCCAAATTATAGTAAAATGTATGCTTTTCTTTAAACATACATTTAAGTTAATTTAATAATTATTACAATGAAATTAGGTAGTCTTGTACACACTGTGCACTAAATTCAGCATTTATATTAAGCATTAAAACAACAAACAAACATCTTATATTTTCTTTTTCTTCATAATTTTCATAAATAATACCATGCCTGCAAAAAGATGAATAAACATTTTAGTTAAACGATTATTTATAGTAAATAATATGCGTAAAAAGAATTTACCTATGAATACAACAATCACAAAACCAATCATCAACCACATCCAACACTTCCAAGCATTTTTCGAATGATCCGCCAACTTGTCTGTCTCCTTGTGTAGCGTATTTATATTGCGATCAGCCATGCCGGTTGAACGTGAAACAACCTCTGTATCTTTTTTTATAATTCTATTTGCAGTCTCCGTCTGTTCCTTTAGATTGCGCGTCAGCGAGAGCATGTGCTCAGTGATCTTTTCCTGTGCTTCGTTGTAATACTTGACTGCTTCATTCATGTTGTCAGCGCCGCCACCACTGACGGCTCCCTCTTCCGGTTTTCGTCGTCGCACATTATCATCTGTAATAAAATGTTTTTATTATTTTTCCTCGAGTCACATTTCAGAGAATTGTTGGTCATCGAATTTTTAATATTTAATAATTCATGGGAAGAAATGACAGGGAAAGAATTATCTTGGAGTTGGCTTTGTTGTACACAATTTTCCGACACCAGTATTTATTTGAATACATGTCATGTGCTTGTACAATATGTGAATGAATCTAACCAGTAGAAATATATAGAAAACTTACGACTTAGGGACATTTCATGGGATTGCGACGGAACATTCGTGGAATATCAACATATTTAGTACGCTACATCAAAAGATATGAATTAAATAGTCCTCGATCCGAACGGGACTGAAAACTGAAGTGAATGTTGAGGTTCATATGAAAATTCAAAAATATCATGCGTACAAATATATTTTTTTGAATTATTTAATAAATAGCTGAGCTATATACTTTGTTTTATTTACACTTTATTTCTAAAGTTTAGTATATCTTTTTTTACATTGTTGTATCTCTTTTACTTTTCACGTTGGTTACGATTCAAAAAAATAAAAAAAGAATGCTTTAAAAGCCCGTTTCCTGTTTCTATAATTCGCATGAATACCTAAATTTTTGTTATTAGACTTTTATATTAGATGCGACAAATGATTAAATAAAAATGAAATGAAATAGTTAAAAAATAGTTTTTTTACCAAAAACGTCTAACCCTTACCATTTAATAGTTCTTTGCGCACATCCGCGTATTGTTTGTAGTTTTGTAACTGACGCATTTCCTTGAGTGCATCTTCAGTTGCGTCCTGCTGTCGCACCTTGGATCGCAAACTATTCGCTGACGGTGGGCTGTCGATGTAGTTTGTCAGTGTCTTTAAAGCTTGCAGTCTTTTGCTGTAGTCGGGCAATTTCTCGAGGCTGTGTGGACTATAGTAGATATTTTAAAATAAAAAGAATGTATGCATTAACACACAATTGTTTACTCATCGTATTCCTGCAGCTCATCAATCATTGTGTCCAATGATTTGATGAATTTCTTAAGACGCCATAAATTTGCATCATCTTTGGAAAGTTCTTCACAATTCAGCAGCAACGTTCTAATGTTTACATTTAATTTAGTAACCATTTTTCAGCTTAAAATTAATAATTAACAGAAAAACATAAAGGTTTGGCCAAATACATGCAACAACAACACAACACACGTCACACAACAAATGTCAGCTGTTGTCATGGTTGCCAACCTTATAGGGAAAATATTTCAAGTATTTTAACCCATAATGACCTAGAAAAAAGGCTACAAAACTTCGGCAATATTAAAATTATATACGATTATAAAGTTTATTCTATAAATTTAGTGCCGAAACTGAGGAAATTTTAATAAATTTCAAAGTTTTAAAAGTCATGTAACATGCAATCAAAATTTGTGTGACGATATTTTGACGTCAAATTTTCGTTTCGTCGTTCGTTTCGAAATACAGAAAGTGGGTATTAGTTTTTTAAAGTTTTTTTCGAACATTTTTTTTGTTTAAAATATAATAACCCTATAATAAACAAAATAGACATTTTACAGATCTTATGGAGTTTTAGTCCTCTCGATTTTAAAGCTCCAAAATATATTCTATGTATACCTTAATGTTGAAAAAGTATAAAAAGTTGTAAAGAGTTTTGATTTGTTTCGCTATATATTTTTTAAAACATTTTAAATTTGAATAAAAAAAGCAAAAAAAAGTGTTATTTTTAAATGTTAGTTTTTTTGTAGCTACTGATTTTTAATGGTTAACAAATGTTGAGATCCACAAAAAATTATGGCTAAAGTTCACTTTACCTTTAAAGTTCACCTTTACCTACTTTACCTACACCCAGAAAAAAATACTATGTGCTGTGGATGCTTTTGTATATTTTTTTTTGTATTTGAGATTTTTTGTTTCATCTTTTTTGCTTGTGTTTGTGCTGAGTTATGTCGTTTGGAATGTTAAGGTTGTATGGGAGGTACCACGCCCCTTTGTCCAATCGCGCCCATATATACACCCAGAAAAAAATACTATGTAAATAATAGTTTTTTACTATTAAAAATAGTCAATAGGATACATTTTTATTTTAATCGGAAAATACCATTAAATACTAGAAAATACCATGACATTGCCATTGAGTTTATATGAAAATATTTATTTTTTGTATACTATTAAATCAATAATTGTCCTATTGACCAATTTGAATGGGATTTGAGGGAATTTTTTTCTGGGTGTAATTATAAAGTCCGACTTTACCAGTAAAGTGCAACATGTACACTTAACCAAATGGTGAGGTGAAATAAAAAAATCAAATGTTAATTTAACTAAAAAAATATATTATAAAAATTCGTCAAAAAGAAGCAAACTTATTTCGTTAATTTTAATTTCAAAATTTGCTCAGTTTTAGAGATGGGAACGTGAAGAGATTTTAGCGTGATTCACCTGAATCACGCCTGATTGTGATTATGATCTATGAGTGTGAGTAGAGTGAGTGAGTGAGTAGAACAAAATAACATCCGTGAGTACGTACAATGTTTGCGCGAGTCAGTGTGAGTGATCCAAATATTTCGCAGAATTTAAAAACGTGATTTTAGCGTTATTTACGTAAATTACGAGTGATCACTCGTGATTGTTCTGTCGTGAGTATGAGTCAAAACACACTGCCACATGCCCACAATGACCATCTCTATTCAGTGTACATTTACGAAAATTAAAAATAAATAAAAATTCGAAATTCAAAAACTCACCTTCAACTCTTCCTTTAATAATAAAAAAAACGGGTGTGTCACGTGACAATGCAGAGGGAGGGACATGCTACATAAATTCTCCTTTTCGGCACATTTCGCCTTTTTAGTGGAAGTTCACACTACTGCCTTCTAAAGTTTTTCCTTCTTCCAATTTTTTTGTGCAGTGGTCAGTATAAACTGCTTCTAGCAAAGTATTATATTTTTTTATTATAAGAAATATTACAAATATTTTATGATTTACAATGCATATTAACATTAACGAATTACACCATATAATGCAAAAATAAATAAAAATATAATGGCCACCCTAAACAGTGCTACCAACCGTAACAACTTTTTTAAACAAACTGAACGAAGCATTTCGCCGCCGTTTCGTCAAATAGCCGACAGCCAAGCCAAAACTGACATTTACCAGTGTTCAAACTAACCTCGCGAAGTTGAAAAGAATTAAGTTAAAGCGACGAAAAACTTGTGTAAAAGTGCTAAAAATCTGCCTGACTGCAATCGTTTTCTGCATATTTTCTTGTGATTAATTGCGTTTAATTTGCGCAACACAATTAAGTGCGAAGTCTAATAAAAACTGTCTAAAATATCGCGATTTGTGTTTTTTTAATTAAAGCTGAAAAAACGCAAATTTGACAAAAGACAAAAATAAAACTACAAGGGGTCAACAAAAAAAAAGTATTTCAAGCGCGCCAGCAAGAAAAACAGGAAAAACTACTACGCGAAAGCAGTAGTGAAGCAAGTGTTGAAATCCAAATAAATAATAAAAGTAAAAGACATAAAAAACACGCAACGTCGCAGTCGACAGCACACAACGACCGTCAACAGTTTAAGAAGCAACTAACGCCGGCGTCGCTGCAACTGCATTTTCAAGTACAGGCAACAGTTTGAGCAGCAACAAGCAGCACTTTGCACATAAAGTCAACAGTTTGAGCAGCAACAGCAAAACGGCGCAGTCAAACAAACGCAAACAACAACAACCATCGAACGAGAACGACAAACGCACGAAGAAGGCAGAGAAAGCCAACCCAACCATACACTTTGTGCCAGTGAGCGACGCGGGCGCGCATTAGTTTAGTACAGTCGCCGTCGCAGAGAACTTGTGTCTGCTGTGAGTAGTCGTGAAATTGTTTCGTCGTCGTTGTTTTTTTTTGTTTGCCATTCACGTGTATGTGTGTGTTGATCCCAGGAAACACACAACATAGATACTTTTATTTATTATCTTGAAATTTGCGGAATTTTTGTGACATTTTTCTCTTAAGTCGTGCACCACACAAAACACTTTAACAACGTGCTCTTGTACTACACTTGAATTACAACAAAATGGCTACAAAATCTAAACGTGCTGGCACCGCCACACCCCAACCACCGCATCCGGGCGGTACTTCAACACCATTGATGACTGGCGGTCAGCGCCCTGCAAGTCCGCTCAGTCCAACGCGTCATTCGCGTCTGCAGGAGAAAGCTGAGCTGCAGAACCTCAATGATCGTCTTGCCTGTTACATAGATCGAGTGCGCAATCTGGAGAACGAGAATGCGCGTCTCTCGATCGAGGTACAGACCACGCGGGAGCATGTATCGCGCGAGGCCACCAACATCAAGTCCATGTACGAGAATGAGTTGTGCGATGCGCGTCGTCTGCTGGACGATACGGCGCGCGAGAAGGCCAAACTGGAGATTGACACGAAGCGGTTGTGGGAGGAGAACGAGGAGTTGCACGCGAAGCTGGACAAGAAGAGCAAAGAGTGCGGCATTGCAGAGGGTGAGTAGTTTGCATGCGTTGGTTGAGTTCAAAAAGAAGATATTTAACGGAAAATAGGGGATTGAAAATGAAATTTATGTGCATTAAAAGCAAATAAATTATTACTGTCGGTTAATTTACCAGTGAAATTTAAATTTTGAGTTTCAGTTGTCACAAATTTTAATTATACAAGTAAAAAAATGGAATTAAATATTTTATAAAATTAAATGTTCCACTTTTCGATCGAATTTCATATGAAAAAAACAAATGATTTTGATTTTGTCTCAATGCAAAAATTACTTTGACAAAAATTGTTTTCAAAACGAATTCAAATCGTTCAAGTCAAAGCAAATAAAACACATTTTTGTACTGTCAAAGAGAGAGATTATTGTGACATAAAAAATTGGGCTATCTCTCAAAAACTAAAGCAGTTTCAATTTGAATTGTTTACAAAATTGAAATATATATTTGTTAAAAAAAATGCTATGAACTTTTTAGAAATAATCTTTATTACAAAAGAAACATAAATAATAAAAAAATATTAAAATTTTATTAACAGTTTTTAACTGAATTTGAATTCATATTGTTGCAAAAATTTTTGTATATTTGACCATTTCTTATCGATAAGGCCAATATTGATAACAATTGATGAGAACATGTTAATCTATCAAATGACAGTTCCAATTTTTTAAATTTTATCAAATAGTTTTTTTAGAATATTAAACGAAAATAAACAAATTGAATCATACGATTGATATTAACATTATTTGAAAATTAATTCAAAAGTTGTTGGTTAATTCAATCGTATGATTGTGAAAATTTTATTTTGACAAATATAAATTTTTTACTATATAATAGTTTGGCGCTACAGTCCTGTATAGAACTTCGGCCGAGCTCTCTCACCATTTTTGAGCTGTGTATGTTATATTTTTACTCGAAGTGGTGGGACCTACAGTTTATTGCCGAATCCGAACGGAGGGTGAAAGCTTTTCATAGGCAATGTTTTACTCTCGTAGGTTTGCCATTTACTGCCGGGAGGTTGCGCGGTATAGAAAAATGTTTCTATGAAAATATGTTGTTAGCCCCAGTCCAGGCTTGAACCGGGGTCCTTTCGGCTCGCTATTATTTAACTATTAAATAATATATCCAGATTGACTTCAATTAATAAAATTACAAATAGCCACATTTATTTCAAAAAGTGAAAATTGAATATAGAAATGGCAGATTCATTGTAGATACTTTTTGATTTTCGGAAACTAAAGGTTTAGTTTTACCTCTACAATGACAAAATTAAAAATTGGTCGATTATCAAATTCAATGCACCGATAATAATATTTTTTGTTATGATTTTAAAAACAGTTGTTTCGGTTTTTAAGCGTATTTTGGTTTTATTTCTTCATTTGATTACGCAGATTTAGTAGATATTTTGTAATATCAGAACTGTATAGAGTCCACTTCAGATTTCACAATATACGTTTACTATATAATAAAGATTATCTAACGACAGCTTGAACTAAATAGATTTGTGAATTCATAATCTATAAATTGTGTTCATTTATTTTACAATCTAAACCATCATATCATGTTACAGTATACTATTCAAAATTCATTTATTTAAAATAAAACCAAAAGTTGTAAACAGTTCATTTTTAAATTCTGCTTGATTTTTCAATATGTAATTCTGTCAGTTTCATGTTTTTTGACAAAGATTTCAAAAAATGAAAACATTTTGGTCTGACATGGTTAATGGAAATTTTGGACAATTTCAGACACAAAATTGTATAGTGAAAACCAGGCATTAGAATAAAAAAAAATTCGCCGAAACATTTGTGATTTTAAAAATCAATCAAATATTTCAAATGAAAGTAAACGTATAAAATTGTTTAAACAAATTGTAAACGAAATTAACCCAAACAAAAAGTCGAATAGTCTGGTATAATTCACACAATTCATTTTGTACCAGAAAGATGTGAATTTCTTAATAGAAAATATCGTATATAAGAAATGATTAATTAAATAATTTAAGTCATTAATTGAAATAATTTAAAATAATAGACATATTTTTTAATTAATTCTAGGTCCCACATTTAAATCTCCATATTGAGCTTAACCTCTTAATTTATTTTCAAATTTACATTTATAAAGAAAAGCTTTTAGTTAACGTAATAGAGTTCTTTAGATTTTATGAAAATAAAATGGTAGTTAGCAAAAATGTTTCGTTTTTATCGCTGCTTGTTTTCGAGCATGAATTAATTACAAAAAAAAGTATAGAAACTATGACTCATTCCACCCCTCTTTCTCCTCCACTTTCACACAGGCAACGCCCGCATGTATGAATCACGCGCCGCCGATTTGAGCTCAAAATTCAGCGCTGCCAATGCCGATCGCAAGAAGGCCGTCGACGATCTGAACGATCTGCAGAAGGAACTCGATCGATTGCGCAAACAATTGGATGAGGCGCGTAAAAATCTCGAAGATGAGACTTTGGCACGCGTCGATCTCGAGAATAATATCCAGAGTCTGCGCGAAGAGCTCACATTCAAGGATCAAATACACTCGCAAGAGATCAATGAGACACGTTCGCGTCGACAGGTTGAGATTAGCGAAATCGATGGTCGGCTGTGTGAGCAGTACGAGGCCAAGTTGCAACAATCACTGCAGGAGTTGCGCGAACAGTACGAGGGACAAATGCGCGCCAATCGTGATGAAATCGAAATGTTGTACGAGAATAAGATCAAAAATCTACAATCGGCGGCCAATCGTAATTCGAGTGCTGCTTCAAGCGCCATCGAGGAATTGCGCAGCACACGCACCCGCATTGAGGCGTTGAATGGACGCATCAACGAGCTGGAGGCTGCAAATGCCGCCATGAATGCACGCGTGCGCGAGCTGGAACAATTGCTCGATCACGAGCGAGCGCGTCACAGTGCCGAGGTGGCCAATTTGGATGCGGAGTTACAGCGTATGCGTGACGAAATGGCGCACCAACTGCAGGAATATCAAGATTTGATGGATATCAAGGTGCGTTTAGCAAGAACATATTTTAAGCAATACTATATTGAATATTTATTTTTTAATATTAAACAATTTTTATGTTTTTTTTGGCTTTTAGGTTTCCTTGGACTTGGAAATTGCCGCCTACGACAAGTTGCTCTGCGGTGAGGAATCTCGCCTCAACATAACGCCGTCCACGCTAAATGCGGCCAGCGTCAGCTCGCTCAGTCAGTCTTTGCGCTCAACACGCGCCACCCCCATGCGAAAGACACCCACACGCGGTCAATCAATTGGCGGCGGTGCCTTTAAGCGCAAGCGCACTGTCATCGATGAATCCGAGGATGTAAGCTCTTCCGAATACTTTGTCACCGGCTCTGCCAAGGGTGACGTGCAGATATCCGAAGTCGATGCGGAGGGCAAATATGTCAAGCTCTTCAATAAGGGTGCCAAGGAGTTGCAAATCGGTGGCTGGCAGCTGATACGCACTACAGGCAGCAACGAGACCAGCTTCAAGTTTCATCGCACCGTCAAAATTGATGCGGGCGCCACTGTGACCGTTTGGTCATCAGATGCTGGTGTCACACACGAGCCACCCACCAATATTGTGATGAAGACACAAAAGTGGTTCATTGCTGACAACATGAAGACGTCGCTCTTCAATAATGACGGTGAGGAGATGGCGGGCGCCGAACGTGTTAAGCGCACCGTCACCAGCCATGTGTCGCGTCATCGTGCGACCAGTGGACGTGCGAGCACCTCGGTGGTTGATGGTGGCGCCGGTGAGGATTTGTATCATCAGCAAGGCGATCCGCAGCAGGGTGAGGAAAAGTGTCGTCTTATGTAAGAACAGTAATAAAAACAACAACAAAAAAATCACATGTAGCAGCAATGAACAGACACGAGAAGCTACAATTACAATTTATTCATAAATATTTTATAACTGTAACTGTAATGTTTAATTTACTCTACTATTCAACAAGAAACTAGATTTTTTTTCCTTTCTTTTCTATTCTTTCACTTTTTTTTTCCTCCTTTAATTTTTTTTTTATTTCTTTTTCCCATTGACCT
Source organism: Dryomyza anilis (assembly GCA_951804985.1). Lineage (NCBI taxonomy): Eukaryota > Metazoa > Arthropoda > Insecta > Diptera > Dryomyzidae > Dryomyza > Dryomyza anilis. The sequence goes on from OX638131.1 coordinate 20,751,354, forward strand.
CTATACAACAACAAATACAACTACTTAAGTAAGACTTCTAATTAATATTTGTGCTAAATTTTCTGTTTATTCAATTCTTTATCACAAACCAACAAAAATAACGATTATTTTTAAATTAACGTACAATTATAGATACAAACCACTAAAATTACATTTAAAATTTTGTTTTAGAAAACACAAAAAAAAAATACAACACACAAACTGAAACCTATTTAACAAACAAACAAAAAATACAAATGTATGTTAGTTGATACAATTTAAAATTATATATCATTACTATTACTATAAAAAAAAAACAAAAGAAAATAAAAAATAATAAAAAAAATAAACAAAAATATTTTTATTTTTTGCAAAAAGCTATATTGAGTAAAATCTACAAATCATTCGAAAACTTTTAAACTATGAAACAGTCAATGAAATAAATATTCATATTCAGTAGAGATTTGTCTAGAAAATTCTAGAGAATGCGTTGAAAACGTATTACACTGACCTGCCCTAAAGTAGGTAGTCACTTCGGTGCATTGAATTTTGGTGCCATTCTTGTCATTACATGTGTCAATGATTTAGTAAATAGCGTCAGTTTTATCAAATTGAAATAGTTCAATCAAAGAATCGCCGAAACGTGAGAGGAATATGAAATAAAAACTATTTGCATTAAAAAAAAAACATTAAACAAAAGTAGTCAACAATCAAAATTCAGTCCAATTTTTATTTTCTCATAATTTCGCTCTTTTGTTAATTTTAATATTCCCGAAAAAACGATGAGATTTAATTTCTCATTCCGGCATTAGACATTGCGCTACTATACTAAAATTAGATTATAGGCCACACAAATTTGGTTTACGAGATATAGACAAAATAAATGGAAAACTTAAAACATCATTTTTGGATTCAGCGACATAAATTCATCTAACCACTGCAGAAACGTTTACTGCATCAAACCAAAATTGAAATGTTGTCACACTTTAAGTCCTGGGACTAACAAGTTCGATTATTTTTTATACCATACATTAAGAGTGACAGGGTATATTCAGTTTGGTACGCCGTTGGTAACACACAGAAGGAAGCATCTCTGGTATAGAAAAGTATATATATTCTTGATATATTCTGATCTCCTGAGTCGACTATGCGATGTCCGCCTGTCTGTTGAAATCAAGATTACAGAAAAACTAGAAGAGCTAGATAAATAAAGCTGTCACGAGTCACAAATTCAAATCGGTCACAATAGTGTGCTGTCACAATTTCGTATTCCATCAATTTTATTTTCTATTTTTATTGAGTATAAAAGTCTAAATCAATTGTTATATCAGTTGTTATTGATAACAATTGTCATTGCCCGCTAGAATTGGGCTGTAAGTATGAAATCTTGATAAGAATCTTAAAGTCCATCCGAAAATAATGCTAAGATCCTGGATAAATTAAAAAATCCTTCATTTATTGTCTAGTGTTATTGGAGTAGTGTAATTTAAAAACCAATTGAAAAAATTTGAAATGCCATTTTATAATGTAATGTGTGGTGTTTACTTAAAACCAATATATGTCTCTTATCGACCAGAAATTGTAAAAAATATATGTATAGACTTTTGTAAATCAATTATTCAAATTTTTAAAATGTAGTTGTTGAATTTTACTGCTACAACGACGATAGTTTAAAAAAAATGTATTAATAAACAGGTTAATTTTTAATATGTCAACAAGTATAACACATTAAAATTCTGTCTGCGTCGTATTTTATCTATTTTTTATTTTTGTAAATTTCCAAAACATAACATAACACGTGATCGATCGTAAATGTAGGTGCTGCTGCGTAAACTGGTTGTATAGCGACATAAATATAGAAAAAAGGGCACAGATTGTTTTTAATAGTAATAGGTTGATCATCATAGCAGCAGCATTCAATGGAATATGTAATGAAAATCATTACAAAATAAACACTATGACAGTGGAATTCCAGAGAGATTATCTGTAAACAGACAACTAATTTCCAACAACTAGTAGTACAGGTTCTTAGTAGACTTATTGAGTTGGAAAAAATTAATAAATAAACTTCTTGATGTTGAGCCACGAGTTACTACAAAATTATCTGCTGGTTTATAACTTTAATCAATTTAAACAAACAAATCGGGATTATATATACAAATACATATCTATCTATATATTTCGTAATTGTCTTCTTCAAACAGATGTTAACACATTAAACCAAGCGGACGAAAAACTTTCCACTTTAATACATTTTTTTAAAATCTATGTATATTTATAAATAAACATGTTATGTATTCCACTATACACAATTTTATGTAAAATATATGCAAATAATTAAATATGTATCTAGATACATATTTTAAGCAAACTTGTTGTTGGTTGGCTTTTTTAAATAGCTTTTTTTACAACATATTGGCAGAATTATTTTTAATTTACTCTCACTTTTATGCTACGCACAAAAACACGAAACAACGCGAGCGGTGGCGCCTTGTTTGAAATTATACACTTATTGTATTTTTGTAAAAATTAAAATATATTGAAAATTTTTAATTTTAAAACTTTTGTATTTCCCTAGCTCAGTATCCCTACATTTTTAAAAATTATAAATTTATGTTCATATTCTCAATTTATTCTAATATTTGTTTGTGAAATTTTGAATTTTTTTTATATAAGGGCGATTCCATAACAAATCGATTTTTGGGCAACTGATAAAGATTATTCTGATATGCATTGACCATTGACCCATTTTTATACCCTACACTAAGAGTGAAAGGGTATATTCAGTTTGGTACGCCGTTTGTAACACCCAGAAGGAAGCATCTCCGGTATGGAAAAGTATATATATTCTTGATCAGCATGACCTCCTGAGTCCATTTAGCGATGTCCATCTGTCTGACTGTTGAAATCACGATTACAGAAAAACTAGAAGAGCTAAATAAATGAAACTCCTAATTTAGATTCCTTATATCGACACCCCTTACGAAAACTATTATATATTTTTGCCCTTACGAAGATAAATATGTTATTTTTTGAGATTCAGAATAAAAGTATGTTATTGTTTTTGATGAGAAAAATAATATGTTTTATGGTTTTGCCAGGAACTATATTATGTTTTTGATATTTCTGGGAATATGTACATGTATAAGTATCTGTGTATCTACGAATATAAAAATGATTCATATTTTGCGACGAAAATTGAAAACTTTTGTTGAACATGAATAATGCATGTATGATTGGGGCATTCATATAAAATCTGTACATATTACAGCATTGTAATAAATATATGTAATCGTTTAATAGAGACCACAGGCCATTGAAATTAAACCTAAATTTAATGTAACAGTCTAGATTTCTTAGGAGACAATAACAAATGACCTCGCAAATCCTAAAAATGGACATGGCCTACGGTCCTAATAATATTTACAATTATACTAGTTTAGCGATACAGTTCTGAAAAACCTAGGCTGAACAGTCTCACAATTTAAACATGTTATATTTGTACTCAAATACCGGAACCTACAGTTTAACGACGATGTTTTTACTCTCGAAGGTTATGCGGTGAAGAAAAACATTTTCCATTTATTTTTTTGAAGTTGTATGTGTTTGAACCAGCGACGTTTCGGCTTGTATTCCAACACACTAATCTTCTGAGTCACCTACATAGTATATGGTAATGCATATTTTATATCATTATATCGTAATTATTTTGAATTTTGTCAAACAAATTTTAAAAATGACATATATCAAAACATAAAATCAACGCAATATGATTTTGAAAAAAATCTATTTCAATAAAAAGCTCCATTTTTCGTCCAAAAATTTGAAACATAATAATTTTCCACAGAAAACTGTTTGTCGTACTAATTTTCTGAGAAATTTTGAGAACATTATAATATTCGTCATTTAAGTAAAAATGAAATCGTATTCGTTTAAAAGTGATATATACTTTTTTTCGTAAGACAATTTTAATATAATAGTTTTCGTAAGGGGCGTCGATATATCTACGCTGTCTGTCAGTGAAAATGGGCATGATCAGTCCATTATGACCTGTGAACCGACCACTTATGTTCAAATTTATCATATAAAACACATCTACTGTTGAATTTTACTGTACACGTGTTCAGGTAAACTTTTTTTTGGTCAAATATATATTGACTTCATGCTCAAATACATGAAAATAATCAAAATTCTGTGAACCTACCCATGTTTAAATATGGGTATCAAATGAATGGAAATTCTTCAGCGATTGAAAGTTTGTAGTTATTTTCAGGATTCGTATACCCTGGTGACCTATATACCACTTTGAATGGTAACCACACATGTGTAGGGTATTTATAGTCGGCTTATACCGACTATAATTTTGATAATCCTAACTATTATAATAACACCTACTATAAAATGTCCCTACTTCAAAATTTCCCATGTGATCTAACCTTCCCAACTGGTTTTTTATTTTTTTCCACCACTACTTCCAGAGATACAGTGGTTCAAAGTTCCAAAAAAAAAATGGCCAAAAATCACTTTTGTATGGTTGTTCATATTAAAATATCTCTTAAACTAAAAATGCTAGAAACTCAGTTGATGGTTCGTTTTAAACCTAGTAGAACAATCTTTTATAGCAATTGAGTTGTAACTTCTCAATATGTGATTTTTTTCAAAATTTTAAAAAGGGTCCTTTTTAGGGACATTCAATTTAAAGTGCAAGGATAATGATCACGAGCCACATGTTCAAATTTATAAGTTACAACTGAATTATTCTAAAAAAATAATAGAAGCTTTAAAACGAGCATTTAAGAAATATTAATATATGAACAACTTTACAAAATATATTTTTGATCCATTTCTTGTAACTGTGAACCACTATATCTCTAGAAGTAGTGGTCGAAAAAATTAAAAAAAAATTGTTGAATGCATATCTCGATTCTCTTTTTCAGTTGCCAAAGTTTCATTGAAATCGAAGAAGGTGAGTTCCAACCGCTGGTCGATTTGGTGTGGAATGACCCATAAATTACAATTTTTATTGAAACTTTGGTTTAGTAAAACTCATTTTTTTTTTAGAAAATACGAATTTTTTATGATCATTTCAAAGTTATTGTGAAATTTATTTTTTTTGTGATAACCCTACAAACCATTTGACGATAATTTTTAAATTCGATATAATAATGATAAATTTTAGATATAAATCTCAAAGTATTTGAAAATTTAATTGCGTGTTTTTTATAATTTTTGTCAAAAATAAAATTTTGTAAACAAATAAAATTTATGTATGGAAAATAAATCCATCGTTGTTGTATCATTATAGATTATCGAAAACGAAAATTTGAGCCTATAAATGATATTGTTTCGATATTGTTAAATTATCGTTTGGTTTGCTGGGAAGGTATATTTTTTTAGTAAATATCTATTTTTTGAGAAAATTTTAATATTGTATCAAAATAAGAATTTGAAATATTATTTTAATAAAATAATAAAAAAAAATAAAATCTTCTTCATATTGTTGAATTCGTTCTTCAAATCATGATTCATTGCATTGAAGAACGAAATTCATAATATTGATTCTACTACTACTACATAATCCTGACTAATCGATTAATCAAAAGCCCTAATTAATCAGAACCTTGATTAGTCTAATTAATCAAAATTTTAATGAATTGAAAATGACAAAATTTTTGTTCAATAATATTTGAAAATTTTTGTCTACTATAAAGTGAAAAGTTAAAATTATTAAAGGAAGTGTTTTAAATGTCCAAGAACTATATAGTAAAGAATTTTTAAATATTTCGCGACTAAAATCAATAATTAATTAAAAATCTTGATTAATCAATTAATCAGAAATTGATTAATCAAATAATTTGACTAATCGCACAGCCCTAATTACTACAAAACATCAATGTTCTGAATTCATTATAATGTTGATGAATGCCTGAAAATGTACAAAATATATATACATCAATATTAGTAAAAATTTGTAAAATGTTGTGTAAAATGTTCGAACAGATTTTTTCTGTTTTTTTTTTAATTTTTGAAGTAATCCAGCAGTGGTTCAAATAAGTATTTTCGATTTGGTGGTTTATAACAAATTCTTAAATTTTCAAAACATAAATTGTACCCTGAAAACCACAAATATATTTCTTAAGTTATAATTTGAAGAATGTTTAACAATCAATAAAATAAAAAAAAAACAAAAATCTTGGATTTTTTAAGTGGATCAAATCCAAAAAACTCTTATGGATTTTTTGGGAGTGGATTTGGACGGAATTGGACAATGGGGCGTGACACCTCCCATATAACAAAAATGTTTAAAATGCTAAAACTCACTTAAAATGCTGACTTACTAAGAGCAGAGTTGAATCGAAACAAAGGATAATTTTTAAAAATTTTAATAGCCATGTGGAATGTGATCAAGATTGGAAAAAGGGGCATGGCACTATTATCAATGTGGGCGGGAAAAAAGCGACGTAGGCAAGCAATAAAAAGGGAAAAGGGGCGTAAATGTACCCTCACTTTATAAACGATATAGTTTTACAATTACAAAAACTTATCACGGGAAAAGCTGTGAACGGGTCCAGCTAGTATAATATAATATTTATGTATAAAATTTATAATATTTATGAATAATATTTATGAATAAAATCATCATATTGAAAATTTTTTCTGTGCGAAGCCCCTACAAATACCATGACGTTAAAAATATTGATATAACATTTTTCTAGAAAGCAATGTCAATTGTTATAAATGACAATTGTTAGGGCGAGTTTACACGATAGAGAAAATAGCTAGAGATGGAGAAAAATAATAGGCTCGTATATCTTTACATCATGAAATGGCAAACCTTACTAAAGAGAAATGTCAAAAGAGCGGCAAGAAATATGGCGTCGTTTGCTGTCCCTGTCGCTCTACTTTTGTAGCGTCCCATTTGAAAAACCCTTTATAAGGTAGATTTTTTTCTCTATCTCTAGCTAATTTCTCTATCGTGTATTCGATCGTTTAGCAAGGAATTATTTAAAAAAAAACACAATTGTTTCAAAAAACACAGTGGCGTCAAAAAAGACAGAAAATAAAATTGTCAGAATACAAAATTGTGACAATTGTGACTAAGCACAGTATTCGGACCGAGTTGAGTGTGTGAATCGTGCCAAAATAGAGCTATCAGTTTTCAATTTTTTTTTTTTAAATTTTTCACTACTTCTTGTTGCAAACGAATTTAATTATGTTTGGACCAGGCCTGTTTTTGTTATATAAAAAACATGTATTGAAAATAATTCCAGATATTAGAATTTTTAAATGGGTTTTCCAGACTAAAACTTTTAAACCAAATAAAAGCGAAATAATTATAATACGAATAAATAATAGACTAAAGATGTATCTCCTCCGGTTGGGCCAAATTCTTTTACAGTCAGCCCAGTGTACGGTATAAAAGAAAATGAGTATTTATGGTAGATGTATTTGCCAGATTCAGACCGACGCCGAACATTTCTGCGCTAGTGTGTGTTTGTTACGAATAAGCGCAATGAACGAAAAACGACCGGCTAGGCAACGAAACGAAAAGAACCAAAACAAATACGATGAACCGATGAATGGTGGTGATAAAAACAACGTCGTACAGTGGTTCGGAAACGTTTCACAGATGCTAAAATTTTGTAACTTATGATGTAGTGAATATTGTTGTGAATGTGGTATGTTTTTTTTAATTGAAAACTTTCAATTAATTCTCAAATGATTTTTAGATATTCAAAATTCCATAGTTGATCTATTTTTAACGTTGTAGTATATTACTTTCATTAATTGTCATATGCATTTAAGATAATAAAAACAAAAAAATTGAGTGGTAAAAATAAAAAAATAAATTCTATTTTATAATTTAAATTTTTATCCTTTGTAAAGTTTCTAAAAATGCCAAGTTTTAAATTTGCACATTGAGTATATGGCAAGTTTTGAAGATATTGCGCTTTCTCTACGCGAAGTGAAATTTAGCAGGTTAGCCTTATTTCACATCCTTCGCTGTTCAGAATACAAAAGACATCCCTACCAAAGGCCACCTGACATAAAACCTATCAGAATCGACTAGCCCATTAATGGCTAAATTTGAACCTAATTTTAAATCAACGTCAGGCAACCTGAATCCATTCTTTGTGAAGAACTCTGAATAAAAGTCTATTTTAGGTAACCTGATTTGACACGTATAAACAAACCTTGATTGAAAATCGTATTTTGCTACTTTGATCGAGATATTACAAAAAACCTTCAAGAGTGCCAAAAAAAAGACAAAATTTTGCAGGAAAATAGAAGTGATTTTCTGGCTTTTTTTTTAAATTAAGCGATTAAAAAAAAATATAGGGCTGGTTATGTTTAAGGTACCCGATTTGAAATTGGTTAAGGTTAGCCTTATTTCGCATCCGTCCCTGATCAGATTACGATAGTCATCCCTACCAAAGGCCACCTGAAATGATACTGACCAGGGTCGACTAAGGTAATCCTAATTTAAAATCCACGTAAGGCATCCTAATCCAACCTACATAAAAAATACCGATCTAAAGTCTATTTAATAAAACCTGATGTGACACTTATAAAAAAATCTGATTGGATATCATAGGTATTAATATAATATGATCGATATGATATTAAAAAAAAACTTTTATAATAAAATTGGGTAGTAAAATTATATAATAATTTTAAATAAATGTTAAACTGAAACGCAAAAGAAATAAAAATTTTGAACATTTTTAAAAATTTGATATATTTCATTTATGCTTTGAACACATAAACCGCGACACGACCACACGACGACAACTAGTTCTTCTCGACATATGAAGTCGTATTGTGAGCTACTTGATTACATTCAACGCGACAACGACAATCCTTTTCTCACTTCATTTTAAATGTTATATCGATTAAACACCATGGATTATATAAATTAATTCTTAAATTTATTCATTTTAATTATTTCTCACCATAATTAACACAAAAAATGCACAAACAATTCTCAAAACTAATAAAAATATCGGTTGTCGCCTGTAAAATTAGAATTAAATCTATATTAGCGACAGCGACAATTGTCGCCAAGTCGTCATGTAGTCGTGCCGTAGCCAAAATATTCGTATCCAAATAACTTCATGTTTTTTTAATTTTGACAAGTGTAGCATTTGACTTTTTGTCATTGCAAAAGTTATTGAGATAACTTAGTATAAAGGTAAGATCGGAAAGCCTGATCAGGATAACAACTTCGAATAGCGTCACGTATTAAATCGAGCACTGATGAAAACCCCTGATCATTGCCTGATTTGAAATCTGGCTGCCTGATCAGACAATGATCGCATCCTGAACTAAATTGTCACTCAGGTAAGCCTTAAAATACAAAAATATAAAAATGACCTCTAGGACACGTGGTGCCCGCTTGATTTTTTGGACAATCCTACACACAGAAAAATCCTCTTTGGCATGAGGTTAATCAAACTATCGTTTCATAAATGCAACCAACATACATTTGTTTTAAGCTCATGTCATTAAAATGAACACATTCGTTTCCGAAACCTCATTTTCATTCTACCAAAATGAGCATTTTACAAAACTAAGATTTATATATATCCAAAACTTTCTTAACCATAACCTCATGCTCACCTACTTGGAGGTTGATACAACCGAATTAAGTGGTTGTTTCAAATATTTTATTGGCTGTTATTACCGCAACCGAATACTTGGTAGGGCAATTCGGTTGGTTACCGCACAAATCAGTTTTCTGTCTGTAGGAGAATTCAAGCACATAAACCTTTATCAAAAAAATACAAAATTTTGAACGATAAATAGCGTTCCTGAAACACTGTGCGTCGATAACGAACCACATACCACGTTGGCTGCTACATAGCAGGTAACGACACTGACAAAGAAGGCAGCATATCAACGACACATACACACAAACGCTGTCGACGGACGCAAAGCGATAAATACTCGACACCCAGACGACGAAATTTCTTGAAGCATTTTTAATTTTAAGTCCAAGCCACTGTGGCTCAGTGCGTTGCGAGAAGTTGTTTGGAGTGTAGTGTGTAAAGGAAAGAAATAAATAAATTAAAGTTAATTTTCAGCAAACAAAGTGCAACAGTTTGTTCAATTTAAAAATTAAGGCAAACGAAAAAAAACATACATTAAAATGCCTTTCCCAACACATCCACCACGACAGATGCCCTGTCCACACTGGAATCATTTTCCCATCAGTCCAGCGCCAGTGACATTTGGTGCAGTGCCCGGAACGACACCACCACCATCTCCAACCACCTATGAGTACTGCAACCAGTGCAATGCAGATCACAGGAAAAAGTGAATGGCATCTGAAACTTAAGCGGAAAGAAGGACTTCAAGAAGGCAGGCAGTTGAAACTAATAACTTGAGCAACTTTACTACTTGACAACATTTGAATTTAAAATGCATTTTTGTATATATAATATAAGCGATTTTACGCACTACGTGTGACCAGATTATTTTTTCTAACCATATTATGTATATCTTTTCTACTAATATTACTAATAATCCGCCAAACATAAATATATAAAATACATAATTGTAATCTACTTAATAAATATAAAAGAATAAAAACAAAATAAATGATAAAACCGGATTGTCTATTTATAGCAACGCAAACAACTGCGCAATTAACATGTCGCAGATACGCGTTGGCCTGAACCATGTGTCACGCTTTGAGTTGAGATATTGTTGTTTGGAACAGTGTTACCATCCTTAAAAATTGAATATACACGAAAAATTCTACAATACGAACTTGCTTTCAGATTTACACAGATATTTAATGAAATTGATGTAATTTTTACCATTTTCTACATCAACTCGTTTACGATTTTATTACACCGTACGACAAAATTCAACTTTTGGCTGCTCACATGAGAAAATCCTATATATTCTAAAAGTGAGCTAAAAAATAATATACACGTATTTCCCAGTTTTTCTGGATTCGTTTAGGGGTTTTATTTGCATTTGAAATCCAAGTGCATATCACATTTTCATATTATAAAAATATATAAATGTTTTGTCGAACATTTGTAAAAAGTTGGAAGTACAACATAGCTGAGACATCTCTGAGTAAAAATATGAAAATGTTTGACTGATATCAATTCGTTTACGGTATTTATTTGCATTTTAAAGATGCAAACTTTTATTTAAAAATTTTGAATTGATTTTTAAAATATCTCATAGTAGCATTTCAAATGGGAATAAAACTTTTAAATCAATTGCTATTGGAAACCCGTTTTCATATCCATACACAGAGAAATCTCAGCTACAAAATATATACGGCAAAAATATATATTGATTTTTTTATTATGAAATTCTTAGAATGATCCATAGTTTCCTGTACAGATTGATTTTTTAATATGTACAAAATACTGTAGAATGTTATAATTAAAAAAAACATATATATTTTCATCTTTGTCTTGTGATGGCCAATAGTAAAAAAATATAAATTCTCGATCAATTGATAAAAAAAATCAAATGCCGTTGTTAGGTTTAATAAATAGATATTTTAATTTTTGAAATGTATTTTTTAATTACATAAGTTTTACATTGCTACGATCACTTTGTGCAATTGTAAATAACATATGTCAAATTTTATTATTTGGAACATATTTTTGTGTTCGATCGTGCATTTTTCACACATGTTTTTATTTGATGAATATGAATAGCTGTTTTCGATGGTGTTGTCAACTTAGTAAAACAATATGGTTTGATACTTTTAAACGACTGCTAAAACACTACTACTGTCACCTACATATAACATATGCCATTGCTCATGTCTGTTAAATTATTCTATTTCGGATATCAAGCCCTATTTCGCGAATAATCCCAAAAAAATGATTTTGGAATATTCATGAAAAATGTATCTACTTTAGTTTAGTATTTCAATGGCAGATTTTTTAAAATTAAATAAAACAAAAACGACGACGAAATAAACAAGTCACATAAATTTTTCACTGGAATTTTTAAGGGCCAGTTTTTCAGTGCTCGTTTAAACTCCGTTTAATTAATCTTCTCATTAAATTAAACGTCGTTTGTTAGCAGTTTTTCAGTGATAGTTTAAAATGAACACAAACCAAGACAATACATATGGCACCACAGGCAAATGACAAATAATTCTCTCGATTTTGACTTCTGATAAATGTCATTCAAATTTAAATAAATAAAAAAATTGTTTCAGAAAAATAAAATTAATGTATTTTTAATTTAAAGCAACTAAAGTGCAGGTGAGACTTTTTTTTAATGCATAGTGTGCAAAAATAGAAAAATTAATAATAATTTGTGAAACAGCGCAGCGACATAAAACAGTGAAAATAGTGTTGTGAAAAAAATTCATGTCAAAAACTTTGAAAGTTTAAACGTAGTTTAAACCATCAGCATCGGTCGTTTAAACTAAGTTTAAACGACGGTTGAAGTTCACTGAAAAAATCGATTTTGATTTTAAACGAAGTTTAAACCACAAACAAAGTTCAACTAGCACTGAAAAACTGGCCCTAAGGCTTTTAACAAATTTGTTTTCGTTTCGTTTTACGTAATTTATAAATTATAATATCGTAATGGTCTGTAGTAAAAAGCAATCACAAAAACCAGAACATTTATTTAAATAATTAGAAATCTAGAATTTATTATCTGTTTCTTCGTATGAAAAGTGGATTATTGGTGTCGATATTAATATATTTCAATAATATTGCAATACCAGTGGGAAATGTCCTCAATGATTCCTCTATGAATCGCCAATTTCAGAACCATCAATGGCAATCATTTTTTCCCTGCAAAGCATTTTATCCATGCAAATAACACTCACTTCATGCGTCACGTTTTGATTCAAGCTCTGATGAAAACCCCTAATTATTGACTGATTTCAAATCTGGCGCCTGATCAAACAATGATCGTATCATGAACTAAATTTCCACTCGGGCAATGAAATGTCCATTATAAAATAGTTGTAGATAAGCACATAAATTATGTGAAATGCTCTCGTAGATTTTATAGTTCTATAAGGTATATTCACAAAAGCGGACGAAGTCACAGTCACCCATCTTGTCTATCTCTACCCTTCAGCCTAGTAATTTCATTGATCCCGGTTTTCTAATTTTCTTGGAATCGTGATTTCAACAGACAGACGGACATCCCTAAATTGACTCAGGTGACTCTGATCAATAACATACACACTTTTTCTTACCTTTAACTTCTACTTCAGGTTGTTACAAACGAATAACAAAATTTAATATATCCTTTCAGTTTTATTGAAGGGTATTCAAAAATTTGGCAATTTGATACAAAGTAAACATTTTTCTGACAACCCTGCTCTCACATTCTATGCTTCTGCTGTGACATGACTGCAAATGAGCCCACAGCGTTGTGGATGTGTGCCCATCGATCGCATCACGTTCATTAACGACGCAAGTTCGATAACCTCGTCATATTCTGTATTGCGTTTTCTGAATACGTATTTCAATAACAACAAGACTGCAGAAGTGGGCACTGCACACTTCGCTTTCCGCCCCAATAAATACACAAGGCATTATCACATGTTGACAACTTGCAAAACGAGTCTTGAAAAAATAACGCATTTTTGCTTTATATACTATTCGTAATTTTTCTCTGCATGTGTCCTGTATTTGTATGTGGTGAATATAAAAAAATAACTCACCTCAAAGTATACGGCGCGAACAACCCTCTCACAATTCAGCAAACAAAACCAGAAGGCGCCAATCTTTGGAACAATCTATTTTGGAAAATGTAAATTTTAAAATCAGTCCATATCTAAACATATTTTTTAATCAATATGTAAAGTTACAATTATAATTTATTACTATATTTAAAAACTCATTAATTAATTTTATATCCGACAGTTTTTGATCCATGGGACTAATATTAATACCAAGAACATATTAATCTAGGCAAAGACTTTTCAACTGTAAAAATAATCACAATATAAAGAATACAAATAAGACACAAATGACATAGTGCAAACCAGGCATAAGAAACATAATCGAATATATCACTAAAATAATAATAGTTTGGCGCTACAGTCCTGGCGCTAGACTCTCTCACCATTTGAGCTGTGCGCACAGAGGAGTATTTGTATGAAAAACCTGTTCAAAAATCGAAATCTCAAACTTTGTAAAACACGTCAAAATTAATTTTCACGTGTAGTACAATATTCAATACATCTAAATACAGCGATTTCGAGAATAGAATGTAGTGCGTCTTTGTAGTAGAGTGTTTTTTTTTTCTGACGCTGAAGTTCGATTTCGACTAGAGGTTTCGAATATAGTTTGACATTTTAACCCTTTGCCTTTCAAATATAATTGTATATCCCCTTTCGAATAATCATCATTATTCATTTTTAGAATGTCCCAGAAGGTCAAGAGAGCTAAAATTTTAAAAATTGTATTTTCTATTTGACATTTAAAAGGGAGCGGCAATTATTTTTTTGTCGGTGAATGATAAAATTTATTTTGCTTTTTGGGGGGCGTAAAAGTAGGCGTAACTTTGACAAAAATGGCCGAATCCACTTTTTTCTTTATAACACTCAGTATTACTTCAATTCAAATCGATTAAGAACGACATCATAATTTTGGCCAACTTTTTTATTCAAATGCTCCACTGTGCAGCGGGGTTGATACCTTTCATGGGTAGTATTTACTCTCGGAGGTTTGCCATTGTTTGCCGAGAGGTAGGCGGTATAGAAAAATGTTTTCTATGAAAAGTTGTTATTAGCCCCAGCCCAATTTTGAACATGGGACCTTTCGGCCTGCAGTTAAACGCACTGACCTCTAAGCCACCGACGCTACACCAAAAAATTATAAAAAAAATAATTCATTTTTAATGATTTTTAATTACTCAGTGTATTTCGATCTATCTATAACACGAATAGATTTTGTTTTTTTTTTTAATTTTGCATTTAAATAAATATTAAATGATTAAATCAAATTCATTCAAAAGCTACAACAAGTTGCCAACCCCTGATATAAACGAAAATTGAGCACAGCGTCAACAACGACATATAAATCTTTGTGCTTCAGAATAATTCTGGCATTCGTCTGGATCACACTTCGTCGTTGAGTGTTAATCTTGCCACACAAAAATATAGAATTTTATTAATATTTTGTTATTTTTTATGTAATTGTTTTTTCTTTTTTTATCAATTCATTGTATATATTTCCAATAATACCTCAGACCAACTCAGTGAATTTAAAAACACAAAACGCAGGTAAGCGAGCAGTTTCAAGTGAAATTTTTTTAATTCAGAAATGACACCAAATTACGAGGTACAACTTTTACAATGCTATTCAATTGCTTTTAATTCAATTCGTTGATTTTGTTTTAATTTAAATTTACTTTTATCACATTATTGAATGAAGCATTTAAAGAGAAGAATGCAAAATAAGTAAATAAAAAATAAATCGTCTGACAACATTTTCGGGAACAAAGTTCCCAAAAATATTTTCGTTTTACTTAATCAAAAATTGACTATTTTTTTGTTTGCTGAGAAACAGCTGTTTTTTTTGCGCAGTTCTAATCTACTTTATTTTATATTTTTAGTTCTCAATTAATTGCATTTTAAAATGTATTCATTTGTTTATGAATATGATATAAAATATGAATATGATATAAAATTAGGGCATGACTGGCATCCCGAGTAGAAATTTGTTAAGGTTACCCTGATTTCACATTCGTTCCTGATCAGAATACGATAATGCGTCCCTACAAAAGACCACCTTACATAATCCTGATACCTACAACTCTACGTAAGGCAAAAGTGTAAGGCAACCTGATGCATTCTTTACGTTAAATGCTCTGTTTCTAAAGCAGAATTTCTTCGGCATTTTCAAAAATGTAAACATCGATTTCCTAGTTATTCTAGAAAATTTTTGACAGCTAATTCAAATCTGTCACGGCCGGAACTTTGATTAACGAAAGTGTAAAAAATATATTTTTTTTTTATTTCACAAAAAAGGAAAAAAATAAAAACCTTAAAAAAAACATCTGGAATTTCGAATCGTACATCACTTTTTCTTTCGTAATAATGATTATTAATATTATCAGATACAAAATTATTTTTAGCAAAAAATCGTAGTGCAAAATTTCATATAGAAAGTCCGGAATTAGTCTGTGATTTATTACGAAATAACTATAAACTATAGAAACAAAGTGTATATTAACCAAAATAAAGTAAATTGTCTCAGCTATGTTCTGAGATAATTCTAAAAAAATATACTGTACGCCAAGAGTATTTTTAGAAATATAATTGTAGTAATAATTTCTATACGGAACTTTTTGTACGTTCCGGAATTTTTCTGTGATTTATTATGAGAAAACTATAAACGGGAAACAAAGTGTAAATATACAAATAAAGCACATGATTTTAGTTATTATCTAAAATAATTTGTACTCAAAGTTCGCTGACTTTTTGGAATTTCCATAGGAACCGCGACATTTACTTCCGTTTTTTTACCGTACGGAACAAATCTCAATTTTTTTGCAGATATTAGGTCCAATTTAATAACTACTTGCACAAAAAAGTAAATAGTTTTCATTTCTTTAAAATTTTCTTTGCTGCTATTTTTCTTCTATGAAGCGTAACCAACTATTAATTGAAGCAACTATAACATTGATTGTGGAAACAAACTATGAATGAATTACAATTTATTTTATTTACATTGCTTGGAGAACTAAATTTGAAATAATAAAATTATAATATGTAGTTGACTAAATGGATTGATGTATATTAATTAATGATATAACAAACAATTCCCGATTATTTAATTGTGTCAATTCGAATCAGACGAATGTTGACAGAACTAAATACACTGGTTGGCAAACCAAAAAAAAAACCAGTTACAACCTCTGGGTGTAGGTGATAGAAATACAAGACTTTACAAAAAATACAAAATTTAGTTATTACTTGTCGAAATAAATAATGGAAATTTCAAAAAAAAAATACTGAATATTTCGTAAATAGTATCTATAAATTTGCGCAAAATTTGTATGAGAATATTTTACGAGTAACTTATAAATTTATTTGTCGATTTGAATGTGAAAAAAATAAATATATTTTCATATAACTTCACGGATAGAAAAGATTTGTTTGAATATGCTTGAATGTAAATATAACGTAATTCGAAAACACCATATAAATATTGGGAGTAATATCTAATTACATTATAATTGAATTGTATTATTATTTTGTTCAGATTGAAATATTATTATACGATATTTAAACATAAATTGCTTTAATCGCGGATTTACATCAATTCTCTATATTAATTTTTCTGTAGAAATATATATTTTTCATCAGATATTAATATATGTATGTTTGATATTTCCGCTATTTAACACACCCAACGTCAATATTGAATTATATGTATTTGGTTAATCGTGATTGTTACTGGGTGACAACAAATTTAAAAATAATAGCTTTATTTTGATTATATGTATGTTTGGCATTACGATATCACTATTAAATAACAGCGCTGCCTACTTTTAGCACTCAGTTATACTCACATTAATAATTTTCATATAGTTCAAAAGTACTTTTTAGTGGAAGTATTTGTTTAAGTACCACCAATTACTGTTAATACCAGATAGTGTCTGTTTGTAAAATTTCCAATTCATCCGTAAAGTACTGAACTCAAAATAGGAACAATAGATGGAAATAACATTATTAGGTATAAATAAAATATGTGTAATAAAATTAAAATTAAAGTTTAAGTTTATAATTATAAAATATAAATTTAAAAAAAAATAGGGAAAAAATGAGTATTGTTTTAAGAAGATATTGGCACTAAATTTACTATTTTTACATTAAAATTAAACGTAAACATAAATATGTTTACATGTAAATAAAATGTTTTTCACATTCAAACATATATATGTTTGCAAGAACGCCGAAAATTATTCATTCTGAACATAAATATGTTTGAACGAAAACAAAAATATGTTTGGCTGTTATGATAATAATGTTTGGCAATGAAATAATACTTTTGTTTGCATAAAGCTAAATGCCTGCAAAATTATGTTTGGGAGAGACCTTTTTTTTGCAGCGTGTTGTATTCTGTCTTTTCGTTAGTTCGTCACCTGAGAATTTATTTGGCTCATAGAGTCGATTTCAAGAAGACGTTAAAATAGGAGCAAATTTGCGATTCGGAGCAAGGTCGATGCTGAATATCTCAGATTTAAAAAGAGATATCGAAAAACGGATAACGGAATAAGAAAGAGAATATTTAAGTCATATGCACCCAGAAAAAATACTATATAAATAATAGTTTTTTACTATTAGAAATATTCAATAGGATAAATTATTATTTTAATCGGAAAATACCATTAAATACTAGAAAATACCATGACATTGCCATTGAGTTTATATGAACATTTTTATTTTTTGTATACTATTAAATCAATAATTGTCCTATTGACCAATTTTAATGGGATTTGAGCGAATTTTTTTCTGGGTGTGTACATATCTAATTCCTAACTCAATTCACCCAAAAATGACGTTTGCGCCAAATAAATTCTCCAGTGTCGAGTTGTCAATAAAACTATTATTTTTGAAGCAAATGTTTGTTTATAAAATTATGTTGTGGAGAGTTCTTAATTAATTTAAATAAAAATTAAAGTGCACAAGTTAGCACAAAAAGCGCGTTCGAATCCAATTACACGTAAATTTTTTGCGTTTGAAACGAAACTAATTATTATCATTATTTAAATATATAAACAAAATGTGACATTTTTTTTATTCAATATTTTTTTTTAATTTTTAAATATTTTCAAATGACTACACACTAGCATGGTGTCTCTACTAGCCATAATGTATGGAAATGTTTATGTTGTACGATAAATATTATATTGTGGAGACACTACATGTCTTGCCATAAATGTCAAACATTATGGTATGAATGAAATGTCCTCATAAAGTCTGCCATGACTTTGACGTTTCGAAATAAATTCAAATCAAAATAATTACTTACAAATTTATAATTCATTAATTTTTAATTTCGAATAGCGTTGAATTTATTTATATCATAAATTCGCAGTGCAAATATCAGTGGCGCGAGTGCAAATTATAAGTTTTTCAAAAAAATGTTGTGACACAATTGGACCATACCATTTTGGTCGACATGAACATAAAATTTGTCTATCATAACCATTAACATGAGATATGGATAGTGGAGACGCGGTGAGAACATAAATATATTAAAATTAACGATACTTGACCAATGATTGTTATTAAATACACAATTTACAATGCCCCTAGATGTACGCAACATTTTTGCGTTAAACTGAAACTTTGTCTTCGATGTTTGTCATATAATTCCGTGACGCTTTTTTGGAGAATGTATATTGTTTTACACAATTAAGAAATCAGTACCGGTTAAGTACCTTCCCGTTTAAGTGAAAAGTACTTTGATTTTGTTTTCTTTTAACATAAAACATATATAAAAATTCTTTTTCTAAATCAATGTATGAAATATAGAAGATAGTTAACTAATAAATATTACTTCTTTTGGGGAAATGCATACTATTTAAGATTTAAGAAAATATTTAAATATATTAAAATAGGAAAGCAGCACTAACTAAAATCTGTTATTGAATACAAATATGCAATTATTTGGATTTTTCAAAACAATCAGAAAATATGTGTGACAACAGCTGTGAAAAATTTGTTTGTAATTTTAAAAATTGTTGTTATCATTGTGGTTTGATGTATACCACAATTATAAACAAATTTCTACGATTATAAGAGAGTTATCAGAAATTGCTTTGCATTTGCGAAACAAATCAGGCACCGAAAAACAATGAAAACGTTGTGATTATATATAATATATTTGTATAATACTAGTTAAACTTTTTAGAATATATTACGAAATATTTTGAGAAATAAAACACAGTATTAATATTAGTTACTATACAAACACTTTGGTTTGACAAATTTTAGACTGATAACAATCGATAATAGCTTATCGTAAAAATAATACAAGTTAAGTAGTTAGTATTGTTAGGAAAAATGCATTGTGACTTATATTATTTACGATCGTGTTTACAATGAATTTATCTGTTGCTGTTACTACATGGTCCATGCTTATCAGACATATGTAATGACTGTAATGACTTGTGGACGGTATTATTTTTAAAATGTACTGATACAAACCATATTCAGACAAACGCAAACAACAGTGTTATCGTAGGTAAAATATAAACAGTAGCTGTTATTTATAGATGACCTATTTTCAGAAAGCCACTTTATGTAAAATCCAAAATGATTAATTTAACATATTTGGACATATTGTGAAATTTTTTTCGATCGAATTCAAAAATTTGACAACAACAGTCAAAACGCAGACTGCCGTGTCTCGAAGACCATCGATGCTTCGAAGTTTTCTCGAATAATTTCGTTAAAAAAAAGGTTCGATCTCGTTGCCTAATCTATATATATAAAACTTGAACAGTCTGTCTGTCTGTTTGTTCCAGCATCACGACTAAACCGCTGAACCGATTTAACAGAAATTTTGCACCAGGATACTAAAACTCACCATACTAAAATTCACCACACTCAAACTCACCACACTAAAATTCACCACACTAAAATTCACCACACTAAAACTATCCACACTAAAACTCACCACACTAAAACTCACCACACTAAAACTCACCACATTGAAACTCACCACACCGAAATGCACCACACTAAAACTAATCACACTAAAATTCACCACACTAAAACTCACCATACTAAAATTCACCACACTCAAATTCACCACACTCAAATTTACCACACTAAAACTCACTACACTAAAACTCTCCACACTAAAACTCACCACACTAAAACTCACCACATTGAAACTCACCACACCGAAATTCACTACACTAAAATTCACCACACTAAAATTCACCACACTAAAACTCATCACACTAAAACTCACCACACTAAAACTCATCACACTAAAACTCACCACACTAAAACTCACCACACTAAAATTCACAACACTTAAATTGAACACACTAAAACACACAACAATAACATTCGCTACACTTAAACTCACCACACTAAAACTCATCACACTAAAACTCACCACACTAAAATTCACCACACTCAAATTCACAACACTTAAATTGAACACACTAAAACACACAACAATAACATTCGCTACACTTAAACTCACCACACTAAAACTCGCCACACTAAAACTTCTACTGGGAAAAACTATACGGGGAAGAATTCTACTGGGAAGAATTCTACGGGGAAGCACAGTCTGAGAAAGAATTGTATATGAAAAAAGTTGTTTTAGCGGAGAATTAGTTTGGCTTTGGTTACTTCATTTATAAAACCAATAAAAAATACGTCCACGGTTCCCTGATATAAATAATAAAAATGTTATTTATATTAATAAAATTGCTCCATAACCTTGCATTCACAAAATCTTTGCACGAGTCGTGTACGGGTCCAGCTAGTCGATAATAATTTTTAAAATTTCTCGTACATTGAAATTGAATATTTGTCGCATCGATATCGCAATTTATTTCGAAGCAAGCTCGAACTTTGAATTTGTTTTTTCGATAGCGTTACGAATTCAAAATATGGCACGTACCGAGAAAACTCTAACAGAACGCATGGAGATCTTCCAACACAGAAAGAAAATCATCAATACAATGAATTTATTCATAAATATTATGAATTTTTTCACCAACTACTAGATTGATCATATTGATAACACCGTTCATTAAATGACATATTGATGAATGTATTCATTATATATATGAACTTATTCATACTATTGAACATCATAGTGAAGAACGAAATATTCAATACAATGAATATGAATTGATGAATTTCTTCATAATATTTATGAATATAATATTCAATATGATGAATTTTGTTGAAAAAATATATATTTTTTTAAAAAATAATTCGAAAAAAAAGTGTTGTAAAAATTTTATTTAAAAAATAACAGAAAAAAATTAAAAAAAAAATCGGAATTCTTTTTTTTTCGAAATACAAAATTTGTCCGAAAAAAAATGTTTCAAAATATTTTTTTTCATATATATTTTTTATAAATATTTTTTATACATATTTACAACTTTTTATTTATAAAAAAATGTAATTATAAATAAATATATTAAACAACATTTTACTAATTTATGCATGTCGAGCAAGCATTTTATATCAGAAATAACATACAAGAACTACTTGAGAACTGAGAAGTAAAGCAAAAAATATTTTGATTGAAATTTGTTTTAATGAACAGCGTTCTTCAATATGAAGAACATACATATATGTCGTATTTTATATTTTGGTTCATTAATATGATGAAACGTATTCTTCATATTGAAGAACACTTTTTCAACAGTTACTAAGCGTTTATCATATTTATGATCGCATTCATAACATCGATGGCGTTAGTCATTATATTTTAAATGGTTCTTCAATACAATGAATCATCGTTTGAAGAACGGAATTTATCAATATTATGTACATTTATTTCTGTGTACAATGTTGGTCCAATTTGACGCTCGATAACGCTACGAGAAAGTGTCCGGTATCGTGTGAATTTCTCTTCTTCTCGCATTGATCTCGTAACAATATCGAAAAGAATGGCATACTGGAAATGAATTCATTTTACAGAATTTAACCGTAAATCCGATTGAAAAACATGAATTTTATATTGACTAATCGAATTCTTGTACAGCCAAAATCAAATTCGATCGCATTTAAATTTATTTACGATTTTGACAGGGAATTGAAATACTGGATATTGTTTTTAAAGGTAAATTAAATTTGAAACAAAATTTATAATTTATGTAATTTAGTATAAATAATATTACTAATACTATTAGATAATGCTATTTCATTTATATTTTAATAAATTTCAGAAATATGAAACTTGTGATTTTGGATACCACCGATTCGGTTGGAGTTTGGGCTGCCAAATATGTGATGAAACGTATCAATGATTTTAAGCCGGGTCCAGATAAGTATGTATAAAATTTAATAAGAAATATTTTTGTATTAATCAATTTTGGTATTATTTTTGTTTAGATTTTTTGTACTTGGTTTACCTACGGGTAGCACACCGCTCGGCATGTATCGCAACCTCATAGAATTTCACAAAGCCGGCAAGGTGTCCTTTGAGTTTGTAAAAACCTTCAATATGGACGAATATGTTGGTAAGTATTAAATAGATAAAAAAAGGGATTTAAATTGAAACTATTTAAGAGATTTGTGATTTTTTTGCAAACTGAAAGAATTGGAAGTTATTGTCTTAAATAAACTTTCAAACGATATTAAACTGATTGACAAGCAAAATATTAAAATATTTTATTATTCATTGAAAAATTGAACAGCAAAATATAAATTTAATAGTACTAGGTATTGAAAATAAAATACCATTGTGATCGAAAAGTAAACAATGTAATATGTACTGAAAATGTAAAATGAAATATTTAAAATGTAAATTAATACAACTCAGGTTCAGTTTTAGTCACAATTTCAAATTAAACGTAGTTTAAACTAGAGGTAATTTAGTCTATAGTTAACATATCACAAATATTCATTGTTTACTAACTGTCGATTTGTCTGTAAAATTTAAAGACATTCGGCAGTTTTGTTTAGGAACTTTGAACGTTGAAAAATGTGAAATAGTTTAAACTAAGTTTAAACTAGTACTGTAAAATTAAATCTCAGTAAAAAAAAATTCAGAATATAAAGATTTCAATCTCTGCAAGAAAAAATTAAGAACTCTAATTACCATATGTTCCCCATTTATAGGTCTACCACGCGATCACCCGGAAAGCTATCACTACTTCATGTGGGAGAACTTTTTCAAACACATCAACATTGATCCTAAAAATGCGCACATGCTCGATGGCAACGCCGCCGATCTAGTTGCCGAATGCAATCGCTTCGAGGATCAAATCAAAGCGGCTGGCGGTGTTGAACTCTTTATCGGTGGCATCGGACCCGACGGTCATATTGCCTTCAACGAACCAGGCTCTTCGTTGGTATCACGCACACGCGTCAAAACACTCGCACAGGATACGCTCGAAGCGAATGCACGCTTCTTTGGCAATGACATCAGCAAAGTGCCACGTTCGGCGTTGACCGTGGGCGTAGGCACTGTGCTCGACTCCAAGGAGGTAATGATTTTGATCACGGGTGCTCACAAGGCGTTCGCCCTGTACAAGGCCATCGAGGAGGGCGTCAATCATATGTGGACCGTCAGCGCTTTCCAACAGCATGTGAATACGTTGATGATTTGCGATGAGGATGCAACATTGGAGTTGCGTGTCAAGACTGTGAAATACTTTAAGGTACGTTGGAAAGTTTATTTAGTGGTAGTGGTTTGTAATGGGTCTTTTGGTAAAGGGGCTTTGATAATTTTTTACCTCTGTTTTTTTTTTGTGTATATTATTGTTGTGCACTTTTTAGTGTTTTTTTTTTACTTTAATCACAACCTAACTTCTAGAACGTTCCCACATTATTACTTAGCTACATAACGTCGTATATGGTACTAACTAATATTCTCAATATCCTCATCTATATCACACTTTTATACTCTACACAATAACCTTTTAAAATGTTGTTTTTAGACGCATGTTCTTCAGCTTTAAATCAGCTACAAATTTCTTTTTAATATTTGCTATTTTTAAAACATGTTTTATATTTGTTTTTTGAAAACTAATTTGTGTTTCTAAAAACAGGGTATTCTGCGTGATGTCCATGAAAAGTTGATCGATAACAATCGCGCTTAAGCAAGAGCTGCAGTTAAATTCATTACGAACACATTCCCGTCATTTTTGTTATGGTATAACTTCGAATATCGTTCCAAATTGTATTATGTATCAACAGTGTGCAACATCATTAAATTGCGAGAACAAACGTTTTGGCAAATATCTTAAATTTAATAGGGCGGAATAGAATCAAAAAATATGTAATCAGATAAAAAAAAAATAAGAAGTTAAACGAAGGTTACTGGTACAGTTTTTTTTTCTTCATAATATTTCTCATATTTAAAAAAGTTTATATTTAATTTTAGTAAATTTTGTACAATTTAATTTTCTAAAACATGAGTTTTATCAACAGATGATTCTATATAACAAATTTTCTTGACTAGGTTATGTCAGTAATATACATCTCTTAAACACCCTGTATCTTAAATTGTGTGTAAAATTAAACATTTTTTTATTTTACATATTCTGATTTATTCAGTCATAGAATGACCTCCCAAATTATTGACATGGATGAACCAAACACCCTGTATAAATAGTTAAAAACAAATAACGGACCATTATAATATTTTTTATCAGAATCAATACAGGAATCTAAAAAAAAACATTTGTCAGAACCGATAACACAACATTTTTTTTTTGTATAATTGAAAGTTTAAAACATTATTGTAATAGCTCATCATGAGATAAGTAAAGGGTTTTTCAATAAGAGCGCTACAAAAGTTTTTGCCATTTCAGGTTTGCCATTTCATGATGGGAAGATATACGTACCAATAACGAGTCGAAATTATTAAAATTGACTACCGAAATTCAAATTGTATATCTTTCCATCATGAAATGGCAAACCTTACTGAAAAGAAATGTCAAAAGAGCGGCAAGAAATAAGGCGTCGTTTGCTGTCCCTGTCGCTCTACTTTTGTAGCGTCCCATTTGAAATATCAGATTTTTTAATACAACAATTGAATTCAAGCATACGCTGAAAAAAAACATTGTATACAAAATATAAATCTAATGCTTTTGCCAGATTCATTTCTACATACAGAAAAATCTACTTTTGGCATGAGGTTGGAACAATGAAAAAGTTAGTTGTAACAACCAACATAATTCGTTTAAATAAATGTTCTACAAAGTTTGTTGGTGGAACTGACGTCTTCGATTGGTGATTGAAATATTAATCTATACACTTCAAATTCTTCTAAAATTGTTAGAAAATGTTCTAAAATGGTTCTAAATTGGTTGCAGTTGAAACTAAAACTCCTTTTACTTTAGATTTAACTATAAGAACCGACTCAGCGGTTTGGTTGGGCAAAGTTTTGGTTGGCACAACAAATCTCTATTCTGTGTGTAGATGGCAGCAATATTAACACCCTCAGAGTATTATTCATTCATTAATACCAGGCAACCGCTCTTTCCTTGGTCGGTCATTCAATAAATATATAATTCCTTAAATTAAGGCACAAACCAACTATTTACGTATCTTACGCTTAGTCGGTTTTTAATAGTAGTTTGTAGTTTGGAAAACAACCAATTTGAAAGTGTACTGGCTAATATTTCAAGCGCCAACCAAATATGGTAGTTCCGCCATCAAATATGCAGAAAATGAAGCGATTGAAGATGGTTGCTACAACTAACTGTTTGTTCTTTCAACCTCATGCCAAAAAGAGGAACATTCTGTGTGTACGTATTGCAAGCGATTTATAAATTAGCATTATATGGTTTAGAAACTCTTTAAAATGGGACAAGAGAGTCTGTCAAATGTTGAAATAAATTTTAAAAATCCCTTACATAGCTATTTTTTCTTAGGTAGCTGCATAGTTAGTCATATAGTTTGCATAAGGGTTTCACAAGAACTGAGAGAAAATTGAAAAGCTTTAATATTTGAAACTAATACATGTTTGGATACAAGTTTGACATAAATTTCATAAATACACAGAGAATAGAGATTTGTTGCGACAGCCAAATTTTTACCGAACCAACGTATTCGGTTCTCACTACACTACCGGTTAGTCGGTTGTTATTGTCTAAACTATTTGTTTTAGTATGGACTACAACCAATTTCAAACACTTTCATATCAATTTAGTAGGTACATTTTTAGAACAATTGGGAGTGTGTATAGACTAATATTTCAAGCGACAACCGAATATGGCAGTTTCGTCAACAAATTTGTTGACAGT
Source organism: Dryomyza anilis (assembly GCA_951804985.1). Classification (NCBI taxonomy): domain Eukaryota; kingdom Metazoa; phylum Arthropoda; class Insecta; order Diptera; family Dryomyzidae; genus Dryomyza; species Dryomyza anilis. Next base: position 20,778,261 of record OX638131.1, read on the forward strand.
TCGTTTTAACCGAATGCCAAAAGAGAGTATTTTTCTGTATGTATCTTTTGTTATTTCTTTGAACAAAATTTTATTTGATTATTATTAAAAATATCGTCGTTGTAGAACGAAAAGTCACCAAATACATTTTCAAAATGCCAAATATTCATTTACAAAATTGTTTATATATCTGTCAATTTTTAATCGATGATCTCAATTTTTTTTTTACCACATGATAAGAAAATGTAAATCTACACACAGAATAGAGATTTGTTGCCACAACCAACTCTTTGCCCAACCAACTTATTTGGTTCTCTTAACCGCTTAGTCGGTTGTTATTGTCAAAATATAAAGAAATCTAGTTTGTACTGGAACCAATTTCAAACTGTTTTAGAACAATTTAGAACTATTAGGAGTGTATAGACTAATATTTCATGTGTATAGGCTAATATGGCAGTTCCACCAGCAAATTTGTAAACCATTCGATTTAACCGAATGAAGTTAGTTGGTACAACTAACTTTTTCATTCTTCCAACCTCATGCCAAAAGAGATTTTTTTTTGTGTATCAATTGATATTTCAATTTTAAAAATGCATCAATTATTTTTTATAATATTAATCAAACAAACTCTAAATTTAAGTTTTTCATAAAAATGTATTTGGTGACTTTTCGTTCAACAACGACGATATTTTGTGTATTTATACAAAAAATATATTTCTATACACAGAATGGAGATTTGTTGCGTCAACCAACTTATTCGGTTCTCTCAACCGCTTATTCGGTTGTTATTGTTGTAGTTTATACTGCAACCAAATTCGAACTATTTTAGAACAATTTAGTACAGATTTAGAACCATTAGGAGTGTGTATAGACTAATCTTTCAAGTGTATATAGTCATATAGCAGTTCCGTCAGCAAATTTGTAAACCATTCTATTTAACCGAATGATGTTGGTTGGTACAACTAACTTTTTAATTCTTCCAACCTCATGCCAAAAGAGGATTTTTCTGTGTGTAACAAAGACTTCATGGATCGTTTGTCATTACAATTGTTTGTGTATATTTGCATCGGTTTAAATAAATATATTTTTTAATTGTTTTGTTGCACTATGTGTCATAATTTGAAACTAAAATATTAAATCAAAAAGCATTTATTTTTCCATCATTAAATTAAAACAAAATATTAATTTTTCAATTGAATATATTTACAGAGTTTAATGGACGTACATGCAAAACTGATAGAAGAAACCTCGTAACTAAATACGAGGAGAACACCGCGAAATGTACGCCTTTTACTATATACATATATTATTTTTGGCTTATCACACAAATTGTAAAATTTTATTTTTATAAAACTACATTTGAAATGTATACAATTTTTTAAAATTGTTTTAGACTTTTATAAAAGTATTTTTAAAATTTCAAAAATAGGTATTTAAAACACGTTTTTAAAAATATTTAAATATAGTTCAAACCTCTTGATTATTATGAACTTGTATAATGCGTTTTTAGGAAATTTTGAAAATTTTAAGGACTTTTTACTTCTTAAGTTTTTTTTTCTTACACTATTTTGTATAACTACTATTTTTGTAACTCATTTCTTTAATAAATCTTAAAATTAAATTTTAATTTGGTCTTTTTCTATTTACAAATTCTATATTATACAATTCGTACGCTAGTGTATGATTCTGAAATTCTACGTTCCATTTTTATAGCCCCACCTATATGTACAAATTCTCCTCGTGATCCACCATCAGATTGAGCAGCGCCTTCATGTAGTATATCGAACGTATCGACTCTTCGAGCATTTTCTGATTCATGTGCATGCGTTCGTGATACTGCTCCACGACGAGCAGCTCCTCCAGTTTCTTGGCACGTCGACTCAGGCGACAGGCCTCCGTGTTGCGATCGCGTCGTTGCTGCTCCATTTGCGTGCGTTCGCGCAACGGATGCGGACGCGCCATATTTTTGTGATATTTGCAGATTTGCGATATGGTTTGGGAGGAGACCTGGAATGAGCCCTCGTGCGCCTCAATGTTAAGTGCCGAGCAATCGCCATCATGTTTGCGTTTCAGCGTTGTGCCGCGTTGCGTCGTCTGTAGCACCATGTCGCGTGCCGCATCCAAGTAATTGCGTCGTATGCGACGTAGACCGATCAATGAACGCATCGTCTTAAAGTGAGAGCATTCGGTGCGTGTTGAAGTTTGTTTCTGTGGCAAGAGTTGCTTTCGTGTGCGTTGCTTGGGCACACGGAAAAGCTGACGCTTGACACGCTGAAGCAGTGCGCGTCGACAGGACAATTGTGATGATGATGATGATGAAGACGACGATGTTGGTGGTGGTGGTCGCATTAGTCCGTTGATTGTGCCCCAGATTTTCGTGCGATTGTAGACGATCGGACTGGGAATGAGCGGCAGCGCATGTATGCGTCCGTTCATGATGTATATCTGACGGATGCATTCGCTGAGGAAGGAGCGCTTCGAAGGGCTTTTGAAGGGCTCTTGTGCCGCGCTGCTGCTGCAATAGCCATGTGGATCGCAGGAGTCCAGAGAGTCTTTAAACAGTACAACCTGTTGTTGGTGTTCCATAATATGTACAAGTAGCTGACAAATACAGATACGACTGATATATGCCGCAATAAATATTTGACTATTGTTTATCTGCAGAGTTTGAATTCGATGAATATTTGATGTTTGTATTTGTATTTGATGAATGTATTTCTGATAAATATGTATCTGATGAATATGTATCTGACGTTTATGTGCTGACAAATATGAATAAGTATCTGATGAATATGTGATGAATATTTCTCCAATGATGAATATTTCTCCAATGAAAGAGTATCTGATAAATATATCTCCGATGAATATGTATCTGATGATTATGTATCTGATAATTATGTCTCTGATGTATATGTATATGATGAATACTATCTGACGAATATGTTTTCGACGAATTCGTAATAGATTCGTTGATTATGTATATGTTTATGCTGAATACTATCTGACGAATATGTTTTCGACGAATTCGTAATAGATTCGTAAATACCGAATACTGATCAATCAACTATGTATCTATGAAATATTGTTCAAATATATATTTCACAAATTTGTATCGTATTTGCCAAATATGTATCTTTTAAATATGTGTTTGATAAATATGTATCTGAACAATATGTGGGTTTATCGATTATATTTATGTGTGCTGTCCTGCGTTACCTCCGACGACTGCTGATTGTATTTTGTAAATAACATACCGTCTCGTGGTCCCTCAAGTTTTTATACATCTTCTTCAACAAATCATCGTAATCATCATCATCCTTCGTCACAGGTAGTCGTCATTTAGTCTACGTCTCAATCCAATCCATCATCGCCTGTCACTCGCATCTTAATCGTTGTCCTGGCCGTTAATTATAGTTTAATTAGGAAATTTTGGAAATTCCCAAGAAGTTGGTTTATGTCCAAAGTAGGATTCAGGTAAAGCCCGTGTTTAGTTAGATAAAATTTAGTAATTCGCATCGCTACCTGTTTCGTCTCGGTTATTTTATTGGGCGTCTTGTCGCGGGGTAAATCCCTAATTATTTCGCGCTTTCTACATTTTCAACTAAGCGATAAATTCTCAAATGGTAGACAATTTTTATAGACACATAATATACAATTTATTTTATAACATGCAGTAATATAACGCATATCATTTCGCAGAATGATATAGAAATTTGCTGTACTGCTACTCAGGTTATGGTCTTTTACTTACTTCTTTTGGTTTCTTATCGGTATTTGAATTGTTGCAAAGAAACCATTCAAATGTATTTATATAAAATATTATCAAATCATCAAAATTCGCAAGATCAATGATTTTTAACTAATAATATATATGCAATTTATGATAAATTTCTAAACCCTATTTTTTTGAAATATCTTGAAGTCTCAGAAAGAAAAATGATATCTTCACGAAAATAATATGTTTTTATTTTTGTTTGACCAAAACATTAAAGCACCCACAATTAAAATTCAAAATATGTTGAGTTTCTTATCGAAAATATATCATGTATCGAATATAAACAATCATCGTCAAGTAGGGTATAATATTTTCACTGACTATTCAAAAAAAGTATTAAGAAATAATACATAATTCATAAGTACCCCCAGACAAAATTTTTGAAAGGCACGAGGCAGTTCAGAATCTATTTCTCGACATATTTCAAACAGACAAAGGCGGAGTTTGTATCATAAGCTGTCGAGCAAAACACTAAAGCACCCACAATTAAATTTCAAAATAGTTTCTTATCGAAAATATATCATGTATCGAATATAAACCTATTCCCAAAATATGGCATGAATCTGCCATTAAAATGCCATCAACTTATATAATCTGCTATAACACTTCCCAAGATATTCTATTTAGCTGTTCGCTTGCCGGAAATATGCCCGAATAATTCCTGAAAAATGCCAGACATTTTGTCTCGGGTCCCGACATTTTAATGGAAGATTCACACCATATTTTGGGAATGGGCAGAAAACAGACAACTTTTGATACAAACTGCGCCTTTGGCTGTTTAAAATATGTCGGGTGGAAGCAGCTTAGAAACATTTTATGCCGTGAATCTGCCATTAAAATTCCACAAAATTTTAAAACCTTCTATACACTTCCCAATATTTTCGTTTTATCTGTGTGTTTGCCGGATATATGCCCGAAATATTCGAGGGAAATGCCAAAAAATTTATCTCGGGTAGAATTTTCTCGATTAAATGAAATTATTACTTTACTATAAAAGAATAAAAATAGTTATTTGTAAAAGTAAAAAAAAAAATATGTGTTCGTGGATCTGTTGTTATTGTATTCGACGCAGAAGTAATTTTCGTAGCTTCAACAAAGATTCGCGCATGTTCTTCTAGATTTAAAGAAGTTAAATTCGTGGAAATCAAAAGTTGATACACACATTTATCACACCGTTTTATTATTAAGAGTAAAAGTACTAATTTTGGTTTGTTTGGATCAATTATCTAATGACATTTTCTAACATATTTCGAAGAAGGTAAAGCATTGATTTTTTTAAGTAATAAAAACCAACTTTTTCATTCTTACTAAAGGAACTCACTAAACATGATTGCATTAGTTTCATCACTTACAGTACACACCGTTTAATCGACTCATGTAATTGAAAGATAGTATTATTTAATATTATAAAATAAACGCAAGACACAAAACGACTACTGCACTGTACTGCTTTGCCTCAAAACAAAACGTGTGCACTGTTTGATGTTATAAAATACGTGTGTTGTTTTGTAAAATCAAAATAAACTGTATTAAATGCAATAAATGCTTCGAGTGTAGTAAGTACTATTTCAATTCTTGTATTAAAAATGGTTGCGATGATTTGTTTATTAAATTAAATGTTAAATTAGATTAAATTTGTGTTTTTATTTTATAATTTATGGTAGGTAAAACAAAAATATTCACAATTTGGGAACTGCGATTTGCATATTAGAGGTTAGACATCTGCACAAATGGTTTTGAAGTTTCCTCTGCAAATATGCACTACTGCACTCTACAGTTTTGAATTCATTGAGCAAATGACAATCGACAGTATTATGGTGAAGTCTCTCTGAGCGAATTCACTTCACTTCAGTATTTGTTTCATTGGTGTCAAGCTCTGTCAAAACATCAAGCCTTTCAAAACATTCAATGTTTTGAAAAACACAACAAACGACAACACTGTCGCTTAACATGCAACGAATACAGTAGGTGCAGCGAGTGAGCGCAACGAGTAACGAGTGAGAAGACGAACATTGAAAACAACAACAAATCTGACGCTCGTTCGACGGCAGTAATGTTGTTATTGGTAGTTATGTGTTAATAAAAAATACAACAACAATTATTTAAAAAAAAAAAATTTAAAAAAAAATGTTGTACGGCTTTGGTCGAAAATCAATATAAACAAAAAAAAAAAATTAATTAAATAATGAAAAAAATGTTTTTCGATAAATAAAAAAATTAATATAAAATATTATGTGATTTTCTTATACCTTTTGTTTTTTTCTTTCTTTCTTTCTTTCTTTCTTTCTTTCTTTCTTTCTTTCTTTCTTTCTTTCTTTCTTTCAATAATAAAAAAAAAAATGAAAAATGCACTAAGTACTCGGTGTCATAAGCAGTTCATTTCAGTATATACATTTTTATTGTACATCATCATAGACCTCTTCACTTCAGTTTTGTTTTGACAGTACTTGGTTATTTGTTGTTTTGAGCAAGACATTCATTTGATTTTCAAGCATAGAGTTGACGACAGTAAATGTTTTGAAACGAAGTGAATGTCTTGAAGTGGGTTTCAAATGGACTTGTGCAGATGTCTATTAGAGGTACTCTTTTGTGTTGAATTTATTTGTACAACGAATGATCAAAACATGACTATATTTGTTTTTGGAGCTTTTAATACAACGAAGTAAGTATTCGAGAAACAAGTGAATGGTTTGAAACGCGTTTCAAGCACATTCATGCAACTGTTTAGTATTTTCATGCAGGTACCTTCTAAGAAAAAATCATATAAAAATTGGTCAATAGTTTTGAGCAAGACATTCATTTGATTTTCAAGCATAGAGTTGACGACAGTAAATGTTTTGAAACGAAGTGAATGTCTTGAAGTGGGTTTCAAATGGACTTGTGCAGATGTCTATTAGAGGTACTCTTTTGTGTTGAATTTATTTGTACAACGAATGATCAAAACATGACTATATTTGTTTTTGGAGCTTTTAATACAACGAAGTAAGTATTCGAGAAACATGTGAATGGTTTGAACGCGTTTCAAGCACATTCATGCAGCTGTTTAGTATTTTCATGCAGGTACCTTCAAAGAAAAATCATATAAAAATTGGTCAAGAGAACAGTTTTTGATTCATTAGTACCTATGAAAAAATAAATATGTTCGTATAAACTCAATAATTAATAGTATTTTGTAGTATTTAATAGCATTCACATATTAAAATAATGATATATGCTATTTATAATTTTAATAGCAAAAAAAAACTATTTATACCATTATATTTTCCCGAGTGTAGGAAAGTCTATCAAATTAAATATAATAAATTTTGTATTTTCTGTGCGTTTCTTTAATTTTTTTGTATATTTCATTTGTATATATCATTATTTGCACGTAACCGTATAAAATCCAAGATATTTGTATATGAATGTTATGGACAACAGACACAACTATTTCCAAAGTATAGATCTTTCCAACCTCTTCTGATTTCTTCTAGATTTGAGAAGTATTTTTTAGCTTAGTGTACAAGAGTAAAAAAATATTACTACACCCAGAAAAAAATACTATATAAATAATAGTTTTTTACTATTAAAAATAGTCAATAGGATAAATTATTATTTTAATCGGAAAATACCATTAAATACTAGAAAATACCATGACATTGCCATTGAGTTTATATGACAAGATTTATTTTTTGTATACTATTAAATCAATAATTGTTCTATTGACCAATTTTAATGGGATTTGAGGTAATTTTTTTCTGGGTGTATGTAAGAGAGCTATTTATAACATTATTCTGAAATTAATTGGTTGAAGATTTTTGAATTAGCTTAAACATTTATATAATAATAATAGATGGCGCTAAAGCTCTGAAGAACATAGCCCAGATTAGTACATGTTCCTTTCGGCTCGCTCTCCAACGCACTAACCACTGAGCACCGGTTTCGTAATTTCGTTCCCATTTTTAATACATTAAAAACTATTGTTTGTTCAACGACCTAAATTAGAGTTATTGCTAAAATATTGTTTTTGCGGGCTTAAGGTGTAGCCAGATACAAAGTGCTATGTACTGGTAAAAATTTGTAATATATTTCGAGATACACAAGTAAGTATATCAGGAACCGGGCCTTAAGATACCTCAACCTTTCTCGAAATGTCGTCGAAATAACAGATTTTTTAAGTATTATCATTTTAATATAATTTTAATTTTTGAGAACTTTTCTAGAATATATTTGTGAACATTTGAACACCCCAGTAGTAAATTTGCCCAGGCCTTGCCAGTAGAAGCCCTGCTATAACAACTTCTTAGTATGCTCAATACATATTCACCAATCACTGCAGCTAGTGTACTTCTAGCACACCTTCTAGAGAATCAGCGCCAATCGATTTAGTGACTATTTCTAATATTTTTCAAATACAAAAGCGTAGCACTGCTAGCTCACATTCTAATGGAAGGCTAACAGTAATGAGTCAAACTATTTTGTGAGACCTTTTGAGACCCGTTCTCTGAGAAACAAATAGGGAAGTCCTGCAAAAATGTTCATTTCATATAAAAAAAGAAGAAAGGAAATCATTTAGTCGGGAAGGGGTTCTATCTGCTTGAGAATCAGTGCTAGCATAGCTTCTTGCGCCTGAAATTTACTACTGGGACATTTCGATATCGTCGTTGTAGAACTAAAAGTCACCAAATACATACAGATTTTTTAAAATTAACAATTGGAATATTAAAAATTTTGTTGGTGACTTTTAGTTTTTCAACGACGATATAATATTATACGGTACCTCGTAACATTATCGTTCTAATTTCGAAACAAATGGCATATGACCAAATATGTATATCTAAAAATTTCCAATAGACATTAATCCATCGTATGGATTAACATATTATCATTAATACCATTGATTAAATATATCTAACTTCAGATGTTTATTTGTTATGATCACTTTGAGGTATTTGCCTATGATGCACAAGAAATATTTGAAAACATTGGGGTTTTCCAAAATCTCAGGTACAAACTATGTCCAACACAGGTCATAAAACGCTGCCAACACTAATACCATATATCGATTATCCAAAAAATACGCATATTTTTATGATGTCCCATAAAGAGGTAATGATTACGAAGAATACAAAACAGACATAGAACAAAAGGATACCTCAATTTCATATAAGAATAAGTGCCACTGATAATACGACAACATTAACAAACGAACAGTACAACTGTGAACAACGTACCGAATTTTTAAATTTTTAAAAAAATAAATTTCAAAAAAAAAAATATAATGGGAAATTATATTGAAAAAGGTTTGCCGAATATTAGAAGCGCAAATGCAGTGCCCAACACGCAAATACCGCAGCAATTGTCAAACAGTATCGAGGTAACCTCGGAATTCGGCGAAAGTCTCTGTTACTACATTTACTCCTACAAGGAGAATATGCAACAGAAGGAGCGCCAGCTAATGAAATGGGCCACCTCAAAGTTGGCGCTGACCGAAGAGTTGATACGCAGCAATGAGCAACATAGTGCGGTCTCCAGCATCACACATTTAATGGATGTTGATAAGGAGAATAGAGCACCAATTGTTGGTGGTCGAAAAGATGATGACAACGATGATGAGGATGAAGACGATGTCGAAGACGACGATGATGTTGACGCAGATATTGCTGGTCGCGAGATGGCACATTTGAAAAACTATCGCATTAAACTCTTGGAGCTGTTATGTCATCTGAAAAAGGCGCGAAACCGCAAGAAGGGCAAACGTTTGAAACGCAAGAAGTTGCTTAATAAATGCGCAACACTGTCCGGCGTTAATATGAAGCTCTTCAATTTGAAACGTTCCCGAAAAGCAACCATCAAATTATAAATTAGCTCTAATTAGTAGGTTTTTTTTGTAATGTTTAAGCGAAAATTTAATTTTCAATAAAAAAAAATTATATAAATCTAGTAATGAGTTTTTTTTTTATTTAAGATATAAAGCAAGCTGTGCTTTATTTTAGAAAGTATAAAGTAAAATATTCATATCCGAATCTTGCGGAATGAAATTCACACACACATTCAGATTTCAGCTGCAAAGGGACTGAGAATTGGGGTGAATACTTTTAAAAAGTTAGTGACGAATTCAATAGAGTGGACTGAGAAATGGGTTGATTACTTTTAAAAAGTTAGTGACGAATTGATTAGTGATATTGCAACAATTCAGAGTCATCTGTTATCAGGTCTAAATAATTTCAATACTTCATAATTTACTTACATAAAGTACTGAGGAGTTATACCTAAATAATACATACCCAGTAAGCCGGGTCGGTCTCTATACAATTTTTTTTTTTGAAAGTCCGGCACTAATATGAAAGATAATCTCGTAAAAGTGTCAGAAACAAAAAAAATGTTTTTTTGGAACCCGCCAAAAACTTTTTTTTCATTATAGCTTTGTTATTTGATGTCCGATCATTTTTTTTCAATAACGTCTTTACTCAAAAACGAGTTTTTTGCAACTATTTTGTTTATGAAGCTAACTCAAAACTTTCAACAGCAAAGTATAATAATTTTTGGAGATCCTAATTATATGATAAAAAATATGATAAAAAATTGCCGAAGTTGACTTCGGAGGTCAATGCGACAAATGTGCTAACCGCTGAGACATTTTCAACGATATATAAAACTTGATGATCGAACATCAAATAAAATAGCAATGACTAAAAATGTTGGCGGTTTTTGGCGGGGTCCAGTATTTCGATTCAATATCGTTGCGAGATCAATGTGAGAAGCAGAAAAGTTCAAACGACATCATAAACTATCTTTCTAGCGATATCACGGTTGAACACAGTGGTATCGGAGTATTCTCGGTACCAGAAAATGTTTCCAAACCGAGTCAAAGCTCGAGATTGCATCGAAAAATATTGTATCTCGATAAAACAACGATAACGAACTTTTGAATGAAAAATTATTTGTAATAAACAAATTTAATAGGTTTGTTAAAATGAAATTTTCGTAAATTTGTTACTAGAATAAACATAAATTTGAACATAGCAAATAGCACCATAGACACACCCCAAATTATTGCTTATTTCTTATATTTAGTCAGTACTAAAACCATTGAGCTTTGGTAATAGGTAACGCATTTACGAGAACCAAAAATGTGGAATGGGTAATAGGTTCGTTGTCGAAACAAATTTGTTTTCTATGTGGTAACGTAGAAAAGTTCTCGTTAGACATGCGGTTAGGAGCGAAAATAGTGTGAGAAAACATTCTTTCTGTCGAAAACAAAAATGTCTATATATCTGTTGATGTAACATACGTCTTCTATTCGATTTCATAGACACGTCCAAATATTCTTAAGAAAATGATATCCTCCAAATAAAGGGGAAAACGAATTAGTTTCAACTCCTACGTCCCACTTGCCTGCCATATTCGGTTGTCACGACTAAGAATTTAATTACAATCTATCAATTAAATGGTAAGGCTATATTTAAAATGTATAAATGAGATGCAAATCGGGTTTTTAATTAGTGTAGGAACACTTACATGACATACTCTATTGCCACAAAGAATATCATAACAAAATATCGAATAAATTGCTAGGGTAATATTTAGTTGTAGCAACATATGTATTGTATAAGTGCATGAAACAAATATGTAGGATGTGTTTATCAAATAGTGGTTGAACTTTGGGATACTAACCTGCTATAATTCGGTGATGACGACTATTAATTGTAAATAGAATCTATTCAATAAATTGGAATAGGCAATGTTTGGTTGTGGCAATAAATTTCATTTTTGTGAATATTATATAAAGAATCGGTTTCTCAATTTGTCAGCATACGTTCGGACACTAAGCTGTCATATTCAGTTGCAACTGCAAATAATTTCAGACCTATCCAATAAATTCGTAGCGAAGTATGTGGTTGTCGTAACAAATATATTTTCTTTGTGCGAAATGATGTAGTGCATTACAAATCGCTTTCTCAATGTGTTTTCAAACGTTGCGACACTAAGCTGCCCAATTCGGTTGTCCCAACAAATAATTTCATCTAAAACCTTCCAAATAAATAAATAAATAGCGTAATATTCGGTTGGCACAACAAATTTATTTTCTGTGTGCTTGCAGTGTATAAGGGAGGGTGTTTGGTTGAACGTATCGGTTTAAATTACTGCCATAAACTGAATTAGTATCCCAACGTTGGTCGTAAATTCACCTGATTTCATTAACATGCTGGATGAGCAGCGCAACATCATTAACAGAGGTTTACAATCAATTAAAACCCTGCTTTATAAAGAACCGTCCCACCTCACCTTTCGTATCACCGAGTTGTTCGGACGAACGCTAATAAATAATTTAAGTACTGATGGATAGAGGCGGTAATTGATGTCGCCTAGTTTTTCCAGAATTTTTATACCTTCCTTTTATCACATTTATTTTGAGTCAGTCAGTCAGCAGTCAACCACCTAACCTGGCAGCATGTCATCCAGGCATTCAGTCAGTTAGTCCATCCATCGTGTCAATGACCACATGACAAACAATGTTGCGACCTACTGCGAGAAGAGCTGATGATTCCATGGTGGGATTCGGCGTCATCGACATCGGAAAAATTTGCATTCAATTACATCCATTCAATGCACTTGATCTCCAGACACACTATGCAAGGATACACATTGCGAGCGAGCGTATTGAACTCTTGATGGATGGAGTTCATGGTGTTTTGATGGATTTTAAAAAGGACAAATTTTCAATATAACTACGTAAAAAAATGTTCACTAAAAATTAAATAAAAATTAAAATTTTCACTGAAAATTAAATTTTAACTAAAAATTAAATATTAACTTGAAATTCAATTTTAACTAAAAATTAAATTTTAACTTGAAATTCAATTTTTCATTAAAAATAAAAATGTTCACTAAAAATTCAATTTTTCACTAAAAATTCAATTTTTCACTAAAAATTCAATTTTTCACTAAAAATTCAATTTATCACTAAAAATTCAATTTTTCACTAAAAATTCAATTTTTCACTAAAAAATCAAATTTTTAACTAAAAATTCAATTGTTCACTAAAAATTCAATTTTTCACTAAAAATTCAATTTTTCACTAAAAATTCAATTTTTCACTAAAAATTCAATTTTTCACTAAAAATTCAATTTTTCACTAAAAATTCAATTTTTCACTAAAAATTCAATTTTTCACTAAAAATTCAATTTTTCACTAAAATTCAATTTTTCACAAAAAAATTCAATTATTCACTAAAAATTCAATTTTTCACTAAAATTCAATTTTTCACTAAAAATTCAATTTTCACTAAAAATTCAATTTTTCATTAAAAATTCAATTTTACACTAAAAATTCAATTTTTCATTAAAAATTCAATTTTACACTGAAAATTCAATTTTTCACTAAAAATTCAATTATTCACTAAAAATTCAATTTTTCATTAAAAATTCAATTTTTCACTGAAAATTAAATTTTTCACTAAAAATTCAATTTTTCACTAAAAATTCAATTTTTCACTATAAATTCAATTTTTCACTATAAATTCAATTTTTCACTATGAATTAAATTTTTCACTAAAAATTCAATTTTTCACTAAAAATTCAATTTTTAACTAAAATATCAAATTTTCACTAAAAATTCAATTTTTCACTAAATATTCAATTTTTCACAAAAATTAAATTTTTTCACAATAAATTCAATTTTTCACTAAAAATTCAATTTTTCACAAAAAAAATCAAATTTTCACTAAAAATTCAATTTTTCACTAAAAATTCAATTTTTCACTAAAAATTCAATTTTTCACTCAAAATTCAATTTTTCACTCAAAATTCAATATTTCACTAAAAAATCAAATTTTCAATCAAAAATTCAAGTTTTCATATCAATTCAGTTTTTTCACTAAAAATTCAATTGTTCACTAAAAATTATTTTTTTTTCTTAAAATTAAATTTTTCACTTATTTTTCATCGTAAATTCAAATTTTACTAAAAGAAATAATTTTCTTTGGAAATTAAATATTTGCAATCTCACAAAACAATTTTAAGTTTCACTTAATTTTTTTTTTTTTTTGTTAAATATACCCTTTACAATATCACGCAGTTGTTTTGTATCCCATAGATATTAATTGAAATTTCACACTCAACATAGTAGACCATTTTAAATAGGCGCACATATGGTATTGATAACGAAATACCCTACATAAAGGGTTCACCATAACCCTTTAAGCCAATGGATGTAAAATACCTCAACAGAAAATGTAACATGTCTGGTTTTTTACAGTCACAAATTCCTTACAACATTTGGTTGAGTTCATGATAGAGTTATCATGTTTGTAACTTAATTTTGACCTAAAACTGCCAAAAACTAACTGCACCCTACTTAATGCAGTACTTTGACTGTTTGGATAATTGTTTGAGTTTGGGAGTTTGTGGTTTTCTAGTTATTGCATTTGGTGTTGGCTTGGCTGATAAAGCGTATTTTTATCTAATCTGCTAATTAAATTATTTATCAACGTCCAACGAATGTGGCAACAACAACAGTTTTTTGAGCTTTTTATTGTGGCTATGCCAAAATTAGTATCCTTTTGGGAATATATAACAAAATATGCAAATTTGTAGACAGCCTTTTTTTTTTGTTGTTTGTTGCAGCTTACTTAATGATGTCCTGGGACAATGTGGCTTTTATTAATATCTACGCAAAATGCATATAAAAAGTTAGCACACAATAATTAGCAAGCATGATATTTAAATTTTGTTGGCAGCTAATTAACTAAAACAAATGTTTCTATAGTAATTTAGTATAGTATAACTGTTAATTAGAAGGTGTTAACCTATGTGGACTTAGGTTAATTTATTCTAAATTGTGCCTTTCTAAGTTTTAGCACATTATAATAAACACTACTCTACAACAAATGAATATTTAATGTTTTCATATTGAGATGACGTTCTTGAACATTTGTCTCCCTTGACTCATTTCTATATTTATAATTCTAATGGTATTTAATTGTAAATTATTTAATTGTAAAATTGATACAAAAATATTTTAAAAAACTTTATTTTATATTTTGAAATGAAAAAAATTATATTTATAAGGGAAACAATATTGAAAAAATCACGAAATAAAAATTGTTCCAAATAAAAATAAAAATCTATTGAGAAACAAATAAGAAAAAAAATAATTATTTTGTAGGAGATTTGGTTTGATGAAGAAAATTCTTCAATTCTGATTGGGACCTAATCATAATATTTTGTATGTTTCTCATGTATTTAAAGGTAGTATTTGTTTCCTCAAATTAAAGAAATCTTTTTCGGTATTTAACCTAATTGATGATGAATTCCTATCAGTTATGTTGTGTAATCATTATTATAAATTGATCTTTAATAAAATGAATAATGGTTTGAAGTAAGTAATTCTAACTCGAAGCACTTTGAGTTTTTTTTTTACTATTTGGGGAAAATTGTTTTAGAATTTAAGATAGAAAGTAAAAGAAAACAATGCACAAACTCTCACTTTTTATTCCAATCGCTGCTAGGATCGAACCCGGGACCTTCCGGTTCGTAGTCGAACGCATCAGCGTATTTTGGCTTGTAGTACAACGCACTAACCAATCGAGTCACCGACGTACAGTGGCGCAGCGAGTAACTAAAGTTGGCGAAAACCTCAAAATTCAAATTGACCTAAGACACTAATTTTTTTGTTCATTGTACACGAAGTTTTTCTCGTATAAAATACTCCTCTATCGGCAATGATTTCGAAACTTTGAAAATTAATTTAAGGGAAAATCTAGCGATCAGCAATGTGAAAAAATTGGGAATTTTATTCCACATTCCCTCAATAAAATTCCATTGAATTTAGTCGGAAAATGGTACTAAAAAAAATGTTGTACACTTAAGGTCAAAAACAACGACTAATAATAAATTATACCAATTAATGGAATTGCTACCTGATACTGCTCGATGATTTCAAACAAAACACATTAAGGATGGAAGCAGTAAGATTGGTTAGACATTATTATAAATTATTGCAATCTTAGTTTATCTAAACCGCTTTTAAATTCTCTACAAATATGTAATAATTTATGGTCAGAATTTAAAGAGGTCATATAGTTTACAATTAAAGAATATAAATTCATAGTAAGATAATTTCCTTTCATTTGATGTAGGTTGTACGTATAATGTACCGGATTTATTAGAGTACCATAAGCTGATTTATATATTTTAAAATAAAGGGGTGGTTTAAAAATATGTACTCATCGGCCGGCAGTAAAAGTGTCTCGGAAAATCTGAAAGGTCACATATCATACGTGATTAAACTCCCAAACATCGTACAATCTAAGTCCTGGGAGGGACCTACAGAATAATGCCTAATCCGAACGGCGGGTGAGAGCTTTTCATAGGCAATGTTTTAATCTCGTAGGTTAGCCAGAAAAATGCTTCTATGAAAAAAATGTTGTTAGCCCCAGTCCAGACTTGATCCTGAGACATTTCACAGGCATTTGGGTTAAGTAAATGTAGAAACAATCACATCCTCAATCGACGATACCTCAACAGTTCGTGAGTATCTTGCAAATTAAATATCGATGATACTGGAAGGCATGGATCTCAGCTTGAGTCAAAATATCAGCAACAACAACGCCAGTTAACAGAACAAAAAAGCACCGTCTGCAATCCATCTGATGTAATAAGATTAAAAATGGGATAATCCTCTTTCTCAGCTAGGTGTCTAAGCAATGCTATGCATATTAGAATTAAAAACCAATTTAATTTAATTTTAACAGCAATATAAATTTAATTTATTGACAGTTTATAAAGTCAAAAAACTTCAAAATATGTTCGATTGTTGTTTATTGGAATTCGAACTTAATTGGGGGGAATTTCAATTCGTGAGAATTTCACAGTAGGAGAATTTGATGCCAGATAGTTAGTAAATTCGGGGGAATCGCATATTCTCCCGAGATTTACGATAAGGCTGATTATATTTTTCAAAACACCAATGAAAATGTTGCCTTTTTTGCCTTTTTGGAGTTATTCACATTTCAGCGACCGACCATTTATACTAATATTAACAATTTCAACAAATTTTGGTTGTATGGGAGGTATCACACCCACTTGTCCAATCAAGATGAAATTTGGACAAGTTCGAAAAACTGTATAAAACAAAGTTTCATCACTGTAGATCTATTAACTTCCAATATATAACATTTTAAACATGTTTGTTATATGGGAAGTACCACGCCCACATGTCCAATCAAGTATCGAGAACTGCATTATATTAACGTAAAACTTTCTACTATAAAGTTGAGTCACTGGGAGCTACAGTAATTCCCAACATATATTAATTTAATCGTTTCAGTTGTATGGGAGGTACATACCACGCCTAATTTTAATAATCTACATCTATATATGGATTATTAAATTTTCATACAATACTAGCTGGATCCGTGCACAGCCGTTGCCCGTGCTATGTTTTTGTAAATGCAAAAATATATGTTTTTAAAGTTAGGATACATTCACGCCCCTTTTTAGTTCTACGTCGCCCATTGTCCATTCCCGCTCACATTCTACGTGAAGATTACAATGTTCAATATGATCTTTTGTTTCGATTTTTACAACTCTGCTCTTAGTAGGTCAGGAGTTATATCAATTTTAATGTTTTGGTTATATGGGAGGTGCCACGCCTTGTGGTCCAATTACGCTTACATTCTTCGTCACGATTGGAGGTTAAAATATGAACATTTGCTTCGATTTTTATAATTCTACTTTGAGCATGTCAAGAGTTATACCAATTCTAATGTTTTGGTTATACAGGAAGTGTCACGCCTCGTGGTAAAATCCCGCCCACGTTTTAACCAAGGATTGAAACCGTAACCGATATCCGTTTAAAAGCGTTTCATTTTTAAAACCGTAACCGAAACCGTTATACGAAAATCAGAAATAAACCGATATCCAAAACCGAAATAAACGGTTTTGGTTTTATACCGGTTTAAAACGGTTTTAAAAAAGCTTACAAAGAATCAGGAAAACATATGTATGTTATTTTATATAGAAGATCTTAAGTACAAGGCATGTTTAAATGTCATTTAATAAAATTTTGAGTTCCCAAAATTAATTTTTTTTTTTGTACAAAAATTCACATGTTGTTTTTTGAGAAACATTAGCTGCGTTTTATTCATAATTTAAATTTGAGCCGAAACAAAATTTATACGCAAAACAAAAACAAATTTGAGCTAGATAGATTTATTGAGCTCAAATTGTTTTTGTTTTGCGTACAAAATTTGTTCCGGCTCAAATTTAAATTATGAAAAAAACACAGCTATTGTTTCCAAATAACAGTCTTTGCTCTAAAATTGTTTTTTTTTTCATTAATTTGTGAAAGCACCATTTTTTTGTTAAAAAAATGATTACATTTTGAATGATATTGTTTTTTTTTATTTATTGTATTAGTAAAATAAAGTGGGACAAGTTTTAAAAAGTTTATTTGAATAATTTTTAAATTCTTTTAAAGAATCTATTCAATAGAATATCATTTATAAGTCTGAGTTTGATTGATTTTTGTATGATTTTTTCAAAACATCAAATTTCGGATATATATATTAAGGATACTCAAAACACGATAACAAAAAAACAATGATGATTCAAGAGAAAAATTAGTAACTAATACGAAAAATAAAGTGCAAGTTCGAATATTTCAAGTATAAAGGCAGATATTTATTTGCAGATATTGAAGATCACTGAATTGTTGAAATTTAATTTCTTTGGTTTTATGGATGGAAATTGTACATAATTCTTCTTCTTTTCATGAAGTTTAAGAACATTTACCGATGTATTTTTCTTGCTCGGCTCTCCTCTGCAATTCAGATCATATCTCAGGTGAAGTCAAAATGATATTTTTCATTGACTTGTGGTCACGATTGAATTTTTTTCTTGGCGAAATCAATTAAATAATTCATATAACACAATATTTTCACTAAAATAACAACAAACATTGTTAAATTGCGTTACCCACTTTACCCCAATATAACAATTTGAACATAGCACAATATAAACAATGTTAAATTATTTGAAAATTATGGAAAAAAAGAAATTTTATACAAAAACCGAAATCAAAACCGATACCGTAACTTGGAACCGGTATACTGAAACCATTTCGTAATAAAAACCTAAAACCGTAACCGAAACCGAAACGCGGAAAAAACCGAAATCGAAACCGTTATTCATTTAGGTTTCAATCCTTGGATTTAGCCTGTTTTTGATGGCACGGACACGCACGGGCACGCCGATAGGTGACACGCACGAACACGAGTCCGACGAGTAAATTTAAAGGCACGCACGAGAAGCACGATAAAACACGGGATTTTAAAAGACACGAAGAAACAGGGAAAAAACACGACAAATTCCGAAAAAAAGGCACGGAAAAACATGAAAAAGCAAGGAAACGTGAAAAATAATACCGGACCGTTTAGATTTTTGGAATCAGAATCGTAATAAAAAATGTGTTGAACCGGAACTGGAATCGAAACATATATTTTTTTCTGGTTGGAATCGGTACCGCTATTTTAAAAATATCGGAACCAGAACCAGTTCCCTGTCAGGGAACGAAAAGAACCGGAATCGTTATTAAAAATGTATGGAGCCGGAATCGAAACCCATTTAATTTTTTGGTTGAAACTGGAATCGGAACCGGAACCACAATTTTAAAAATCTTGGAACCCGAACCGAAAACGATATTCCAATAGGTTTTAGTCCCTATAATAAATAATTCAAAAATTAAGTTTGATACTGTTTTATTCTCTTAAATCCATAAGTAAAACTAAAACAACAGATTTCAAAGAAAAAACTAAAATACCACGTAAGAGTTTTTTAAAATTGGAGCAGAATTGGGCACGCGCCCATCTCTAGTTTTAACTATAAACATTTGATTCTATTTTTATAACTCCACTCTTAGTATGTCAGGAGTTATAGCAATTTTAATGTTTTGGTTATATGGGAGGTGCCACGCTTCGTGGTCCAATCCCGCCCACATTTGGGAAAATGATAAACAATGATTGTGACTATCTTAAGTACAAAGATATTTGCAGTTAAAAGTTCAGGGTTGCCACGCCCAATTTTGCACCTTAGCAGGCGAATTTCCCGCTTTAGTACGCGCCTACGTCGGGAGATGAACACCTTGTCCAAATTTCATGTTCCTAGGTCTAAGGGTTTGGGCTGGGCGTTGATGGATCAGTCAGGCAGTCAATCAGGACTTGTTCTTTTATATATATAGATTAGTCAATCCTCTTACTTAGTTTTCTAAAAAACATTTGAAGTTTTCGTAAAATGTTGGTACTCCCTGGCTCCCTGGCTACGTATTTGTATTTAGTATAGTGAAATACTTCGAAAGAAAGCAAAGCTATTTGTTTTTATTGAGGAATGCTCTAAGATTTGAAATTTGACTCTATGCTTTTGAAATGATCCACAATATGCTTTGCTAAAATGCTTGCTTTACTCTTTCGGAGGCATCTATTATTTTATTCTCGTATGCTTTGAACGACTGGTTTTATATATATTTTGTTGATTTTCGTGAAACAGTATTCAAGCATATGGATACTTAGTTCAAACTCCGCAAAATAGTAGCTTTGCTAGTGAAGACAACAACAATTTTTGGAATATTATAACAAAACCGGAAGAGATAACAATTATAAACACACACAGAGAAACAAAGACAACAAAAAGCGACATTTGAAAAGCAAAGAGTGAAAGTTTTGGAATCGAAACAGTATTAAAAGGTAAAGAGCGAGAGTTTAGAAATCCAGACAACATTGATAAAGCAACGAGGAAATGAGTGAGACATCTTTTAAAAAGCAAAGAGCAAGAGTTATGAAATTACTCATGTTATTTAAACCCTGATTTTAACATTGTCCTAACCTTCCTAGTTATTAGGCCAATATGAGTTGGCCGTGATTTCCCTAATAGGGTAAATTTGTATTAGGGATAGTACAAACTAATGACTTTTTCTTTTTCTTTTATCAGTTCTACATTTTAAAAATTCGAAAACATCAGACATAGCTTCATGAGTATTCAGTAATGAGTATTCAGTATTATATTGAATTGATGCCCATAAGAAAAATCGTGTTGAGTAGTGTAATTTATTTGAAATAGCTACATGTTTGCATACTTTCTACTTATTGCTTCTAATTTACTTTTACTTTTGTCTTATATTGCTGTCATATTAAAAATTTAATTATCCAACTCACTCTCTCGATTTATATTTGCAGTCTAATAAATCCTTTGGAACATTTTTCACGCAAATAAACCCTATGCCTTGCATATTGTATGCATTTTGGTTGACACCATTTGAAGAATGCAAGTAACGCATTTAACCAACCATAAAACAACAGCAACTGCTTGACTGTAATTTCAAACGGAAACGGAAAACGCATAACTTTTAAAAACCACGCACTCACACACACACATCAACACTTT
This sequence comes from Dryomyza anilis, assembly GCA_951804985.1. Classification (NCBI taxonomy): domain Eukaryota; kingdom Metazoa; phylum Arthropoda; class Insecta; order Diptera; family Dryomyzidae; genus Dryomyza; species Dryomyza anilis. The sequence continues at coordinate 20,799,436 of OX638131.1, forward strand.
GAAGACCCCGTTAAAATTCTAACATGTTTTGGTGCGTTTCATAAAATTCTCTTCACCATCATCAGGATCATCATCATCATCGTTATCATCAGCATGGAATGCTTCGGAAAAATGTTATGAAATTATATACAGAACAATGCGACCAACCAGCCAGTCGTCATGTTATTTGCCATAATTGCATGGATTTTTTTTTTACAATTTAATATTTTTCTATTTTCATTCAGGCACGTGGTTTCCTGCAAATTGCGTAGACGACCCAGAAATGGGTAAATTTTATTGCGTGTTTGAAATTAATTAATGTAATGAGTTTATGGAATAAAATTTTAAATATATTAATATTAATATTGGTGTGTTAAATATGTCAGAATATTTTGTCAGAAGGTTGAAAAATTATTTGTAGTAAAATATATTATGCGTTTAAACTTAAATATCTACATATTTCTTGATTGCTATTCGGTTGGCACAGCAAATATTATCATATATACAAACCAAAGTTCTTTTAGTCAATACTACAACCAATTTATTGTTATAAGAAACGTATTTATCACAACCTAGCACGGTTGTAGCAGCAAATTTGGTTTTTGTGTGTTGTAAAATAATCGGTGTGCTATTTATTATATTTATAAAACTAAAAAGAAAAATATAGAACTTAAATTTAGATATAGAACATTAATTCTAATAAAATTAATTAAAATACAGAATATTTATTTTATCAAAATTTATTTTAATTAATTAATTTTATAGATAATTCACGAATAAAAATAAAAAAAATGAACTTTGCAAAAGAAGATTTATAAACACCCTGTGCGTCATTCAGTTGGCCAACGTAGGGTTGCCAATAGACAGATCATTGTGGTTTATGTATATGCTAAATAAACATTAAAGACTCAAACCGTAGAAGTAGAAACAGCGCGAAATCCAATCAGAAAACAACATTAAGAAATGAATTCATGGTATTCGGTCTATTTGTATTTATTTTATTTATTTTATTTATTTTATTTATTTTATTTATTTTATTTATTTTATTTATTTTATTTATTTTATTTATTTTATTTATTTTATTTATTTTATTTATTTTATTTATTTTATTTATTTTATTTATTTTATTTATTTTATTTATTTTATTTATTTTATTTATTTTATTTATTTTATTTATTTTATTTATTTTATTTATTTTATTTATTTTATTTATTTTATTTATTTTATTTATTTTATTTATTTTATTTATTTTATTTATTTTATTTATTTTATTTATTTTATTTATTTTATTTATTTTATTTATTTTATTTATTTTATTTATTTTATTTATTTTATTTATTTTATTTATTTTATTTATTTTATTTATTTTATTTATTTTATTTATTTTATTTATTTTATTTATTTTATTTATTTTATTTATTTTATTTATTTTATTTTATTTTATTTTATTTTATTTTATTTTATTTATTTTATTTTATTTTATTTTATTTTATTTTATTTTATTTTATTTTTATTTTTTTGTAATGATTTTCTTAGTTCGAAAAAACGAATAAAACTGCAAAATGAATGCATTCTGTGACTTGCTCTACTAAATCACTGGTATTTCCCATCGCAAACAAGTAGCCGAGTTTTTCTTAGCCAATTTGTAATGTTTTTCCTGCGTTAATACAAACTAAAGAAATGTTCTCGACTTCTAAGAATTTATGATACTGCATCATGCATTTAACAAGTTCATAACGCATGAAGGTCTCCAACATATCTGGACATAGTATTGTGGAACATTTTTATATGAGGGTTGGAAACTACATTTTACATGCAAACACTCCCCAATTTTTTCGGGGGAGCGTGTATTGCGTAGTTTATTGTCAGTGAAATTCCTCAACATTTCAATAACAAAAGAATTTCGTATACATAAAAAAGAATACCATATATGAGATGCAACATTTTTGTAGAGCATGACCAATCTATTTAATATTATTACTTTCACTAACTTTACTATTTTGAGTATCCTTGAAAATTCGGAGTTTGTTGGCACTTTAAGGGGTGCATAATATGGCGGATAATTCAATTATTTGAATACTTAAGCACAGAGTATTAGAGTGATGTGCCATATTTAGCTGAGGGAAGGTGATTGATGTAAAAGCGAATGTGCTTGAAACCCTTTTATTATGCGTAAATTGAAGAAGACTATAAAAGTTGTTTGAGAAGTAAGGGTTAAATCTCAGTGATATCGGATTACTTTTGATTAGTACGACTTTTAATATTTTTGTTTTTTGTAGATGATAGACTAAAATCATTGTTTTCAAAAAACATTAACGATACAATTTTCACAATATAAGAATGATTTTGATTTTAAATAAGTTAAAAGACGTTGCATATACGATTCTTGTGTGAATAAATAAAATGAAATACTATTTTTCTTCAAATATACGAATAATATGCATTATGAAAGGGAAAATAAAATTATTGGCGATTATGAGAAACGCAATTATACAAATATTGTGTCTGTTGTGAAATTGATTCCTTTAGAACAGCGAAGGGCAAATGCGCATTAATTATTTTTTTATTTTATTAAAAAAAATAAAAAATATTTTTTTATTTTTTAATTTATATTTTTTTATAATATTTATTATTTTTATTTGTAATTATTTCAATATAATATTCCTCTGTTCTGCTTATTATTTTGGTTTTATAAAATTTGGTCCCTCAAATTGGGGCTATGAATTAGTGATCGATAAACCATTTGCAACTCGATTTACATAATTTTACAAAATTATATAAATTACTTTCATTGTTTAGATACCAAAATATTCAATACAAAAAAGAGAATATTTCAAGTACCTTTCAGGTATTAAATAAAAAAATTAGACAAATGTTTTCTATGAAAAGATTGTGTTAGCCCGAGTCCAGGTTTGAACATGTGACCTTTCGGGCAGTTCAACGCACTAACATATTAGGTACCGACGCTGCATTAGTTTTGATAATTAAAAGAAAATTTAAGATTTTAGGAAAACTAGTTGTGTAAGGAGCAGTATTTTTTTTTTTTAATTGTTTCATTAGTTTTTTAATCGTCATTCAAAAAACAATTTTCAATCATTTATTCGTTATTTGAAATTTTAATCAAATTTTTACTCTTTATTCATTTTATTCATTTGTTAATAAAAATTAATTCTTAGTTTGTGTTTGACTAAATTGCTGACAAAATTAAATTTTTTCGGTAATGTAGTGTTTACTTTTCAATTTAGCAAATTTTCGAACAAACTAAATTGGATGATAGCAAACAGACAAGAAGAATGGCGTCTTGATAATGGATTTATTACAAACTATAACAATTACCGGTTACCGAATAGCGATCGAATTTTCATTCGATAATTTAGTTTAGTAAGTAATTTAGTCGAACTCGCACACACCCTTAGTAAAGATTTTAATAACGAATTTAAAAATTCGAAATTTTTTAAAATGCTTGCAAACCAAGTTTATTCGTTATTAAAAATTTATCAATAAAAAACTAACGAATACACAAATCTGAATAAACAAATAAAACAATTTATTCATTATTTTGTAAGAAAATTCGTTAGTTTTTATAAAGGATTTTTCAACAGGAACGCTACAAAAGTAGAGCGACAGGGACAGCAAACGACGCCATATTTCTTGCCGCTCTTTTGACATTTCTCTTCAGTAAGGTTGGCAATTTCATGATGGAAAGATATGCGAATTGGAATTTCGGTAGTAAATTTTAATAATTTCAACTCGTTGTTGGCTCGTATATCTTTCCATCATGAAATGGCAAACCTTACTGAAGAGAAATGTCAAAAGAGCGGCAAGAAATATGGCGTCGTTTGCTGTCCCTGTCGCTTTACTTTTGTAGCGTCCCTGTTGAAAATCACTTGAAAAAAACTTTTGTAGCGCTCTTATAATCATTTCACAACACAATTTTATGAAAACACATTTGATACAAAACATAATTTTATTGACAACTTACGAAAAGATTGAACAAAATATTCATGACATTTTATTTACTTTATTTTCACATAAAAATCGACAAATAAATTTTTGAGTTGAGCGTAAAAATATTCTCATACCTTTTTAGCGTAAATTTCTACTATTTACGGTATTTACACAAATTACGAGGTTTATGCGATTGATATGAATCCCCTTATTATAATTAACAAAACATAAAATGTACACCGAAAAAAATACATATGTATTTGATTTACGTCCAAAAGCATATGTATTTATTTTTACTAAACTGATGTAGTTGTTTTTGTATGGAAAATTACTACATAATTTAACAGCTTTTCTATATAAAATTTCAATACAAAAAACCTACATTTTGTCCTTATTTATACGTCCAGAAATATGTAGAGAAATTACTACATATGCCCTTAATTTTACAATAATATGTAGTTATTTTACTTTGTTGTGATAATTAATTAAATAACATATTTATTTTTATTAATTCGAAAAATTATATGAATGAATATTAATATAATTTTTTTAATACCAAAAATAAGATACAAGAATTATAAATCTGAAAACTATTTAGTTGTATTGTACAAATACAACTAAAGATTATTACCCAAAACCACAAGAAAATTTACACATAAATAAATAAATAAATAAATAAATAAATAAATAAAAATATAAACATATAAATAATGCAAATATTATCCTGATCATAAGTTGGAAGCACCACTTAGCATCATCAGTTCTGACGACTCGAAGGAATGGCAAGCACTTAAGTGTTTCTTTTCGGTTAAAACACATAAGAATAATATGCTATGGTAAAATCATGCGATAGTAAAATCATACCATGGTAAAACCATAAGGATGGCATATCAACTATTACTGCCTGAACAGAATACAGGCGGCGATCGAAAAATGAGAGAGCGAACATTGAAAACAACAAAAATTTGACGTCTCAATGCTAACTTAGCTCTAGAGTGTTCTCTCATTAAGACGGTTCGGTCAGATGCTACGGAGAGTTTTGGTTTATTTCTACCTCTTTCGCAGTCATCCGTCGTGAAACCAAAGAATTCGTTAGTGATCCCACGTCAGTGATCCCGCACGAATTCAGATGAAAGCAAAAAACAAAACATCAATACAGTTTGTGCAATATGTAGAGAACGAATTTTCAATACATGGTGTAGTAAAAAATAAGACAAATAAAGGCAAATGTATATAAAAACCAACAAAATGTAGTAGAAATATATTTTTTCAAAACAAAGACATAAAATTTATATAATTTGCTACAGTAATTTTTTGCGGTGTACAGCTTTAACAAATTAGTGGCTTTTTGACAAGTCTTCCATATACATTCGAATATTATTTTAAACTGGACATTATTTCTTTATTATTGGTAACGTTAAATATTTGGTTTTAAACATATAAACATAACTTAGCTGTTTTTGAAAGTAAATTATGTTTTCATATATAGAGACATTTAAAACTGTTAATTATTGTTAATATTATGTAGTACACATATTTCAAAAATAAAAACTACAAAAAACAAATACATACTACATATTCTGTAATATGTAGAAAACGAATTTCTAATACATTGTGTAGTATAATCGAGACAAATTAATACAAATGTATTAAAAAACGATCAAAATGTAGTAGAACTGCGTTTTTTCAAAACGATGACATAAATGTAGTATAATTTACTACAGTAATTTTTTCGGTGTAATATTCAACAATATGTCCAACCTTGGACCTTTTCTCCATACTCATAATAAGTACTACTACAAAATAAACTGCTAAACATTTAGAGATGAAACACTGAATGAATCCTTTTTTTGCAGAAATGTCTGGTTGTTTTATACATAATTATGTAAAACATAAATAATATAATATTTAAACAGGTATGAGAGTAACCAAAAAGGGAGACATAAAATAAACATAAAACAATCGTAATATCAAATCATATTCTTAACTCTATTGCAATTGATTCATCATATTTACTACATACGTCGTCCTTTTAGCCAACGCATCCTGCTGCCTGCCTGCCAGCCAGATAAGCTGACAGCACTTTGCCGGCAACAGACAAAAACAAGTCGTCGACGACAACAGCCGCACCAACAACAATGTCGAATAGAGTCAGCAACAGTCAAGCGACGGCAGCAGCAGAAACTACAACGCACAACAACAGCAACAGCAACTACAATAACAATTACAAAAACAACAAAGTGCGAGGGTGGTTTGTTTTTTGACAAACACACGGACACAGACACCCATACACATAGAACCCACGCACACACACGTTGTGAGCCAACGGCAACTTGTGCACAGCACGGCGGGACAGCGCACAACGCGATTCCTGCGGTTGCTGCTTGCTGTTCGCAGACTGCTCATCGTCGATTTTCAACACCATTCAGAGAGATTCTCGCTACAGATCTAAACGCGTGCGGACGTCTACGATTTGCACGGTGCGGCGAATTTATTTAAATTAAATAATATTAAATTAATTATTATTTATAACAAAGTGAATAAATTAATATTAAGTATTAAATAATATGAATTATATTACGAAAATAATTTTATTTTATTTTTATTGATAAAAATAACAAAGCATTAATAATAGTTAAAAAAGAAAAAAATAAAGTGAAAAACTAATTAAACTTAAATAGAAACATAAAAATGTGGAACTAAAAAATGGAAAGAAAAAAATTATCAAAAATATTTGATATTGAAAAAAAAAAATTAAATTGTGATTAAATGATAAAATGGAAATTTAAAAAATAAAGTTCAAAAAACTGTATAAAAAATAATGTTTCGCAAATCAAATATTTCTTATTAATCATAGTTCTAAGTGTGCAGTGAAAAATTTAAAAAATCTATAAAAAAAAATGTTTTTTTAGTTTTATCAACATTCCTGAGGACGAATACCGAAGGTCTCTGAAATATTGAATATTAAAAATTAAAATTATATATAACTTAAAAAAAAACAAAAAAAATATGAAATAAAAAATATGAATTAAGAAATATTTTTTAATATAAAACGTTTTTAATGCGAACTTTAGTAATCCAATACGGTCCACGTTTCAATTTAAATCATACTCAAAATTCACCTTAAAAACGTTTTATATTAAAAAATATTTTTTATTTCATATTTTTCTTATTTTTTCGTGTCAGCGAAATTTTCGTCTGACTGAATTTGAAAGGTCTAATATTATTAAAATTAAAAATTTTCATGTTCCAAAATGTCTTTAATATGGAACCATGACGATAGAACCATGATGAACAGTACGGCAAGATAACGATATTAATGCATTTTCATCCAGTTCGAGGCAATATTTAAAATCTTTAGCTCATAAAGTCTGTAGCTCATCGCGAAGGACAAGGCAGACAAGAAAGCAACCTAATAAAAACGTGTTAAAAAGCATAATAATAAAACCGAAAAATATATTTCAAAATTATAAATTGTTTATTTAGTAGGACTAAAAACGAAGATAATTATGTAAAAACTTAATAACCAAATTTTTAAAAATCCTAAATAAAACCAGTTGGGAAGGTTAGATCAAATGGGAAATTTTAAAGTAGGTGTTATTATGATAGTTAGGATTATCAAAATTATAGTCGGTCTAAGCCGACTATAAATACCCTACACATATGTGTGATTACCATTCAAAGTGGTATATAGGTCACCAGGGTATACGAATCCTGAAAATAACTACAAACTTTCCATCCCTGAAAAATTTTCTTTCGTTTGATACCCATATTTACAAATGGGTAGATGTACCGAATGCTTAGATATATAAGTAATCTAAATATAAAGTTTCATTGCTCTAGTTCTTCAACTTTTTCTGTAATCGTGATTTCAACAGACAGACAGAAGGACAGACGGACAGACAGAAGGACAGACAGACAGACAGAAGGACAGACGCACATCACTAAATCGACTCAGGAGGACATGCTGATCAAGAATATATATACTTTTCCATACTGGAGATGCTTTTTTCAGGGTGTTACAAACGGCGTACCAAACTGAATATACCCTTTCAGTCTTAGTGTAGTGTATATAAAAATATTTTCAAATTAAAACTACTTAAATAGCAAAATAAAGAAAGAAGTCAATTGTAAAAAAGTACAGAAAAAATATATATAAATAAATTAAAGAAAATATAAAACAAACAGAAACATTAAATAAAATCTTTAAACGTATAGAAGATGATTAATGATTGAAATAAACTTGAAAAATATATTTAAGAACTCTCAAATTTATAAATAAGTCTCGAATAATTTATCTCTCAAATTGTTTCATAAAAATATTTGTATGAAAAATAATTTTAACTTAGTAGGAATTTATTTCTAGTAAAATAATTATTTTAAAGGTAGCAAAATTTTATAAATTCTATTAATTTATTTTTTACCGTCAAAATTTTATAGGCAGTTAATTTTAATTTCAACTTAGCAGTAATACTCCACAAAAAACCACTTTTTGCTGAAACAGCAAACCAAAGATTGTTGTTTTGAATAACTTTTAAACAATAAAATATACAAAAAAAAATATTTTTATATATTTTTTGACTTTTTAATATATTTTGATTTTCTTATTTTAAGTTTTACTCACACATTATATTATATTTGACCTTATTCTATGTACATCAGTGATGCCAACTCATATTTTCCATTTCCCCGATATTTTTTAGCAAAATTCCCCAATTGACTATAAAATTTCACCGCACAAATGTAATTTAAAGACACTTTAGAATAAATATTGTTTTCACTACATTTTCAATAAAAATCGAAATAATCCATAGCATAAATATAACGCAATATATTATTCAATATGTTTTTTTTTATTTCTTGATTTCTCTAATTTTCGAATGACATTTATCAGCCGTTTTTCAGTGAAAGTTTAAACATAGCTTAAATAAATATTTCAAAAGTCTATAATTCTAAATCAAAATGTTCGACTTTCTTTAAACTTTAACGACAGATTTTTTACTTCATTTTTGTCATTGATATTTTTAGTTTCGAAATTTTAAATTTCCAATAATCGCAATCTTTAAAATATTGAAAACAATATTTTTCAACTATTAAGGGGCATGTCAAATTTGCAGAGCTTACATTTAGTAAATATGTATCATATATTTAAAAACATAACATCAGATACATTCAACAAATGTTAAAGGAATTTATCTAGATCTAGAAATCGTATTTAATATATTGTGTTTATTAGAAGCCAAATTATGATTTTTCACATGATTGGAATATTTCAGTTTTCGATCGAATCAGATTTTACCTGCAAAATTCTAAACAAACGATCTTGAATTTATTATTTACTAAACGAATAGAAAGCGTTGAAGTCAAAGCATGCTGTTTAAATTCATTTCAAAAATTATTTATTGTACTAAGATATTGAATCTAAAAGTAAAAACGTTTGTTTTAAAATTTTCATATGAAATTCGATCAAAAGTTGGAATATGCCCTTATATTCCAAGCGTTAAAAATGTAACAGATCCTAATTTGAAATTCCCCGCCAAAATTGGATTATTCCCCAATTACCCACTAAGACTAAAATTCCCCACAAATTGGGGAATTACCCTGCAGTTGGCATCACTGTTGTACACACAGATTTCTCTAACGATTGCACCCCTTGGATGCGTGCATTATTTTTACGCAGAAGAAATATTTGTTTTAAATCTATTGTTTTTCAAAAAAAAAAAAAGAACAGTCTATGAATTATAGACGCATTAGCTACAGCGTGCAAAAATATCTGGTGACTAAGGCGCCATCTAGTGTATTTTCGCTTCACTAGCGATATGCTTAGCAGGGACACGAATCATTCTTGCAGACACTACACTACGGCGAAAAGGAACTAGTATTAGATTAGGCACATTACTGGTTCCTCGGAGATAGTTAACCTAGTCTATTGCTTTTTATTTTATGATATTTCGCAAAGTTGCTTTCGGGAACAAATTTTTGTACAAATTACTACATAATTTGTTTTTGAAAGAATTGTAAAAATCTTACGGTTAAAAAGATAATACTCAACAAAACGTGAAAAAATTGTTGCCATGGATATAAAGGGTTTTTCAATAAGAGCGCTACAAACGTTTTTTTCAAGGGTTTTTCAACAGGGACGCTACAAAAGTAGAGCGACAGGGACAGCAAACGACGCCATATTTCATGCCGCTCTTTTGACATTTCTCTTCAGTAAGGTTTGCCATTTCATGATGGAAAGATATACGAGTCAACAATGAGTCGAAATTATTAAAATTTACTACCGAAATTCGAATTCGTATATCTTTCCATCATGAAATGGCAAACCTCTACGCTCTACTTTTGTAGCGTTCCTGTTGGTAAACCCTTTATCAATCACTAATTCTATATAATTCGCAGTTGCTGATTTTGACTGCATACTCAGTTCTTTTCTATTATGTAATGTTTTTAAGAAAATTGCTAATTTTAGGCCATTTTCAGCCACTTTTTAAAATTGAAAAAAAGTACAGACCCTTATACAACCAATTTTTGAAAAAACTGTAAACTCTTTACTTTCAATTGTTAAGACTAATTACAATATACCGATAATTACTATTATTCCAATAGGTTTATAAGATATTGAAATCTAAACTCGAAAAATGTTGAGTTTTTAGACTATTTGTGGACGATTTTTTTAGCATTGTGAATCTGATAAATAATAAAATCAATAAAAAATTCAATATACTTTCAATTTTCAAGACTAATTACAATATACAAATACTATTATTCCAATATGTTTTTAAGATATCTGAATGTAAAGTCGAAAAATATTGATTTTATCAGACTATTTTTGGACGATATTTTTAGCATTTCTGATCGTATGATAAATAAGAAAATGATTTATGATTATGTAGTACTTAGTTCAAGCTAATAATGAAAATTACTAACTTTTTTTTATCAGTTCTCATTTTCAAAATATGCTCTGTCAAACAGTTTCAGTTAAAAACTGTTTAAATTTAAAATGCTTGTATATTTTACATATAAATTACTGAAAAATGTGCCAAAATTTTCTCAAAAACTCTACGTAATAGGAAAAAACTGAGATTGCAATAAGAATACTTTAAATATGAAGTAATGATATTTTCAGATTACGTGCATTAGTATTTTTTTTTTTTTTGAAAATTAATTATATTAATACGTACCAAAATGAAATGCATAGGGCATATTTTAAAAAGTGGATCAATTAGTAAAAATGTTAATAATTATAATAGTTAGCTTGGACTATTCAGAAAAAAATAATCGACGTAAATATAGCAACTGATATTAATTGCATTCGTTAATCAATCTAGCCATGAAATTCACCAATTTAATGAAACCATTTGGTATTCTTCGTTATATAAGCAATTGCGTTCGCTAATATGATTATTATTTGTACGTCAACACAGAAAAAAAAAAATCTTCAATATGATGAATTTATTCATAAATATTATGAATTTTTTCACCAACTACCAGTTTCATCATATTGATACCACCGTTCATTAAATGACATATTAATGAATGCATTCATTATATATATGAACAAAATATTCAATACAATGAATTTGAATTGTCATATTGATAAATTTGTTCATAATATTTTTTCAAATTTTTTTTTTTTTATAAAATAAATCAAAAAAAAGTGTTTTAAAAATTTTATTTAAAAAATAACAGAAAAAAAAATTTATAAAAATTATCAGAAAAAAAAATTTAGGGAAGAAAAATAGTTCCGAAAAAACATTTTTTCAAAAAAAATTTTTTGTTCGATAAAAAATTGTTCGAAAAAAAAATTGGTATGAAAAAAATTTTTTTTCGAAAAAAAAATTGTTCGAAAAAAAAATTAGTTCGAAAAAAAAATTTGTTCGAAAAAAAAATGGTTCGAAAAAAAAAATTTGTTCGAAAAAAATATTTTTTTTAAAAATATATTTTTTATAAATATAACTTTTTATTAATAAAAAGTAGTAATTATAATAAATATATTATAAAACATTTTACTAATTTATGCATGTCGAGCAAGCATTATATAAGAAATAACATACAAGAACTACGTGAGAACTAAGAAGTACGGCAAGAAATGAACGAAAAAAAAATATTTTGGTAGAAATTTGGTTTAATGAACAGCGTTCTTCAATATGATGAACATATATGTTGTATTTTATGTTTTGGTTCATTAATATGATGAAACGTATTCTTCACATACAGTCATCATATTGAAGAACACTTTTTCGACAGTTACCAAGCGTTCTTCATATTTATGATAGCATTCATAACATTGATGGCGTTAGTCATTAATATTATGAATGGTTCTTCAATACAATGAATCATGGTTTGAAGAACGGAATTCATCAATATGATGTACATTTTTTTTTCTGTGAATGAAGCAAAAAATGTAGTCGGCGCAGTTTTAGCAAATATATTTGCTGAAACTGCGCCGACTAATTTGCATTGATGTAAAAATATTCATATTATTTGCAAACGGAATTGCTGATTTAACAAAAAATAGCAAAGGTTTTCATTAAATAAGTGAATTTCATTTATGGATTGATTAATGAATGCAATGAATGTCGGTTGCTATATTTACGTCGATTATTTTTCTGTGTACAAATTTCTGAAAAATATACGTTTTACCGGAATTTTTCTCAAAAACTATACGTAATATGTAAAAACTGAGTATGCAATAAGAATAAGCATACTTTAAATTTGAAGTAATTATATTTTCAAAATACGGACATTAGTATTTTTTTTTTATGAAAATTGATTATATTTATAAATGAGTACCAATATTAAGTTCTTAGGGCATATTTTAAAAGTGGATCAATTAGAAAAAAGTAAGTAATTTTGATAGTTAGTTTGGACTATGCTCCAGATAACCCTAAATCATTTTTTGATAATTATCAAATCCTAAATGATAACAAAAAATGTCTAAAAGAAATCAAAATTTTCAGAGTTTAGATCCAATTTTCTTAAAAACATATTGGAATATTAGCAATCATAAGTATATTTGTCTATACTAAATATAATTAGTATAGACAAATAAAAGAAAAATTGCGTTTAAGTTTTTTTGTTAAAATATTTTTCCAAGGAACTATATTTTTTTAATTCTAAGTAGTAGGTGAGAACGACTTAAAAATACTTTTGCTTTTTTCACATAAAAATTACATAATAGAAAAAAAACTGAATATGCTGTCAAACTCAGCACCAGCTAATTATATAGAATTGATGTATGTAATGTCCATGGCAAAAATCGGGTTGGGTTGTGAATTTAATTGAAATAAGAAGTATATGAAGTATACATTAGAATTCGAAATCCATAAGAATATAAAACATAAATTTCTTATGGTAAAATGAGTGACATTATTAAAGAACTCCGTACCGAACGGTATATATAAAAAGGTATGATTCAAATTACAATTTCGGCAAAGACATTATTTTGGTTTGGCTCAAATTTTTTACTTCTATTATCTCGAAATATACTACCGGAAATCTGGAGAGGTGTTCTTTCATATAAGAGCGAAATATTTTTTTTATTTAAATCAAACTAAGTTTTCAAGTAAATTAAAGAATTAGGTTTAAAATTACCTAGTCGATTTTATGTGCAATAAATTTGAATTATTACAAAAAAATGTTATTTACTCAATTTGTAATGTTTTTAAATTTATTTTAAATATTTTAAATATTTCAATCTTTAAATATTTCAAAATCTTATACTTAAATTGAATTAACGATTATTACGCTTGCATTTTTGCCAAATTAAGGAATAAAGATGCATCTACGCATAACCGGAAAATCATGTCAGTTATTAGCGCGCTTCCGCTTCGAGTGCTTGCAACAAATGCCTTGCATACTTTATGGCTGATTTCAAAGAAAGTGTTGCGTATACGCGCAGTGGCACCAACTGCTCTGCTCGGTTGGTTGGTTGGTTACAAAGGCGCGCAAGGAGACACACACACACACAAACACACATTTCAAAAGAGTAACACATACAAACAACAAATTGAATTCACATTGAAAATAGCAAGCGCAACGCGCAAAATTCAAACGATTTCAACTACTGGCGAACAGTTCAAAACCAGCAGCAACGCGTGATGGTTGTCGGCACAATTACGAGGCGCGTTATAATGAGTGACACCACATAGAAAACAAAGTAAAGGACGCACCTTAAAAAAAGGACTAAATAAAATAACAAAAACAACAAAAGTGACATGAAATGCTAAACAACATTTAGAGTTTGTTTTGTAAAACGAACCTCTATTTTTTATGTGTGTGTTTTTTTTTTTTACTTTTTGAATAAAAGTGTTGAAAAACTGTTTATTATAGATGGTAATATTAAAAATTGCATTTGAAAAAAGTTAAGAGGCAACATCAACGGTAACATCAACGGTACTAAGAGCATTTGAATTAACCAGTGTTGGCATAATGAAATTGTAACGTGACACAATAACGCATAATTGAAAATATTTTATAGTAAAGTTATTCGTGACAGTAATGAAATGTAAAACATTTTATATAACTTTATTTGGTGATGATTTTATGAGATTTTATATTTTAATATTGTACATGCTGAAAAAATCACACGAAATTCCATTAAAATTTATCAATAGGACACTGTAACACTGCGAAAAAACATACTTTAAAATTAAATACAAATTTTCAAAACTGAAATTAAACACAATGTTTTAAAATTAAATTTAATCGCATTGGTTTCATTGGTTTTAAAATCGGGATTTCGTGACATGCCCCTAAAAGTATGCAGCATTTACGGTGCGAAATTCAATGTGAAATACATACAGCATACATCTAGGGGCAGCATTTACGCTTTAAACTAAAATTTTCTGTTCGATGTCACGCTGCCATATTATTCATAGCTCCTTTTTGAGGGACCACATTTAATAAAACAGGGGAAATAAGCAGTAGAAATGTTGATAGATGATGGCAGTTAGTAAAATGCATAGGTTATCAGCTTTAGCAAGTGCACAATGTGCATATATCATTTCAAACGAGAACAGAAGAAAATAAAATTTCTTTTATTATCGTTTGTGTTTAATTTTAACACATTTTTACCTCAGTGTAGATTTCAAGTTTAGATGAAAAATATCTTAAAAAGTAATATTAAAATTATAATTGAAAATCAAAAGAAAAATTGCGTTTAAAGTTTTTTTGAAAAACTACTTCTACAATCTATGTATCTATATCAGAGTTGTTAAAGAATGCATTCTTTAATTCTTTTGTACTCAAATGAATGCGAATTCAAAATGAATGCATTCATTTTTGTCAAAAGAATGGGAATTCAAACGCTTGAATTCCCAATCAGATGGCCTTCAAAATGAATGCATTCATTAAAGAATGCATTCATTTCAGTCTGAATTCTTTTTTGGCAAAAAAGAATTCAAAAAACAATGAATGCATTCATTTTTTGGCATTCATTTGTTTTTGTAATTTGTCAGAAAAATAAGGGTTACAATATTAAAGTCGTAAAATCCCGCATTTTCCGGAATTTTTGTTGTTATTGACATTTTAATGAAAATATATCATTGCAATTGGAAAATTATAGAGTATATTTTATTAAAATCTGCGTTTTCACAAATATGTGAACAATTACAATGAATTGGACAACTTTGTGGCAAACATTTTCGGGAATTATGGGATCGTGGGACTAGAAGCTCTTATTTGTCAGCGAGACACATCCGGCAAATTCCGTGAAACTCAAATTTCGTATTTTGAAGCAGCGCAGCGTCAACAGTGTTGATGTTGCGCATTTTTGTTTAGTAGCGAAGTACTAAAAATTATTACTAACTACTAATTATGTATAAAGTAACATTTTGTTTTTTCGCAATTAATATGTATACATATCGCCACTATCATGCTAAAGGGCATTACATTTTTTAATACAGTTTTTCCCCAAGTATACTGTGTCATTTTTGGATATTTCTAGCAACAAAAGACATAAAGAAAACGGCGAATGTGATTTGTTGCAGGAAAATACTTTTCCGACTGAATCGACATTGCGTAAATTAAAGATTATTGCAAAAATGTTAGGTCGCAACAATTCCACGAAATAAGTTCGTGGACTTCGCGCGCTGTACTTGAGCGCATAGCAATAGTCCGGCCGTGCGGTTGGCACGCGCCGAAAACATTGATGACAATTCCAGGAAACGCAAAGATCAAATTGTTGCGAAGAACGTTGGGAAAACGTTAAGTTTGTACTTTTCGTTGCGCGTACTAATTAGTGATGTAAAATATCGCTATTTTCTCGTACTCGATACTTACCTTGTTTTCAAATGTTTAGTTTTTATGCTAAAATTAAACTATGTATGCAAATAAAATACACACACACATTTAGAAAAAAAAAACATTTTTAAAAATGCCGGACAAACTGAAAGGGGCATAATCTGTAAAATAATATAAAAATAATCCAAACCGATGTCAGAAATTTTTTTTGTATGTAAATAATATCTGTATTTTAATAATTATTATATTTTCTTAATGTAATAAAATAGACACGGTGATGTGAAATGTTATCCAAAAACTAAAAAAAGGAAAACGTAGAAACGTAAGTTCGTACTTTTCGCCTTTTTGAACTACAAAGTACTATTTTTAAAACGCACATTTTTCATATTTAAAGTTCGACTAAATTGCTGATTAAACTAAATTGTACGGGTTTTAATTCGATTGCCATTCAGTAAGCGGTAATTGTTAAAGTCAGCTATTTTTTCGAACTCGAACTCGAACCCTTAATAATTATTAAAATGTGTTAATTATTTGCCAATAAGAAATTAAAAAAAACAAGCCAGTTGACATGTAATTTAATTTGACAATTTTGTATTATTTTTCAAAGCACTATACGTACGCACAATTTTAGATTAATAAATTCAATAAATAAATTTATTTAAATTGTTTATTAAATGCCATTATATACATAATTAGTATTATTAAGTACTTTCTTTTAGTACTTTAGTACTAGTACAAAAATGCGCAACAGCAACACTGTTGACGCTGCGCTGCTTCAAAATACGAAATTTGAGTTTCACGGAATTTGCCGGATGTGTCTCGCTGACAAATAAGAGCTTCTAGTCCCACGATCCCATAATTCCCGAAAATGTTTGCCACAAAGTTGTCCAATTCATTGTAATTGTTCACATATTTGTGAAAACGCAGATTCTGATAAAATATACTCTATAATTTTCCAATAGCAATGATATATTTTCATTAAAATGTCAATAACTACAAAAATTCCGGAAAATGCGGGATTTTACGACTTTAATATTGTAACCCTTATTTTTCTGACAAATTACAAAAACAAATGAATGCCAAAAAATGAATGCATTCATTGTTTTTTGAATTCTTTTTTGCCAAAAAAGAATTCAGACTGAAATGAATGCATTCTTTAATGAATGCATTCATTTTGAAGGCCATCTGATTGGGAATTCAAGCGTTTGAATTCCCATTCTTTTGACAAAAATGAATGCATTCATTTTGAATTCCCATTCTTTTCAATTTTTTAGATGAATGCATTCCCAAAAGAATGCATTCTTTAACAACTCTGATCTATATATAGAAAACTCTTGGTCCGTCTGTCGGTCTGTCTGTCTGCTTGTTCCAGCATCACGTCTAAACCGCTGAACCGATTTAACGGAAATTTTGTAACAGGATACTATGCAGTCCGGAGGCTATATATGGGCGCGATTGGACAAAGGGGCGTGGTACCTCCCATACAACCTAAACATTCCAAACGATATAACTCAGCACAAACACAAGCTAAAAAGATGAAACAAAAAAACTCAAATACAAAAAAAAATATACAAAAGCAACCACACCACATTAAAACTCACCACAATGAAACTCAACACACTAAAATTCACCACACTAAAACTTACCACACTAAAACTCACCACAATAAAATTCACCACATTGAAACTCACCACAATAAAATTCGCCACACTAAAACTCACCACACTAAAAACTCACCACACTAAAACTTATCACACTAAAACTCACCGCACCAAAATTCACCTCACCTAAACTCACCACACTGAAACTCATCACATTAAAACTCACCACACTAAAATTTCTACTGCGAAAAACTCTACGGGGAAGAATTCTATGGGAAAGAAATCTACCGGGAACAATTCTACCGGGATGAGTTCAACGGGAAGATTTTTACCGGAAAGAATTCTACGGGAAAGCGTTCTATGGGGAAGAATTTTACGGGGCAGTCTGAGAAAAAATTGTCTTTGAGAAAAGTTGTTTGGCGGAGAATTATTATTTGGCTACTACATTTTTAAAACCAATAAAAAAACTTTCACAGCCAAGTACGGGCCCCTGATATAAATAATAAAAATTAATAAAATCGCTCCATATCTATTAATTCACAAAATCTTGGCACGAGTCGTGCACGGGTCCAGCTATTTTATATAAAAGAAATGGTTGAAAAGTGCTGAAAATTTTAATTTTTCATAACATGTTATATGAAATAAAAAAAAATTGAAGAAAGCTGTCTTGAAATTGAATATGGGTGGTTTATATACTTTTTCCCGAAAGCCATTTCCCCGAATGGACATTTTCTCGAAATAGACATTCTCCAAACGGCCAATTCCCCGAATAGACATTTCACCGAAATGGACTCTTCCCCGAAATTGACATCTATTTCGGGGAAATTTCTTTCGGAGAAATGGCCACTTCGGGGAAATGCCTTTCGGGGAAGTGTCCTGTTACGAATTATATATAGGTTGCACATAGGAAAAAATCGTGTTTACAAATTTACAAATTCGATAAATTAATGAAAATTTCTATTTATAAATACAACATATTTATGTGAATTTAATTTTTTTTTAATTAGTTTCAAAAAAATTAATTTTTGAAATAAATATAATCTGTTCATTGAAAATAAAATTGTTTTAAAATCGATTTTTATATTAGTGTTACCCACTTATTACGAAAACGAATTCTTCTAAAAAGTAAAGTTCAGAAAATATATTGATGGAAGTTATATGAATGAATAAAAAAATCAATTCTACCACTGGAATTTCTAACACTTTTTGACGTATTCGTTTCGTTTTACTATTTTAAGTGGGTAACAAAGACTAAAATTGCGATATCATTCTAAGTATTTTAACCCTTCATAACTAAAGAAGAGAGTATTTATAGATTTATGAAATATTCAATATGTATAAAGTATTCATAGTATTTATGAATTGATTTCATCAATAAATTGAGTTTGAATGATTAATTGCATCTACATTATAAACCTTTTTTTCTTCTGTGTAATTAAAAACGTTATGCCAACACTGTACGCTTTAGTGTCATCAACAAAAATACCAAACAAATAATTTGCAATTTTGAAAAACTCTATTTTTATCTATATCCATCAAAAAGGCGTCACACTTTGCACTTAGAGTTTCAACACTTTTCACACACTTTTATCCAGACGAGTGCTTTCACTACTATAATTTGTGTCACATTTGTTGCTATTTTTTGCACCTTTAAGTGCCGCTGAAATTCAGTCGACTTTTCAACAACAAACTATTCAAAGCATTCAAAACTTTGCAACATTTTGTTACACATTTTGTGCACTTTTTACTACTTTTTTCACACTTAATTTTTTTTTGTAACATTATTTTTATTTATACTTTATTTTACTTTTTATTTATACTTAATTTTATGCTTTTGTATTCAAATTAAAGTGTGCGTGAAGTGTTGTTACTGGATTAACATACATTAAAGTTTATAGAGTGGGTACGATGTACCCCAGCAGGAATTGAAATTGTTGATGACAAGTACATCAATGATGAATTCAAGAATGTCAATTCTTCTTCTTAGAATAACAAAATATAATTCTGTTGAAAAATTTGTTTTTTTTTTAGAGAATTTTTTATCATTTAAATACTAATGCCTCTATTTTGAACATTTTTGACGAAAACTGAGAACCGATACAAAAAAAGTTAGAAATTTCCATCGCAGTGTGTCCAAACGCTCTTAAATCGGTTGAAATTCAGTATTTTCGGAACCATGAGAGAACTTAAGTTTTGAAATTAGAGTTTGTAACTTAAACGGAGATACAAATCAGTAAGTTGAAATTTTTTTCATGAAAAATATTTCAAAAATTGTAAAAAATCCAAAAGTTATCCGATTTTTAAAATTATTTTGTTTGTGAAAAGCCTACATTGAGATCTAAAGAAAATGTGCTTACATATCTTGATTATTTTTAATGATATAGACTGAAACATGGTTTTTTTTTTAATTTTTGAAGACTTTACTTTACATATTTATACATAGATTGTACATTTTATGATGAAATTAAAATATTTGTATAGAACTTTTATAAACAATTAGTACATAAATCATAAACTAAAAACTGTTTTTAAATATCTCAAGTGGTTTAGTAAATATAAAATTGTAAAGTCGATTTTTTTTTATTTCCCATTATTTTTTTTTTTTTTTGGAAAATAGTAAAAGAAGTAATTTTTTTCTTCAGTAACATGTACTTTTGTTTGATAGATAACATTACTGAGAATCTTTTTAATGATAAAACTAATCCAAAAAACAAAAAACTAAAAACCGTTTTTAAATATCTCAAGTGGTTTAGTAAATATAAAATCGTAAAATCTATTTTTTTTTTTATTTCCCATTATTTTATTTTTTTTGGAAAATAATAATAGAAGTAATTTTTTTTCTTCAGTAACATGTACTTTTGTTTGATAGATAATATTACTGAGAATCCTTTTAATGATAAAACTTATCCAAAATATGTTTAACCTATCTGGCAACACTGGTCAAAGTTCAAGTTTAATTTTTTTTTTTTTTACTTTAACCCCCTGCAGAAAAGTTTTCAAAGTAAGCAGTTTTAAGGAAGAGTTATTTCACCATATTTTTGACCCTTACTTATTTTTTGCCCCGCGAAGTATATGTGCAGGGCAGCAAAAAACGGTTTTATGACAAGTTCTTTTAAAAAAATTATATTTTCTGAAATAATGTTAAAATTATGATTTGTTGTAATATTATGCTACTACTACTATTATTTTGCACAGAACCATTCAAGACTCGCATAGAAAAGTGAGGGTAATTTTTGAAAATGTGTTAAGAATACGTCATTTTAATCACTAATTTCCTATATATGTAAATAATAAAAATACATTTTTCTTCTTAGCCTAATTTAAAGCTGGCCACTGCTATTTTTTTGCACACAGGTGTAAGGATATATATTTTGAATTTATCTAAAGTCTGGTCATGCTCGTATTTTTATAGA
This sequence comes from Dryomyza anilis, assembly GCA_951804985.1. NCBI lineage: Eukaryota > Metazoa > Arthropoda > Insecta > Diptera > Dryomyzidae > Dryomyza > Dryomyza anilis. The sequence continues at coordinate 20,820,620 of OX638131.1, forward strand.
CTACACCTACTCAACACGTTTTTTCCTATGTGCATCCCATACATTACTTCTATGGAAATTAGCTGAAAAGGTCCAAATTTTTGTAAAAATGTTGTTAATAGAAAAACAAAAACCGGAAAAACAGTCAAAATCAGCAACCGCGAATTATAAAGAAATTATATATAGGATGTCCATGTGAAATTTTGTTCTCGTTTGTAGAGGCCTAGAAATTATGTTTTTGGGACGTCGATATTCAATTTGTTCTCGTTTTTTAGAGGCATATAAATCAAGTAGTTTAGATTGTAATTTCGTTTTTTTTTTTTGCTGGGTAGATAAAGAATACTATTTTTAGAAAAACAAACTCTCACTACATAAATCACTATTTTCCGTTGACAAATTATACAACGATAATCTCGAGTTGAAGAATATCAAATACGAACAACATAACCGACAATTTTGTGAAAAATCATATTCACGTAGAGGTAGGGTATATGAATCGTTAATGAAGTCGAAGTGAACGTTTATCCAAAAATATCATCAATATTTTGCAGTGCGAAAATGCAATCGGTCATCGATGTTCCAGATCTGACATCGGGAAATCATTGATGACAATTCCCACTGGGATAGTGCTGATGCCAATGACTGCTTATCAGAGACGTAGTACATTTTTTCCACCTCGATTGTTTTTTTTTTTCATTTACCTTTACTATTTGTAGGGTTTTTGTATTTATTATTTTGTATCTTTTTGTTTTTATATTTTTATCACACACTCGCACTGCGTTACTCTGCGGTTCATTCGAGTTGAAGTTGTTGTTTAGTTATGTTTGGAGGCTTCACAAAAATTGCAGAAAACATCAGAAGCGGCAACCACATTAGCATAGACTGCGATTCGAAGAGCTCTGAGAAAAATTGGTGCGAATTGCGTTGGAGCCTAATTAGGTTTTTTTCAAAATTATCGTTGAATATTCAAAAATTATGAAGTGTGTGTGAAATGAACTGTGCGAACCGAGAACAATTTGTGCAAAATTAAAAATTAATAGATAAAAATAAAATAAAATTAAAAATAAAAAAATAAATTAAAAATAAAATAAAAATAAAAATTTTAAAAAATTAATAAGAAAATAAATTATAAAAGCTAATAAAAAAAATAATAAAGTTTTACAAAAGTAACAACTAAATAAAAAACAATCAACATTTTTAAATGTGAAACTAACAAAATCTTTTCACATAAAAAAAAAAATATCATCAATATGATGAATTTATTCATAAATATTATGAATTTTTGTACCAACTACCAGATTCCAATATCATGAATAGCGCAGTTCATTAAATGACATTGATGAATACATTCATTATATATATGAACTTATTCATACTATTGAACATCATAGTGAAGAAATAGTGAAATATTTAATACAATGAATTTGAATCATCATATTGATGAATTTGTACATAATATCTATGAATATAAATTCAATATGATGATTTTTTTTTTTAAGTAAATTAATAGGTAACATTTTAGTTTTACGATTTTTTTTAGAAAAGTGTTGTTGTAAAAATAATATTTAATAAATAAGAGACAAAAAAAAATTAAAAAAAAAAATTTAAAAAAAAAATTTAAAAAAAAAAATAAAAAAAAAAATTATCCGAGAAAAAATGTATCGAAAAAACAAACAATTTGTCCGAAAAAAATATATATCCGAATTTTTTTTATTTATTTTATTTTCAAAAAGTGCTCCCGACCCCTGGGTAGAGGGCCCCAATTCATGAGCCCAAAAACCATCATATTTATGAGATTTTTATTGCCTCTAAAACACTGATATATGAGCACTTAAAAGAAAGCAAAAATACTCCCGACCCCTGGGTAGAGGGCCCGAATTCATAAGCCCAAAAACCCTCATATTTATGAGACTTTTATTACCCCTAAAACAGACATATTTGAGTACTAAAAAGAGCGTCTCAAAAGGCTACAGAAACTTGGATAGTGCACGCAGGGAAAAAATATGTTCGCAGCAAACATAATATATTTGCAATCGTAAATTTGATGTCTTTAATTGAATTTCGCTTTTAATTCCAAATTTTTTAAATTATTTTGTGAGCCCAAAAACCCTCATATTTATGAGACTTTTATTGCCTCTAAAACACTGATATATGAGCACTTAAAAGAGCGCAAAAATACTCCCGACCCCTGGGTAGAAGAGGGCACAATTTTATGAGCCCAAAAACACTCATATTTATGAGACTTTTATTACCCCTAAAACAGACATATTTGAGTACTACAGAGAGCCCCTCAAAAGGCTACAGAAACTTGGGTAGTGCACGCAGGGAAAAAATATGTTTGCAGCAAACATAATATATTTGCAATCGTGAATTTGATGTCTTTAATTGAATTTTACTTATAATTCCAAATTGTTTAAATTATTTTGTATTCATTTCATGACTTATGGTCATTTGTTGTTATTAACATATTTATTTTAAAATCTTAGAAATTCATGCATGTAATGTGTAACATAATATGTTTGCTGAGAAACATAAATTTTCCCTGTGTGTGGGCACGCTTTAAAGATCGCAAAAATCCGCGTATTTTTTATCATTTTAAAATATTCTTAAAACATTCACATTGGTGAGATTTTCTGGACACCACAATTACTGCATTTTTAGATTTTTTCTTTCATCAGAAATATAGAATGTGGCTGAAATGAATCCAGCATTGTACATGTCTTAGTCCAGACATCCTCATCATTTCGAAAAAAATCCATTAAATATGTAGGTTTGTCTGTTGAATTTACACCAATAAAATGAATTTTCATTTGATTTCAAATTCAAAACAAATATTATAATATCAATTTTATTTAAACAGAAGGCTCCTAAAGCTCCTAAAATAAGATAGGTACTTGTATGACTCCCTTTTCTGAGTGACCCTAAAATATTCATAAATTTGATAATTTTATGAGTTTCATTTGAGGGGGCTCCTAAAGCGCTCATGAATGAGACTCTTTTATGAGTCAAATTTTGGAGCGTTCCTAATAGCAGTATAAATATAACTTTTTATTAATAAAAAGTTGTAACTATAAATAAATATATTCTAAAACATTTTATTAATTTATGCATATCGAGCAATAACATACAAGAACTACTTGAGAACTGAGAAGTACGGCAAATACGGAACGGAAAATAAATATGTTGATTGAAATTTGGTTTGATGAACAGCATTCTTCAATATGAAGTAAAATATGTTGTATTTTATGTTTTTGTTCATTAATATTATTAAACGTATTTTTCGACAGTTACCAAACGAACATCGTATTTCTGATCGCATTCATCGCAGTCATTAATATTATGAATGGTTCTTCAATACAATGAATCATGGTTTGAAGAACGGAATTCATCAATATGATGTACATTTTTTCTGTGCAGAAAATAAAGTAGACTTCATAATTGTTACTTATTGGTTTTGTGCATTTGAAGTACAAAAAATAAAATGCAAAAGTTGTTTATATTTAAAATGGTTTACAATTATTCGTACTATAGTTCATAGCCCCGATTTCGATAGTGAAAATTTTAAGTGAAATTAAAAGTGTTTAGAATTACATCAAAGTTTAGTGATAACTTTGTATGAAATGTTTGTATAAAAATACGTTTCGGCCTAATTATTTCAGTTTAAAATGTTGTTTCCCAAGTTAAATTTGTGTTTAAATTTATAATTTGGGATAAAGATAGAAATGGTTCTACGATTATGATCAGATAATTATCATTCAATATTTTCCATGTGATCTGCTCATGTCTACCCTAATAGGTTAAATTTTGTCTAGGGTAACATTTTTTTTTTGTGAGTTTTACATATAACATATTCTTAATAAGGGGCATTTAATAAACATGTCAAATAAATGTATTTTAAATTTCAAAGCTAACTCAAACGACCGAGCACTTAACAAAACGAAAATCATTCAATTGAACATAATATATTTGCTCTTGAATTTATAGAACCTATTTGGATGAATGCTAAAATGCCTAAATTGGAATGCGTGTCTTATTGTTATGACAATCAATTCGTAGGCAATTAATTGGTTTAACATTGTTGGTTCGTAAAATTCTATAGAAGAAGTATATAATAAAAGAAGAAGAAGAAGAAGAATAATAAAAGAAGAAGAAGATATGAGACAGTATTTCTAAGAACCGACATTAGATAACGTGCCAAATATTATGAAAAATATGCTAAAGTTTTTTTTTCTTTCAAACACAGAAACATTTTTGCAAAAAATCCCAAAAACTTCAACATAATGTGAACATTTAAAAGAGATAAGATAGAAAACAATTTGAAGAACATAATTATAAAAATGATCATGATGAAAAAAAAAAGTGTTTTAAAAATAAACTAAAATAAAGTGCGAAAACATAATAAGTGAAAAATAAATATAATTAAAAAAAAACGAAATAACTTTGCAAACAAAATAAACGGCAACTCCGCGTGTGGCACGCCAACCACCAAGATGATTGCCACATGTTATGGATTAAGATGCTTAATTGCAGTTATTGTTGTTATCATCAGCACAAGCAGCAGCAGCCGCACCACCTGCGCAGGTAAGTCATAGTCGTCTGCTGTATTATGACACTGAGTAAGTGTTAAAGATGTTACGCCCGTTTGTGTTCATCTCTTTGTCTGTCACATTTTTCAATGACAACTAAATAAGCAAGTGACAAAATAATGTGTCTTTCTATATAAATATATAGCAAAAGAAGTTCTTTCGCGCATTTAAAACATTAGTTCCTAAAGGAAAAAGTGTGACCCCACCAAATATAAAACACAAAAGGTACACTCAGAAAAAATCCTTTTAAAATTGGTCAATAGGACAGCTATTGATTCAATAGTATACAAAAAATAAATATTTTCATATAAACACAAATATAATTTAATAGTATTTTGTAGTATTTAATGGGATTTATCTATTATAATAATAGTTTATCATATTGACTAATTTTAATAGCGAAAAACTATTGATTTTATAGTATTTTTTCTGAGTGTATATTTGATAATATCGAATTGATTACTAAAATATTTTGAATTGAAAGAATGTAAGCCCACTCGGAGACCTTCTATGTCTCGAAGGTTTCTCATATAACTTTGATAAAAAAGTGACGAACTCGTTGCTTTATTCCTTCTAATTTTTAAAATTTGTCGTACATTTAAATTCTTTGAGAATATACTATATTTAAACATTTACCACATCGATATCGCAATATTTTTGGAAGCAATTTCGAACTTTAAATATATATTTTTTTCGATATCGTTCAGATTTTGAAAAATGTCTCATTCTGAGAACACTCCGATAGAATGCATCGATATCTATCTACCATGTAGGTCCAATTTGTCGGGTTATCATCGAATTCAGTGTTTGGTAATCAGTAAAGTCGGTAATCAATCGATTTATCGTTCTTTTTTCATGGTTATTTTTCTTTTTGCCAAATTTGGAAGACAAGGACTTTAACAAAATTTGAACAATGCTAAAACTCCTACATTTTAAAAGTAGTAGCTATAAAAGTCGAAACAGGATCATATTTAACATTCTAATTAATGTAGAATATCGGTGTGATTGGACAGAGGGGCGTGGCATCATCAAAAAGCATTACACAATTTGCTAATGTGTTAATAATTGGGAATTAAAGCGTTACCATTCAAAATGGTTCAGATATCAGAGACTGACTATTCATTTGATATTCACATGAATTAAAGATTAGGAGTATGGAGGAGATCACCACAATTCACTTCAGGAGAAACACATTTTTTTTGTTTTGTTCTACAATAATATAAAGGGATTTATTAAAAAAAGTGTTATACAATAATGAGGGAAACAAAGGTCAACAATCAAGCGATCATCAATATGATGAATTTGTTCATAAATATTATGAATTTTTTCACCAACTACCAGATTCATCATATTGATACCACCGATCATTAAATGACATATTGATGACTACATTCATTATATATATGAAATTATTCGTACTATCGTACTTAATATGAAGAACGAAATATTGATGAATTGTTCATAATAAATTGTTGTTTGTTTTTCGACCTAAAATAGAGTTATTGCAAAAATATTGTTTTCGCGGGCTCAAGGTCTTGCCAGATACAAAGTGCTATGTACTGGGGATTGAAACAACAATTGACAAAAACAAAAAGTTGTTGGCTGACCGTACAGCTGTTTCGGAAGCTGCCAAGCTTTCTCATCAGCGGTCTTCTGCACAACTTTATGAATTAATTATTTTTTCGAATTTTTCAAAAAAAAAAATTTTTTTAGATAATAATTAAAAAAAATGTGTTGGAAAAATTGTATTTAAAAAATAAAAGAAAACAAAATTTTTAAAAAAAAATCCCAAAAAAAAGTGAAAAAAAAATATTTCCAAAAAAAATGTTCAAACTATTTTTTTGTTATATTTTTTATAAATATATATAAACATAGAACAGAGAAGTACGGCAAATATGAACGAAAATTAAATATTTTGATTGAAATATGGTTTGATGAACAATATGAAGTAAAATATATTGTATTATATGTTCTTGTTCATTAATATGATGAAACGTATTCTACCATCATATTTATGATCGCATTCATAACATTGATGTCGTTAGTCATTAATATTATGAATGGTTCTTCAATACAATGAAACATGATTTGAAAAACAGAATTCATAAATATGATTTTTCTGTGTAATCAGGATATAAAGGTGATCAGGGATATCTTTTTTCAATACCGGCCACGCTTCCTTTTAAGTGTTCTAAACGGATGACCAATTTAAAAAAAATCTTTTACTTTAAGTGTAGTTCATAATAATGTTTTCACATGGAAACTATTGTAATTTGTCGTTTTTATTCTTATGAGGGTAGAACTAAATATATCGTCGTTGTAGAACGAAAAGTCACCAAATACATTTTCAGAATGCCAAATATTAATTTACAAAAATCTCTAAAAATCTGTCAATTTTTAATCGATGATCTCTATTAATTGATTTTTCAACTTTAAAAATGCATAATTTACTTTTTATAATATTGATCAACAAACTCGAAAATTAAGTTTTTCATAAAAATGTATTTGGTGACTTTTCGTTCTATTTACAACGACGATATATTAAATTCCATTTCTAGATTTTAAAAATAGTTATGTAAATAATAGAATTATAGAAATAAAAGGCTTGTCATATACTTCAAAGGAAACCCTTTTTGATAAAGGCTTAAGAACCACTGACATACAATTGGGCGTAGGTGTGTGTAGCCCTCTTTAAACTACGCCTATAAATAAAGGTTAATTTTAAAGACCACAAAGTCATCACAACCATCACCATAACCATTATCAACATCATCCCGTCCACATAAAAACTAAAGTAACGCGCGATTATATGCCCTTCGTCATTATCTTCTGCGAGAGTCTACCTGAAGATACTGACAAGTAACTGACAACAGACACTATGTGGATGGCACGGGGTGTTTAACCCATGCAACGACATACACACCCTGAATACTCTATCAAAAAAAACGGTCTGACCGAACGACGATCCTCTCTTTGTTGGTGTCGTTTGGTGGGGTTGTCCAGCAGTATTTGTCTGTTATCGGTAGACAACAAAAGCTGACCTTCTTCAATTAAAAATCGAACCATGAATATTATTTGTTGGTTTTATTATTTTATTTGCATTTTATGCATTCGATAACATTACTTACATTAGTTAGTGTCTGTCTGGCTGACTGTCTGTCTGTCTGTTCATGTGTGGTGTCTGTTATGTTGTGCTTTTGCGTTTAACATAGTGTTGTTGTTGTTTTGGTGCTAATATGTTGTTGTTGTCACCGACACTAAGGTGAATGCGCTCTTCTTTTCGTTGTACGTTCAAAAGTCAAAAGTGATCATGTCTGATGGGAACAGCTGTTGTAGTTGTTGATTTTAGTTTGTTTTGAGACCCAACCAATCAACACTTTTACGCTTCCAACTACATTTTATGCGCATATATTGATAAATTAATTTCAATCGATTTCTGCGGTTTATTTGGTTCCCACCGCTGTAATCAGTGTAGAACTTTAAGTTGGTGTTGTAATAAATTTCACCGTAGTAGTCGCATGCGTCAAAGTTCATTGCAATTTTGTTTTTTTTTTTATATTATATAAATTTGCAGATACACATGTAAAAATTATCTTTTGACATGTGGTTGGAAGAACGAAAATGTTAGTTGTTATAAACAACTTCATTCGGTTAATATGAAATATCTACAAGTAGGTTGATGGGTAGCCGCGGTAGCTCAGTGGTTGGTGCGTTGGACTGCGAGCCGAAAAGTCCCCGGTTCAAGCCTGGACTCGGGCTAACAATATCTTTTCATAGAAATATTTTTCTATACCGCGCTACCTCACGGCAGTAAATGGCAAACCTACGAGAGTAAAACATTCCCTATGAAAAGCTCTTACCCGCCGTTCGGATTCGGCAATAAACTGTAGGTCCCACCACTTTGAGTACAAATATAACACGCACAGCTCAAAATGGTGAGAGAGCTCGGCCGAAGTTCTATACAAGACTGTAGCGCCAAACTATTATTATAGGTTGATGGGTGTGGCATTTGGGTTTAGCACTTCGGTTAGAACTTGAAATATTGTCTTTCACACACCAAAACTGTTCTAAATTGGTTACAAATGAGAAAAAGAATTGAGAGAATTCATATTGAATACAATAAAAATAAAAGTCTGCTATACGCTGCAAAAAAAGGCTCTCCCAAACATAATTTTGCAGGCATTTCAAATATCATTAGAGCTTTATGGAAACAAAAGTATTATTGCATTGCCAAACATTATTATAATAACAGCCAAACCTATTTTTGTTTCCTTCAAACATATTTATGTTCAGAATGAATAATTTTCGGCGTTCTTGCAAACATATATATGTTTGAATGTGAAAAACATTTTATTTACATGTAAACACATTTATGTTTACATTTAATTTTAATGTAAAAATAGTAAATTTAGTGCTAATATCTTCTTTACACAATACTCGTTTTTTTCCTATTTTTAAATTACATTTTTAATATTTATATTATATAATTATAAACATTTTATTTACATGTAAACATATTGATGTTTACATTTCTTATTTTTGTAAAAAAGGTAAAATTAGTGCTAATATTAATTGGATATTTCAAAAACAGTCACTATCTGGTATTAACAGTGATTGGCGGTACTATTTCATATATGAAAAATTGTTATCAAATTTATATTTTTTTGTCGTGTAATACTCAGGTAGTTATTAACCGATTTCAATATTTTAAAAAGATTTACGATGATAAATGCGTTGGTTCTTTAAAAAGTTATACAGTCTTGAAATACCTTTCGTAGCAGCTGAGCTTTAATTACATAAGTAAGTTAAGGTACGAAAAATGGATTTTGAACAAAGCAGTGGACATTCAAAAAAAACTCGAAGTGATACAGAAATTCTGTAAATGAGGATATTAATTGTTTTTCGATGCCTAACCAAAAATACAGGTCGGAGTTCTTGTATATTTTTTGGTGTTCCACCGTGATATTCTTTAACACTTATATTTTATAGTTTCCACCATGAAATGGCAAACCTTACTGAAGAGAAATGTCAAAAGAGCGGCAAGAAATATGGCGTCGTTTGCTGTCCCTGTCGCTCTACATTTGTAGCGTCCCTGTTGAAAAACCCTTGAAAAAATCTTTTGTAGCGCTCTTATTGAAAACCCCTTTAGGTTTAATTATTTGGAGTAGATGTTTTGTATCTATCATAACTTTGTTATTTCTTGCTAAATTTGAAAAGGTAATTAAATTTACTTTTAATAACTGTAAAAATGTGTAGATTTTCTTGCAAGATGATTTTTTTAACGATTTTTCAAAATTGGAAAATGTATTCAAATTTGAATTGTTTTGTCGTATAATGACCTATAACTCAGGTCTTTTTAAATCTATTTTAATAAATTAAAAAGTTTTAGTAAGCTAAATATATTGGTTTTTCAAAAATGTATAAACTTTTAAAATAACTTACGTGAATGCTGAGTTTTAATTACATAAGTAACTCAAGGTAGGAAAATGCGAATTTGCACACAGAAGAGCAAATTAAAAAAAAAACACAAAGTGATATAGACATTCTGTAAATGAGGATATTCATTGATTTTCAATACCTATCCAAAAATATAGGTGGGAAATTTTGTATACGAAATTTTTTAGAATTTGTAGCACAGTGTTATTTTGTAATCTGTAAATACCATAAGCATGTAGCCGCGGTAGCTCAGTGGTTAGAGCGTTGGACTGCGAGCCGAAAGGTCCCCGGTTCAAGCCTGGACTGGGGCTAACAACATCTTTTCATAGAAACATTTTTCTATACCGCGCTACCTCTCGTCAGTAAATGGCAAACCTACGAGAGTAAAACCATTGCCTATGAAAAGCTCTCACCCGCCGTTCGGATTCGGCAATAAACTGTAGGTCCCACCACTTTGAGTACAGATATAACACGCACAGCTCAAAATGGTGAGAGAGCTCGGCCGCAGTTCTATGCAGGACTGTTGCGCCAAACTATTAAATACCATTAAATACTGTAAAATATCAGGAAATTTCCATTACGTTTATATGAAAATATTTATTTATATTAAATTAATAATTGTCCAATTGACCAATTTTAATGGGGTTTTATTGATTTTTTTCTGAGTGTAGTTCATATCAATAAAATTATTTCATTTTTTTTTACTTTATACCGTAACGAAGAAGAATCAGAAATAAAAACCGTAAATCAATTATTAGAGACTGAACTAAAGTCAAGGTTTTCAAAAAGTACTGACCTAAATACTTCATATATTTTAATGTTAAACGATATTTTATTTACACATCAATACAACCAAAATATATCCGATATTCCGGTGAGCTGAAAGATGCTAAACAAGATACAGAATGATACTTAATTAGTATTTTATATAGAAAGGTTCGGGACAATCACACAAAAAGTCTATTTAAAAAAAAAACACAGTCTGAAATCATACAACAAAGTACCTACAAAGCATAAAAAGAAATATTTTATTTCTAGTTATTTTTACTTATTTTACTTAATTATGGAAAGAAGTTTATCTTAATAAATAATAAGTTCAATACCCTGCCAAAATATGACCCTCAAACAACATATAGTTCACACCCTACACATTTTAATTAATTTTTTTCCAACAAAACAGCTGTTGTTCAATTTTCAATTAATATAACAAAAACACATATTTCACATAGTTTTTGCGTAGAATTTCTAGTATGCCAAATGATAAGATAGAGTACCAAAAAAACCTACTATCTAATTATCAAATGTCGCATCAAAAAAAAACCCATTTAATAACAGGATCAAAAATTAATAAAAACAATTACGTGAAAAATAACTAAATATCACAATAAATATTAAATTAAACTGAAAGTAGATGGTAGAACAACAAATGCTAAAAGAAAAACAAATTAAAACCATAATAAATCTAATTATGAGGAAAGTCCACATATTTATCTAACTAACGTATTAGGTATATTAACATATGATATGTTTGTTTTTGTTTGGTATCTATATTTAGCAGACTCTATGCTGCTTATCAGCAAAATTTAACTGAACGTAACTCGAAAATTCCAGGGTCTTTATCATGACGAAATCCTTTAATTGTCACTAATTCAAAACAATTGATAAATATTAGGTTTTTTTTTTTGTTATGGTACAATGTGCAAAAACAGTGTGTTGATAATGTGATGAGAGATGGAGGGTGTAAGTTAATTTTACTGGGTTTGGAACGGAGGGTTACAAAACTAAATAAACAATTTTTCTATTCAAGTTCATCTGTACAGTGCCGCATCATTATGCAAATTTTAACAGACATCTTTATATCTTGCATATTATTACATTCTATTTTTTTATTTGCTAAAAGTTGGCAACATTAAAATCAATCGCACAGATACTGACTGGCTGTGCGATAAGACGGAGGACAGACGCGGGCATTGTATAAGATGTTGCCATGGTAAAAGTATTTAAGTTTAAGAGACTTTTGTTTCTAATAAAATATAATTTGAATTTTAGAAACTAAATAAAAAAAAACAAACTAAATTTTAGAAATAAAAATTATTTCACTAAAAATTCAATTATTCACTAAATATATAAATATTCAATAAAAATTTAATTTTTCACTAAAAATTCAATTTTTCACTAATAATTCAAATTTTCACTAAAAATTCAATTTTTCACTAATAATTCAAATTTTCACTAAAAATTCAAAATTCAAATTTTCACTAAAAATTCAACATTTCACTAAAAATTCAAATTTTCACTAAAAATTCAAATTTTCACTAAAAATTCAATTTTTCACTGAAAATTCAATTTTTTACTAAAAAATAAATTTTTCACTAAAAATTCAATTTTTCACTAAAAAAAAAAATTAAATTCTCACTAAAAGTTAATTTTTCACTAAAAATTTAATTTTTCACTAAAAATTCAAATTTTCACTAAAAATTCAAATTTTCACTAAAAATTCAAATTTTCACTAAAAATTCAAATTTTCACTAAAAATTCAAATTTTCACTAAAAATTCAATTTTTCACTGAAAATTCAATTTTTTACTAAAAATTAAATTTTTCACTAAAAATTCAATTTTTCACTAAAAAAAAAAATTAAATTCTCACTAAAAGTTAATTTTTCACTAAAAATTTAATTTTTCACTAAAAATTCAAATTTTCACTAAAAATTCAATTTTTCACTGAAAATTTAATTTTTCATTACAACTATTTTTGTGAAATTTTGAATTTTAGTGAAAAATTGAATTTTTTGTGAAAAATTGAATTTTTAGTGAAAAATTCAATTTTTCACTGAAAATTGAATTTTTCACTAAAAAATTAATTTTTCACTAAAAATTAAATTTTTCACTAAAAATTCAAATTTTCACTAAAAATTCAATTAAAATTCAATTTTTCACTAAAAATTCAATTTTTCACTAAAATTCAATTTTTCACAAAAATTCAGTTTTTCTCTACAAATACAATTTTTAACTAAAAATTCAATTATTCTCTAAAAATTCAATTTTCACAAAAAATTCAATTTTCATTAAAAATTCAATTTTTAACTAAAAATTCAATATTTCACTAACATTTTAATTTTTCACTAAAAATTCAATTTTTCACCAAAAATACAATTTTTCACTAAAAATTCAATTTTTCACTTAAAATTCAATTTTTCACTAAAAATTCAGTTTTTTATTAAATTTAAATTTTCACTAAAAATTAAATTTTCACTAAAAATTCAAATTTTCAATAAAACAAATATTAAACAAATATTTTTTTCCATTTTATACTAAAAATTCAATTTCTCACAAAAAAAAAAATGTTTCACTAAAAATAACTATAGCATCATAAACACTTCTTAAGCTCTTTTCGCTTGTGCTGTCAGTAACTGCACTTTGTTGTCGCCGCCGCCGATTTTTTTTTTCAAACTCATAAAAATTTATTTGAATGAAGAGACCGTCAGGCAACATATCAAGTCAAATTGCTGTGTCTGATTTAAACGTAAAACACTTGAAATGCTTTTTTTATATTTTATTGGCTGTAGTTACTCATTGAGAATTCATCTAAAATGCTAAATCATCAATTAACAGAAAATAAAATAAAATCTTGAAACATAAAAAAATTTATTATGGTTTTCTAATTGTTTACATATTCACATATTACACACGTCGTCTTTATTTAAAGTATCTCAAAGATACAGATGGTTGTTACTCTACTTTGACAATGCTTTTACAATTTACCGAGAGTTTAGCATTAAGTATTTTATGCCATAATAAAAATTAATATTGTAAACAAAATAAAGACTTTTCAATTGATGCTTAATAATAGCAATTCAGTTCTTAACTATAATACATTTTTAACTATAATTTAAAATTTATTATTAAATTTAGTGAAACTTTGAATTTTAAATTAAATATTTGATTTTTTTAGTGAAAAATTTAATTTTTTAGTGATAAATTTAATTTTTAGTGAAAAGTTGAATTTTTAGTGAAATAAAGGGTTTTTCAATAAGAGCGCTACAAAAGTTTTTTTCAAGGGTTTTTCAACAGGTACGCTACAAACATAGAGCGACAGGGACAGCATAGGACGTCATATTTCTTGCCGCTCTTTTGACATTTCTCTTCAGTAAGGTTTGCCATTATACATGATGGAAAGATATACCAGCGAACAACGAGTCGAAATTATTAAAATTTACTACCGAAATTCGAATTCGTACATCTTTCCATCATGAAATGGCAAACCTTACTGAAGAGAAATGTCCAAAGAGCGGCAAGAAATATGGCGTCGTTTGCTGTCCCTGTCGCTCTACTTTTGTAGCGTCCCTGTTGAAAAACCCTTTATCAAATTTTGACTGAAAATTTGAATTTTTATACCCTACACCTATGAGGTACAGGGTATATTAACATTGTGCATATATTGTAACGCCCCTTAGGAGGCGTGTCCGGTATGGAAAATAATATATATATTCTTGATCAGCATCACTACCCGAGTCCGTTTAGCCATGTCCGTCTGTATGTCTGTCCGTCTTCCTGTCTTGCTGTCCGAATACAGAATAACTTGAGAAATACTGATCAGAATGCGATTAAATTTCGTCTCAATATATTTTAGCCAAAAGTAGGAACTGAGTTTGAAAATGAGCTAAATCGGTCAACGGACACGCCCACCTCCCATACAACTCACTTGTATATAACTCTTTAGGAACTACTAACTCGAAAAGTATTCAAAATATAGTTATAAAATTTGAAACATATTGTTATAATTCACCTAAAAGTATGTGGTCCAAAAATGGACGTGAACCGCCCACTTTTTTTTTCATTATTTCCCGGATTTTCATAGTGGACATTTGATCTGTAAATTATTAAAATCAAATCTATGAAATATTAGCCATTCAAAATTTTAAATATAGGCTTGGTCCGCCCAATTACATTTTTTTAAAATTTTTTTATTAGTTTTTTATACTTTTATATACATTTTTTAATTTATGGGGTTATAAGACGTAAATTTCTGATATGTGAATAACATTCTGAGTGTGGGAAGGTTCAGCATAATTAAAAACTTTAAAATTAAGGTCAATTAAATATCCCACATTAGGATCCCCACCAAAGGTGTAGGGTATTCCATAGTCGGGCCCGACCGACTATAAAAATCCGCCCCATGTGAACGAACTTACCCATGTGACCTAACTTTCCCAACTCGTTTAGTTAAAATTTGATTTTTTAGTAAAAATTTAAATGTTTCGTAAAAATAAAACTTTTAGAGAAAAATGGAATTTTTAGTGAAAAATAGTTTACATAACAATTTTATTTTTCGTACAAATATTAATTGTGAGTGCAAAATTTTAATTTTAGTGAAAAATTCAGTTTTAGCGAAAGTTTTAATTAGGGGAGCATAATTCTTTCCCGACAACTTTTGCCGTTCGTACAGTTCTTTCCTGGAATAGACTTCCACGAATAATTCGTCCCTGAACAATTCCTCCACGGACATTTCTTAGCCGGACAATTCATAACCGATACAATTCTTTCGCAGACAATTTTTCCCAAAAAAATTACGAGACAATTTTACCCTGGCAATTTATCTTTAGAAAATTATTTCCCGCACAATTCTTCCCGGAATCATTTTCCCGAGACAATTCTTTTCAGATAATTGAGGAGCTTATTTCCGTGCCATCCAGTCAAAAATCGAAAAAAAAAGTTATTTATGTAATTTTGTTCGTCGAATTAGTAAAAATAAAATCAGGTCTCTAAGTAGACAATTTGCTAAGTTATTTGACTTAAAAATAACACTTTATTTCCTAAACATTCTATTCTCCAAACTCCAAAGAGAAAAATCCTTCTGTAGGCTAGCTTGAAATCAAAATATTGAAACAAATTTTTGTTTTAAATAAAAATATATTACACTAAAAGTCTGTCTGGAAACATTTCACTCCTTATTTGGCCAAGTCTCACAAACACGGATGTTCTAATTTGAAGAACATTCAAAATATAAGATTTAAAGGTACTAGGAATGATGCCTAGTTGAAATCAAATAAGATTTTGTGAAACTGATGAAAGCCATGAGTTTAAATGAAGAGAATATTCCATTTTATTAAAAAATGTTGGTCAATAATATTACTAAAGTCTCAAATCCTGATGTGGAAATAACATTATTGAACAAGGATAATTGTAAAAAATCACTATTACCCTTATTCTAATTAAAAAAAAAACATGAATCAAACGCAGACTAAAATGTTTTTTAATTCCAAAAAGTGCTATCTTTTAAAAATGATATTTCCAAAAAAATGCTATGTGAGATTTCAGTTCCAAAACATGCTATTTCAATTTTGAAAGCATTTATTAACATATATACGATTCAACAACGATTAATTTAAAAACTTGAATATACTAAGGATATGGCAAAGATCTAAAGTGTAAAAGACACTTTGGTTAAAATTTGACCCTATCATGGTGTAACAGTATTTCGCCTTTTACTCAACACAGAATTCGTTTCATATAACGCGTTTTGGAAATGAGCTCCTCAATTCTTGCTAAGACAATTCTCCCCTAGACAATATTCTACCTAAACCATTTTTCCTCATATCGTCACCTGAGAATTTATTTGGCTCAAACGCCATTGAGTCGATTTCGAGAAAAACGATTAAGAAGATTTGCATTTGTGTTGAAATAGGAGCAAATTTGCGATTTCGAGCATAGTCGATGCTGAATATCTAAGATTTAATACTAGATTTAAAAACGGATAACGAAATTAGAAAGAGAATATTAGAAAGAGAATATATATAAATTCCTAACTCTATTATCCCAAATATGTCGTTTGAGTCAAATAAATTCTCAGGTGACGATATGAGGAAAAATTGTTTGGGTAGAAAATTATCTGGGGGAGAATTGACTTTTTTGTGAATTTATAAGAAAATAAAAATAATTAACAATAAATTTTTAATAAATATTTAAACTTTTATTAAAAAAAAATGGAGTTACAATCGAAATTTCAATTTATAGTAAACAAATTTAAGTAATTATATAAATAAATGATTTGTGTTCTTGTAAATTTTCAAATTCTTATCTTTTGCTGTTATTAATAAAATGTTTAAAGTTAGCCGCGGTAGCTCATTGGTTAATGCGTTTGACTGCGAGCCGAAAGGTCCCCGGTTCAAGCCTGGACTGGGGCTAACAACATCTTTTCATAGAAACATTGAAATTACTGTTCGATCGAAATTCAAATATTTTACAAGAATTAATTATTATAAAATTTAGTTTCGCAGAATATTAAAGATGAGTTTAAATTGTCTATGTTTATGCGATATTAATTTTGTATTAAAAAAACTGCAATAAAACAGTTCACTCAATTCAGTATTTTAATATAATTTCCATTGGATCCACAGGATATTATTCCGATTTCTATACAATGATATCTATTCCTACACATTTATTTAAATTATATCCTCAAATAATTCAGTCACAAAACGCTCTCTCTCTGCCATTTTACACCAAAATGCAACATTATAACGCCGTCGGTGTTTTCATTTTATACACAAATTAGAAACCGATTCATTAAGCAATCGCATAAAAAGTCAATAAAACTGATATGAGCAACACACCCTGCCTGGCACAAAGTACTGAGGAGGTCTTATCGGCGGTCATGCAGCCCACGCAAACGACAATAACCAGGCGGCAGTCAGCCACGAAATGTTTTTGCCAGTCATATTGTTGCTGACTCCTTGCTGTTGTCCTGCAAGTATAACCATCCGTCCACATGCACCGTCGTACTTGGCCCATGCCAAAGAATTTTAATTGAGTCGAGGAGCACGACCACATTGTCAGTCAACCACAACCAACCAGAACCACAAGGTAAACAATGTAAAGTATAGCATAATGATATATCGTAGAGTCCTTTGCCTACACGATGTGGAGGGTTAAAACCTGACGAAGGCGTTAAACGTTTAGGTAACGTTTATGCGCTATGTTGTACCTGAACTTGATGTGCAAATAATGGTTAAATGTTGTCCACTTAAATAGTGTAGAAGGACGTAAAAGCAACAGTAATATGGTAAGAAGCGTGCCGGGTCTACTAGGGTTATAGGTTTAATTCGGTCAGCAAAACCGAACAACCGACATGCTGGTAGACAATCAGGTGGAGTCGGGGCAAGGTGTGTTGCACATACTCTATGTTGTTAATTAATCTGCTAAATTAATTGCACATTAAATTATTTATAAGGTAACATTTGTGGACAATTGTTATAAAAAGCAGATAAAAGGTAGATTTCTCGACTTTTTGAAAATTTTACATAGTTATTCTAAGTAAGCTTTATATTCCATTTTCGAAAAATGTTGTTAAATGATAAAAACTAGTTGAAACTCACGAAACCTTGAAATATATAATGCATAATATATACGGGCCATTCCACACCAAATCGACCAAAAAAAGTCAAATTTGAGATTTTACCTTTTCGATTTTAATGAAATTTTGGCAACTGATAAAGGGTATCAAGACATGCAATAACCATTTTTTTTTCAGTGTCTCAAAGTTGGAAAAAAAGGGCCAAAAATCACTTTTGTATGGTTGTTCATATATAAATATCTCTTGAACTAAAATGCTAGAAACTCCGTTAATAACTCGTTTTAAACCCTTTTTAAAATTCTGAAAAAAATCGTAAATTTTCGTCAATTTACTGTAAATGTTCATGCAAAATTTCAAGATGGTATTTTGATGGCATCATATTTTCAAAAAAAAAATGTCTAAATTTTTTCAATATTTTTGTATTAAAAAAAATTTTTTTTTTCAAGAGTAAAAATTAAAATATTATTCAATGTATTTGTAACTCTGATTTCGAAAATGGCGTCAGTTTCATCAAATTGTCTCTAGTTTTTGAGATAAATACCATTTTTCGAAAATCGTAAAAACTATATCCCAAAATCAGTATCTCAAAAACTAGATTCAATATGATAAAACTGACACCATTTTAGAAATCAAAGTTACATATATATTCAGGAATTATTACAACTTTTACTGTAGAAAAAAACATTTTTTTTTCTATACAAAAAATAAATAAAAATTTAGAAAATTATTTTTTAAAATATGAAGCCATCATAATACTATCTTAAAATTTTGCATGAACATTTAAAATGAATTGACAAAAACTTAGGATTTTTTTCACAATTTTAAAAGGGGTAGTTTTTAAGGACATCAATTTTGAAGTGCAAGGATAATGACCACGGGCCACATGTTCACGTTTAGAGGTTACAACTTGATTTTTCTAAAAGCTTTTTCTATTAGCTTTAAAACGAGGAATCAATGATATTTCTAGCATTTCTAATTCAAGAGATATTTAAATATAAACAACCATACAAAAGTGATTTTTGGTCCTTTTTCCAACTTTGAGCCAAATGATAAGAAATTTTATTGAAATCGAAGAAGGTGAGTTTCAACCGCTGGTCTCTTTGGTGTGGAATGGCCCATACAAGTCGAACAACTAACTAATTCCTCCCTCAGTTCTCCATTTTTTTTTCTCTGCAATTTTAATAATATTTTCCGGGATAATACTTTCCCGAATAATTCTTTTCTTAAGCAATTCTTCTGCATATATTATTATACATATATTCAAATTAAATTATTTATTTAAAACTAAAAATTCAAATTTTCACTAAAAATTCAATTTTTCACTAAAAATTCAATTTTTCAATAAAAATTAAAATTTTCACTAAAAATTCAATTGTTCACTAAAAATTCAATTTTTCATTAAAATTCAATTTTTCACTAAAAATTACATTTTTTACTTCAAATTCAATTTTTCACTAAAAAATTCAATTTTTCTCTAAAAATTCAAATTTTCACTAAAAATTCAATTTTTCAATAAAAATTCAATTTTTCACCAAAAATTAAATTTTTCACTAAAAATTAAAATTTTCACTAAAAATTAAAATTTTCACTAAAAATTCAATTGTTCACTAAAAATTCAAATTTTCACTAAAAATTCAATTTTTCAATAAAAATTAAAATTTTCACTAAAAATTCAATTGTTCACTAAAAATTCAATTTTTCACTAAAATTCAATTTTTCACTAAAAATTACATTTTTTACTTCAAATTAAATTTTCCTCTAAAATTCAAATTTTCACTAAAAATTCAATTTTTCACTAAAATTCAATTTTTCACTAAAAATTACATTTTTTACTTCAAATTCAATTTTTCACTAAAAATTCAATTTTTCTCATTCATTAATCATTAATCAATCCAACAATAAAATTCACTAATTTAAAGAAAACATTTGCTATTGTTCGTTTATTCAGCAATTCCGTTTGCTAATATGAATATTTCTACGTCAATGCAGCAAATTAATTAGTCGGCGCAGATTCAGCAATTATATTTGCTAAAACTGCGCCGACTAAATTATTTGCTGCATTGACGTACAAATTTTCATATTAACGAACGCAATTGCTTATATAAGGAACAATAGCAAATGTTTTCATCAAATTAGTGAATTCATTGCTGGATTGATTAATGAATGAAATTAATATCGGTTGCTATATTTACGTCCATTATTTTTTTCTGTGTACTTAAATATATTTATGAAAATACTCGATAAACAACAAAATAAATGCTTTAGTATTACGATTTCACCAGCTTGCATTGATTTTTAATTTTTATTTTATATTTTTTTGCAACCAGAGTCAACGAAGTAACTAAAAGTAAAACTGAATAACAACTACAACTAGAAAAAAAGACGCATCCAAATGTTTTGTCATCTCAATTTCAATGACTCACGGTTTCATAAAAGTTCAGTAGTGAAATCATGAAAAACTTTTTTACATTTCCGGGGAAACGTTTTCATTACAAACAACGTTGTCTGCTGTTCTACTGTCTGTCTGGTCTGGTAAATCTGACAATTGCAAGGATGTTGAGTGTTTTAATTTATTTATTATTTTTGGAGAAAAAAAATTCCATTGCATTTTCATGCATTGTCATTTTTACTCGTGACCGGGCAAAAGCACGACGCTTAAACTCAAGTTTATTTTTGGTTAGACACGGTTACTATAGCTATGTCCAATGAGACGCGTGTCCTTACAAAAGAAAACGTGCTGCAAATAAGAAAATAATTAAAACACGTCAATGATTTATGAAAGTATCTGAAGTGTGTGCTGTGCTGGACAGCAGCCTGCCAGACACCAGCAGAGATTAAAACATAAAATGCAGAATCAAATCTAAGAAGCAAGTACGACGAATGTTCTTTTATCGACTACGTTCAATTGTATTTCCCGTTGATTATATATATCGTATAAATAAATTTGCAAGCAATTATTTAAAAAACGGAAATAAACGAAAAACTTTGTTCAACTATTAACAATGCATAGGCGAAAAGTTTTTCCAAAATAATAAATGGGGATGAAATTGCACAAATTATTCTATTAATGAAATTAAATACGAGTTTTTGGCTTTCTTCATCAATTATGAAAATAACCAGTGGATCAAGGTTTCGTTATTTTGTGGGGGTTATAGAAATACGAAACCAGTGTAATGGCTTTTTTTAAATAAAGTTCCAGCCTAATTAACCTAATTTTAAACTAATTTAATATTGCACATATTAATGCTTAATTTACCCTGTATTTGTTCAAGAACTTTAACCGTATTTCCTCAATAACTTTTTCACCGCAAATTTTTTTATTGATTTTTATTGGGTATGCGACATATAGGAAGCTTTTTGTAGTACATACCAACGCTTCTTACGCAAACTCCTACGTTTTAATTTGCTTACGAAAAACGGCACATTAAAAAATGTTTCACTAAAACAAGCATAAGTTTATTTTATCCACGAAAATAAGCATTACATTATTTCAGCCACGAAAAGAATCTCATTTCTACACGAAGAAAGAATAACTTTATCTTTCCGACGAATAGAAACACATTTATATTTTATC
This sequence comes from Dryomyza anilis, assembly GCA_951804985.1. Classification (NCBI taxonomy): domain Eukaryota; kingdom Metazoa; phylum Arthropoda; class Insecta; order Diptera; family Dryomyzidae; genus Dryomyza; species Dryomyza anilis. The sequence continues at coordinate 20,842,549 of OX638131.1, forward strand.
TACGAACAAAATCACAATTTTAATTTCGCCACGAATGCAAGCATATATGTATTTTCGATACCGATATCCCAATAGACAACTTTGTGGGTAAGATTTCACAAATTTCTTGATTTTTCATTGATGAGATTGTTATTCCAGGTCCGTCATTGGACATTTTTTGATTAAACTGTTCCAATGAGCAATAGATTCACATCCAGGTGCATCATTAGCACATTTTTGGATGAAACTCCTCCAATGGGCATAGATTTACATCCAGGTGCATTATTGGAATATTTCTTGCTGAAACTCCTGGACATTGATTCAAATCCAATTCCGGCATTGAAACTTTTTTTACGAAACTATTCAAATGGGCGTAAATTCACATCCAGGACATTGGTACTCTTTGTGGATGGAAATCCAGCTGAATTATTGGAATATTTGTTGTTGAAACTCTTTCAATGGACATTGATTTATATCCAGTTCTTTCATTGAAACATTTGTTGATGCGTCTTTGGAACTTTTTTTTTAGATGGAACTGTTCCAATGGGCAAAGTTGTGCATTAAGATGCGTTACTGGAACTTTTTGGATGGAACTATTGCAATGGGCATAGATGTGCATCAAGATGCGTCACTGGAACTTCTTTTGGATGAACTGTTCTAATGGGCATAGATGCGCATTCACTTGAAAAAGTTTTCCAACAAAATTCAAATGACGCAATGGTTATGGCCAAATCCCAATTAAACCAATTTGTCCAAAAAAAAGTGTCAAATGACGTAAGTGAGTTCTGAACAATTCCCAATGGACCCAATTGCTCAAAAAAATGGTCAATGACGCAAGTGGGTTCTGCCAAATCTTCAAGAAATAAATTTATCAAAAACATTAGTGGGTTCTGGCCAAATCCTAAAAGAACAAATTTTTCAAAAAAAAAAAAAGTCCAATAGCGCAAGTGGTTTTTGGCCAAATCTCAATAGAACAAAATTTACCTAAAAATGTCAATTGGCGCAATTGAATTCCCACCGAATCTCAATGGAATATATTTCTCAAGAAATGTCCAATTACGTAAGTGGTTTCTGGCCAAATCTCAATGGAACAAAATTGTTCGAAAAAATGTCCAATGACACAAGTGGGTTCTGGTCAAATTCCAATATAACAAAATTGTCCAACTAAGTTTGCTCTCGTGCGCAAAACAGTCTACTGGGATAACTTTTTTTGAAGAAAAATGCTTTTATACATGGCGAAATGAAAATATTATTTTCTCGTAGCTAAATGTAAAAGTGTTTCTTTTCGTGGCGAAAATAATGTTATGCTTCGTTTCGTGGCTAAAAAATGTATATGCTTCTTTTCTTGTATATAATAAAAATGTGATTGTTTTCGTGGGGAAAACGAACTTATGCTTTTTTTCGTAGTTACGTAAAACGTGCTGTTTTTCGTCAGCACATTGAAACGTGTGGATTTCGTAAGAGGCGTCGATATTATCCCCTTTTGAATTCAGTTCATTTGGTTAGATATTGGCAATTCACGAAAATTTTCAAAAATAATGATATTATTGTGTCAATAATAAGCCAGACAAAATATAAAAAATAATATAAAATAATAATCCAGAATCCATGGTTGTGTAGGTTTAAAATGTTCAACAAAAATCTTTCATTTCATATCTAAAAATACAACTTTCGTCCTAAATCTTACACAACATCAAATTTGTCCTCTTTTGTATCATCTACGTTTTGTTATAAAGAAATCAAATTTGTTCGTGCTTAAATTACATATATACTGTTTTTACAAATTTTGAGTTGGGCCTTTGAATTACGTATATTTTTGCAGAGTATTTACTAAAGTCCGTTAGCCAAGTTCTCTTGTAAAAAAGTAGATTTTAGTCACACTGTGTAGTAAAAGTGGAGCAAGGTTTCATTATTATGTGTGGGTTGTTGAAATATGAAACCTTTTTTTAATAAAATACCAACCTAATTAACCTTATTATTAAACTTTTTAATAAAGTGTTTTTCAACTGGGACGCTACAAAAGTAGAGCGACAGGGACAGCAAACGACGCCATATTTCTTGCTGCTCTTTTGACATTTCTCTTCATTAAGGTTTGCCATTTCATGATGGAAAGATATACGAATTCGAATTTCGGTAGTAAATTTTAATAATTTGGACTCGTTGTTGGCTCGCAAATCTTTCCATCATGAAATGCAAACCTTACTGAAGAGAAATGTCAAAAGAGCGCCAAGAAATATGGCCTTGAAAAAAACTTTTGTAGCGCTCTTATTGAAAAACCCTTTAATTCAAATTACCCTGTATATTAAGTATTGCTTTGCAAGAACTTCAAACCATTATCGCACATTTTTTCAAGTGCACTCCTCGCGAAAAAGTGCTGAAAACAATACTCAATCGTTTACCAAGTTTTTCTTATAAAGTTTCTCCTTTATTCTATGCCATTTAGAGCTTTTGTTATATGTTTTTTTTTCTTGTAACGTTGATGGTCGAAAGTGTTTCTTAGTTTTGGCATCTTTCGCTGTTAGCCACTTGTGTAGTCCCATTTTGTACGACTCGAGGCAATACTTATGTCGATGGTTTTGGTGTTTGCCAAACAATACTATTATTTGTTTATATTATAAAATATGAAATGAATTCATGTCAATGTCGTGGCATACTTCTTAAGAATTACTAATTCACAATAATATGGTTTGATATTTTTTTGACAAAGTATGATGTATTATAAAATTCAAATTTGGTAATGGCGACATTGTTATATTTTAGGAAATGTTAAGCAAAAAATATGAGTTATCGAAAAATTTGATCATAATAGAAATAATCTATCGGAAAGCCAAGAAGTTTTTGAAATAGTTTAAAAATGTTAGTATATTTTATGTGAAAGATATATAGTAGAAAAACAAAATTTAACCTTTTAGAAAAATTTTATTTCCTATTTCCACAAATATTATTCTACCGATAAAAATAAATCTCTTATATCCATCTATAAAATAAAACAGCAGAAAATACTACTATGAGTAACAAGAAAAACGAGAATTTGTAACTATGCTAAGAGCGTAAAATTACTGATATCCATAAAAATCCTAAGATACGCCTATTGCAAATATTTGGCTTACATTATTCTCGAGAATTTTTTTTGTGTCATCAGAAAAGAATTCACAGAACTTTATTTTAGCACCATAAAATATTTGCAACTCAAAACAAAAACAAAAAAAAAAGTATTTAAATGTCAGTCATAGTATAATTCCAAAGGACATCATTATCATCATCACGCGTACCACACACTCACGCTGTTTCACGCACGAAGGAATGTCAACTGTGTGGTGTGCGCGTGGCAGGAGAGAGATGTAGTCTGTAGTATTTAATTATAAATTCCTCTTTGTTTTCGCAGTTATTAAATGTCATTTAGCAGCGGAAAGGCAAAAATAATAACTAACTGTTTGCTAAAGATGTGGACAAAATAGAAAATTGTTCATGGTAAAAAAAAATTGATAAAAAAAAATCCAACTGTGCGACGACATAGTGACGACAATCATTTTTGCTAAATTTCTGATAATCTTTTTATTAATTCACATACGTAATTTTTCGCAGAATTTTTACAACATGTAGCTGTAGAAATTTACATGGTTTTTTAAAAGCAGAAAAAACAGATGTAGATAATAAGCGAAACCAAGAAAATTCCGTTAAAAACAAATGATAAACATGTCAATAACACAGTTCGACATCAAAAAAAATAATAGAAAGTAATATGGGCGAAGGGCACCAATACATCAAGCGAAAAATATGACCGGAAAATCAATATTTTTGATAATTTTTAACGTGTTTAACAGAAGATTTTGAATAAGTTTAACGGTATGGTTAGTATCAAGAAGCGAATCTCAAACGAATAAGGGGTTTAATTTCAATAATCAAATAATCAAATAAACAAATAATCAAATAATCAAAAAAGCAAATAATCAAAAAAGCAAATAATCAAATAATCAAATAATTAAATAATCAAATAATCAAATAATCAAATAATCAAATAATCAAATAATCAAATAATCAAATAATCAAATAATCAAATAATCAAATAATCAAATAATCAAATAATCAAATAATCAAATAATCAAATAATCAAATAATCAAATAATCAAATAATCAAATAATCAAATAATCAAATAATCAAATAATCAAATAATCAAATAATCAAATAATCAAATAATCAAATAATCAAATAATCAAATAATCAAATAATCAAATAATCAAATAATCAAATAATCAAATAATCAAATAATCAAATAATCAAATAATCAAATAATCAAATAATCAAATAATCAAATAATCAAATAATCAAATAATCAAATAATCAAATAATCAAATAATCAAATAATCAAATAATCAAATAATCAAATAATCAAATAATCAAATAATCAAATAATCAAATAATCAAATAATCAAATAATCAAATAATCAAATAATCAAATAATCAAATAATCAAAAATTCAAAAATTCAAATATTCAAATATTCAAATATTCAAATATTCAAATATTCAAATAATCAAATAATCAAATTATCAAATAATCAAATAATCAAATAATCAAATAATCAAAAAATTAAACAAATAATCTAATAATCAAATAATCAAATAATCAAATAATCAAATAATCAAATAATCAAATAATCAAATAATCAAATAATCAAATAATCAAATAATCAAAAAAGCAAATAATCAAAAAAGCTAATAATCAAAAAAGCAAATAATCAAATAATCAAATAATCAAATAATTAAATAATCAAATAATCAAATAATCAAATAATCAAATAATCAAATAATCAAATAATCAAATAATCAAATAATCAAATAATCAAATAATCAAAAAAAAAAAATAATCAAATAATCAAATAATCAAAAAATCAAATAATCAAATAATCAAATAATCAAATAATCAAATAATCAAATAATCAAATAATCAAATAATCAAATAATCAAATAATCAAATAATCAAATAATCAAATAATCAAATAATCAAATAATCAAATAATCAAATAATCAAATAATCAAATAATCAAATAATCAAATAATCAAATAATCAAATAATCAAATAATCAAATAATCAAATAATCAAATAATCAAATAATCAAATAATCAAATAATCAAATAATCAAATAATCAAATAATCAAATAATCAAATAATCAAATAATCAAATATTCAAATATTCAAATAATCAAATAATCAAATTATCAAATAATCAAATAATCAAATAATCAAATAATCAAATAATCAAAAAATTAAACAAATAATCTAATAATCAAATAATCAAATAATCAAATAATCAAATAATCAAATAATCAAATAATCAAATAATCAAATAATCAAATAATCAAATAATCAAATAATCAAATAATCAAATAATCAAATAATCAAATAATCAAAAAAGCAAATAATCAAAAAAGCAAATAATCAAAAAAGCAAATAATCAAATAATCAAATAATCAAATAATTAAATAATCAAATAATCAAATAATCAAATAATCAAATAATCAAATAATCAAATAATCAAATAATCAAATAATCAAATAATCAAATAATCAAATAATCAAATAATCAAATAATCAAATAATCAAATAATCAAATAATCAAATAATCAAATAATCAAATAATCAAATAATCAAATAATCAAATAATCAAATAATCAAATAATCAAATAATCAAATAATCAAATAATCAAATAATCAAATAATCAAATAATCAAATAATCAAATAATCAAATAATCAAATAATCAAATAATCAAATAATCAAATAATCAAATAATCAAATAATCAAATAATCAAATAATCAAATAATCAAATAATCAAATAATCAAATAATCAAATAATCAAATAATCAAATAATCAAATAATCAAATAATCAAATAATCAAATAATCAAATAATCAAATAATCAAATAATCAAATATTCAAATAATCAAATAAGCAAATAATCAAATAATCAAAAATTCAAATAAACAAACAATAATCAAAAAAACCGGGATTTTTGACTATAATTTTTTTTTTTTTTTTTGGAAATTTTATAATAAAATCATTTCAAACCGAATCCTATATCGCATAATACTTAATTTTAGTATAGCTGTTTCGTTTATAGTTGTGGTTGTAAAAATGAAACGGTTGTAAACAGATATCCCTTTTGGTTCTGGTTCCAACCACAGAAAATACGCCTAGTTCTGTTATTTTGCAAAAGTTTAATTTTTGTCCAACTGTGTTATTGTTATGTCAACATATTTCTTTACATTATGTAGATGTTATGTAATGCATATGTTTGTAAATATAAAATACCTCCTATACTAGCGATAATATTTGTTAATTTGTTGATATAATGCTTTATAATGAATGTCTAACCAAATATTGTCTGACCTTATCTGTCGCTCCATATGGAGCTAACCACATCACACACACAAACACATCACATGAGATACGCCTACATTGTGTCCCTAGAGCAGACGGACGAACGGACGCACATACTGTCAAGAGGCACCAATAACAAAAACAATAATAACGCCACCTTTAATAGAACCCCCCAAACAATATTTTATTTGCACCGCAACTTAATACGCACTTGGTCTATTTACATATTTGTGTTAACAGCGACTACTTAATTACGTATCGTTTTGGGACCTACGGAACTCGCATGCAAATAGGCGCGCAGGCAGTCCTTTATTTGGAATAGAAAAAGAGTTGGCACGAGATGGGGAAAAGAAAAAGCCTTGACGAGTTAATGTTAATTGAATAGATTAATGTATTGCGTTGTTTTTATAGAAAGATGTGTTAGGAAAAATGAATGTTTGTGAAAAAAAAATGGTTGATTTATTAATAACTAGATATTCGGGTATATTTCAGCTTTTGCTACGATTTTACTTGAATTTCATATGTAATGCTTCATTTAATCGATTTTGTATTCATTTTTGCTTTGATATCGAGATTTGAATAAGTTTGAAAAACATACTTTGTTATATTAAGAATTCGATTTCAAAATTAATCGAAAAACGAAAATTTCAATATAACTACAAATAAAAAAAATCCGTAATAAAACATTAAATTTGATTTTATATTTTTTACTTTTAAATCAGTGCTGGACAGTACTTTAAAATCCAGTCCAGTTTTTTGATTTTTATTTTTATTGGATTTTTTTGTTTGCAACCAGAACTGCTAAATAAAATTTTGTTAAAACATGTTTTGTGGAAAAAAACTCATAATTTTGGTTTTTTTTTACAGATTATCCAACGATCAGGGGGCGCCCACTAGTCATGCAAAGCATATGTTGATCGTAGGAAAGAATTAGGGTTAAATGGAAGAAGGAAAGATGGAGTAATGTCGGTGTATGTTTGTCTTGAATTTACCAGCATCAAAAATGTTGGGAAAAGCAGGCGCAGGGAGATTGTTCCACAAACGTATCTTGAGATTAAGAACGAATTGTCTCTGTAATGCTTGTTTGAGAGCCGAGTGAACTACGGATGGGGAGAGATTAGTTCGATGACCGAGTAGAACGAGAGAACACACGACATGGTGGAATCCGACCATGTATTTCCATGTATTTCAACATTTAGCATTGTAATACTTAAAAAAGAAATCTAACACAACGCTACGGTCTTTGGACCGTGCTGAAGAGAGCCAATAGAGGATATGAAGAAGATGATGTTGAGAAGATGATGTGGATCATAAGTATATGGATATGTTCTGGATTTTAATTTCTTCGATCTGTTCTTTAAGCCGTTTTGCTCTGTATACTGGATCAATTATATTGGCTAGAAAAGTGACTGATCAAACCTATGTTGAATATTTTTTTTAAAGCTGAACTATTCTTCCGAATCTAATAAATTCAACCAAATATCTACCGCTTTGGAAATTGACGTAGAATCGGGTATAGTCAAAAGCTTCGTTGTTTACATCCAGCTATTTCATTAAATTATGTGTCTATGAGGTCTATGTTGCCTTATATGTTCTTGATCACTGAATAAATTTTTTGTTCCACACGGGTTTCTTTGCATTAATATTTGAGATCATTTAACGAACGCCTTCTTTTGATAATTTCATCGTACGTCATTATTGTATTGGTCGGATCGTCTCTCACACTAGATATCCCCAGACAAAATTTTTGGCAGGGTCGAGGCAGTTCAGAAACATTTTCTCGACATATTTCAAAAAGACAAAGGCGGAGTTTGTATCAAAAGATGTCTATTTTCTGCACATTCCCAAAATATGGCGTGAATCTGCCATTAAAATGCCATACAATTTTACAACCTGCTACACACTTCCCAATATATTCCATTTAGCTGTGCGTTTGCCATAATATGCCCGAAATATTTCTGAAAAATGCCATAAATTTTGTCTGGGGCAGCCGTCCAAAAATAAAATAATTACTTTCTAAATATTAGATCATTTTATTATCGACTTCTTCGCGATTTCATTCAGCAGAGTCTCAGATAATTGTTTTCGATTTGGTGGTTTATATCCAGTTCTTAAATTTTCAGAAAACATAAAGTACTCTGAAAACCACAGATACATTTCGTACGTTGTAATTCGTATTAAAAATAATAAATAGTACAGAGAAAAAGGACGGCGGAAATCAATAAAATTCAAAAAAACTAAAGTCTAAAATTCGGATTTTTAAACATTCATTCGGATTTTTTTTTTGGACTGAACAAAATATGCCAACACAAGAAAATTTCAATAAAACAATTTTAATGAACCACTACCTTTGGTGAACGTTAAGAAAATAATATTTTCAAGTTTATTTTTTAAAGATTATTTATTGGGTCATATTTATAAAAAATCGACTTAGCTCAAAAATTTAAGAAATTCGTACGAATTTTCAGAATTGTTTGCAATTTTTCAATTTATATGTTAAAGGACTATTTGATACACCCAGAAAAAAAAATCCCTCAAATCCCATTAAAATTGGTCAATAGGACAATTATTGATTTAATAGTATACAAAAAAATAAATCTTTTCATATAAAAGCAATGGGAATGTCATGGTATTTTCTGGTATTTTCCGATTAAAATAATAATTTAACCTATTGACTATTTATCCTAAAACTATTATTTATATAGTATTTTTCTGGGTGTATGTTCGAAAATATAAAATTTGAAACTAGTAGGTATTAATAAAAACGTTAAACTGACCATTTATGAAATAAAGTAAAATATCTTCTCAAAAAATGTAGGCTTGCTTAAAAGCAAATACTTTTCTTATATAAAATATTTATATAAAATATATTTGTAAACAGATGAACATATCATTAACAAAATTTTCAGAGATATTTTAAACTATGTAGTATTTTTTTTGTTTTGCTAAAAACCAGCTAACAAATTATGTTGTACGTGCCATAAAGAGATTTTCTGTAAATCAAATTTAGATACCATTATTACCACGAATTGTACCATAATCTCTATGTATGAAGTATTTAAATGGCCTGTATAAACAATGGCAACCGGTCATCTATTAAATGATTAGAATATGTAAAACGTACGCTTCAAATAATAACTGCGGTAGTTTAAAATAAAATAGTTAAATACTATTTTTGAATTTCACAACATTCAAGTTTTTGTATAAAAAAAAATTCACAAAAAAAATCAATATTACCATTTAGTGTTATACAGGGTGTTTGGTTCATCGGAGACATTCTATGACTCAAAAAAATAAGAAAATGTGAAATTAAAAAATGTCAAATTTAACACCTATTTTAAGATAAAGGGTGTTTAAGAAGTGCATATTACTAAATTTACAAAAAATTCCACTTTACGTACATTTTAAAAAAGGAGGAAATCCTGGGGTTCAAAGATGTTATATACCATTGGAAAAGTAATTTAATTATCTAAAGCACGAGTGTAAAATTAATATTCATTTATTAACAGATTCTACATTATGACTAATTTTCTTTACTAAGTTATGTCAGCGATATGCACTTCTTAAACACCCTGTATCTTAAAAAGGGTGCAAAATTAAACATTTTTTAATTTAATATTTTCTTTTTGAGTCCTAGAATGCCCTCTAGAAGTATTGACATCGATAAAGCAAACACCCTGTATAAGGACTGTGTAAAATTGTCCGCTACAAAAATGAAAAAATGTAGAAATCTAGTAATCGAATTTTTATAGAATAAAATATTTTATTTTGCAAATTATTTTTAGATTTAAAAAAATATATAAAAAATCAGAAATTAATATTTTTTAATAAAAAGTTTAAATTTTTCCGGAACCCCTTCCATTAATGTTGTAATGGTAGTGTCCGACACCCTCACAGCTGCTGAAGACCACTTTCTTTTAAAGTCTTGAAGGTCTTTGGCCACTTTTTTTGTTGTCTTCATCTCCCTTTTTACTAAAGCCCAGTATCTCTCAATCGGCCTGACAGTTTGGTGGATTGGCTTCTCTAGGCACCAAAATCACTGCATTTTGTTGGATCCACTCTAAGGCCGTTTTGCTGTAGTGACATGAAGCGAGGTCAGGCCAAAAAAATGTGGACACTTCATGTTGGCGTAAAAATGGAAGCAATCTCTTTTGCAAGCATTCCTTCACATATATTTCGCTATTAATTGTACCCGATGTGACGAATGAGCTGCTCCTTTTTCAACAACTGCAAATTGCCTGCCAAACAAGGAATTTCATTGGGAATTTTGTCATTTTTTTTATTTGAATTTTTCAGCGGCATTTCCTCGAGCATCGGCTGTATAAAATTCCTGTTCAGGTAGCTGAGAAGAGTCCGCTAAAACATAAGTTTCGTCGTCCAGCAATCGATTTTTTTAAAAAAATCTTGGTTCAGCTTTTTAGCTCGTTGTTTTGCGGTTTTATTCTTGACGGCATTTCTATCCGGAACTTTTTGGACCTTGTACGTCTTCAGCCCAGCTTCTTTCTTAGTCCTGCGCACGAAAGATTCTGAGCAATCCGCCTTTCTCGCCAATTTCCTTCCGGATATGCTTGGATCTTTCTTTAAAATATTCACAACCTTCTTCGACTTTTACGATCATGTGGGCCTTTTTTTTACCAGAACCTTTCTTCCGATCAATACTCAGGTCTTCCTTAAAGCGGTTGATAACGCGAGAAATGGTCTTAGGGTTAGCCCCTAACTCCTTGGCAATTTTTTTAAAAGACCAACTAGGTTGTTTTTGAAAAATTTTAATTATATTTTCTCGCACTTCCACTTCGTTTGCCATTTTCGCGTTAAATAAATTTTGTATTGACTATAACTGACACAAATTATTTTCTGCCATTTAATTCTGAGCTACTATGATCAAATTTTTTTAATTTGAATCTTGCAATAGCACATTATGGGAAGATATGTAACGGACAATTTTATTCGACGCAGTCCTTAAAAGAAAAAATAACCCTCTTTCTCAAATCACATCTCATTAATATGCTTTCATAATTTTATGAAGTGTTTCTAAAAGCACAAACAAATAAAATCATTAGACACATAGAAAAGCGGCCAATATTCAATATATTCATCAACATAATCATTGTTCGGCTATTTCATATTTTGTTGTTGTAGTTCTTGAAGTGTTTTTATAGTAAAAGGACCCTCTTTAAGTACTTAGCCCATTGTTGTCTGATTTGTTTGCATTTATTATTTGGCAAAGAAAAATCTCTGGCGTATACAAAATAGATAACTCACATGGTTACCCAAATAATCCCAATATCATCATATCACATGTTGATACCAAACCAAATTAGGTTAATTGCAAATTTTCCCCTATGCAGTGCATCCCAGCATACTATTTACTATATAGATTACAGCAAAATGATTTTATCAGGCAGTGCGATTATTTACGACATTGATAGTGAAAAAAGATATAATAAGATATAATATGTTTTATTTATTTAATACTCTTTGTTGTGTGTTTTGTTATCGTTGATATTGATTTTTGTTGATTGGCATATTATATGGTACCTTAGACTGACAATGGGTTTGTATGTGAGGAATTTTCAGCGAAACTCGAATATAAGAAATTTACCCGCCGGAATCTCAAAGTTTGTATCCAAATCTATAATTATAAAATTGAATTGGAAATACGTCTTCCAAGCATTCATCCCTAAGACCTTTTTTCGATTTGAAATCATGAAGATCCATTCCCCCAGACAACATTTTTGGCAGGGTCGAGATTAGTTTTGAAACATTTTTTCGACATATTTCAAACAGGCAAAGGCGGAGTTAGTATCAAAAGCTGTCTGTTTTCTGCCCGTTCCCCAAATATGGTGTGAATCTGCCATAAAAATTCCACCAAAATTTACAATCTGCTATACACTTCCCAAAATATTCTATTTATCTGTGCGTTTGCCGGAAATAAGCCCAAAATATTCAAGAAAATCGCCAAACATTTTGTCCCCAGATCATGAAGATCCCCCAGACAAAATTTTTACAGGGTCGAGTTTTGACGTTTCTCAAATATATTAAAAATCTTGGAACCAGAACCGGAACCGATACCGAACCCAAAAATATATGGTTTTTTAATAACGATTCCAGTTCCAAAATACGAAACGGTTCCGATTTCGGTTCCGATTTCGGTTCCGTTTAGTCCCTAACAGGGACTTCGTTTAGTCCCGTTTAGTCCCTAACAGGGACTAAAACCAATAGGAATATCGTTTCCGGTTGTGGTTCCAAGATTAAAAATTGAAACGGTTCCGGTATCGGTTCGGATTAAAGGTACGTGATCATTCTATTCCCCAAAAAAATTGTATTCCCTAGAAAAATGGAAATTGTGTGAAGCACAATTTGTGATAGTACCAAAAATCACAAAAGCGTACAATTTTGACCCAAAGATGGCACAACTTGGTCTGAAAGTCAGAAAGTCAGACAACATTTGACTTTGATGACGATTCTATGTTGAACACAATTTCCCAACATTTTTGTATCCATTTTTAACGAGCCCATTTTGACCACCTTAGGACAGTTCCCAAATTTTCTGCAGAGTTGACTAATAAAAAATATGAACTTTTAATAATAATTGATGTAAAACTTGTACACATTTCTGATTTTTAAACAAAAACTATTCTGTTTTCCAATTTCTAGCATCTGATGTCTATTTCCCGATGTCCTCGCTGAAACTACCACTGCCCACCAGCGAAAAGTCGCAGAGCATCTTCTCCAAAATACCGATCGGACGCTTTCAAGTGCTCTCGACGCACAATAACAGCATCGCCACAAATTATTTCTACACTTTGGAGAATAATTACAACGATTATCTGCAGCTGAATAATCACACGGGCGAATTGTATGTGGGCACGAATTTCGCGCAGTTGAATGAAACAACAAAATTCATTATAACGGCAAATTTGGCGAATACGAGAGCAACCACCAGTGGTAGTAGTACGAAAATTCCCCATCTCTCACTGGAGCTGCAACCGTTGGATTTATCTGAATTTTGTGAGAATTTGGAAAATCTTTGTTACTGGACAACGGCACACTATACCATTGTCGAACATAATGTGCAGGATGATTTTCAACCGATACGCATTGGGGCGCTTAATCCACGTGGTGCCAAATATTTGTGTCCACACAATGATGTGCGCTACAAATTGCTGCAGGAGCAACCCTATTTGGCAATTAAGGATAATGCTTTGTACACTAAGCAACCAGTGGATCATGAGACACTACGCAGCTCGGAGGAGAGCAGTTTAACGGCACGCATCATGTGCAGCATCACAATGGAGCCCAATATTACCAGGGAATTTGTGCGTGTCATCACAGTGGCGGTGCTAGATCGCAACGATAATGGTCCTGTGCTGCAGGATCAGAAGTTGTACAATTTTGTGCTGCCCGAGCCACACTTTAGAATGGTAGGTTTTTCTTTTAGGAAATCAATAAACAAAATAACTAAATTCGCAAGGGCAACACTCCTTTATATGGCAATGAAAAATCAATATTAAAGTCCTGTTCACTTTAAACACATTTTGATGGCATTTTTTTCATGACATTTGGCTCATTAAATGGCAACCCTTACGCACACATGCACAGTGGGACAAAAAAAATAAAAATTCACAAAAAATTCCTTTTTTTTACGAAAAATCAATTTTTTTTTAATAAAAATTAAAATGTTCGCTAAAAATTAAATTTTTCACTAAAAATAAAATTTTTAACCAAAAATTCATTTTTTCACTAAAAATTCAATTTTTCACTAAAAATTAAATTTTTCACTATGAATTACTTTTTCACTAAAAATTCAATTTTTCACTAAAAATTAAATATTTCACTATAAATTAAATTTTTTACTAAACATTAAATTTTTCACATAAAATTCTATTTTTCACTAAAAATTCAATTTTTCACTAAAAATTAAATTTTTCACTAAAAATTAAATTTTTCACTAAAAATTCAATTTTTCACTCAAAGTTAAATTTTTCACTAAAAATTATATTTTTCACTAAAAATTCAATTTTTCACTAAAAATTCAAATTTTCACTAAAAATTCAAATTTTCACTAAAAATTCAATATTTCACTAAAAATTCAATTTTTCACTAAAATTTCAATTTTTCACTAAAAATTCAATTTTTCACTCAAATTTAATTTTTTCACTATAAATTCAAATTTTCACTAGAAATTTAGATTTTCACTAAAAATTAAATTTTTCACTAAAAATTAAATTTTTCACAGTTTTTCACTGAAAATTCAATTTTTCACTAAAATATTCAATTTTCATTAAAAAATGAATTATTCGCTAAAATTCAAGCAATCACTAAAAAATTTAATTTTTCATTAAAAATTAATTTTTCAACATATTTTTTTTAATTAAAAATTAAAATATTCACTAAAAATTAAATTTTTCACTTAAAATTCAAATTTTCACTAAAAAATAAATTTTTTAATAAATAAAATGTTCCTTAATATTATCTCGAATTATTTACCATCTTTAAATTATTTTTTACGTTTTCGATGTATTTGTAAAATAATTAAAATACTAATAAATGCTATTTCATTTCGACATACTGTAGACTGCCCGCCCGCCTGTCTGTCTAGTTAACTTTCTTTCCTATTTAAATTTAGATTATTACGTTTTGTCTGATTGCGTGTTGCCGGCCGGTCACTGCTTCCTTCTGGTTTGTCTTGTCTGCTGTCTGAATGTCTGCCCAGCCTGGTGAGGTTGGTCTGTTTATTTCTATTTAGTGCTTGTATTTCCAGTCTGTGTTTTTTGTCTTTCGTTTCCTTGCGATATACAAGCCTGATATTTCCTTTAATAAAAAAAAATTAAACAAAGAACAGAAAAACAATGTCGCGTTCGACGTAGACATCGTCGTTTGTTTTTTTTTTTTTTGATGGACAAACTTTATGGTAACACGCAAGCACCGGTCTTTTCTCATAATTCATACAAATTGTCTACCAATTCTTCTAACATGGTTAGTAGCCAAAAACCATCATAGTCTAACACGCAAAAAATCAGTCGAATTTATATTAAAATGAACTCTAACAAGTAGTTTTTGTGGCTTAAAGTTGAAAGCAATTTTATCGAATTCAAAATAAATCTTTAATAAAGAATTTGTATTTTTCTTAAAATTTTAACATGTTATTTCCTTCACAAGTTTATGTTCATCAAAATGTTAAAATTTCCTTAAATTCTTCAAAATCTTTAAAGTCTTCCAAATTATTCAATTCTTCAAAACATTAAATTCATTTTTAACTCCTAAAATTTTGCAAAGCTCTGAATTCTTTAAAAATTTTACAAAACTTTTAAATTTCTTTTATTTCCACTTTTATTTAAATTCTTTAATATTTTTTAAATTCCATCAAATGCTCTAGAACTTTTCTCAGTCGTAATTATATATCCGCCAGCGAAAACACACTTCCGGCAATACGGCTCACATCCCATTCAAGCTTTATAAACAGTAGCTGGTTTCATGCGTATGACATGCTGCCTGCCTATCCCCAAAGTAGTTACCATGTTTAACATATATATTTTTTTTATGTTAACTTTGCAAAATGTGTAATTTTAACATTTACCAAACCTACACACATAGTAGGTACTACAAAAAACACCCACTAATTGTTGTTTTTGTAATATAACACTTTATTAAAAAAAAAAAACATGAACAAAACCGAACAAAAAGGCTCAGGCTCCAAACACATACTTATATTACTTTTGTTTCACATACATTTTAATTATTTTCATATATACAAGCACTATATTTCATATAAGAGTATGTTATACATATCTGAGAATGGTAAAATAACTTGAATCATGATGAAATACTTAGTAGGTCAGAAAATATGTTTAAAGCACAAACTGTAACTAGTAGTTTAAGTTGAAGTAATAAAGAGTGCCAAAAATAAAATAGGAAATAATGGTAAAAAGTTAAAATGTCTATGAAAGTTTTAACACACATTGGTTTTGGTGTATTTTTGTTAAACTAGCTGAGAAATTGAAGAAATTATAATAAAATAATTAATATTTAACAAAAAATTTTACTATTTGAGGGAATACAAAACATTTTAAAGATTAAATTTTAAGTCTAAAAATGGTTTTTGGAATAATGATAGTATACTACGTGACTTGGAGCCTCCAGATACGGTCTCATTCTTATATCGAATATAATTTTTAAAGTTTTAGGATCCTTTTAAGGCGTAATTTGAATAAAACTAAGCATATGTTAAAAATCATTTTCTTATATATCTTTGGATACTAACAGGCTTATTCTAGCGAGCAATGACAATTGTTATCAATAACAATTGATTCAAACTTTTACTTCAATAAACATAGAAAATAATATTGACAGAATACGAAATAGTGACATAGCGCACTATTGTGACCGATTTTAATTTGTGACTCGTGCCAGAATAGGACTATAAATGTAAAAAACAATAGCCAAAATAAAAATTGAAAATGTTTGAGTTTAAATTCAAATATCTTAAAACAACATCGCATTATTAGCATTCAATGGTAAAGGGGTTTTCAATAGGGAAAAACCTTTTACATTTCTCTTCAGTAAGGTTTGCCATTTCATAATGGAAAGATATACGAATTCGAATTTCGGTAGTAAATTTTAATAATTTCGACTCGTTGTTGGCTCGTATATCTTTCCATCATGAAATGGCAAACCTTACTACCGAAATTCGAATTCGTATATCTTTCCATCATGAAATGGCAAACCTTACTGGAGAGAAATGTCAAAAGAGCGGCAAGAAATATGGCGTCGTTTGTTGTCCCTGCCGCTCTACTTTTGTAGCGTCCCTGTTGAAAAACCATTGAAAAAAACTTTTGTAGCGCTCTTATTGAAAAACCCTTTATATTAAAATTGGTCTGAACTATTTAAAGAAAAATGGCGATGAAAGTTTTTTGAAAAACTAGTAACGATACGCAATAGGAAAAATCAAAATCAGCATTCGCGAATTATACAGAAATGATTTATGAGATTGTCCATAGTAAAATCACAGATCAGTACTAATTTTTAAACCTTATTTCCATTTGGTCTTTCTGATTTGGTCTGAGAGATTATTATTTTATAAATCTCTTTCTCAGAGATTTATATTTAAATCTAGAATAAATTGGTCTCTGGTTATTTTTATTTTAGTAAATAAAGGTCTTTGATTAAGAAATATATTTTATTTCTAAATATAAAGATCGTTCATTAAGAGTTATATGAAACATTTACTTTAAATGTCTGCACGGATAGAAAAGATTTGTTTGAATATGTTTGAATGTAATTAAAAAGTAATACGAAATTACCATACATGTATTAGGAATGAAGTGTAATTAAATTATAATCGAAATTGAATTTATTTTTGTTCACGTGTAAACATTATTATATTGTCCAACAGAATCTGTCAAATTTACAATAAATATGTTCAATACCAACACAAAATTTTAATTGCATTTGAATAAACTATTTCTTGGCAATTTACTTGGTTAAAACTATGTTTCGAAACACAAAAAATGCTAATCAAATCTAAATACAACGTATGTTCGCAACGCTCGTCTTAATTCGATAATTTATCGACTGACGAAGTTGGCAACGTTGTGCAGCATTTTTATCTACGCCATCTTTTGCCATCGTTTGAATATATTGATGTTTAAAAACAAACAAAAAAGAAATTGGATTTAAATAAATGTATTCTTTCAACATTCTTCTTACACATTCTTCTTACAAAAAGTACAAATAGTAACAGAGTATAATATAGTGCAGTGTAACTAATGTGAAACAACCACAAATAAAAATCTATGTTTCGATTTTCAAACAGAATTTGGCATGTTTTTTTACAAAAGCCTCCGTGAATTCCTTGCCTATGCTATGTGCTGTACTGACAACCAAATATAAAGCAAGTCTGGATCGTCTGGTTTAGCGTCTGCTGGTGCGATTGTGCATTAATTGATACTATCACTTGTACTTGCAGTATTAAACGAATTATTTATTTATGCATTTAAAAATTAGTATATGAATTCAATTATTATAAATTCCCACTGTGCATGTTTAAAGACTTTTAATAAAAATTAATAAAAAACAACATTTTATTTTTATTTTATTTTCAGGATTTCTTTCCAAATATATTTAAATGTGTTTCTATGCAAACATACTACTTTTTGAACTGAAACAACTGATATGTTTCACTGGAAACATATTTATATTCAGGTCGTTCAAAATTATGTTTTATTTTGAACATATTTATGTTTCGGTTCAAATATTTATTATATTTGGATGTAGTAATTATTATGTTTCTATTAGAACATACACCATTTTAAGGGGCAACATAAAAATGTTTCCAGGATATTATAATGTAAGTCGGAGCTCATTACAACACTGTTCAAGTCTCAATACAACCCTGTTTACAAATGAGTTATCAGTCAATTATATATTATGTTTCATAAAATTCCAAACATACATGTTAAATTATGTTTGAGAGAGCCTTTTTTTTTTGCAGCGTGTGTGTTATTAGACCTAGTTAGTAGACCTTTATAAGTAGAACATTGGGATGTTTTATTCCATCAAAAAAATTTTTTCCAAATTTTTCGTACATTGTTGATATTTTGGAATAAAAAAATGTTGTTAGCAAATGTTTTCGCATTGCGTTGTTTTAGTCGTCCAAACCTTTTGTAACGATTTTATTTTCGAAAGTTTTCGATTTGGTTTTGTCGCCCAACATTTTTTAACCTATTTTTTTTTTAATTTTTCGAACATTTTTTTTGGAATTTTTTGAATATTGTTGTTCATGTCAACGAAACATTTTTCGAACTTTGTTGTTTTTGTCGAATAGATTTATTTTTTGTTAGATGTTGTTATCGAACATTGCGTTGTTTTTAGTGCATCAAATTCGTTTTCCTTTTTTTTCGAATTTTTTTTTTGAAAGTTTTCGAACATTGAGTTGGTTTTGTCGCCCAACATTTATTTAAACTCATTTTTTTTCCAAAATTTTCGAAGATTTTTTTTTATTTTATTTTCCGAAATTTTTGAACATTGTTGTTCATGTCGACTAAACATTTTTCGAACATTATTGTTTTTGTCGAATAGCATTTATTTGTTGGTAAATTTTGTTTTCGAACATTGCGATGTTTTTATTGCATCAAATTTTCATTTTCCAATTTTTTTTTTCGATTTTTTTTCTGCGAAAGTTTTCGAACATTGCGTTGGTTTTGTCGCCCAACATTTATTTAAACTCATGTTTTTTTCCAAATTTTTCGAACATTTTTTTAAATTTAATTTTTCGAAATTTTTGAACATTGTTGTTCATGTCGACTAAACATTTTTCGAACATTGTTGTTTTTGTCCAATAGCATTTATTTGTTGGTAAATGTTGTTTTCGAACATTGCGTTATTTTTATTGCATAAAATTTTAATTTTCCAATTTTTATTTCGATTTTATTTTTTGAAAGTTTTCGAATATTGCGTTGGTTTTGTCCCCCAACATTTTTTTAAACTCATTTTTTACAAATTTTTCGAACATTTTTTTTATTTTTTTTTTTCGAAAATATTTGAACATTGTTATTCATGTCGACTAAAAATTTTTTTTTTCGATAACAAAATGTTTAATTTTTGCTTTTAGGGTTTTATTGAAATATGTACCCAAATTTGTAATTAAAATTTACCATCAGTCTGTCATCTGAAAGGAGAATTGTGCATCAACGCTTCTCAGCTTCTCAAAAATTACTAAAAGGATATATCGTCGTTGTAGAACGAAAAGTCATCAAATACATTTTTATGAAAAACTTAAATTTTGAGTTTGTTGATTAATATTATAAAAAATATTTGATGCACTTTTAAAGTTGAAATATCAATTGATAGATATACATTTTCTTATTAAATTGAAATCATCGATTAAATTTGGCAGATATATAAAGATTTTTGTAAATGATTATTTTGAATTTTGAAAATGTATTTGGTAACTTTTCATTCTATAACGAAGATATATTTTGTTAACATTTATATCTCACGCTGTTCAACCACAACCGACATTTTTAAAAAGTAAAGGTTTCTCTAAAATGAAACCGAAAATTTTCCAAATAAAGGTTTCTCTCAGACCAAAAACGTTTTACTTTTGTTTTCTTTAAATTTTGGTTTTCTCTGATTTATTTAATATATGTTATTTTTTAGTCAGATTTATGCAGGGGTTAACCATTATCACAGACCTCTGGAAAAATTGTAGTGTGAAGTCCGTTTGTGTTTCACGTTTCGATGAGTCGCAATTTGCAGTCAAATTTAGGTATATATAATGTTTTGGTTAAGTTTTAAAGGGATATCGTTGTCGGTTTCAATCCCTAGATAATATAAAATTAAAATATACAAATTGCTATCAATACTGTTGTCAACATATAACTAAAACAAAAGTGCTCATGTCAGTGGTCGTGTTTAGTTTTATAAAAACCCCTATTATACTAAATAACCTTATCATTTAAAAAAACACACACACACAAAAAATGAAATAAATGAAAAGTTGTGAAATTGTAAAAGAAACTCACACCGTTTTTGTTTTCACCTAAGTTTAACAGCAATTACGCAGCGTAAATGTTCCAGCTTAATGTAATCCTTCGTGGCTATTATATCCTTAATGCGGGAGGATTACATAACCGTTAGTTATTTAGCACAATTAAGTAGTGTTATACGCTCATTAGCATGGGTTTTCTCCAAGGAGTTTAAAAAGCGTAATTGCTTTGCACATATGAAACATACGTTTTGACCTTGTGCACACTTAAACCATATAAAATGCGGTCAAAAGAATTCACACATTCACACCCCCAGTCACATTTGAATTCATGGATTGTAGGTACATACATAGGTACTATGTAGTACATAGGGGGGAGCGGGTTTGGGTCAAGTTAATGAAATGTCTTTAATGACATTGTAAATTGAATTTTTCTTTTAACATTTATAAATGATGAGATAACTTTAACTTTTTAGAAATTTAAATAATAGCTATGTTTTTCATATCATCACTATCATGCCAAAAGGGGGCAAATTTATAATTTTTGACATTTGCGTTTTTTTTTTTTAGTGTAGTTTTTCCTCAAGTAAACTGTGCGAAAATCGTGTGTGGTTTTGTTGGATATTTCTAGACACAAAAGGCAAAATCAAAAGGAAGAAATCGAAAAATTGAAAATGTTGTCATGCCAAAAGGGCGAATCTTTTCGTTTTTTCGCCATAACTTTTTATTGGTATAAGATAAAACAGTGGTTTAAAGGCATTAATACTTTGTTTAAAGCACCTATCGATCATCATCATTATTTTAAAATATATTTTTTTAATTTTAATCATTTGCAAGAAAAATGTTTGGCTTTTTTTTTATTAATGATGCCAATCGATAGGTGCTTTAAAATCAAACAGTTAATACATTTACACCACTATTTTATCTTGCAACAATAATGATTTATAGCAATAAAACGTAGATTTTGTAAAAATTTTAAATCTTGTCATGCCAAAAGGGCGAATCTTTTCGTTTTTTTGCTACAACTCTTTATTGGTGCAAGATAAATTAGTAGTGTAAAGGTATTAATTGTTTGTTTTTAAATCACCTATCGATTGGCATCATTATTTAAAAATATTTTGCCAAACATTTTTCCTGCAAATAACAATAGGCAGGATATAGTCTCATAAAATCCGTATTTATAATTCAGTAATTTGTCCAAATCCAAAAATATATATATATATATACGTTATAATAATTAGTGAATTAACCACAATAACAGAAAAATTAAAAACAAAATTTTTTTTTACTAATTTTTAAAGCACTTCAAACTTTAAAATTTGATTTTCCAATATTTTTGCATGACAGTGACGATATCATTTTTTATAAGTATTGACCTTTAATATAAATTTTATATTAATATTGAATGTAATTATTAAATAATAATAATAGTTTGGCGCTACAGTCCTGTATAGAACTTAGGCCGAGCTCTCTGACCACTTTAATCTGTGCCATTTATATTCGTACTCAATGTGGTGGGACCTACAGTTTATTGCCGAATCCGAACGGCGGGTGAGAGCTTTTCATAGGCAATGTTTTACTCTCGTAGGTTTGCCATTTACTGCCGAGAGGTCGCGCGGTATAGAAATATGATTCTATGAAAAGATGTTGTTAACCCCAGTCCAGACTTGAACCGGGGACCTTTCAGCTCGCAGTCTAACGCACTAACCACTGAGCTACCGCGGCTGAATAAAACCCTTTCGGTTTCGGTTTTGGTTCCAAGATTTTATAAAATAACCGTTCCGGTTCCAACCAAAGAAAATATATGGATTCCACACATTTTTTTATTAACAGTCCCGATTCTAGTTCCAAAAATCATTGTCATCTGTATCGATTTAATATCGTCCGTCTGTCCGTATGTTAAAATGACGATAACTCGAAAATTAATTCAACTAGGTTAATACATTTCAGCATTTAGATTAATTGTATGCCTACGCTGTTTTGGATTGAAAATGGATGTGATCGGGTCGACGATCTCTGATTCGCGCACATTTTAATACTAGAATCTACGAGACACTTAATTACTATATATGTTTTATATGAAATTTTTAAAGAATAAAGTTTTAAAGAGAATACAAGGGGCTACACAAGAATGCACAAAAATAATTTTAAAATAAAAGTTTTACAATAAAAATGAAATTTTGTGTTATTTTGAATTTCTTTTGCTTATATCTCGGAAACGAAATTTTTACACATGTAATTAAATGTAATTAAATTGTATTATAGCACATGGTTTTATGAACCTAATGCCGAAAAGATTATGTCATTCTTGACTTTTGATAGAATACGAAAAATAAAAAAGATCAAAATAATGGAAAATTGAAAAATGGAGTATATTTCAAAAAGTAGAGCCTATTTACAGTATCATCGGACAACAAGAAGTGCATACATTTGAACAGCACTAAAATTCATACATCAGAAAAACCTACTAACAAAATTTATCAAGTGGCCTAACCTTTCCTTTTATTATTTACATTTTAGAACGAAACCATTGGTGAAAAGATCATCTTCATCGACAAAGACACAGTAGAGACAAATGCCCATTTAATCTATAAGATCGATAACGATACCAATGAAATACTGCGTCCACTATGTAACGCCTATGAAACCGATCACACAGGCAAACGTAGCTCCATTATAAGTTGTCGTAAGTTAACAAAATTTTATAATCTTATAAATCCTTTTAAAAAAAAACCCTTCAAACTGTAGAAATCATATTCGCACGCAACGGTCTACTTAGCACGAGTCCCTACTGCGTAACTTTGGAGGCAAGCGATCGCACGATTGATATCAATCGCACGCAAACAGTGAGTTCTTATTTTTTTGATATTGAAATTTTTTAAAATATAAAATTAAATATTTTTCACTTACCGCATTTTATAGGCCAAGGCATTTATTTGTTTACGCACGGATTTAACAAAAATTCACGATGCTGATCGTCCGTTGGCACTGGCTTTACGTGGCACACGTCACAATCGTAAATCACCGCATATAGTCAATTCGGAGGAGACTATTTTAGGTTCCGATGAGAATGCTTTCAGTCTCAAACAGAGTATTTTGTGTCTATATCCCAAGGATGTTTTTGTCTATCGCACAGCCATGTCGCACAATCGTGTGGCACAGCCGGAAAACTTTATGGATCTGATGCGTACCGCTGGGTTGCGTTTCTCGCTGGCCGAGGATCGCAGCGGTGCCTTTGGCATTACAGCGGTGGCGGGCATTATTTATGTGAAGAGTGTGACGGCGCTGCAATTGGCAATGGAGACGGTTTATTTGTAAGTTTATTTAGATATATTTAAAATCTTTTCGAATCTTTTCGTTTTTTTGCCATAACTTTTGATTGATATAAGATAAAATAGTGGTGTAAATGCATTAATTGTTTGTTTTTAAAGCCCCCTATCGATCATCATCATTATATTAAAATATTTTTTTGAATTTTTATCATTAGCAAGAAAAATGTTTGGTAGGTCGATAGATGCTTTGAAAACATTTTTCTTTATTGCACCAATAAAGAGTTATAGCAAAAAAATTCGACCTTTTGGCATGGCAAGATTTTCATTTCTTCAAATTTCTTCATTTTTTTGCTATAACTCTTTATTGGTGCAAGATAAAATATTGGTATAAAGGCATTAATTGTTTGATTTTAAAGCACGTATCGATTGTCATCATTATTTAAAAATATTTTCCAAACATTTTCCTTGCAAATAACAAATTAATATTTGGAAAATTATTTTTAAATAGTGATGCGAATCGATAGGTGCTTTGAAAACAAACAATAAATGCCTTTACATCACTATTTTATCTTGCGCAAATAAAGAGTTATGACATAAAAAACAAAAATATTTGCATTTTGGTCAGGATATAGCCTCACAAAATCCATATTTATAATTCAGTAAGTTGTCCAAATCCAAAAATATTTTATATACGTTATCATATTTGATGAATAAATCAAAATAACAAAATAAATTGAAAAAAAAAAAATTTACTAAATTTTAAAGCACTTCAAACTTTAAAATTTGATTTCCCAACATTTTTAAAAATGCACATTCGCCCCTTTGGCATGACAGTGACGATAAGAATTCTTTGAATTTAATAGATGTAATTACTGTACCCTAGAATGTTAATAGTTAGTGTTCTTTCCGACAGTTCACAAAACTCAACTTATAAAATAAGGTTTACAGAATGTTTTTAGTTTCAGATAGGTCTCAATGGTAAAAATCAAATTCAAAATAGGGTTTATTTACCCTGCGGGAAAATGGTGTCAATTGCTCTAAAATTACCTATTACGTGACTGGTGAAATGAGAACTTGTCACTGTTCTAGTCCAAAGGTATGCAGGGTGGATACAGTTCATAATCATTATAAATGTTCTGTGACCGGTACCATTAGTACCGACTGAAGACTCAATCTTGATGAACAGTTCTGTGATAGGACTAAAGGTCTGCATGAGTACAACGCCGTGTTAAAGTTACCGGTTGATTTCATATAAAAGATACTTATCTCCAGTCTAGTACCCAGTCTAGAACCAGTTTGTTTCCCTGTAGGGCAGTGTGAATTACCTTTAAACGACTGGACACGTGACTGGTGAAAAGATATCTGTCACTTAACTGGTTGAAAAATTGAAAGTACGGTGACTGGTCCTTTAAGGACAGTACGATGACTGGTCCTCTAAGAACAGTACGAAAAGTAAAGTACGAAGACTGGTCCTATGGTATCTATGAGGTGTCAATTGGTCACCTCCAATGACAGAGCCATGTAATAGTTACCGGTACGTTTCAAACGATTATGTCAGAACTAGAACTAGTCACCATTTCGCCAATCACATGATTAGTCACGTACCGGTTCATTTTCCCGTAGGGTAGATTTCGAGGTCTGTTATATCCTACAACCCTATTAAAACCCTTTTTCATTCTAATTAAAAATAGAAAACCGCTCTAATATAAAAAATCTTTCACTTTTCCCCCACAGCTTGAACATCACCTGGAACGACACGCACGCCCGTTCGTTTGTCATCAACGTGCACCTGGTGAATGGCAGACCGGGCAACAGCACTTGTGAGCATCGCGAAAAATCACGAACTCAAACCTGCGCTCAAATCAAGTACAAGAAACAATGTCTAAATTTCTGCGGCTTGGCCACAAATGGTAGCGCTTGCGAATGGCGCGGCAGTACCGCCGGTTTTTTTGGACGCAACTATGCGTCATGCGTACCAAATGCCGCCTACTGTCCGGATAATATATGCGATCCACTGGAGGAGCTGGATACGTATGCGTGTCCGCAGGATTGTGCAGCAGCCAACAAGATAATGGGACCGCATTCGGTGAACGATAATAAACGTGGCATATTGTCGGCATCGGGCACCTGTATTTGTGGAGATAATGGCAAATGTTCCTGTGCACCACTGGACGAAGATGAGCCACCACCAAAATCGAAACGCAAACGCAAAAACGAGACGACAACGACGTTGGCGACCACAAAGCAACTCGAACATTTGCAGCTAATTAACTCAGATGGCAGCACTGTGGACAACTCGGAAAACGATGCGTCTAACGTTTATGTTGCTGGCATGGTCTGTGGCACCTCGTGTCTTATTATAGTGGTCACCTGTCCGATGGTTTTCGTTGTGCTAATCGTTTGTTTGTTGCTTTCACGAAGACGTCTACTGCGCAAAGCCAAAGGTAAAGAGACATTTGTTGGGAAGAAAGCTCTCGGTGCCGGTTGCGTTGCTTCATCGCCAAGTGGTGATTGTGATGCACGTCGCGGCGATTTACCGCTCATGTCACTCGACAATGGTCTTCGTTTTGATGCCGCCGGTGAGGCGTCCAAGTGGGAGTTTCCACGCGAACACCTACTGCTGGACACAGTGCTGGGCGAGGGAGAATTTGGCAAAGTTGTTAAAGGTTATGCTACCGATATTGCCGGCCTGACGGGCGTCACTACAGTCGCGGTGAAAATGTTGAAAACAGGCGCCAATTCTGTGGAGTATATGGCGCTATTGTCGGAGTTCCAATTGCTGCAGGAGGTTTCACATCCGAATGTTATCAAGCTGTTGGGCGCCTGCACCAAGAAGCAAGATGCGCCAATGATCATTATAGAATATGCGAGACATGGTTCGTTGCGTAGCTATTTGCGTCTGAGCCGGAAGATTGAATGTGCAGGCGTTGATTTTACCGATGGTGTGGAACCGGTAACGGTGAAGGATGTTCTTTCGATTGCCTGGCAAATATGCAAAGGCATGGCGTATCTGACGGAAATTAAGGTTGGTAAAGAGAGAGATAGATAGATTGAGAAAGAGAAGAGGGGCGAATAGGGAACTTCGATTCGATCGAATTTTGTATTTGCTGTTCCAGAATTATATTTCTGAATCCGATGAAGTTTTGTGCAACGAATTCAGTTCGAGCTTTATTTCGTAACATTCAAATTTCAATCGAAATTAAATTCTTTAACACAAATATCTCTTCTTTATCTTTCATTCAGCTGGTTCATCGTGATCTTGCCGCCCGCAATGTTCTCCTAGCCGATGGCAAAATCTGTAAAATTTCCGATTTTGGACTCACACGTGACGTCTACGAAGATGATGCCTACTTAAAACGTTCACGCGATCGTGTGCCAGTAAAATGGATGGCACCGGAATCACTGGCCGATCATGTATACACCACCAAATCGGATGTTTGGGCATTTGGCATACTCTGCTGGGAGCTAATAACGCTGGGCGCCTCACCATATCCTGGCATTCCTCCGCAGAACCTCTATCATCTGCTGAAGACGGGCTATCGCATGGAGCGACCGGAAAACTGTTCCGATGAAATGTAAATTTGACTCATACTATTTTTTATATATATTTTCTTAATTTCTGTTCTTTAAATAGTTACTCCATTGTGCGCACCTGTTGGACCGATGATCCCAATGCAAGACCCTCCTTTAAATTCTTAGCCTCCGAATTCGAGAAGTTACTTGGCAACAATCTGCAGTATATAGAGCAGGAAACACATGCTATATCCAATCCGCTCTATTGTAGCGATGAGGCCAAACTTTTGGGCGCCAACTCACAGCTAGATCCCGACACGAACATAAGCTGCACTCATAACGAGCCGGATGTCTCAAGTCTCGATCATCTGTGGCATCCGCCCAAAATGGGTTACGACACCAATGATTGTCTCAATAGTCGTGATATATCCGTTAATCTCAGCGTCGAATTTCAACCACCACCCGGTTATGATATGCCACGCCCCTTAATAGAGGCTGGCACCACGGAACAGGTGCTACGCTACGAGAATGATCTGCGTTTTCCGCTGCATGTGCGCAAATCTATTTGCGGCGTCGATGGCCAATATGTTGCTGGCAACAAATGTGGTCTGGCGCACTATGCAGTACCCGTGAAACGTGGTCGTTCCTACATGGACATGACCAATAAAACTCTCATACCAGACAATTTGGATGGCAACGATTTTGAGAAACATATTTCCAAAAATATCTCATTTCGTTTTTCTAGTCTTTTGAATCTCAACGAGCAGGAAGATAGTGTTGTTTAAGCAACGTGCAGAAAGACGGGTTCTTTTTCTATTTTGTAATGCTCGAGACTGTTTATTTTTTTTTTTTTGATTATTTGTGTGTGTTTTTAATTAAATTATTTAATTGTTAATTAGTTTTAGCGAAAATGACTTTAATGTATATGCTGCTGCTAAAGAATACTCCTCTTCAATGTACTATAATATATATCCTATGACTTATACTATTTTGTAATATTATTCTTAAATCTTATATATGCTAAGTAAAATACCATGAGCTTCTTTTAATCTCATTTACATCTCATTTAATCTCAAACATAGTTTTAATAGTAACTATTTTTACAGTACCTAGTATTAGTTAAATTTTTCTTTAGCTTTAAGTTTAAGAAATATATATAAAATTCAAAATAAATGTGCTATGTATCTAACAGCATTCCAGACTTAGTTTTGTAATTGCTTCATATTTGGGCCAGGACACATTTTTCGTTTGATATATTTTATAAATTTTAGTTTTACGATATTGGGTCATATTAATAAAAATCGACTTTACTCAAAACTTGAAGCAAATGCTCCGAATTGTCAAAATGTTTCACATTTCATTTAATTAAAATACTAAAAACTATTTGCTAATGTTCAAAAATATAAAATTTTAAATTGGTAGGTATTAATAAAAACGTTAAACTGACCATTTACTACAAAAATTCTGAAATAAATTAAGAAATTTGCTCAAAAATATATCAGTTTGCTTAAAAGTAAATACTTTTTTTTATTAATATGGCCCATTGTCTTGACGTGCTCATGGTTCAGTCATTACAAATTGGATATTTTGTACGAATCAAATAAAACAACGAACAATTGGCAAAACACATTGAGTGGCAGATCGGACAGCAGCTTCAGAGGCAGACAAGCCCCTTGGTCAGCTATCATTATTTTAGTTTTACAAATTGTAGAGGGGTTTTACCCCATATTAAACCTGATTATTTGATTAGTATTTTGTACCCGGGCTGCATATTTTTTTTTGTTTGTTTTTAAGCTATTTTTTCAGCATAGTTTTTCATTTTCTACTATATATTGAAGAAATGAAAAGTGTAATAACAAAATTATTATGTTCTTAATCGAAATAAGACTTAATTTTGGTTTTTTGTTATAGTGTTTTTATTTTAGTATTTTTTTTTTATTTTTGTGTTTAACTTTTGTTTTTGTTTTATTTGATATCTGCTCTTATTTATGTTTATGTTTTTTTTTATTGCTTTTTTCTGTTTTTGCTTTTAAGATTGACTTTCTGTTTTTGTTTTTAATTTCATTTTTTGTTTTTATTTTTATTTATTTTTTTATTTTGTTTTTACATTTTTTCTTTACTTTTGCTTTTTCATTTTTACGTTTTAAATTTTAGATTTTTTTATTTTGATTTTATGCTCATGTTTGTTGCTTGTTTTTTTATTTTGTGTTTTTGCTTTTCTGTTAATTTCAGTTTTTGCGTGTTTTGCATTTGTATTTTATTTTTATGTTTTTGTGTTTTTACTTTTGTATTTTTCCTTTTGTTTTTATGATTTTACTTTTGTTTTCTGGTTTTGCTTTTACTCTTGTTTTTAATTTTGTTTTAGTGTTTTTGTTTTTGATTATTTGTTCTTTTTTGTTTTTTTTTGTCTTGTGTGCGTCTTTGCTTTGTGATTTTGCTTTTGTGTTTTGATTTTGTCTTTTTCTATTGTTTTTGTTTTGTTTTTGTTTTGTTGTTGTTGTGTTTTTTTATGTTGTTTTTGCTTCAGTTTTTGTGTTTACGTTTTTGCTTTTGTGTTTTGCTGTTAGTTTTTGTATTGTTGTTGTTGTGTCTTGCGTTTGTGTTTTTATGTTGTGTTTTTGCTTTTGTTTTTGTGTTTTTGCTTTCGTGTATTGCTTTTGTGTTTTTGCTTTTTATGTTTTATTGAAGTTTTTGTTATTGTGTTTTTGCTTTTGTTTGTGTTTTTGCTTTCTTTTTTGTGTTTTGATTTTTTTTTCTTCTGTTTTGTTTTTCTTCTGTATTTAAGCATTTGTTTTTAGGGTTTTATTGGCTTTTTGTTTTCGAGATATCACATCTTTAACTTTAAATGGCTGTAGAATCTAAACGGAGAGTCGGAAAGGGGTCAAACATTGTCCATAGATGGATCAAGCTTTGCACTTTTATCCTTACTTAAAATAGCTGTATAATCTAAACGGAGCGTCGCCATATTAAACCTGATTATTTGTCATAAAATTCATAGGATTTTCATTATAAGGTTGCTTTTGTAAAGATAGTTTAAACTTTAAAGCAGTTTAATTTAATTATCATGTCTTGCATTGTTATTTGACCTTGGTATAATCTGAATTTTGCAAAATTTGAAATGTTCAAAAAAATCCCATTTCATTCGATGACTTTTTAGGGTTTTTATACCCTACACTAAGAGTGAAAGGGTATATTCAGTTTGGTACGCCGTTTGTAACACCCAGAAGGAAGCATCTCGGGTATGGAAAAGTACATATATTCTTGATCTGCATGACCTTCTGAGTCGATTTAGCGATGTCAGTCTGTCCGTCTGTCTGTTGAAATCACGATTACAGAAAAACTAGAAGAACTAGAAGAGGCATAGAAGAGGCATGATCAGTCCAGTATGACCTGTGAACCGACCACTTATGTTCAAATTTATTTGTTGTTATTTTTAGGATTCGTATACCCTGGTGACCTATAACCACTTTGAGTGGTAACCACACACCTGTGTAGGGTATTTATAGTCGGCTTAGACCGACTATACTTTTGATAATCCTAACTATCATAATAACATCTACTTTTAAATTTCCCATGTGATCTAACCTTTCCAACTGATTTTTCTTACATTGACGGAATTCTTACAAAATTTATGATGGTGATGATTTCATACAAATGGAAAATTTTTCGACTATTTTAAAGAAACGAAATACTGGGACCCTACTCTCGTTTGATGAGAAATATAAAATGAGATAAAAACTATATTTTACATTACAATAGACAACAAATAGAGAGCTTTTTTAATTATCAAACTCTTTTTAATTATGAAAATCATAGATGTTATGCAACAAATAATAGGTAGGCCTTAAAATTCATATTTTTTGCGTTTGACTGGTTATAACTTCGGTCAGATCAATCCGAATTTTATGTGGTTTTTTTCAAAATATTAGCTAAAGTATTCTCAATGGAATACAAGAGAATTGTGATCGAAACTCAAATCTGTAAAAAGTTATAGACCAAAATATGTAGAAAAAACACGAAAATTGTCATCTATTTGTTTAACGTAATAACTTAAAAACTTGAGGCAATCTGAAAAAAACCGAGTATGAGGTAGTGATTAAAATCTTAACGTCCATCGGAAAATCGCGTATATTTTTTTTTTGTTGTGCTCTGTTATTAGCAGAATGTGAAAATAGTTTTTGTCTCATTTTCATTTCATATTTCACATCAAACGAAAATAGACTCGCAGGACTGGAGAAATTTGGGTTTTTGGTCATTTAATAGGGACATGTAGATATATATGTAAAAGTATTAATATAACATAATATTCTTACGAAAAATGATCTCTTACAATATCCTTTCTCGAACATTAATAGTTTTTCGATTATTGGATGTTTGATTTACATAAAAATTACAATTTTTTAATTATAACAAAAAAAATATTGCTTACTTTTAGGCATACTATGATAATTAACATTTATTTTTAACGTCAATTTTTAGAAATTTTTTCCAAGTTATTTCATCCCTGAAACTAGTTTTACCCAGTTCTTCCCCAATATCCCCAGACAAAATTTTGGCAGGGTCGAGGTAGTTTTGAAACATTTTTTCGACATATTTCAAACATACAAAGGCGGAGTTTGTATCAAAAGCTGTATTTTTTCTGCCCGTTCCCTAAATATGGAGTGAATCTGCCATAAAAATTCCACAAAAATTTACAACCTGCTATACACTTCCCAATATTTTCTATTTATCTGTGCGTTTGCCTGAAATATGCTCAAAATATTCCAGAAAAATGCCAAAAATTTCATCTCGGGATTATAAGAATTTTTTGCGAAAGAATTGTTCGAAAAATACATGCTTCGCGGGCATATTAAAGGATTCAGAGATGAATTGTCTTGGGACAATAGTTTCGGGTAAGAATTGAGAAATGAAAAATTGTGCCAAAGAAGAATTGTAAATGAATTGCCTGAAGATGGGTAATATTTGTTAAGGAAAGAATTGTACAGTTGGTACACTTTTCGGGGAGGAATTTTCGGGTGTTTGGATAAAAACGTGTAGTGGTTTCCTATAAATTAGTTTATCGTATTTTGTTTTAATAATAACCCAATAAACATAGTTTCGATTGTATAAAATTTCGATAACGTTTCGAATTCGTAACGATATCGTTAAATTTCTATAGAATCTGTATTGAATTATTTGTCAAAAAAAGCTGTTCAATGAAAAAATTTAATAAATTTTAAAATTGGAAAAAATTTCGCAACTGTTAGAATTTTTTAAAATTTAGAAAGTATGCAATATTTTGTTGCTGGATCGATAAACTAATTTTTAATCCCAAACTAGGTAAACAATTTTAATGCTGTGGATGCTATAGAATGCTTGGTGCACAGCTCTATGCAAGATAATTTCAAGGCAAATTAATTTAAATAGTATCGAAATTGAATATATAATTCGAATTCGTTTCGATTTCGAAATTGAATTCAATTTTCGAATTCGTTTCGATATCGAGAATTCATACAATATTGATATCGTTATCGATAGAGCCATTTTTTTCAAAAATGCTATCATTCTCGAATCGTTAACGATAGTCGAAAACGATAACAATGTTTGTTCCCAGCATACCAAACGATATCGAAACGAATTCGAAAGGATATCGTTTGAACGAACATTGTTTTCGACTATCGCAAAAAAAAAACGAAGAAATTGGAAAAATTGAAAATCTTGTCATGCCAAAAGAGCGAATCTTTTCATTTTTTGCTATAACTCTTTAATGGTACTAGATAAAATAATGATGTTAAGGCAATTATTGTTTGTTTTCAAAGCACCTATCGATCTGCATTATTAATTACAAATATTTTGCCAAAAAATGTTCCTTCAAATAACAAATAGCAAATTAATGTTTTGCAAAATTAATGATGCAGATCGATAGGTGCTTTAAAAACAAACAATAAATGCTTTTACACCACTATTTTCTCTTATACCAATAAAAAGTTATGGCAAAAAAACGAAAAGATTCGCCCTTTTGGCAATTTTCAATTTTTCAAATTCGTCCTTTTGGTGTTGGCTTTTGTGGCTAGAAATATTCAACAAAATGACACGCGATTTTGGCACAGCATACTTGAGGATAAACTACATTCAAAAATGTAAAAAAACACAAATGTCAAAAATTATACCCCTGCGGCATGATAGTGACGATATATCAGTGAAATATGGTAAAAAAAGTTTTTTATAAAATTACTGCTTAATAAGTGCTTCAAAATAGACATTCCTATGGGTCTCACAAGGTAAGTTCAACTCCTATCGAACATAATTAACAATTCAGTGATTTTAATTTCATGTAATATTAAGAGAATATTGTAGTTGGTAGTGTTCGAATAATGTATAAATAAAATAAATCGGATGAAATATATCAATTAATCAAATAATTTGTATCGCACCCTATTTAAAAAGAACCCTCAGATAATACTACAACTGGAAAATACTTGACCTCGTAAAAAAAACAAAAAATAAAAAACAAAAATATTTATTGTACTTTTTTTATATATTCGTTTAATACTAGATACTTTTTAAAAGTTTATAGTTGTTGTAAGTCCATATATGAAATTGTAATTGTATGTGTGCTTCTTCAAAATTGTATTTAAATAAAATATATATTTATTAGAAAACATAATTTGATCGTTTTGTTTTTATTGTATGTAGCGTCATTTGTACTTAAGGGCAATAATAATAACTTATAAGATAAAGTCGGAAACTTATTAAAGAAAAACTAAAAATTACAAACCATTCACCACGCTACTCATCTGGCACCAAAAGATTCAGATTAGCTCTGCCGCCACAGCTGCCAATAAAAGTCTCCTCATCGCCGCGCAGCGACAGACCTTCACTGCCATCGCACACTTTACGCTCTCTAATCATGCCGGCGCGTTCCCAGCGTGAGCCCTTGCAATTGCTGCAGCTAGTTTTGGGCATTTTGAAAACAG
Organism: Dryomyza anilis; assembly: GCA_951804985.1. Taxonomy (NCBI): domain Eukaryota; kingdom Metazoa; phylum Arthropoda; class Insecta; order Diptera; family Dryomyzidae; genus Dryomyza; species Dryomyza anilis. The sequence goes on from OX638131.1 coordinate 20,877,137, forward strand.
TCGTAGTACGATTGCCACAGTCTTTGCACTGGAAGAAACGTTTCTCGGCATCGACTACTTTCAGTGGATGTTTCTCCTGTTTGCAACGTTCTGCCGCCGAGAATGCCGTGTATTTGCAACGCAAACAAATGACTGCTTTGCAAGCCATCTTAAAGGTGTTGAGCATTTTCTCCTCGAGCGCCTCTTTCTTTTCCAATTTATTAAAGTATTTATCCTGTTCCTGCTGTTCGCGCATATCAATCAGATTAGTATGCGACGAACTGGCAGCCATAATACGTTCGATGCGTGTCTTGCGATCGATTTCTTTTTGATCCACTTCGATTTTTTGTCGTTTGCTGGCGCTGTCAAAGCGATCGTTCAGATCATCAATAGCACGTTTTTTACCCTCAGTGGAGCCGCGCGTAGAGTTGGGATCGATTTTTAGTATAGGCTTCTTTTTAAGCAGCTGCATTGCTTTCAATTTTGCCAACTGCGCCTGTCTATTGCCAATATTGACTTCAAGACTGAAATTTTCACCCGATAATTTAGGCGACGAGGTAAAAGAAAAACTACGATCTTTAAATTTATCAGGCACTGGTGTTGCTGGCATTTGTAGACGTGACGTGCTCGCCTCAGCTGCGCTTGGTGTGGAGGTGGCGTTGGGTGGTGCTTTGGCACGTGCTGGCGAAGCAACCGCTGTATCGATGGCTCTTTCCGCAGCGCGTTCTGCTTCTGCCTGCAGAAGCTTCAAACGATCTAAATCTTTTACTCTCTGTTTTGTGCTGGCCTCAACGTTGCAGGCCAATTTTGAGATTGGACCACCACGTGCCGCATATGGTATCTCGGAGGGGTGCACCCTTGGTTTGGAGGCATGATTAATGCCGCCCGCATTTGGCGACACCGAATACTCGGAGAGCGACATGACGCGACCCGAATCTTTGGCTGTTAGTTTGGCACTTTTCTTTGCGGGCAGCGCGGAAAAGGATTGGCCGCCGTAGAAAACCTCATTTTTGCCTGTAAAATGTTTTTTATTTGAAAATATTTTATATTTGCCTAAGAAATCTAAAATTTACCCAACACTTTGTTGCGCAGATCATTGAGACCGCGGCCCGCATTGACAGACTGCAACTCTGCGCGTCCAGACATTTTCGTAAACTCTTTCTTCATGTGATAGATGCAATAGTCGCAGTCGCCCAGGTTAACAACAGCAGTGCAGGGCTGCCCATTGTTCTTCAACGCTTTGCAGACGCCCATATCTTTGGACTGGCCCAGCACAAGCACCTTGTTCGCTGTGTCAATGGACAGGCAGGCGGCATCCCCGCTCTCAGCGCGTTTCTCAAATACGGAAGGATTTAGCACAGCCAGACACATGCCGGTCTGTGTTTTCCACAGATCTTTATGGGCGCCTCTAAAGAGAAATAGCGAAATACGTTTTATTTCCCCCTTTAGATCTGACAAACTCCAAATCGAGAACGGATCGCCCTTTTTCGAAAGTTTAGTGGGCGCCTTATGCAGCAAAACACCTGCTATGACCCAATCTTTGCTGAGATCGCCACGCTGTGTGTGAAAAGCAACACCGGAAAAGGGCACCGCATTACGGCCGGACATGCGCTCCATGAGCACAGTGCTCGAGATGAGCGGGTTGATGATGCGCAGCCCAAAGACGGGGTCTGTGAACGTAGTTGAAGTTGCCAATGTATTAAAAGGTTTTGTGGCGCTGTTGGATGTATTTGCACCCGTTTGTGCTGTTGCCACATTACGCGCATCTGGCGCAGGCGCTTTCAAAAATGACGAGCTTACGCGCTTCAGCGGATTATGTGGATTTTTAATGTGGCACGTGGGCAACGCTTTGTTTGGCGTTGATGTGGCCGCCGCTGGTTCTCTTGCGAACTGTTCTACATCACGCGCAACCTGCGCCTCGTGTTTTGCATCGCGCTGTTGCTTCAATTGTTTATTTATATCGCTGCCGTATTCATTGTATTTGCGTTCGAGAAAATTTTTCACCTCCTCATCGTCCGACGAGTCCAGTTCTTCTGCCGGTGCTGCTTTGGCTGCCTGTTTTAGCTTTGCCGCCGGTGGTAGTTCTGGCACATCATAGCTGAAGGCATCAGCAAAGGTGCTATCATCACGCAGGCGTGGCGTCGCGGATTTGGGCGTGGCTGCTGGTGTAGATTTTGATGTGGGCTCATTACCGTCGTCGTCGCCAGCTGCAAGCAGGTGCTCCAACGCATATAACTCAGCATCTTCATCAATATTTTTGGCTTCTGTTTGTTTTCCGTCTGGCGTCATTTTGTGTATGGTACAAGTGTAAAAAATGTTTAACTCAGAGCCTTTTCACTATTTTTGGTAATTTTATTGCATTTAACTAGCTTGAGGCACTGAAAACCAAATGAAAATGTTTGCCTCCAATTCTATTTATTTTTGAAATTTTGACATCAATTTTGGCGGTCAATTTGAAGTTTTATTTGACAACTGTACTCACCACATTCGTTTTTTCTAGTCAGTGTTGCATTACATTTCCAGGGTTGCAGTAGTGGAAAGAAAACGTCAGAAGTACCGCGGAATTGCGGAATTTTGTGTAAAAATGTGCGACCCAGTTGCATTGCCTTTGGTATCGATGACATTCGATGACAAAAATCACTATTTAACTTTAATAAAATATTAATAATAACTTATTTTGTAAATTGACAGCATTTCTCAATTGTTGGGGTCACTGAATGCAGGTGACAGCAGTGGCAGTCAATAGCCAGAAAAAAGAAGCTGGTGCACCGTTATCAAAGATTTATTGAAGAGGATTTTATTTATCCATTAATACTTCATTGGCCAACAGTGTCACCAGCAAAATGGTGGACATCGAAAGCAATGAAGGTAGGTTTCACAATCAGTCGTTATTTTACCAGCATTTATTAATATCTTTCAAAATTGTAAACAATCAGAGGTCCTTGGAATTTGTATGCACCACATTACGGATTACGGACAAGTTGCTCTCCGCCGGCCTGGGCAGGAGCGCAACTTCTCGCGCACCGTCGGTAGGAGTCTGGACAGAACCCTAGGCAGGAGCATGATCGCCAATTAGAGCACCGCAGGCAGAACCAGCAGGAGCAGCCTGTTTCAAGTTTTACGGTTCCAATTTACATCTATATTAAATTCAATTTATTTTTTTGCATTACTCGATCTCTCTTTACAGTTACAGTATCGGCTGCATTTTGTCAAAGTACATGTGTATATATAACAAAAATGTTAATCAATACAATAAATATTTAATTGAAACTCAGCTGATGTAACTTTTAATTGTATTGAATTTAATATTCATAATAATGAGAACTCGTTAATTGAAGAAAATTTGTCATTAATAACAACAACGAAATATTGAAATACTTCTCTATTCAAATATTTTTTTGCGTGTATCAAAGAGTATTTTATAATTTTAGTATTAACAAAAAGTATGAACTTATGCAACACTGTTTCGAACATTTTCGTTTGTTTTTTTTTGCAACATGTCATAGTGTGTGTTGGTGTGTGTTTGCTGCAGTCGGTAATAGAAAAAATTCTAAAGCTACGGAAAAAAACTAAAAACTAAATTCAAAGCGTCAAACAAACGAATAAAGCTAAAATCAACGAATTATTTGCAAGAAATAACACAAAAAATATTACAAACAAAAAACAACGCCAAAGTTGCTGCGGAAGAAACAAAAAAAAAAGCGCAGAGAGCAGAAAAGTGAAAAATTCACACCTCATACCAACAAACACAGCCACATACGTACGACGTCCGTTCCGTTGTCGTCCGTCGTCGTTGGTTGTCATCGTCGCCGTCGGAATCTGCTGTAGTTGTCAAAGTTACCGCCGCCGCCGCTGGAGGAGGAAGGAGGAACATACGTCCGCATCTTTCGTTCGTCCAACGTGTCTGCTGTTTGCATTTGTCTGCCTGGCTGACTGCGCGATTGTTTGTTGTCCAAACAACCAAACATCAAACTCTGTCAAGCAAGTGACCAAGTGTCAAGTGAACCGCCGCTACAGCCGACGACGCGACCGCCGTCGCCGCATTTCTTAAGGTTAATTGTTGTGAAAAAGTTGCAAAAATTGGAAACTCCAGATCACAAAAGGTTAGTGTGTTCTTAATTTGTCAATTATATATATTGGCGGCTTAATTATTCAATTCTGTGCAGCTATTTCCAGACTACAAAAAAAAAAAAACATTGTCTGTGTAAACGCAGCATCACATTGCGACCTCTCGGAAGTTTGTCATCTTCCCATTATATGACACAAATCGTATCAGCTATGTTGAAATCTTTAATGAATTGGAAGAAGTTGTCAACAGCGAATTCCATAATAATACACAAATCATGTTGCATAGTTTTATATTATTTTGTCATTTATAATAAGCCATAACGTAGAATTTACAAAGCACATGTTTTGGCTGCTGCATCAGCGATACCAGTTTTGCTGTCTCGGCAACAAATTCTATTTTTTGTGCTTAAATTAGTTTGTTGTGGTTTTCGTAAACCACGTGTGTTGTAATTTTAATCTATTTTACATCAAAAGCATTAGGCATTTGTGCTCGACAAGTGATCAACTAGTTAGTCAGTCGGTCAATCGATTCTTGGTTTGGTGTTTGGTGAGTAAAATCGCGAACGGTATCAATTGTTTTTAAATTTGTAAGTTTTTGCATTGACATAGATAGTGTTGCTGCTGCTGATTTGGCATTTCACCATGTATGTTGTTCGTGGTGTGATTCAGTGGCCTTAAAATGATAACGTTGCAAGTTGTAAAAATATAATTATCAAATGATTATATACAAATCCAACACGGGCTTTGATTTAAACATAGACGCATCAGTTGTAGGTTATATGCGCAACATTGTTAAGCCGAGGATCTCGAAATGCTGAGTTAAAAATTGCAATACTTGTGGTACATCTTAAGACTAAACTATATATGTCGATAATGCAGTGTTTGCAATTCAATTTAGCAAATTGTTGATCAATTTAAATTTAACTATATTAAATCACAGCCAACCAACAGATGTAAATTGATTTATTACCGACTTTACCGATTACCGCTTACCAAATAGCGATCAACTGAACTGACAAGTTAAGTCATTTTTCTATATATATTTCGAAGGCACAAAAATAACAAACGAATGACGTAAAAATTTGACTTAAATTAAAAATTTTGTAATGACGTCATTTTCATTCAAAGGTCTTTCGTATTGAAATCCCAAAAATTAGTTTAATCTTGAAATTTTTGATAAACCCTTAAAGAAGAATTGAAATTAAACCAGTAAATGCCAAATATTTCTTCAAATTATCATTTTCATATAAAATAAATTAAAAATATCTTCTGATTTGCATTTTATAATCATTTTTAATTTTAATCCTTTAACGTCCACTATTCCAAAACGTTTTCAATATAGCTTCTAAACTTTATTTCAACTTTTATTCATTGTCTCGTTGACGAACTAGAAATGGCTGTGTTATTTCAATTTTCATAAACATGAACAAATCTAGAATTATGTAAATCCTCATTATCTCCAGTAGACTGACAAATTTTACCAAATGTGAACATTTTTATGACCAAAAGTAGCTTAATGATATTTTTTATCCAAATCAGTCGAATATTTATAACGATTCTTTAAAAACGACACGGTTATAGAGTAAAGACGTTCATACAAATTATGGAAAAAAAGATTATTTTATCATCAACCTTTTTATTAATGATTAAACGTTTAAACTTACTTTGATTTGTAGTTCAAAATTTCTTTTTTTATGTAATACTACGTATGATTATTATTTAATTATGCCATTTTTGTACGTTGTTTGGTATAATTGTTATTCAAATTTTAGGCTTTTCTCAGCCACTTTTTAGAATAAAAAATAAGTCCCTTAAACAACAAGTTTTCAAAAAAAAAACATTTTTTTATTTTAATTGTCAAGACTAATAATATTCTAATATGCCGATCAATACACCTTGTATGACGATATATTTATTTAAATCAAAACTCGAAAATGTTGAATATTTTTTATCCATATAATGTAAAAGTTCGAAAATAAAACGTATATGGTTAAAAAGTTATCTGGGAGGTAGGCGTGGTAGATGAATAACACGATCCCTTTCTTATACATCATATTGGTATTGATCTAATATAGCAATATATCATGTTATTTAAATTTTTCCAGCTAGAATTGGATTTCATCACACTGTGCAGTGTATATTTTAACCAGTTGGGAACGTTAGATCACATGGGAAATTTTAAAGTAGGGACATTTTATAGTAGGTGTTATTATGATAGTTAGGATTATAAAAATTATAGTCGATCTAAGCCGATTGTACATACCTTACACATATGTGTGGTTACCATTCAAAGTGGTAAAGTGTTTTTCAACAAGGACGCTACAAAAGTAGAGCGACAGGGACATCAAACGACGCCATATTTCTTGCCGCTCTTTTGACATTTCTCTTCAGTAAGGTTTGCCATTTCATGATGGAAAGATATACGAATTCGAATTTCGGTAGTAAATTTTAATAATTTCGACTCGTTGTTGACTCGTATATCTTTCCATCATGAAATGGCAAACCTTACTGAAGAGAAATGTCAAAAGAGCGGCAAGAAATATGGCTGTTGAAAAACCATTGAAAAAAACTTTTGTAGCGCTCTTATTGAAAAACCCTTTATATAGGTCACCAGGGTATACGAATCCTTAAAATAACTACAATCTTTCAATCGCTGAAGAATTTCTATTCATTTGATACCCATATTTACAAATGGGTAGGTGTACTGAATTTCGATTTTTTTTTGTGAACCACAAGTCATTTCATCGGAAAACATTATTTTCATGTATTTGAGCATGAAGTCAATATATATTTGACAAAAAAAGTTTACCTAAGCACGTATACAGTAAAATTGAACTGTAGATGTAAATTTTATATGAGTTATTTGAATAAAAAATGGTCAGATCACAGGTCACAATGAACCGATCTCGCCAATGCAGCGTAGGTATATAAATTATCTAAATTATGAGCTTCGTTAATCTAACTCTTTAATTTTTTAAGTAGTAGAGATTTCAACAGACAGACAGACGGACATCGCTAAATCGACTCAGGAGATCATGCTGATCAAGAATATATATACTTTTCCATACCGGAGATGCTTCCTACTGGGTGTTACAAACGGCGTACAAAACTGAATATACCCTTTCACTCTTAGTGTAGGGTATAAAAATTAGATCAAGAAAAAAGTTGTTAATTTTGATAATTAGTCTGATCTATGCTCTGTATAATCATTAATATTTTTTTTGTTTAACATTCTATTTTAAATGATAAAAAAATAATTAAAAAAATTCTCTAAAAAAAATCAAAAATTTCTGAGTTTAGATCGAAATATCTTAGAAACGTATATGTATATTAGCACGTATATGTATAATTGCGTTCAAGATTTTTTCAAAATCTATTTTTCAAGACTAATTTATTTTTTTTATTCAAAATAGTGGCCTAAAATAACGATTGCCAATTTTCTCAAAAACGTTACGTTCTATGAAAAAACTGAGTATACAGTTATAATCAGCACCAGCGAATTATATAGAATTGCTGTATGTGATGCCCATAGGCAAAATCTTGTTGAGTAACGTAATTATAATGCAAAAATACAAGTTTATGATACAAAATAATACGTAATATTGATGGAATTTCGGGTAAATGAAAAAAATCTAAAATCCGAATCAAACCATACATTTTAAAATTGATTTTTTTTGTTTGGAAATCAGTATAAAAATGATTTATCATTATTTCAGGAAACCAAATTATTCCGCAGAAAAATGATTACATCGAACAGTTAAACATTTCGTGCTTCAATCAGCCCTAGAAGTTTAGTTTAACAGTTGTTTTTTAACTTTGAACGTAATTTTATCTCATCTATATTATGCATTTATTGTAAAATTTAGCGAAAATGCCTTCTTTCTACGCTGAATTTCTTGATAATAGAAGAAGTCAAGAATTTGTTTGGCGTGGAAAAAAGATATTCGACATTAAAGTCAAATTTGGTATGGACAAAAACAGTTGCGCTTCCTCGGGTCGATGTTGATCGCTTTTGTGGTTTTTTTTAGCTCACTCACATGCTTTACATATATTCCAGCGAATCTAATAGTACGTGGTATACGCACATGTTTTTCATTTGTATTCGGACAGTTCAAGGTTTTTCTGATCCATGTTAGTTTAGCTGTTTTCAACTTTAAACGAAAATTTTGCACTACCAACTTTTTTCAATACTCCCAAAAATGACTTCATTCAAATATGTTTATAAAAGTGAAGAAGTTTCCACTTTTTTGTTTCGCGTAGACATCAAAGTCAAAGCCTCTTGAGCATGATACAATAACAAGGTAGTAGTATCCCAGAGCGCCTCTCACAAAATTTTCTTATCCCATACAAAATTTTGACATAAGCACGGGACGTTTGACAGTATCTTCAGGCGTTTGACAGAAGCACGGGACGCTTAAGAAGAACAAGAACTCTAATACTTCTACCTTGAATAATTGTATCATGCTCTTGAGTATAAAAAGTCCAATTTTTGTTAAATATATTGAAAAGAGAGGCAAAATATTACATATCGTCGTCACCAAATACATTTTCAAAATGCCAAATATTCATTTACAAAAATCTTTATATATCTGTCAATTTTTAATCGATGATCCCAATTTTCCACATGATAAGAAATTGTAAATCTATCAATTGATACTTCAACTTTAAAAATGCATCAATTACTTTTTATAATATTAATCAACAAACTCGAAAAATAAGTTTTTCATAAAAATTTATCTGGTGACTTTTCGTTCTACAACGACGATATATTAGAAATTGAGTTTTTTTTTTTATAGCTAATGCATTTCTTTCTCCCACAATTCTCACATTGATCAATTTTCCATTGCATTTACACAGTGTGCCGTGACGCTGTTGCAGTCGCAATACAAAAACGTATGATTTTCCATTGAACACATTTGTGCGTCGTCTGTGCCGGCCGACTAATACGTAGATTCGCAATGAAAAGCTTTTCTTTTTTTAAAGTATTTTTCATGTTTGTTTTTTTTTTTTTTTTTGTTTACTTTGAGTTTTCCTTTTTAATATTTTTGACTACAAGCAAAAAGAATACAAAAAAAAAAAAAATAACACAAACAAAACGAAGAAAAGCAGACACACTTTTGAATGACATTTCCATTTGTAGAATTGGTCAAAGATACACCTATTATAATATTTTTTGTTTTTTTTTTCGTTTTTCTAACTCTTGCACTTGAGATGTAGCACAAGAAAATAACAAATAAAATCAATTGTTTGGAAAATAGTTTAGAATTTAAATAAGGAATAAAATTTCATTATTTATCTACTTTATAAAGTGTAAAAATGTTCGTAGTTATTTAAAAAAAAAACATAGTGTTTCAATTTAAAAACATAACAAGTGCCATTATTTTGTAAACGTTCCATAAAAGACCGACTGACCTTTTGCATGTGCTGCTGCTGCTTCTGCTGTTTGGGGGGCATAACTTTTGTGCCATTTGTTAGCCAAACTTTTGCCTGCAACTGTTGTGGATGCGACCTGAATGTTTCTACGCGCATTACTCAGCATACTGCCGGTTTGTATGTAGCCAGTTTCTTTCTTTGATGAGACGCCGTCATTTCTAATGTTCTTGCCACACACACCTCAAATAGTTACGGCTGTTGTTGTTTATCATTGAAATTATTGATTTAGCCATTTATGCAGCAATTTCTTAAAATTTAATTTTAGTATTTTTAAAATTTTAAATATTTTTTAGATTTTAGAGTACTCTTTGACACCACTCAAATATATTGAAACATATTAAATTTAATATAAACACTTGCAGTGTTGCAACGATAACGACATGAGTGTGACAAACAAATTTCTAACATCTTCGGAAAATGGACTGCGTCATGATAAAGTAGCAATACTTGATGCGGGCGCTCAGTATGGCAAGGTATACTATTTATTATATTTCTTGTATATTCAAATCTTAATTATTTTTCACTCTATTTGCATAGGTCATCGATCGGCGAGTACGCGAATTATTCGTTGAATCGGATATTTTGCCGCTGGATACAACGGCGGCCACTATACGTGCCGGTGGTTATCGTGCCATCATTATATCTGGTGGTCCCAACTCGGTTTATGCCGATGATGCGCCGCCATATGATGCGGAGATATTCAAATTGAAACTTCCCATACTTGGTATTTGCTATGGCATGCAGCTGATTAACAAGGAGTTTGGTGGCACCGTACACAAGAAGGATGTGCGTCAGGATGGCCAACAGAATATCGAAATTGAAACTACATGTCCGCTGTTTAAGTATGTTTTTGAATTTATGGAGTTTTTGTTGAATGAGTTTAGTTTTAGCAATGGCAGGAAAAGAAAGAGTTTTGCTGTATAGTCTCGCAAAACTCCGATTCAATCCTGTCAGAGTAAATTTGATTGACAAAATCATACCGCATGCCAAGAACACTCCAATTCGGTGCAGTTTTCGAATTGGGCTACACGTGGCATAACATTTTTTTTTATATTTTAATTTATATATTTTATTTTTTTCTTAATAATAAAATTTAAAATTTATTTTTTTTATTTATTAATTTTTGATTTATGAATTTTTGAATTTTCGAATTTATGAATTTTCGAATTTATAAATTTATTCATTTTTTCATTTATTTATTTATTCTATTAATAATATTATACTATTAATTTTATTATACTATTAATTTTAGTATACTATTAATTTTATTATACTATTCATTTTATTATACTTTAATAATATTATACTTTATGAATTTTCGAATTTATAAATTTATTCATTTTTTCATTTATTAATTTATTCTATTAATAATATTATACTATTAATTTTATTATACTATTAATTTTAGTATACTATTAATTTTAGTATACTATTAATTTTATTATACTATTAATTTTATTATACGATTCATTTTATTATACTATTAATTTTATTATACTATTAATAATATTATACTTTATGAATTTTCGAATTTATAAATTTATTCATTTTTTCATTTATTAATTTATTCTATTAATAATGTTATACTATTAATTTTATTATACTATTCATTTTAGTATACTATTAATTTTATTATACTATTAATTTTATTACACTATTCATTTTATTATACTATTAATTTTATTATACTATTAATTTTATTATACTATATGAATTTTTGAATTTATAAATTTATTCATTTTTCATATATTCATTAATTAATGTATTCATTTATTCATAAATTTTTTGCATAAAATACAAATCTAAAATTCATTATATTAAATATTCTTTCATATACATTTCCAGTCGCCTCAGTCGAACCCAATCGGTGCTGCTAACGCACGGTGACAGCGTCGAACGCGTGGGAGACAAACTCAAAGAGGGCGGTTGGTCAACAAATCGCATTGTCACTGCCATTTATAGCGATATTTTACGAATATACGGCGTACAGTTTCATCCTGAGGTGTGTTACATTGAATTCAAATACTTTGATTTATACATATTAAATTCGTCGTTGTCTTTTACAGGTCGATCTAACAATCAATGGCAAGCAAATGCTTTCCAATTTCTTGTACGACATCTGTGAGCTTAAACCAAACTTTACCATGGGCAGTCGCAAGGAAGATTGTATTAAATATATTAAAGAAAAAGTGGGCAGCAACAAAGTGCTGGTGAGTCTAGTGCAAACTACACAAACTGGCTACAATTACTAATATTAATTTTCCAAAATTTATAAAAAAAAAATTAAAAAACACAGTTGCTGGTTAGTGGTGGCGTTGACTCGACAGTTTGTGCCGCGTTGCTGCGTCATGCTTTGCATCCCAGTCAAATTATTGCTGTGCATGTGGATAATGGTAAAGACTGAAATTCTAATTTTGTTTAATAAATTTATTTAATATTGGTTGCTCCTAGGTTTTATGCGAAAGGACGAAAGTGAAAAAGTAGAAAAATCTCTGCGTGACATTGGTCTTGATTTGATTGTGCGCAAGGAGGCCTATCAGTTTCTGAAAGGCACTACACAAATCAAGCGACCTGGTCAATTCTCCATTGTGGAGACGCCGATGCTTTGTCAGACCTACAATCCGGAGGAGAAGCGTAAAATAATTGGCGATATCTTTGTAAAGGTGACAAACGATATTGTGTCCGAAATGAAATTGAAACCGGAGGAGGTGCTGCTGGCACAGGGCACTCTACGGCCGGATCTAATCGAATCGGCCTCCAATTTGGTTAGCACGAATGCGGAGACTATTAAAACACATCATAACGATACGGATTTGATAAGGTTTGTTTGTGATTTAGAATATATTTTTTTAATTATGCTGTGCGTTCAATTTTCTTAGTAAATTATACTATTAATTAGATAATACTATTAATTTGATAATACAATTATTTAGATTATACTATTAAATAAATTATACCATTGATTTAATAATGTTATTATTTAGATTATACTATTAATTTAATAATACTATTAATTAGATTTAAATATTAATTAAATTATACTATTTATTAGATTATGCCATTATTAATACTATTAATTTAATACACTATGAATTAAATTATACTAGCAAACTATATATTCTATTAGTTACTATTAACTATTTTATACTATGAATTCAATTATACCATTAATTCAATTATACTATTGATTAAATTATGCATTTTATAATACTCTTAATTTAAATATACTCTTATTTATACTATTAATTCAATTATTCTACAAATTTAATATACCATTAATTTAATTTAAATTATACTAAATTATACTATTATTTAAATTATACTATTAATTAGATTATTTAATTATACTAATTAAATTTATTAATTTATAACATTAATTCAAATATATTACAAATTAATAATAATACATACTATAAATTAAATTGTACTATTAATTACATTATACAATTAATTTAATTATAAGATAATTATATTAATAAGTCACTATTATTAATAAGATAATACTATTAATCACTAGATTTTACTATTAATTCGATTAATAAGAATGTACTATTAAATTATTATTCTTTTAATTCCATTATACTATAAATAGAATTGTTCTATTATTTAAATTATAGTATTGCTTGATTATCTATTAATTTAATAATACTATTAATAAGATTATACTATTATTTTTATATACTATTCATTTTTTATACTATTAATTTTATATACTATTAGTTTCATTATACTATTAATTTTATTATACTATAAATTTTATTATACTATTAATTTTATTATACTATTAATTTTATTATACTATTAATTTAATAATGCTATTAAAGATTATACCATCAATTTTATTATACTATTAATTTTATTATACTATTTATTTTATTATACTATAAATTAGATTAAAATATTAATTATATTATACCATAATTATTTCATTGATACTATGAATTATATTATAAATTATATTTTTAATTACCTTCCACTATATTTCACAGAGAACTGCGCAACGCTGGCCGCGTTGTTGAGCCTTTGTGCGATTTCCACAAGGACGAGGTGCGCGAGCTGGGCAACGACTTGGGGCTGCCCGCCGAATTAGTTGAAAGACAGCCATTCCCTGGACCTGGTTTAGCAATAAGAGTGCTTTGCGCAGAAGAGCCATTCCTGGAGAAGGATTTTTCAGAGACGCAGGTTTGTGCGTTTCCATTAACCAATATCAAACAAAAGAACTATAGTATTTTAAACTAAACAAAAGACTAAAATCTAAAGATAACATTAAGCAAATTTATATTTTTAATAAATCTCTATTTGTTCATCATTATTTAGGTCATTGCGCGCGTGATAGTAGACTATAATAATAAATTAGAAAAAAAGCATGCTTTAATCAATCGTGTTACCGGCGCTACAACTGAGGATGAGCAAAAGGAACTCGTCCGAATTTCCACAAATTCACAAATACAAGCAACCATCTTGCCAGTGCGATCGGTAGGCGTACAAGGTAAATTTGATTTGATATTGTTTTTCTCTTTTTTAATATATTAAAGAATTTTAATAAAATATTCATAATTTTACTGCTACCAGGTGATAAACGCACATACAGCTATGTGGTGGGTCTGTCTAGCAACGATGAACCCAATTGGAATGATTTAATGTTTTTGGCTAAACTAATACCACGCATACTGCACAATGTAAATCGTGTGTGCTTCATCTTTGGCGAGCAGGTACAGCATCAGGTCACCGACATAACGCACACCACCCTCAACTTTTATGTGTTGAAACAGCTGCGTCAAGCCGATGCAATCGCCAATGAGGTATATAAATTATTTATTTCATTTTATTTAATTTAATGAATATTAATTCAATTTATACTTAATTTATGCAGATAATTATGCAGGCTGGTCTCTATAGAAAAATCTCGCAAATGCCCGTAGTGCTTATACCGTTGCACTTTGATCGTGATCCCACGCTGCGCATACCGTCGTGCAACAGATCGATCGTTTTAAGACCCTTCATTACAAACGACTTTATGACTGGAGTGCCGGCAATTCCAGGTTCCGCCAATCTGCCAGTTCAAGTAAGTTGAATGCAATTGAAAAAAAAGTACTAGCACTAGTTGCCAGAAACTCTATACGTGGTTGGAAGTGAGTTTTCACCAGTGTCATATTCATAGAATAAAATTAATCCAGAGCAAGGCGAATGACGATAATTTGATGCCCATCAATGGTTAAACTTCCATTTCATGCTCTCGTAATCATCGGTGTGAGGTCCTCTCCTTCCCATCTCCTTTATCCCCTGGACTGAATTAAGATACACGTGCTTAGAATCGAACACAGGCTAACGATGGTATCGGATTTCTGGTGACCTACGAACTTAGCTAGCCACACTCCTATATAGGGGATCTCGAATTCGGGCGAAACTTTACTTTTTTTGCATCTTATGGGACCTTAAATCAACGAACAAATTGTGAAAAAACAAACCGCAAAAAATTGCAAGAAAAACCTTTCCTATTTAGGGCTTCTGTTATCGCCCACAACTGACAACCAAAGAGGCCATACCCCATGGTGGCTGGCTATGTTAACCCGTATTTGCTAGCGAAAGCCCTTCCTCCTGCATATCGATAATGCTGATAAGGGCTCAAATCCTCCCACACGTGCAGAGCTATGTGTTTTTATCTACATTTATGATCAACTGGCCTATAATAGCGAACTAGCAAATCTAAGAAAAACAAATTGTTGTGAAGCACAGTGTAGTTATATCTCTAAAATTCAAATTTCTAAAAGTTTTAGCTCAGTGTGTTTTTTTTCATATTAAGCAACGCTCAGGGGAAGCCCCCAATTCATGCAATGCACAGTGTTGATCGAGGAAAGAATAATAGATTAAAGAAGAGAGAAAAGATGGAGTAGTGTCGGTGGATGTTTGTTTTGAATTTGCCTATATCAAAAATGTCGGGAAAAAATGATCCAGCTAGATTGTTCTACAAACGTATCAAACGTAAACGTGCGACTGAAGAACGAATTTTCTCTGTAATGCGAGGTTCCGTTGAGAGCCGTGTCGACTACAAAGGGGTGGGTTCGATGCCCGAGTAGAACGCGAGAAAATCCGACCTGGTGGACTCAGCTTATGCATTTCCCTCGAACACTTACCATCTTAATACTTATAAAACAGGCTTAAACACCCGACGGTCCCTCGATGCTCAAGAGAATCAATAGAGAATGAAATATTTTCATTCTTGTATTCGGTCCAGGAACTACAACGAAGCCACTGCCCAAATGTGCGAGTGTTATTCCATCTTAGGCCGAATATAGGTAGTGTAAACAGTGCGGAAGTCAACAGGAGTTTACTTTGTTTTACACCGTTTTAGGTCACATAGAATTGGTATTCCAAGAACGTCAGGAGTAGTTGACTCCACAATATCCACAGCACCCATATTGAGGGGAGGGAGGGGGAGATAGCAGACAACATTAATAATAATAATAGTTTGGCACTACAGTCCTATAAGAACTTAGGCCGAGCTCTCTCACCATTTTGAGCTGTGCGTGTTATATTTGTACTCAAAGTGGTGGGACCTACAGTTTAATGCCGAATCCGAATGGCGGGTGAGAGCTTTTCATAGGCAATGTTTTACTCCCGTACGTTTGTCATTTACTGCCGAGAGATAGCGCGGTATAGAAAAATGTTTCTATGAAAAGATTTGGTTAGCCCCAGTCCAGGCTTGAACGACTCGCAGTCCAACGCACTAATCTTGAGCTACCAACATTGGGTATTGCTTGCATTAACAACAACTATTTTTGCAAAACTCCACTCTGAGATTGTACTAAGTTCATTATTGAGTGTGTCATGGTGCGCCTTTTACTCTCAATCTCCGTAAAATTTGGGCGCTTCTTGAACGAAAATGAACGATAAATGTTACTGTCATTTGCAAGGAATGTAATAGGTTCTTGTCAACGACAGAAGCTCATTGATAAATACCAGAAATAGGTACGAGTGCCCTGCGGAACTGCAGAATTGATGGAATGTTGTTCTGGAAGAAACTATCCATCACAACTCGTATTGAAAAACCTAGGAGAAAACTCCATATCCATCGAGCCAAAGAATCATTGACACCACATGACACACTCGATCAAAAGCCTTGAAAATATCCACAGCAACAACGTTACTCTCCACAAAATGGTGAATACAATTATTCCATTTTTCGGAGATTATCTCCTACAAGTCACCGATAGATCTGGCTTACGGAAATCATATTGCCGGTTACTAAGTAAATCGTTGTGCTGCAGATAGTTCACAAGGTGAAAATTTGATCCATTACCTTGGAGAGCACAGAGTATATTGCAATGGTTCGATAATTGGCAGGGTTCAGAGCCTTTCGCTTTTTCGGAACTGGCTGGACATGGACAACCTTGCAACAAGATGAAAATCTCTAATAGATGTTCAAATTAGAGATGGGCGCGTGCCGTGCTTTTTTCGTATCACTTCCGAAAATCTGAGTTCGTGCGTGCGAATCTGTGATAGTTGCTGTCGTGCCTCGAAAATCAGGCATGCGCTCATTAAAGATTTTTTTATATTTTCTACCCCAATTTTAAAAAACTATAATATCTGTTACGGTTTTGGTTCCGAGATTTTTAAAATAGTGGTTCTGATTCCAACTGGAACAAAATATATGGGTTCCCATTCCAGTTCCACACATTGTAATAACGATTTGCCACGTTTCACCTGCTTTTTCATGTTTTTCCGTGCTTTTTTCGTGTTTTGTCGTGTTTTTCCGTGTTTCTTCGTATTAAATCCAGTGCTTTATTGTGCTTCTCGTGCGTGCCTGTAAATTTAGTCGTCGGGCTCGTGCTCGTGCGTGTCACCTATCGGCGTGCCTGTGCGTGTCCGTGCCATCAAAAACTGGCGTGCGCCCATCTCTAGTTCAAATAGGCAAGGGACATGCCTGCGTTAAAGCGCCGAATTCCATCTGACCCGAAGACTTTGTTGATATTGAGGTTTGTTAGGACCCTTTAAATTGTCCGAGGTCGAAAATGTATCTCCGTCATTGAAGAAGAAATAAAGTCGAAGACGGGCAGTGGCTGATTACAAACTGAGAGCGTTGTATTATTTACAAATAATTCTGCTTTATCAACTGGATCAGTAAAGGGTCGGAATAAGAGTTGCATTAGATGATGTCGTCTGATTCCTCACTCTTTTTGCAAATGACCAGACATTTTTATAACCTTTGCGGTGGAGTAGGACATTTTTGCGCGGGTTTTGTCCGTGAAGAAACTTTTAGCACAAGATCGATTTAGCGATGTCTGTCCGTTTATCGGTCTGTTAATATCACGATTATCGGAAATCTAGCATAGCTAGATCAATGAAACTCAGAACTTAGATAACTTAGGGCCGGTTTTACAGTGGTAGTTTAACTGGATTTGTGGGTTAAACGTAGTTTAATCTCAGAATTCAGTTTTACAGTGACTTTAAATCGTCGTTTAAAATCAGTTTAAACGTCTTACGTTGGCCGTTTAAACTAAAGGGGTTTTTAAATAAGAGAGCTACAAAAGTTTTTTTAAGGGTTTTTCAACAGGGACGCTACAAAACTAGAGCAACAGGGACAGCAAACGACGCCATATTTCTTTCCGCTTTTTTGACATTTCTCTTTAGTAAGGTTTGCCATTTCATGATTTAAAGATATACGAGCCAACAACGTGTCGAAATTATTAAAATTTACTACCGAAATTCGAATTCGCAAATCTTTCCATCATGAAATGGCAAAGAGCGGCAAGAAATATTGCGTCGTTTGCTGTCCCTGTCGCTCTACTTTTGTAGCGTCCCTGTTGAAAAACCCTTTACGTTTAAAATCTTAATGTTTTTGACAGATACTATTCACAAGAATGAGAGTTGCACACTTTTTGAACTGTCCGTCTACGCTCTCTGTTTTTTTGTTCCCGCATTGTAAGTCGGCATGTTTGTGTTCTGTATGTTTTCTTGCATTTCAGCATTGTATAAATCAAACTTCTATCCTCATATTTACTGAAGTTCCTCGATCTTTTGTATATTTCATTTATTTTATTAATCTAAAATCTATTTTCAATGTCTTGATTTACAAAATGTTTGCATAAAATTAACAGCTGTTCCAAATGAGAGAAGTAATCGATAATTTGTTGACATTTGCCAGTGATGCCATATTTATCCGACTTGACTCAGTTCATTTTAAACCTTCACTGTAAAACAGCTATCAAAGTTAAATGTCCTTTAAATTTATGAGACGTTTAATTAAACAAAGGTTAAACTTGGTTTAAACTAGCACTGTAAAACCGACCCTTACAGACCTATGCTGTCTGATATTGAAAAGGGGCGTGATAGGCCGATCTTTGCTACATATTTTGCTCTTTTTGGTACATATAACACGATTTTTGTTTTTGCTGGGATGTAATATTTTATTTTTAATATGTATCTTTTTGTGATTATTCCCTATAGATTCTAAACAGCATGGTGCATGAAATTACCAAACTTGATGGCATTTCGAGAGTGCTGTACGACTTGACCGCCAAGCCGCCCGGCACCACCGAGTGGGAATGATTGAACAGCAATGCAACCACTATAACTTCCAAGATATGGGACAAAGCTGCTGCTGCTGCTGTTACTACTGCTGCTGCTGATGCACCTGCGTTGGACGGACACTACAATGTCTGGCATGCATTTTAAACTAGTTGTTGTTGTTGTGGTTGTGTGTGTGTGCGTGCGTGCGTGCATCTGTGTCTGTGCTTGGGGCGGTACTGTTTTAAACAGCAACAACAAAATAACTATAATAATAACAACAACAATAACACACACAAATCAGCAACAACAACAAAAACATTAACAACATTTACAAGAACATTAAGAAGAAGATGTAGCGCAGTCAAAACAAAATTCAAACAATCTAATTGATACAAATAAATCTATATATATAATAACTAGTAATATAAAATATAACACTCAAACACTAAAACATAATACACACACACACACATACAGACACACACACACATAACTACGACTTATGAGCTAATAAAAACAGCAACAACAAATTTAGTTAAGAAGTTATAAACGAAACACAAGCTACTTGATAACTGAACAACCAACATATTTCAATAGAGCAGTGGGCGGGCGGGTTACATTTGAGGGGGGGTGTTTAGAAATCGCGCAACAGAAAACAAATAAATTTTATTTAAATATGTTATATATTAAAAAAAAGAGAGCAACAAAAATAAAAACAAACCTATCTATATTGAAAGCAAAGCGCGCGAAATTTAAATTATTAACAAGTTATTGTAAAAAAAAAAACAAATATTTAAAAAGAAAAACAAACAAACTATAAAAACAAAAAAAACACAAAAAATGTTGACAAAAACAGAAGAAAAAAAAAATAATAAAAATAAAATTGAAGAAAAGTAATAATGCTATTATGATCGATCGCTCATCACGTTTATTAAACTTAAAGTTTAGACTATTTAAATTAATAATTAAAATTAACAACAACAAATCATGTGCTTTAGTGTCTACAAATTGAGGTTATAGTAATTGAAGATTAAAAAAAAACAACAACAACAACATAAAAATTACTAATCATTTGTTATTTTCATTTTAAATTCGAGATCATTGCAAACATTTTATTGTTTTTATGCGCTGTAAGCAAGGATTGAAACCTAGACGAATAATGGTTTCGGTTCTACTACTTATTTCCTTTATGGTTTCCAAGTTATAATTATGGTTTTACTATTAAAGCTAGTTTTTGTGCATATTTTCAATGCCGAGTAATTTTATTCGCACAAAAAACTACAAAATTTTGAATTACCGGATTTGTAGATTCCAGCTTTCGATCGAAATTGAAATTTGAATTCGTCTGAAATTTGAATTTGCTTTTCCAAAATACGAATTTTCTGTAAAATTTTAATATATTTAAATCGCGTACAATCTGTACAAGTTCAATGCAATTTTCGTTGTAAAATATATGAATTTCGTTCGAACCTAAATTTCAGAAAATGTCCGATAATACAAAATTTCAAATTGTTAAAAATATATACAGGGTGCTTGGTTCAACGATGTCAATAATTCAGGGTATCATTATAGGACTCAAAAAATAAGAAAATGTATTTTTTTTTTAATTTCTACCACGAAATTAGAAGATCCGCCACTGTATAATTATTTCTGCAGCATAACTTACAAGTTTAAAATCACTGTAATTGGTTGGAAAGTATTGGAAATGAACAGAGGTCTATCATTGTGCGTTTTCGTAAATCATTTCAGAGCAGAGTTCTGAACATGATCTGAATATTCCGAATATTGTCAGAGTCGAACGCAATCTGAACTCAACCTGTAGCGCGATTCCCTAACTCCGTAACGACAAAAATCGATATCGTTAACTACAATTAACGACAAATATTTTTAGGAGCTATTCCGTACACAGTTCGCTATGATATTTATCGTCAGCTGTCATCGTTAAGAATTTACCGAAAATTGTCGATACGATAGCGTTAAAAATTATTTGGTTGTTAGCTAGCTTACTTTACAACGATTTAACCGATTTTTATTGTTAAAAATCTTTCCGAATATATTTGTCTACATAAAATGCATTGAAAGTTAGGGAATCATTTTTATCATTATGATCACTTTCGCAAGCGACAATTGTCGGTAGTTAACGATATCGAATATTATCGTTATGGAGTTACGGAATCGCGCTACTGAAGACTCTGATTTAAATTACAAACAACTTGAGCAGCATTTGTCAAATTCGTATGAAGTCTAGAGTTCGACTAGTAAAATTAACGTCAAAATCAGTACTGTTCAGCCAGAGCTCGATAAAATTAAATCGAGCACTTCGAGTCTGTTCTGAACAACCGACTTCGATAATCTGAGCGAATAAACAAACGCAAACTACTGACTCTGAATGTCTAGAGTTTAAAAACAAACGCAGATATTTTTTTTAACAGTTCGAGCTCAGTTCAGAACTAATAAACGAAAACACCCATTATAAATTAGAAAAAATGGAGTGATCGATAACGAAATTTTGAGAAATTCAATGACAAAGTAAAAATTAAAATTTTAATTTTTGTAAATTTCTATTTTACGTACGTTTTAAAATAGGAAGAAATCGTGGGGTTCGAAGATGTGATATACCATTGGAAAGATAATTTAATTTTCTAAAACACGAGTTCAAATTTGTTGTTCATTTATCACCATATTATACTTTATAACCAATTTTTTTGACTAGGTTATGTCAGTAATATGCATTTACTAAACACCCTGTATCTTAAACAGGCTGCAAAATAGGACATCATTTTATTTTACATTTTCTTATTTTTTTGAGTCATAGAATGATCTCCTGAATTATTAAGAACGAATCACCATGTATATATATTTTATCAAAATTAATGTTTTTCTATTTGTTTTTCATACCGTTTATATCAATTTGGATATCGGTTTATTTTTGATTTATATCTTGGTTACAATTTTAAATAAAAATAAAATGTTTTTAAATTAATATCGGTTTTGTTTACAGTTTCAATTCCTGCTGTTTGTAAGAAAAAATAAATCATATATTATCAACAAAAAAAAAATCAATTAATTTGTTAAATTTATCAATAGAAAAAAAGCAAAAGATATTTATGTGTTGCATTTAAATTAAACACTCAATGATCAGTGCGTATAGAATACAAAAAAAAAAGAAATCTTTATAAAAATATAGAATTCAAAATACAATTTTATTAAATTTACATCATACATAATATTTATTACATTGCATTAGTTTCGATATTCTTTTTTAAAGAGTGATTTGCAAAAACAAATTAAGAGGAATCATAGAATTATGATTGAAATATGAAAACCTAATATGTACACTAGACTGACAATAGAAAATCATGATTACGAATCGAGAGGAGGTCACACCCTAGAAATGCTCTATTGGATGAGAAAATCGATGTGAAAATTTTTTAGCGAAATCCGAATATGGGAAATGGACTCGCCGGGACCTCAAAGTAAGCGTTTTCCTACCTAAATCGACAATTTTAAAATTGTATTGAAATTATGTCTAAAAAAGAAGGTAGGTCATCAGTTGGAAAATTTTATTAGCTTTTCAAAAAACTATAAATAAAAAAAAATCGGATAAAAAATATAGATGCAGTGATTATTTTAATAGACATTGTTCGTTTTTTATTTTCATCAGTCACGCCTAGCCTGAAACACTTTAAACTCAAAAGTTTTATTTCCATCTCAAATTTATTTTGAATATGTTTTTGACATTCCTTGCGATTTTTTTAGGATGATTAAAAAAAATTGTAAACTTTAAAATATAGCGATATTAGTGCATTTTTTAATGCAGTTTTTACTAATCTTTTTAGTAGTTAATAATTAATTTTAATAATTTAATTTTATCTTAAAATAATCGCAGGGGATGTTAAAAACATATTCTAAAAAAAAATTGAGATGGGCATCTACTTTTGAGATTAATTTGTTTCGGGCCAGGCGTAACTAATGAAAAAAAAAACGAAGAATGTCTGTTTAAATAATCACAGCTTCTGTATTTTGTATCCGATTTTTTTCATTTATAGTGTGTTGAAATGTTAATAAAATTTTCCAACAGATGATATACCCATCTTTTTATACCCTACACTAAGAGTGAAAGGGTATATTCAGTTTGGTACTCCGTTTGTAACTCCCAGAAGGAAGCATCTCCGGTATGGAAAAGTATATATATTCTTGATCAGCATGACCTCCTGTGTCGATTTAGCGATGTCCGTCTGTCTGTCCGTCTGTCTGTTGAAATCCCTACTACTTTTAAAATTGAAGAGCTAGATAAATGAAACTTATAACTTAGATTACTAATATACCTACGCTGTATTTGCGAAAAAATTGAGATCGGTCCATTGTAACCTATGATGTGACCACTTATGTTCAAATACCTCATATAAAATGTACATATAAAGATCAATTTTTATGTATACGTGCTTAGGTAAACTTTTTTGGTCAAATATATATTGACATCATGCTCAAATACATGATAATAATGTTTTTTGCGCGAAAAGACTTGTGGTTCACAAAAAAAAAATCGAAATTCGGTACACCTACCCTTTTGTAAATATGGGTATCAAATGAATGGAAATTCTTCAGCGATTGAATGTTTGTAGTTATTTTGAGGATTCGTATACCCTGGTGACCTATATATCACTTTGAATGGTAACCACACATATGTGTAGGGTATTTATAGTCGGCTTAGACCGACTATAATTTTGATAATCCTAACTATCATAATTACACCTACTTTAAAATTTTCCATGTGATCGAACCTTCCCAACTGGTTAGTTTATTGCGTTTGAGAGACATCATTTCAATTCAGTTGAGGTAGCGGTGGGTCCATTTTCCATTTTCGATTTTCTCATTCAATAGATCTTTTCAAGGGGGTGACCTTCAAAATCAAACTCGATGATTTTTTTTTTCCTGCAAAGTCATTGTCACCTTAAAATCATTATTTTTTGTGTTTGACTAGTCATAACTTCTGTCAAATTTATCCAAACTTCATATAGTTTATTTCAAAAAATTAGCTGAAGTATTCTCAATGGAGTTTTTTAAAAGTTAAAGTCCAAAATACGTAAAAAAAATACGAAAATTGACATATATTTGTATTACGTATTAACTCAAAAACTTGAGACAATCTGAAACCAGTTGGGAAGGTTAGATCACATGGGAAATTTTAAAGTAGGTGTAATTATGATAGTTAGGATTATCAAAATTATAGTCGGTCTAAGCCGACTATAAATACCCTACACATATGTGTGGTTACCATTCAAAGTGATATATAGGTCACCAGGGTATACGAATCCTAAAAATAACTACAAACATTCAATCGCTGAAGAATTTCCATTCATTTGATACCCATATTTACAAATGGGTAGGTGTACCGAATTTCGATTTTTTTTTTTGTGAACCACAAGTCTTTTCGCCGGCAAACATTATTATCATGTATTTGAGCATGATGTCAATATATATTTGACCAACAAAGTTTACCTAAGCACGTATACATAAAAATTGATCTTTATATGTACATTTTATATGTGGTATTTGAACATAAGTGGTCGGATCATAGGTCACCATGGACCGATCTTGCCAATTTTTTCGCACATACAGCGTAGGTATATTAGTAATCTAAGTTATAAGTTTCATTTATCTAGCTCTTCAATTTTAAAAGTCTTAGGGATTTCAACAGACAGACAGACGGACAGACAGACGGACAGACAGACAGACAGACGGACAGACAGACGGACAGACGGACATCGCTAAATCGACTCAGGAGGTCATGCTGATCAAGAATATATATACTTTTCCATACCGGAGATGCTTTCTTCTGGGTGTTACAAACGGCGTACCAAACTGAATATACCCTTTCACTCTTAGTGTAGGGTATAAAAACTGAGTATGAAGTCGTGATTAGAATCCTGAAGTCCATCGGAAAATCATACTTAGATCGCGGATAATTTTTTGTTGTTGTGCTGTGTAATTTGAGAATACAAAAAGATTCTTAAAAACGACATACTGTATAATTTGAATACGTCAGTCTATCCAATATAAGAAATAAAGACGACTTCAGTTGAAAGTGTAACATTTTTTATAAATAGGAGAACATTTTCAAAATAGCTGATACTATTTCGTTAAATAGTTAGGCTGATCGTTTTTTGAAAAAAAAAAAAAAAATTGCAAAACTGGTTATCTTGAATCCATATATCATTTTTCGTGATTCATACTAAAAAGTGTTGTTTAAGGACATTTCGAAACATATAAAATAAAAATATTGTTTCGAAAATGTGAGAATACAAAAGATTCTACAACCGTACTGGATAATTTAAATACCTGATTTTCAAAACACATAACATAAAAACCACAATGCTTTCCACAACCTGAGAATACAAAAAGGTTCTACAAAATTGGATACCTTGAATCCATTATGTTCCCTTTTGTGCTTCAGACACGAAAGAAAGCACGGCACACGCCCATCTCTATGCTATAAAACTACGCGATCTAATAATTTATGTGGCTGTACTGTGCTTGGAACTTTTTATTGTATCCTGTGAAAATTTCAAAATTCATATTCGGAAACTTGTCTTCCAGAAGAATAATAAATGTATTTGTAAGATGGCAAACCCTGCTGGTTCTTATAAAAAAGTGTACTAAGGAGTTCATTTTTAATAAATAATAAAAAGATTGTAGATTATAAATGTTATATATCGACGCACCTCAAGAAATGTGGTTTAACTATATTCAAAATTCATGAACATTTTCATCAATTTACAAGAATTTAAAAAAAAAACACAGAAACATGTTTTAAAAGTGTTATTAGCAGAAAGTGCTTTTCAAAGTTATACAAAATGTGCTAAAAAGTTTGATTTTTTTTGAAAGAATGTGAAAAATGAACAAGAACTAGTTACATTCTAAGACATCTAAGGAGACGTGGTAAGTATTGACTCAATTTATATTATTAATTAACAGTAGTACCTGAGAATTAGTCTATTTTTATGCAATACCTATCATAAACCATTCGTCCTAATTTTGGAAGAACAGTCTTTCTTTATGGGGTAACGGAAATTCGCACCGGTGCGAGTTTCTACTATATGAGTGGAAACTCGCACCGGTGCGAATTTCAGTTTAATGTACGGAAACTCGCACTAATTTAGAAAATCTGAACCGGTGCGAATTTCCGTTTAATATGCGGAAACTCGCACCTATATTTATTTCGAAGAAATTACTTACCAAAATAAAAATAACATGTAATAATTGAAGGGTTTGGTGCAAAAAAGGGTTAAGTCCATTTTTTCACTGGAAAATCAATAAAAACTGTTTAAAATTGCCAATTTTGCAATTTTTTGTTTAAAAAAATCTGTCATTAAAAACTCAATTTCGAAAAATATGGACTTGACCCTTTTTTGCACCAAACCCTTTGATTTTATTTATATATGTTATTACATTTTATTTTTGAAAGTTGAATCTAAAAATATTACGAAAGTCTATCGCACTTTTATTGACCTCCAAGTAGCAGAATGTGAAACACAATAAATGCCGTTCATGGGAACGTCATATGGAATATCGATGAAAAAAAAAATATTAATAGTGTTTACCATCGATTAATTCCATAAAACTTCACTATTGCCTCTAAGAAGCCGCATTGATGGTGCAGACATCGATAACCTTCGGAGTGTTTGGGTTCCATGTTCATATTTTGGTTCCTTCAAATTAATTCCTTGAATATTTTTTTTTTTAGTGCGAAATTCCACTCAATAGGTGGAACTTCGCACCGGTGCGAATGTCTGCCTATATGAGTGGAAATTCGCACCCATGGTGCGAGTTTCCTATTACTCTTTCTTTATGTCTGTTTTGTGTTCAAGTATTGGTTGGAGTTCAAGTATTGGTAGCCGCAGTAGCTCAGTGGTTAGTGCGTTGGACTGCGCGCCGAAAGGTCCCCGGTTCAAGCTTGGACTTTTGATTACAGGAAAACTAAAAGAGCTTTATCAATGAAACTTAAAACTTAAATTACTTGTATACCTACGCTGTCTGTTATTGAAAACGTGCGTGATCGGCCGATCTTTGACCTACATAACCCATTTAGTACGTACTAAATCTACGAGAAACTTGTCTCGAAATAGGAGAACGTTTTTTTAAATCCCTTTGTTTTATCGCGTACCAACTACTAATTGTACATATGGGTATATTTAGAAAATTGTCAACCACGACCGAAAAATTGAAAATGTTCAAAGCTTTGATATTACAGTGGATTTAGAATTTTAAATATGTAAATATAAATATTGCCAACTAACTGTCTAGATGACCTAAACTGTAAATACTTTAACCACGATCTCAATAATTCAAACAAAAAATTTGTACATAAAATTGGGTTTTTGTGGATTTTCCATATGGATTTTCCATATGAAGCTCAACATGTACTTCCGTTTCAGAACCGTCCGGATCGAGCACTATTTAATTTATATCTTTTGATCTAGCATATAAAATAATTCTAATTTTTTACATATGTTTAGCTCAATTTAAATACTACTTGTTTAAAAATCTCAGAAATTAATTAATTCACTTTGGAGATATTAAAATTTTTAGTGTACGAATGTCACATCCGGAACGCCAGCAAATGGCATTTTCTGAACTCAAGTTGCTTCACGTTGAAAATTATGAAGTTCCTTTAAAGTTTTGTCAAATCCATTTAATATATTTATATATTTTTTTCAAATTTTAAATATATATCATATTTTTAGGTTATTGGTTTATAATTTTTATTTAAGATAAAATACCTATTTTGAAAAACTGAAATCAAAACCATAACTTGAAACTCGTACACCCAAACAATTTCGTTATCAAACATAAAACCGTAACCGAAACAAGACAGGTAATTTATCTCGGTTTTAATTTTTGACATTGAGTTTTCTGTGGTATTGAAAATTAAAAAAAAAACAGTTAGAAATTAAACTATACAAAATTTATTAAACCAAAATACAAAAAAGATGACAAAAAATTCTTGATTTTAAATGCGGCTAAGAAATTACATTTTATAACAGTTTTCAAAACGGGACTATAAAATAACATTTGTTGTATTAAACACAAAATTAAACCTACAAATTTCATTGAACAAAAATAACAAATAAATTTTGCATAAAAAAATAATAAAAAAAAAAAAATATATAAAAATTTCAAATTAAACCTAAATACGCTCTTTGTTAACATTACATATTATAAAACCTAAAACTGAACTTTGTATTAAACATTGCAACAAAAACTGACGAACTCTCATCAACATCATCACCGTGTCATCAGTATTTGTAATCGAAATATTGCCTATAGTAGGGTATTGTAATCTTCGCATCCAAGCATAAAATTTCGGTTAATGAAATACGCCGCGAATGATCATAGATCAGCATATTTTCGCAAACACGCGCCCAAACTGCACCGAAATAATGTCCAATCATTTGACAGTTAACTTTTGGACGCCCCAACTGACGCACAATATAACTTAAATCTCCTCTGTTTTGTGCACAAAAAAAGGGATTTTGTCCCAGACATAATTCGTATAATATGCAACCAAATGACCAAATATCCGATTTGTTTGTATACTTATTGTCATTCTCTATTTCGGGTGCCATATAGTATGGGGTACCGACTGGGCCGCTAACATTCTGTGCCGCTGGCGTATTTACCGCTGAGATGCCAAAGTCCGAGATCTTAATGCGTCCCTTGGCGTCCAACAACAGATTCTCCGGCTTAAGATCACGATGCAACACATGACGTATATGCAGATACTCGAGACCCATTAAAATATCGCAAAACAATTGCAATAGTTGCGGTTGAGTCAAACAGGTCGGGTGCGGTTTGTTGGTGGTGCGGCATCTTATTTTCTCAACAAATGAGCGCATATCGCCGTTCGCAACATGTTCCATGACTATGTTGACAGTACCCGCATGGACGTAGGATCGTATGTATTTCACAATGCGCGGGTGCTTTAATTGCGCAATAATGTAGATCTAAAATTTAATTTAAAAAATATTTTTGTTAAGTTATTCGTATAGCTAAAATATAACCGGACATAAAATTACCTCCTCCAGAGTTTTTTTCATGTAGACCTTTGGGTTGTACACAATAATGCGCTTTACCACCACGTTCAACATGCCGTTCTGGGTGCGCGTCTGACACAGAAAAACCTTTCCGAAGGTGCCCGCGCCCAGTACGCGCAGTGGTTTTAAACTGGCATCGCCGATATCCATGTTTTATTTATTTTTTTAATATTTATTTTCTTTTATGTTTAAAAAAAACTATAATTTATTAATTTTATTTTTACTAAAAGTTAAAACCAAACGTGTGTTCTTATGAACTCATTTTTGCATTTGATCTTGATTCTATCTAACGGACTCTCTGAAAAGTTTGCTATTGGAATTTTACTGTTAAAGAGACAATGCTGTGATGGAAATATTTTTGCAAATCTGAAAAAAGTACTGGAAAGTAGTTACATTTCTAAACGAATACCGAGTTAAGTTCAAATTTAACATTGATAGAATACAAAATTGGATTTAACACAATTGTAGTCGAATTTTAATGAAATGGATTTAATTTAATTTATCTTCCTATTTTTATTCTATTTATTCACTCTTTTTTGAAATAAATTTAAATGCAACGATATAAAATCGATCAATAAAAAATATTCTTTGAAAATCTGGGACCCAATTAATGTAATATATGTTTTTCTTTTGAATTAGATTAAACTATATTCTAACCAGGCATATTCAAACTTTCCGTTTTCAACAGTTTTATTTTTTAAAAATTCAATCAGAAAAACCGATATTAAATAATATATGATACTGCAAAACCGCCTATCTACATTTTCGAGTACCTCTTACAAAATTAATTTTAGAGAAGAAGCACAACGGTTTTGTGTCTCAATTCTGTACTTACTTCATACATAATTATGTATGTCATAACTTATTTACGTAATCCAAAATGAAATCAAGCATATAACAATACAGGGGTATTCCTATGTATCGCGATTCGAAAACTAATGCGATATGAAAGTCATTTTAATTCGAAGAACAAAGCGTTAAGAAAGCAAATTCATTGGAAAATTCTATTTTTTGTGTCCTATGAATGATTATACTCAACAAATTCGGCAGAAAGATAAACAATCACAATATACATCACTGAGACATGGAGTAATGTGGGAAATTGCTATTTTTGGATATGTTTTTGCTTAGAAAAACAAAAACAAATGTCAAGTGCATCTTAATATGACATCAACTTTTTCATTTATGTTTATTTATAATCAAAATAATACAATTGCATTTTGAGAACAAGTGAAAAAATTGCTATCAAAAAGTGTGAATTTTTGTAGTTTTTAATTAGGAAGGTATGTTTAAAATGATCGGATGCTGTATATCGTGTTTTGAAAATAGTTTAATATTACTTAAATGGAGATCAAATTGTGATATTGACGTAAAGTGGGAAACGCATTATGGGGTAAAGTGGAAAACGTAATTTATGCAATGTTTTGTTGTAATTTTAGTAAAAATACTGTGTTATATGAATTATTTAATTGGTTTAGTCAAGAAAAAACTTCAATCTTGGCCGCAAACCAATGAAAAACAAAAATTATAACTTTACCATAAGATATGAATTGCAGAAAAAGCCGAGAAGCGAACATTTAACAAGATTATAAAGAATACAGCAGTAAAGATTCTTCAACTTTATAATAAGAAGAATAATTTTGTACAATTTGCTTTAATGAAATACCGAAGAATTTAAATTTCAACAATTCTGTGAACTACCATATCTGCAAATGGCCCATATACTCGAAATTTGCAAACTTGACAATCAGCAACTAGACCTGTGTTTATTTCCACTCAGAATATTCTATTTTCTTAACATAACTACTGAGATGTTTATGGATTTTTTTATTCTTATTTGCTCTTGCATTATCATTCTTTTTTTTTATTATCTTCTTGTAATGTTTTGTATCCCCTGGTATCCCCAATATATTCTACTTTGTTATGAAAATATGTAACAAAACATGAAGAAGAAAGACTAAAATAGCATTTTATATATATTATATTTTATATATAATATTTTTTACTTTGTTATAAAATAACAAAACATGAAGAAGAAAGACTAAGGGGCCTATTATGACTGACGAAGCGAATGAACTTGGCGAAGCGAACGAACGAATAAAGCTTCACAGCTTCCATTCGCCAGACGAATGAAGTTCAGACGAATGATTTCTATGTTCGCCTGATTTTTACGTTCGCTTTAGTTTCCTTTTTTCTGGCGAATGAAGTCTGGCGAATGGATGCTGTGATAGCTTTTTACGTTCGCTTCGCCAACTACATTCGCTTCGCCAGTCATAATAGGTCCCTAAAATAGCATTTTGTTACAAATTTTGAAGCTTCCCACTTTACCACAACATTTTTCAACAAGTCCGAAATTGAGCTGTTTTGAAAAATCTCTCAAGAATCAATTAATGGCATATACAAGAATTCTGTTAATGCAAAAAGTTAGCTCATGAATCAGTATAAGGAATAGACCCTTCAAAACAATTTAATAAATTATTCAAATGTACTTTTTGTGTGTCCCACTTTGCTCCTCACCTACTTTAGATGTCGCTTTTTACATTTTTTTATTGCGTGCCTACGTCGACAGATGAACACCGTGTCCACAATTCATCTTCGATTTATCCTTGGTGTTTTTCGAAAAACATAAAAAAGTATAAAATCCGTCGGTTTCGGCTCTGGCACACGCAGGTTTTTAAATTAGAACGACAAGTAACCAAATACATTTTCAAAATGCCAAATATTTATTTACAAAAATATTTATATATCTGTCAATTTTTAACCGATGATCTCAATTTTTTTAACCACATGATAAGAAAATGTAAATCTATCAATTGATATTTCAACTTTAAAAATGCACCAAATACTTTTTATAATATTAATCAACAAACTCGAAATTTAAGTTTTTCATAAAAATGCACTTGGTGACTTTTCGTGCTAGAACGACAATATTTTTTTTATTAAAAATTCGATTGCGCTGAATAATTTGGAACAATTTGGAAAACCAATTTTTCAAAATAAATATATTTCAACTTGATATAAAAATAATTACAAGAATTTTCTAACTGAAAATATCGACAATTTTTTATTTAATAGTTACAGTTGATATCAAACGACCTTCTTGAAAATATTGGTTGCTCCTATAAAATTTTCTAATTAGCTTTAATAAAATTAATATAATTTACTGACATCTACTACTAACGAAAGTTAAACTACAAAATGTACTTCTCAAGTAGAAAAAACAACAAAATTCTCAAAAGTTATTAATTTTTATATAAAAAATTACATCAATTTTTTTTGTTTTGTTTTTGCAGATAAATAGTATATTTATTTTAAGCATTGCACAACTTTAAACGTACTCTATGAAATGTTTAAATATTTAACATAGAACAATAATAAAATTCATTTAAAATTTTTAATATAATCTGCTGCTAAAACAAATGGTTGACAAAACAACCCACAACAACAACAACAATAGTTCTTCTTTTTCTTCAGCAGATAAAACAACTTTTTTTGTTTTTTTTTAAGTATTTTAAAACTCAATTCTACTCAATTTTTATAATAGTTTTTTTATTCAGTTTTTATATTTGTTTAATTTATTTAATTTAAGTATATCGCGTTAGTATATATCGTAATTCTTTAATTATAAATATAATTTCGTATTTTTTGTGTGTGTTTTTGTTTTTACATACAGCGCAAATAATAAATTGTTTATTTTTTTGTTTATGTTGTTTAACTAAATAAAATTAAATATAAAAAAAAAGAAACGCAGTGGTGCCTTTAAAAGCAACACCACCACTGCGCGCACTTGTAGTGTATAAATCTAAAATAAAGAAAATAGGATGGGACTAAATTGGGAGCGGGGGTGTAGGGAGAATGCGACCACATGCAGCAATCGTAACTTAGTTGCTGGCCACCTCCTTCATGCGATTGAGAGCGCTGCCAGCGCGGAACCATTCAATCTGTTGATCGTTCAATGTATGGTTCAACTTGATCTTGTCGACCTTGTCGCCGTTCTTGACTTCGCAGTCGACGGGTTTGCCGGGTGCCAAGTTAGCGAGGCCGAGCAAAGAGATTTTGCTGGTGGGTTGAACCTGCAAATAAAAGTAGCCAATGAAATTCAAATGTTGCATATAAAATTGAATTCAAAATAATAATAAAAAGTATAACGTTAAATACCAAAATCACTCAATTACCTTGTCGTAGTCAGCGGGATTGTCAAAGGTAAGCGGCAACATACCCTGCTTCTTCAAGTTGGTCTCGTGGATGCGTGCAAACGACTTGACAATGATGGCGCGTCCGCCCAAGTGACGTGGCTCCAGGGCGGCATGCTCGCGAGACGAACCCTCGCCGTAGTTGTCGTCACCGACAGCAACCCAGCGGATGCCGTTGGCCTTGTAGTCGCGCGCCACATCGGGTACGCCAGCCCAGTCGCCGCTGCGCTGATTCTTGATCTTGTTCATTTCGTTGTTCTCAATGTTGGTGGCGCCGATGAACATGTTGTTCGAGATGTTGTCCAAGTGACCGCGATATTTCAACCAGGGACCAGCGGCGGAGATGTGATCGGTGGTGCACTTTCCCTTGACCTTGATCAAGACAGTCAGATCGGTCAGATCCTTGCCGTCCCACTTGTCGAAAGGTTCCAACAGCTGCAGACGCTGACTCTTGGGGTCAACGCTAACCTTAAGGTTTTCGCCGCTCTACGAAGAGTTAATTTAAGAGATTAATTAAATTCAATCAATTCAATTATAAATTTTAATTAATCATTGACAAATTCATTAAAATTGTCGAAAAACTTACTGCTGGTGGTGCATCATAGGTGTCCATGCCGGGATCGAATCCCTTCGAGGGCAACTCATCGCCGAACGGCGAGTCCAACTTGAACTTCTTGCCATCGGAACCGGTCAGCTCATCGGTGAGTGGATTGAAGTCCAGACGACCAGCAATAGACAAAGCCGTCACCATTTCGGGACTGGTAACGAAGCAATGAGTCGCGGGATTGGCGTCATTACGTCCGGTGAAGTTACGATTGTACGAGGTGACAATGGTGTTCTTGTCGCCCTTCTTTACATCCTTACGATCCCACTGACCAATGCAGGGTCCACAAGCGTTAGCCAAAACGGTGCCGCCGAATTTGGCGAATACCTCAGAGATGCCATCACGTTCGATGGTGGCGCGAATCTGTTCAGATCCGGGTGTCACATTGAAGGGAATCTTTGACTTGACACCATGTTTCATTGCATTGTTGGCAATGCTGGCACAACGACCCATATCCTCGTAGGAAGAATTGGTGCACGAGCCAATGAGGCCGACCTTAATGTCCATGGGATAACCGTTCTTCTTGGAATTGGCACCCAACTTGCTGATGGGATGTGCCAAATCGGGTGTGAATGGACCATTCACATGTGGTTCCAATTTATCCAAATTGATTTCAATTAACTCATCGTATTCGCTGTTGCTGTCGGCAGCCAAAATTTTGCTTTGATATTTCTTGGCCTCTGCGGCGATACCCTCGCGTCCGGTCGATTTCAAATAGGCGGCCATGCGATCATTGAAGGGGAAAACAGAGGTGGTGGCACCGATTTCAGCACCCATATTACAAATGGTGGCCATGCCAGTGCAAGAGATCGAATTGACACCCTTGCCGTGATACTCAATGATGGCACCAGTGCCGCCCTTGACGGTCAGAATGTCGGCGACCTACATATCAAATTAAAAGAATGATGAAGAATATGGAAATTGTATTACTTCGATTATACTGCAATAGTTTATGTCAAATAAAACTTAACTATAGTTCGACAATTAGTAACAAAGTTAAAAAATTTGGTATTACCGATGTAGAGCATATTTTTAAAACTAAAAAATTTGCTTTAGCAAAGATATTTTTGGAATATTTACCACTTTACATCAGCGGTATTATAGTAATTTGAATTATTTGATGGGTGTGAAGTTATATACGTCTCAAGCAAAGACTTAACCTATATTCATTTGAGCAGAGATATGTCTGAAATCCCTGGGTATTTATGATTGACATCTCGTTGGATAGGTAATGAAATTACCTTTCTAACCGAACTATGTTTGGTTCGTGCAATCCCGGTATATTGGTCACAGCGGTATTCTAAAATAAACACTTGTGGTACATTATAGTACAAATTTTAAAGACAAAATACGTATAATCTGAAATCCCTGGGCATTAATGAATGTCATCGTTGGATAGGTAATTAAATGACCTTTCCTACGAACTATGTATGATTCGTGCAATCCCAGAATCTTGGTCACAGCGCTATTCTAAACAAACACTTATATGGTAGCTTGTAGTACAAATTTTAGAGTCTGCTCAAATGAACATGGTTTGTGTATTTGCTAAATTCACACCATATTCAATTTCACAACCCCTCAAAATGTGTGCAAAAAATTTACCTTCAAAATAACATCCTTTGGTGAAGTCCAGCCACTGATCTTGCCAGTCAGATTGACACCAATAACCTTGGGACACTTCAACTCCCACGGAATGTTGGCCATTACATCAACGGCATCAGCACCACCGACACCAATGCACAAACCGCCCAAACCACCACCGTTTGGTGTATGCGAATCAGTACCGATCATCAACAGACCGGGGAAAGCATAATTCTCCAAGATGATCTGATGAATAATGCCACTGCCTGGCTTCCAGAAACCCAAACCATACTTGGCGCAGGTGCTGGCCAAGAAATCGTAAACCTCACGATTGAGATCCTTGGCGCGAGCCAAATCTTCCTTGCCACCGATCTGTGCTTCAATCAAATGATCACAATGTACGGTTGAGGGTACGGCGACCTTCTTCAGCCCAGAGGAGATGAATTGTAATAGGGCCATCTGTGCGGTGGCATCTTGCATGGCAACACGATCGGGACGCAGACGCAAATATGAGGTACCACGTACAATATCCTGATTTTTAGGATCATCCAAATGAGAGTACAAAATCTTCTCGGACAAAGTGAGTGGACGATTCAAGCGTTTTTTGACCACTTCCAGTGTCTGGTTCAGCTTCTCGTAGGGCATGTACACGTCCGAATCGAATTTGGACATGGCCACCTTGGAGGCGGTGTAGCAGGAGGCGTGGAATTGACGCGCTTGTGCATCAATGCCATATTGACCGGCCTTGCGGACCTGCGTAAGTACAAAAAAAAAATAGATTTGTATTAAATAAAAGTTTATTTATTTAATTATAGGCTGTTATATAACTCAATTATAGAGCTATCAAAATATTATTCTGCGCGCATTTTATTTATTTATTTAATTCAACAATGTTTGCAATTATTATTATTATCATCAACACAACAATCATTTGAAACAGCTGTGTACCTCATTGTCTAATCTTCAAAATATAACTTGATTATTTAAACTTTCCGTTTGCGTACTCTTTTTAATAAAATTTAATGAAATTTAAAATGCATTTTTTTTTACTATACATAATTATAAACATTTTTTTGTAGTTAAAAAAAAACCCATAGAGTAGCATTTTCTGGACTATGATATCAATTTATGGTTTTAGTTCATTTTATTTTGTTTTTGTTGTTACTCTGATTTATAGATGTCACACGTTATCAGCTGTATAAACATTCAGTCGTCGCTATTGCGCCCATAAATGGTAACGTAGATGATTTATTTGCTCACTTCTCAAAATCACGAGGCAAGGTTTAATTTTTTGCGTAAATGTAGGTTTTTTTTTTATCATGTTTTTTTTTTATAATTTTGTTTGATTGTTATGAAATTTGCCAACAGTGTATTTTTGATGGTGAAATACTATATATGCCATAGACATCAAAGCTGAGGTTGATTCATCGGTTTAGGTTTTTGATAGTTCTTTATAGTTAGCTTTTTTTTTTTGCTAGTATACTGCACTACACTCATTTTTGTACAGTCAGTAAAAGTAGGTTACATTTGTGTCGCTGATTTAGGAAATGGTTTTTGAGATATATATCATTTTTCAATTTGTCATTATTTTGATCTTATTTTTTTAAATTTCCAAATTTGGATTGTTATTCGAAAGATGATCCGATTTTCATCGATTGTCAAAAATTGTCAGATCTATACCAATTTTTGTAACACAATTATTGATATTTTCCTTTGATACCGAACAAAATTATTTTCAAAATTTAAATTCGATTCAATTTGTTGTTTCAGAACTCGATATTCCTATACAAAGTTCTATAAAAGTTCAATCAAACATTAACCGTTCAAGTTCTGTGAAACGAACCTAATACGTTCGTTATGTTTTAAAATATTTAAATTTAAGTCGAAAGTGAATTTTAGTGCAAGTCCGATAATCTAATTTATGATTTAATGTTGTAAAAAAAAATTCATATGTTCAAAAAATCGAAATTGGCATTCGAAAGACTTAAATTTGCTTTCAATTGACACTATAATCGAATAGAGATATTCAAATATATCATATTCAAACAAATATTGTCATTCAGCATTCAGCATGTTTTAAAACATATACATGTCATTAGAATATTTATCCAAGGAATGTATTTAATATAGATATTTGAACCAGTAAATATTGGAAGTCTCTGATTTACTGCATCAATATTCGTTTCATAAAACAGAAATAAGCAAATTGAAAATCTTGTCATGCCAAAAGGTCGAATCTTTTCGTTTTTTTGCTATAACTCTTTTTTGGTACTAGATAAAACAGTGATGTAACGGCAATTAATGTTTGTTTTCAAAGCACCTATCGATCTGCATGATAATTACAAATATTGTTTGGCAAAATATGCTATTTGTGTGTATGTATGTGATTCAGATCGATAGGTGCTTTGAAAACAAACAATAAATGCCTTTACACCACTATTATATCTTATACCAATAAAAAGTTATGGCGAAAAAACGATAAAAATCGCCCTTTTGGCATGTCAAGATTTTCAAATTTCCTTTTGGTTTTGTGAGGTGTACTATGTATTATTTTGTGAAGTGTATGACAGGTTGTTAATTTTTGTGAAATTTTATTGGCAAATTCACGGAATATTTAGGGAACTTGCAGCAAGTAGAAAGCTTCTGATTCAAACTCCGCCTTTTCTGCTTGAAATCTTTGGAAAAAATGTTTGTGAACTGCCACGACCCAGCCAACAATTTTGTCTGGAGAGTCTTTGGCAGTTAAGAAATATGTTATCGACAGATTTCAAGCAGACAAAAGCGGAGTTTTTATTAAATGCTGTCTGTTTTCTGTCCGTACCGAAAATATGATGCCGAAAATCTGCATTTAAATTTTCATAATCTGTCATACACTTTCCCAAAACTTTCCCCAAAAATTTATTTATCTAAAAAGTGACAAAAATTACGTATTCGATTTAAAAAAAACGTTAGGTGATAGGAAAAAAACTAAGTATGCTGTCAAAATTAGCAGCGACATCAAATTATATCGTGTGCAGTATTTATTGATAAATTTTAAAAACACATTTAACCTCTCGAGATAATTTTGCAAACAATATAATAAATACAGTGGAGGCCAGACAATTAGAAGCTATTTTACTTTCAATTTTAAATGTATTTTTGTTGTAGTACGACACTTTATACGCATGTATAGTAATTTTGGTTTTTAGTTTGGACTATGCTCTGGATAAACATAAATCATTTCTAAATAAATTATTTAAAAATAGTCTAAAAACCACAAAGACTTTGTAATAAATCGTGGATGAAAGGGTTCTTAAAATTACGGGATCACTTTTCTTAAAAAAGTTACGTTATTTGAAAAAACTGAGTATGCAGTCAAAATCAGCACCTGCGAGTTATTATAAAAACCTTGTTTATTTTCTAATACGTAGCATTTTTAAGAACATTTTCAATCGTCATTTTGAGCCATTTTCATCGACTGCGTAGAATGTAAAAAAATATAGTACATAGTAAATATAGTTTCCCAAAAAACATTAAACGCAATTTTTCTTATAATTGTCAAGGCTAGTTTTAATATATTTAGGAATGGTCATTTTATTACAAGTTTTTAAAATATATGGATACAAACTCGAAAATTTGTATTTTCATTTTAACACTTTTTTAATTATTTATTTTGCATTTAAAAATCTAATGATAAACAAGAATATGATTTATTTTTATACAGAGCATAATCCAAACTAAAAACCAAAATTAATATAAGTATGTATAAAGTATTGTACTTCAATAAAAATATATTTAAAAATTACGATATAAAAACATGATTGTTTCTAATAGTGTGGCCACCACTGTACATCTGAGCTAACTAACATATATATATTAAGCTACCGGCTGAAACAACACCTACTTCAATATGTGAGCTATTCAATCAAACAATTCGCAATCAATGTGCGACCGGCCTGTCAAGTGCCAAATTTGTTATCACTTAATGTTAGTTATTTAAAACAAGACTCCATATTTTTAGTCTGTGCTTGTTTCAAGTTAAAACATTTCAACAAATTATCGGCTACCAAACAACACAGCAACCAGTTTGCAAAATTTTAAATGCTAAATAGAAGCAGTAGTAGCCAGCAGCACAAAGTATCAGCAAATTACGTAGCAGTGCGCAAATTCTTAATGAATTAAAATTGGCCGGCAGCGACTGCTCGAAGTTTCCCCCCAATACATCTACATAGATAACAATTAATAATATTTTGTATACTCAAGACTTTTATGTAATAGTTAGATAGATTTTGTATTTATGCGCATATGTTGTATAGAACAATGCGGCGACGGTGGCGACGGCAACCGTACCATTTGTGACGTATGAAAGTGAGTGTGTGTTGGCTTATCAAAAAATTGTAGATTATGCAAAATTTTAATTATTTGCGAGACAACATTATCTTTTTTTAAAATTCTTCAGAGCAGGCAAACTTAAAAGTAAATGTGTCAGGGTTATTTAATTTCAAAGTTGATGTCTGTATAGTGTCTGGAAGAAGAGGTGTTTGTGTTTTTATATAATTTTGAATATTATATAAATATTTCGAATATAATAATAAATAATTTATCCAATCGTTTTGTGAATTTCCTTAATATTTTGTATCAATCTAAGGGGGGGCATTAAAAATAGTTTTTAAGCTCGCTGTTAAAACTGTACGTAGGGTACCATTTCAAGAGATATGAAGAGTTTACAGTTTTTTTTATAAAGGTACAGTAATCGGACATGATCTTAAATTCACTTAGTATCGAAAATTCATTTTTTTAATAGAACGACTTGAACTGCGCATTTTACATGATCTCCCACGATAAAACTCAAATGTAGCAGTGAAACTATGCAATTTCATTTTCATTTTCCGTAAAATTTTATAAATATTACTTTTAAAATTTGATTCGATTGTAATTTCTTCGTTGTAGAACGAATAGTCGCAAAAAACATTTTCACAATGCCAAATATTCATTTACAAAAATCTTTATATATCGTCAATTTTTAATGTGGAATGATCGCCATTTTTTCTGCTACATATAAATCTATCAATTGATATTTCAACTTTAAAAAAAGCATCAATTACTTTTTATAATATTAATCAACAAACTCGAAATTTAAGTTTTTCATAAAATTTTGTGTTTGGTGATTTTTCGTTCTACAACGACTATTTAACAGTAATTTATATTAAATTCTGGTATATGACTGAATATTATAAAAAAAGTCGTTTTGGTCTTGTATTTCAGAATTATATAAATCCAATTCCTAACACCAATCATCCAAAAATGACAATATGGAGCAAACTAATTCTCATATACCGTATACAGAAAAGCTATTTTTCTCCCATAACAGTTTGATTTCATTAGTATCATATTAAAAGTATCGTATAAAGAAGAAAAAGATTGAAATCCAATCGATTTCATGTTTCTTCCATGTTTTTTAACGAAAGGATTCATTGTTGCTGTATTAATCACTCTTTGTTTAAGCTCATATTTTCAATATCTTCAACAACAAAAGCCATTTCTTATAAATAAAAAATTGATAAATAATTATAAAGTTTTTAAATTTTTTGATAATATTTATCAAATATATAGAAATGCTTTGATACAATTTATAATTTATTACACGATTTGATATTTTTTCAAAAATGTTTTAAATCCGGTTAAAACTAAAACCCTTAATATCGATTTTCGAAATCGATTTTTTTGATTTCGTAAAACGGTTATGATTAAGAGTTTAAAAATGAAGTGGTTTTAAATGCATATTGCTTTCGTTTAAAGTTTCAATTTCTGTCACATTTTTTATTCCAAACTTTATTAGCGCTACAAAAAATACGTTTTCTGTAAATAAAAATCT
Source organism: Dryomyza anilis (assembly GCA_951804985.1). Classification (NCBI taxonomy): domain Eukaryota; kingdom Metazoa; phylum Arthropoda; class Insecta; order Diptera; family Dryomyzidae; genus Dryomyza; species Dryomyza anilis. The sequence continues at coordinate 20,918,456 of OX638131.1, forward strand.
TTATTTTTTTGTTACACCGTGTAATTAATAAAAATAAACCTTATATAAGTCTCACAATTAGTTCGAAGAAATTACGAGAAAAAAAATTCACTTTTGTTTGTCACTAAGGTACCTGCTGTCTGCTGTGGCAACTACGCCGCTGACCAAAAGACCACTCTACAATAATTTGTATAAATAGACATTCTAGAAATTACAAGACTTGTTTATAAAAAACAAAAAAAAAAAAAAACAAAAAAAAAAAAACCAAAATAAAGAAAAAAACGTACAACTATTTGGCATTTAATTGGCAACTTGGCAATGAACTCCGGCAAGAGGTCAAAACGAAAGTACAAAAAAAAAATATATTTAAAAATGGAGGCTATTATATTAAAATAGGTAAAATGTGAATATTCGCACTGATAACTGTTTCCAGAAGGCTCGTCTAAGGGGGTCTTGAATATATGTTAAACACCAACAAAAACAACATTAAGTCCATCCCCCCATTACACGAAGGCAACGACCGGCCGACCGTCGCCTCATCTTGCAGCACTCAACAACTCACCACTTGGTTAGGTAACAGCGCGACCCACACACGATTGAGGTTATGAAAGTGTTGCGAAAATTTTAAAATTTGCAAATTTTATGCCGCATAGCTGTGCATAGAATCGAAGCTACATTGAGTTTAACGTTTGTCAAAATAGTTTTAAAATTAAATTGATTTTAATCAAATTGTTATCTGCGACTTTTTAAAGGACGTCGTTGCACAAAAACACACCAACACACACACACACTACAATGCATTACGAAATCCTTTTTTTTTCGTGCTTATTTTTCGTATTCAGCAAACTCAAAACTTACCTGCGTTTGCAGTAATCTCATTGTTGCTGCCATTTTAATCCAATTAAAAAAAAACAATTTCAAAAATACAAATTGTTATGTCTTTTTTGAATTTTCTTTATTTTACGCCACAAAATTTCTCTGCTGCTGCACAAATCTTCAGCCTTCTCAGCTGGAAGATTTTTGATTCTGACTGATTTTTGTGGGGAAGTTGGTATAATTGAAGTGTTGCCAGATTTTTGTGTGGTATATTTGAATTTGACATTTCCATGGGAATTTTATGTCAATTGAGAGCAGTGCTGCCACTTTATGAGCTTTAGCTCAAATGTGAACTTTTTTTACAAAAAATTTACCCGATTTTGAGCTTTCTCGTTTTTGAGCTTTTTCATATCCATAATTAGTTTAAATTATTTTAAAAATCTTTATTGAAGAGTAAAATCTTAATAAATTCATAAAATAATTCGATTAGAACATCGTTTTATGTCGAAAATTTTAAATGTACTTGTTAAGTTTGAATTCTAACGAAAATATGACTTAAACCTAATAATTTTTAATATATATTTAATAAAAATTTCAATGAAATGTTCTCTTTGTTCAATCATCCTTCATAATATTAAAATAATTATGAATTTAATAAAAATAACAATTGCAATAATTAAATCAATAAAAATTATGAATTTAATAAAAATAACAATTAATATTGAATTAAATCAATAAATTGACAGTTTTATAAATAGTTTATGCAATCTTTAAGTTTATCAAAATGTCCACTCAATTTTATTCAATTCCAATTTAATCAAAATTAAATGAATAACACATATTTTTATACATAATTCTGATGGTTTACTCTAACATAAATTCACACTAAAAAATAAATCCAATTATGAATTCCAAAATTTCGCTTAAATAAAATTTTCAATTAAAATCAATTCTTAATATTAACTAAAATCAAGTTTTTATAATCTCGTTATCAAATTAAAATTCAATTTATACTTTTGTATAAAACTTATATTTATATACAATATTTACTACAAGAATAAAGTATTTAGACAAAATCGTTTTATATTTGGAGCAAGTGTATGCCGCTCCCGTTTATAATTCATAACGAAAGAGAACTAACACTTTAGACATATTTTTTCACAAATTGGAATATTCAACTTAGAATTTTTTTGAATGATTTATTGGTTTTAGCCAATGCAAAAACCTAAGAGAATTTTAAAGTCTGGCAATCGCGCAATGTTGACATGATCTGGCCACATTGACAACAGCAAAAAGGCGCAAATAGTAAACAAACGGCACTTTGTTCTTAATTCAATTGCAATTTATTAAAAAAAAGAAAAGCATAATAAAAGTAAGTAAAATAAATCCTATACACTCATGCTGTCCATTTAAGGCAGCGCGTATCCTGATGCGTGCTCAGGCAGCGTATGCAGCAGTACCGAGTGCCACATGCAGTGCAGGAATACTTTGAAAAATTGCCACAAACTGCGCAAAAGTGACGCGCGGGCTTTTTAGGTGGTGGCGCCAAAGCACTCATATAGTTGGGTGGATCCGGATGTTGTTGCTTCTCCTCCTCGAGTAGTTGTGTGAAATTTTTACGATATTTTGCACGAAAATATTCGGCCCCCTTGCGTTTGGTTTTTTTCTCTTTGGCCTGCTTTAGGCTGTCGTGAAATTTAGGTAACTTCTTGGACATGACCAGATCGGCATGTGGATCCTCATGAAAATTGTCCTGTTCCAGTGCCTCGAGAGCTTTGCGCGCGCGACGTCGACGTGCCGCTTCATCGAGTACGCGCTTCTTTTCGGCATCCTTGATGCGATTCGATTCGCGACCAGTCATTTTTATAGTGTTTTCTTTTATTTGAATTATTGATTTTTTACGGTACTTTAGTTGCTGTTATTGTTTGTTTGCTTATGGATCCTTTTCATGCAGTGGAAAACTGATTCTGTCCATGAGCTCATCAACACGCGCCTGCAAAGTCTCTACAATGTCTGTCGAGATGAAGAGATGACTTTCGTCCAAGTCTTGTATGATAAATTTGCGTCCCAGCGCCAAAGTTTCGTCGAGATGCAGTAAAAATTGTTTCATTGCCGGATCGCTGTAAATAATACGAATTAGTTTTTAGATTCTGCTGAGTTTTACAGTAAGCAAATGAAGTTGTTTTTTAACTATATTTCTTTAAAAGCTACATCTTTCATTGCTTCGAATAAGTTGTCTTGAACAGACGCACATATTTTTAATTTTCAATATAACCTAGTTGTCTTTCATCCTTTTTATATATTTATTTTATATTTCTAGATCTTTAAAAAGTCTAATTTTCTTTGTATTATATTGCAAAATGTCTGCAAAACGTAAACCACTTTCTGTTGAGGAAAAACGCACCAAACTCTTGGAGCTCTTTAATGAATTGGGCGATGTGTTTACACTCAAGGAGCTGGAGAAGTTGGCGCCCAAAGAAAAGGGCATAGTGCAGCAGTCAGTGAAACCAGTGCTGCAGGAACTGGTAGACGGTGGGCAGGTGCGTTCAGAAAAGATCTCTGGCAGCATCTACTACTGGGCATTTCCAAGGTATTAATGAAAGTATAAAGATATACAATAATTCTTAATAAAACAATTTTTCTAGTGATGAGCTCAAAACAGTGCAAAAACAATTGAAGGAAACCGAGGAAGCCTGCACTCAATTGGACACAAAAATTACCGCAAGTCAGTCAAAATTACGACTGGCTAATGAAACGACAGAAGTCGATGGATACGATGAATTATGTCGGGATATTCAGTATTTGCGCAATCAAAAACTTGACTTGGAGCAAAAAATAAGCATGAAGAAAAACGCGAATTTTTATGCTGAGTTCAAAGCACAGAGCAGGCATTCCGAAGTGCGTTTGTATAAACCGTATAAACATGTTATTGTACTTTTACATTTTATAACTCTATACTACAGCATCTAATAGCCGCCGTTAATCGCTGGACCGACAATATTTTCTCCATTAAAACCTGGTGCAAAGAAAAATTTGGCAAAGACGAACGTGCACTGGATGAAGCATTTGGCATCCCAGAGGAATTTGATTATTTTGATGAGATCCGCATGTGTTTTTAAACCGATTTATTTCACTCACCATTCAACGAGCACACCTTTCATAACATTTACCATGTTGCCGGTGCAGCTTACATGTTATGTTTAACAAATCAAGTACTTTAATAGAGTTTTAAGTTAGTTTTTCTATGAATAAAAATGTTTTCCCCGTTAAAACTATGCGTTTTAATGCTAAATCTGTGCGAGACACAAGCCAAACAAATGCAAATATAAACTTTTTTTTCTGAAAATATTTGACGTTTCTAGTTGCAAGGGGTCTGTTCAAGCGAAGTGTGTTTTCAAAGAAGTCAGTGTTGCATTTTGAGAAACAAAATTTTGTACTGTACAAAAATTTCTCGTCAGTTCAAAAAAAAAAAAAAAAAACGAAGACAAAAGAAAAATGACAGGTCGGATAAAAAGAGGCCTTGCAAAAATTAAAAACAAAAACGTACTTCTTCGCAAAATCGTAATAACATGAGTAAGCGCTTGAAAATTATAATAATTGACCTTAAGGTGTGTTTTAAAATCAGTGTAATATGTATATAAAACAAAGGCTTTTTATAACGCTGACTACGTATTTATACCGTACTTAATCTAATTTTATTTGTTTGATTTTATCTAATTTTACATTCTTATCTTTTTTATTTTGTTTTATCTAATTTATCTAATTTTATCATGTATTATCTAATTGTATCTAGTTTGATCTAATTTTTTTTAAATCTATCTAACTTTATCTAATTTTGTTCTTATTTTAAATTTTGTACTTTTTTTAATTTTGTCTAATTTTATCTAATTTTATATAATTTTATCTAATTGTGTCTAAAATTATCTAATATCTAATTTTATGTATTTTTATCCAAAATTATCAAATTTTATCTGATTTTATCTCACTTAATCTAATTTTATCCTTTTTTATCTCATAATACCTAATTATCTAATTTTATATAATTTTATCTAATTTTGTTTAATTTTATCTAATTGTAACGATTTTTATCTGATTTTATCTTATTTTATCTAATTTTATCTAGTTTTATCGAATTGTATCTAATTTTATCTGATTTTATCTTCCTTTATATAATTTTATCTAATTGTATCTAATTGTTTCTAATTTTATATTATTTTACATTTTTTATATTTTTTTATTTATTTTATCTGCTTTTATATTATTTTATCTAATTTTATCTTATTTTATCTAATTTTATCTAATTTTATATAATTTTATCTAATTTTATATTATTTTACATTTTTATCTTTTATTATTTTATTTTATCTGATTTTATCTTATTTTATCTAATTTTATCTTATTTGAATTTAATTTACTTGAATTTAATCCCCCTAGAGTTTAAATGCATGCACAACGTCTTCTTCTTCCCACACTCCTTTTTCACTAACACACCTAAGATCTGACAGTCTGATCACTTCCGGTTCCGCCATCTTTGCAACGTGTTCAGTGCAAAAAATTAAGAGACATTTTAAAATTCGCAAAAATCGTCGGTTTAACGTGTTCGTTTTTTCTAAAAAGTCGTGAATATTGTTAAAAAACGTGTGAAAAGTAAGTGTGATATATTATTGCGTTGCAAGAAAGTGTTTAAATGTGTGAAAAAATGAAATGAAAATGAGTGAAAAAATGTATGAAAAAGTGTTGCTGCCAAAATGGAGTCGGAAATGCAAGTGTTCTGTTGGCCTTAAAGTTTGTGTTTCTTTAAGTGTTTTGCAAGAAAAAGTGAAATAAATATGCGGAAAATATAAAGCAATAAGTGAAATGTAAGTGAATGCAGTTTGTGTTAGTGAAAAGTTGCAAAAATCTGTTGCATATCTGTCGACTGCGCAGTGCGCAGCGCCCACTGGCTCCGCGAAGCGTCGCTGCTTTTGCAATGTGTCAAAACAATGTAATCGGTTTTCGGTGCGCAGCTGCTACACGGCGCAGTATTTAAAGTGTTTTCCGCGAAGCGTCGGGCTAAATTTGTGCGTTTTCAACAGTGATAAAATGTAAATTAAAATCGTCGAAAGGTATAAAAAGTAAAAGTTTCCGTTTCGTTCACAGAGTGCAACCTCCAAAGTAGGTTTTGCCACGCGTTTTGTCGTTTCGCCGGAGTTTTTTAAAGTAAATTTTATCCGTGTCGTCTGCGCAGCACCCTCACGAGGTGTCACCTCCGCTACGCATCAGGCGTTGTTCTTGTGTTTAAGTGAAAATCTTTAATTTCAATCAATCGCAAAAATTCCAATCACCTTTCGCCATGAGTTCTTCCAGTCACCGTGTGGTCGGCGCTGTGCTGTGTCTCATTAATCGGTGATGGTTCGTCCGTCTGTGCAGGACTCTGACTACGTAGTAAGTACATATTTCGATTCTATCAAATGCGGCGACCTCGGCGTCGACGGCAGAAACATTTTATGCGATTCAATTGTTGCATTCGTCATGAGGCACGGGCGTCGTGGGTGGCTTCAAAAGCTGTTGCTTCGACAGTGATTGCTTCATCGTTCTTTTAGTCAGTTTCAATCATTTTGAGGCCAATTGCGAAACACATGCTGCGCGCAAAGAAGATGATTTCAAGCCGCAAAGTCTGAAAACATTTGTTAGACTTTTGTATGGAATCATGCAGGGCTCATGTTGCTTTGTTTTTGGTTACAATTTCAATCCGAAAATTGTACTTTTTTCAGGTTCTTTTTGCAGTCGATTTGGTATTTAAAAAAGAACGTACAAAATATAAATTTGCACTATAAATATAAATTTTAACTAAAAATCTAAATTTTTATTATAATTTCAATTTTTCATTAAAAATTCAAATTTTCACTAAAGTTTTTAAATTTTCATAAAAATTCAAATTTTGTCTAAATATTCAAACTTTCACAAAAATTCAAATTTTCACAAATATTTCATATTTTCACTATAAAATCAATTTCTCACTAATCATTCAAATTTTCAGTAAAAATTAAAATTTTCACTAAAAGTTAAATTTTCACTAAAATTTCCATGTTTCACAAAAAATTCAAATTTTCACTAAAAATTCAAATTTTCACTAAAAATTAAATTTTTCAATAAAAATTCAAGTTTTTTTTTTATTAATAATTCAAATGTATATTAATAATTCTAATTTTTCACTACAAATAAATGCTTTCATAACAATAAAAAGCTTTCATAACATTTACCATGTTTCCGGTGCAGCATACATGTTATGTTTAACAAATCAAATACAAAATCTGTGCGAGACACAAGCCAAACAAATGCAAAAAGACGTTCTAGTTGCATAGGGTCTGTTCAGTTAAATCTTGTTTTCTAGTTGCATAGGGTTTGTTAAGTCAAATCTTGTTTTCATGACGTTCTAGTTCCATAGGGTCTGTTCAGTGGAAGAGTGTTTTCAAGTGCAAATATACGTTCAAGTTGCATAGGGTCTGTTCAGTTGAAGCGTGTTTTCAAACAAGTCAGTGTTGCATTTTGAGAAACAAAATTTTCTACTGTACAAAATTTTCCCGTCAGTTAAAAAATAAAAAATGTAGACAAAAGAAAAATGAAAAATTAACGGACAGATAAAAATAGGTCTTGCAAAATCGTATTAACCCAATATGTCACAGGATAAGCATTTGTGTGTGTTTTAAAATCAGTGTAATACATTTAAAGGCTATTTAAAACGTAAATATTTATTTTATCTAATCTAATCCAATTTTATCTAATTTTATTTAATTATCTAATTTTATCTAATTTTATCTTTGTATCTAATTTTATCTTTTTTATCCAATTTTATCTTATTTTATCTCATAATATCTAATTTTATATAATTTTATCTACTTTTATGTAATTGTATCTAATTTTATATAATTTTATATTTTTTATCATTTTTTGTTTTATTTTATCTGATTTTATCTTATTTTATCTAATTGTGTCTTATTTTATCTAATTTTATCTCATTTGAATTTTATTTATTTGAATTTAATCCCACCAGTGTTGCCAACTCCATTAAATGCATGCACAACGTGTTATTTTTCCCCACACTCCTTTCTCACTAACACACCTAAGATCTGACAGTCTGATCACTTCCGGTTCCGCCATATTCGCAACGTGTTGCGTGCAAAAAATTAAGAGGCATTTTAAAATTCGCAAAAATCGACGGTTTCAAGTGTTCTTTTTTTCTAAAAAGTGTTGAATATTGTTAAAAAATGTGTGAAAAGTAAGTGTGATATATTATTTCGTTGCAAGAAGGTGTTTAAATGAGTGAAAATATGAAATGAAAATGAGTGAAAAAGTGTAGCAGCCAATATGTAGCAGTTGGCCTTAAAGTTTGTGTTTCTTAAAGTGAAAAAGTGAAATAAATATGCGGAAAATATAAAGCAATAAGTGAAATGTAAGTGAATGCAGTTTGTGTTAGTGAAAAGTTGCAAAAATCAGTTGCATATCTGTCGACTGCGCAGTGCGCAGCGCCCACTGGCTCCGCGAAGCGTCGCTGCTTTTGCAATGTGTCAAAACAAAACAATGTAATCGGTTTTCGGTGCGCATCTGCTACACGGCGCAGTATTTAAAGTGTTTTCCGCAAAGCGTCGGGATAATTTTTGTGTGTTTTCAACAGTGATAAAATGTAAATTAAAGTTTTCGAAAATTATAAAAAGTAAAAGTTTCCGTTTCATTCACAGAGTGCAACCTACAAAGTAGGTTCTGCCACGCGTTTTGTCGTTTCGCCGGGGTTTTTTTTAAAGTAAATTTTATCCGCGTCGTCTGCGCAGCACCATCACGAGGTGCCACCTCCGTGACGCGTCGCGTGTTGTTCTGGTGTTTAAGTGAAAATCTTTAATTTCATCAATGGCAAAATTCCAATCACGTTTCGCCATGAGTTTTTCCAGTCATCGTGTGGTCGGCGCTGTGCTGTGTCTCATCAATCGGTGATGGTTCGTCCGTCTGTGTAGGACTCTGACTACGTAGTAAGTACATATTTCCATTCTATCAAATGTGGCGACGTCAGCATGCGATTCAATTGTTGCATTCGTCATGGGGTATATGGTCGTGGGGGTTGCTCCGACAGTGGTTGCTTCATCATTCTTTTAGTCAGTTTCAATCATTTTGAGACCAATTTCGAAATACATGCTGCGCGCAAAGAAGATTATTTCATGCCGCAACGACTGAAAACATTTGTCAGATTTTTTGGATTCATGTTGCAGGGCTCATGTTGCTTCGATTTTGATTACAATTTCAATCCGTACTTTTTTCAGGTTCTTTTCGCAGTCGATTTGGTATTTAAAAAGAATGTAAAAAATGAAAATTTTCACTAAAAATTCAAATTTTTACTAAAATTTTTAAATTTTCACTAAAAATTCAAATTTTCACCAAAATTTCAAATTTTTACTAAAAATTCAAATTTTCACTAAAAATTCAAATTTTCACTAAAAATTCAAATTTTCACTAAAAGTTCAAATTTTCACTAAAAACTCAAATTTTCACTAAAAATTCAAATTTTCACTAAAATTTCAAATTTTCATTACAAATTCAAATTTTCACTAAAAATTCAAATTTTCACTAAAAATTCAAATTTTCACTAAAAATTCAAATTTTCACTTAAAATTCAAATTTTTACTAAAAATTCAAATTTTCACTAAAAATACAAATTTTCACTAAAAATTCAAATGTTCACTAAAAATTCAAATTTTCACTAAAAATTCAAATTTTCACTAAAAATTCAAATTTTCACTAAAAATTCAAATTTTCACTAAAAATTCAAATTTTCACTAAAAATTCAAATTTTCACTAAAAATTCAAATTTTCACTAAAAATTCAAATTTTCACTAAAAATTCAAATTTTCACTAATAATTCAAATTTTCAATAAAAATTCAAATTTTCTCTAAAAATTCAAATTTTTACTAAAAATTCAAATTTTCACTAAAAATTCAAATTTTCTATACAAATTCAAATTTTCACTAAAAATTCAAATTTTCACTAAAAATGAAAATGTTTACTAAAAATTTAAATTTTCACAAAAATGTTAAAATTTTCAATAATAATTCAAATATTCACTAAAAATTCAAATTTTCAATAACAATTCAAATTTTCACTAAAACTTCAAATTTTTACTAAAAATTCAACATTTCAATAAAAATTCAAATTTTCACAAAAACATCAAATTTTCATTAAAATTTCAAATTTTCATTAAAAATTCAAATTTTCACTAAAAATTCAAATTTTAATTAAAAATTAAAATTTTCATTAAAAATTAAAATTATCACTAAAAATTCTAATTTTCAATAAAAACCCAAATTTTCACTTTTCAATAAAAATTTTAAATTTCACTTAAAATTGAATTAGTTAACTAAAAATTCAATTTTTTAACTAAAAATTAAAATTATCTAAAAATATGCTCTCTGCCTTTGTATGTAAACGTTTTTCTATGCATTAAAACTCGGCATAAAACTTAAATAAAAATTCCATGAATTTTTTATAAAAGTCCCCTTAATTTATGTTCCCCCCGTTACCTAAAATTTAAATGTAAATGCAAAAAACTTGAATGCAATTTTAATACAGCCTTGATAAATCTTGCATAATTCGTCATATTCCATGTCTGTGTGACTTTGGGGTGCTAATAAGACATGAATCGCACATGAAGCACCGAACACACCAACCATTGACACGTCTCTCATTTACAGTTTAAATATTACTCGCTTGCCTCGAAAGTTTTATGAGCTTAAACGAATATTAATGATCGACGACGTGTTGTAGTAGTAGACGGTATGCCATGCAAAAATTATCATTTACAAAAAAAGCAAAAAAAAAAAAGAACCACGAGTTTCATACGTGACTAACGGCGCCTGTGTGTCATACGCGCGAATGACAGTGAAAAGATGACAGACCCAGGAAAAAGCACGGTAACGCGCAGCCTCATTTGCAGTTTTGCAATTTGAAATTCATATTAAATCAGCGAATATATTGCAGGGATGTACTATATATAGCAAATTAAAACTTGAACATTTTTATGATGTATTCATTGTGCATTTTCTGTTTTTCTTTTTTTTATTCGATTTTTTATATATGTATTTTTTTTTTTGGATAGCCTTGTTTTATACATCATTTGTCGTGTGTTGTTGATTTTATCGGTTTTTCTTAAAAATATTAAGTTTTAATCAAAAACTAGAAATTTATGCATGATTTAGTTTGTATTTCTTCTGTTTCTTCTTCTTTCTTATGGTATGCTGTTTGTCAATTAAATGAAACTGACATCCGCCGCTGCACTGCATTGCATGGTGGCCGCCGGATGTGGTGGTTTTGACATCTGAAGCGCAAACTGATGCGTGTTATCGCATATCCGGTTCCGAGGTTGTTTAGATCTTTGCACACGTTGTGTGTTTTTCTTTCACATGGTTTATATTTAATTAATTTCTGCATGTAAAGAATATTTAATGATTTAAAATTGGTAAAGTTTAAAATAAGTCTTATCGAATTGAAATTTACAAAAAAAAGTAAAACACTATGGTTTATTAATTTTATTGAATATACTAAATTTCAATAATATTTTAAAAAAATCCTCAAAATTTCAATATTTAAAATATATACTAAAAATTTCAAAGTAACCTAAAGATTTTACTAAAATCCAAAATTTCACATATAAAAATGTAATAATTTTATATTTTAAATTGACACAACAAAAATCATGTAATATTTTACAAAACATGTAAGGAAAGTTTTTATAAATGATGCAATTAATTTTAATTTATTAAATTACTTATACGACATGTGGTACTAACTGCGTAATAAAATTTAAAAACCAAAATTCAAATTTGATCCCGAGACAAATATTTTTCAGGAATATTCCGGCATATTACCGGCAAACGTACAGCTAAATAGAATATCTTGGGAAGTGTATAGCAGGTTGTAAAATTTGATGGCATTTTAATGGCAGATTCACGCCATATTTTGGGAATGGGCAGAAAACAGATAGCTTTTGATACAAACTCCGACTTTGTTTGTTTGAAATATGTCTAGAAAAAGTTTCTGAACTGCCTCGACCATGCCAAAAATTTTGTCTGGGGATAATTCAAAATAAAACTATTTAACTTTCATTTACTCTAAAACTTTAAAGTTCAACTAAATATATATATATTTTTTCAGACAAATAAAAAAAATAAAATATAAGAAAAAAATGTAACAATTTTGTTTTTTATTTGGTCAAAAAAAAAAATATATATTCATAATTTTTACAAAATACAAATCAAAATTGATTTTTTTGTCAAAATTTTAATTATTACAAAAATTCAAAACCTTTTTTTTTTTATTTTACAAAAAAAAATCAAGAACATTCAAATTTTACTAAAATAAAGTTCTTAATGTTCACTAAAAATTAAATTCTGCATTTCAAAGTTTATTTCATTTAAAAAGAAAAAAATCTTTAGCAAAAAAACTTAAATAAAAAAAAAATAAAAAACAAAAGTTTGCGCGCTGCTTGCTAATAGCGAGGTTATAAAATACAAACAACTTAAAAATGTCCTTTTTAATGGCTGCATTGCGTCAAGAATCCACGTTTAGGCAGGCATTACAATTCATGCAACTGCCTCAGTTGTAGTAACTATGCTTGTAGCATATAAAAGAAGCAGCAACAACAACAACAGAAGCAACAGCAACAGAGGCAGCAACAACAGTAGCAGCATCATTCAAAGGATAAACGCCGGCCAAGGATGAGCTGCTGTTTGTTTTGCTGCCTTTCTTGCATTTTTCATCATCAGCGTGTTGCGCTTTGACTTTCTTTATAGTTTCTCACATATTTTTTTTATTGTAGTTACTTTTGTTTTTGTTGTTGTTGCTGCTCTAAAATAAACCGGTAAAACTTTGCAATTATGATTTATGATTTTTCCGGCACGCAAACTACAGCAACATTACACTGAGCTAGTTAAAAAGCTTCTTAAATCCGAAATTCTTGACATTCTTTCTTGCAGTTTTAATTATTATTAAATAATTAAATTATTTATTTATAATTAAAATTAATTTTTTCTGAGTGTGTGTGTTTTCTTTAAATATCTTATTGATTTCATAAATTGTTCTGGAAGTTGAAAAATTCTTTCCAGAGAATTTTCTTTCCTAATACTTTGTTCCAAAGACACTTCTTTGCCGCAATTCTTTTTCCCGAGAACTATTCTTTCCCGAGAATAATTCTTTCCCGAGACAATTCTTACCAAAACACTTCATAAAGAGCTAATTTTTCTCTAGAATTAAAATTATTTAAATTATTTGAATTAGAATATGTTGAATTACTACTCTATCCCAACAATTTGTCTTCGAGTCAATCCTTTCCTGAGACAATATATTGACACTATCATGCCAAATGGGCGAATGTGTAATTTTTGACATTTGCGTTTTTTTTTTTACATTTTTGAATGTAGTTTTTCTTCAAATATGATGTGCGAAAATTGTGTGTGATTTTGTTGGATATTTCTAGCCACAAAAGACCAAACCAAAAGGGTGAATTCGAAAAATTGAAAATGTTGTCATGCCAAAGGGGCGAATCTTTTCGTTTTTTTGCCATAACTTTTTATTAGTATAAGATAAAATAGAGGTGTAAAGACATAAATTGTTTGTTTTTGAAGCACCTATCGATCATCATCATTTTTTAAAAATATTTTTTTTGCATTTTTATCATTTGCAAGAAAAATGTTTGTCAAATTATTTTTAAATAATGATGCCAATCGATAGGTGCTTTAAAATCAAACAATTAGTACCTCTACATTACTATATTATCTTGCACCAATGAAGAGTTATAGCAAAAAAACGAAGAAATTTGAAAAATTGAAAAATCTTGTCATGCCAAAAGGGCGAATCTTTTCGTTTTTTTGCCATAACTTTTTATTAGTATAAGATGAAATAGAGGTGTAAAGACATTAATTGTTTGCTTTAGAAGCACCTATCGATCATCATCATTTTTTTGCATTTTTATCATTTGCAAGAAAAATATTTGTCAAATTATTTTTAAATAATGATGCCAATCGATAGGTGCTTTAAAATCAAACAATTAATACCTCTACATCACTATATTATCTTGCATCAATAAAGAGTTATAGCAAAAAAACGAAGAAATTTGAAAAATTGAAAAATCTTGTCATGCCAATAGGGCGAATCTCTTCGTTTTTTTGCTATAACTCTTTATTGGTGCAAGATAAAATATTGGTGTAAAGGCATTAATTGTTGGATTTTAAAGCACCTATAGATTGGCATCATTCCTTAAAAATATTTTGCCAAACATTTTTGAAATGGCAAATTAATGTTTGGCAAAATATTTTTAAATAATGATGCCATTCAATAGGTGCTTTAAAAACAAACAATTTATGTCTCTACACCAATAATTTATTTTACGCAATTAAAAAGCTATAGCATAAAAAACAAAAATATTTGCGTTTTGGTTAGGATATGGCCTCACAAAATCCGTATTTCTAATTCATGAAGTTGTCCAAATCCAAAGATATTTTATAAACGTTACAATAATTGATGAATAAAGCATTTAACAAAAAAAAAATAATTAAAAAAAAAAATGTTTACTAATTTTTAAAGCACTTCAAACTTTAAAATTTGATTTCCCAACATTTTTAAAAATGTAAATTCGCCCCCCTTTGGCATGACAGTGACGATATCTCCTAGACAAATCATTCCCGAGATTATTCATCCTTAGAATAATAATTTTTAAAATTATAATTCATTGAATTATAATTCATTGAATTAGAATTCTTTGTATTAGAGTTATATGAAATAGAATTATTTAAATTGAAATTCTTTGTATTAGAATTCTTTGAATTCTTCGAATTTGAATTCATAATTTGAATTCATAAAACTTTTATGCAAAAATAAAAAATTTTCATACAAATTCTCCCAGTGCGGCTTACAATACTTTTTCAGTTTTCTGTAGTTTTTGTTCTGATGCTGCCCCTTTTTTTTTTTTTTTTTTGAGAATTTTCTTTTATAGCGCTTTGTGACCCTTAGCGCTTTGGCGCAATTTGTAGCTTTTTAAAGGTTGCGCATACGCCGCTGTGCACAAAGTAACAATTTTTCATTTTGTTTTCGGAATTTTTTTTTATATTTATTAAAAGAAATTTAATGTGTGCAACTTTTTGCCGCTAAATTTCGCTTGATTAAACTAAAGTAAATCTTGCGCACAATTATTTTTTTTATATATGTTTTTTTTATTGTTGATTTTTAAGATATTTCATTCTTTACATCGTCACAATTATTGACTTTTGCTGTAGCCCATGTAAATACCAATGATCATTGGCACTTGTGCAGTCAACAACAACTACAGTGAAAAAATAAAAACAACAACTAACGACGCAAATTAACGACGTTTTAAGTGGCAACACTTTGGGCCATTATTTTGCGGTAATTTGAAATATAATCACTACGCACTTCGTTGTGTTTCCGGTTGGCTTTGATTTGATGGCAATGACTGCAGCGGAGGCAGAAGTCTAGGCTGCTACTGCTTAGTACTAGGCGTACGATGTGTGGGTTAGGTAGTGTCTGAGTCATGGGTTGTATATTCTATGCGTTGTATTCTATATGTATTTTGTGTAGTACATGTATTTTTGCGGAGTGAAGAGTGTGCGTGAAAATTGTTGCGTCTAATTGAATCTGATGTGAAATGGTTTCGTGTTAAATTAAACGTGTAAAATAAGTGAACTTCATTAAATTGCCAAATTACATGAAATTAGTTAACTTCATTTGGCGGTTTGAAGTGTGGTTTTAGCGTATATTTGGCTGAAGTTAGCGTTGTTTTTTTTTAGTTTGTTTTGAGTTTTTGTCGTTTTGTTGCTGAATTGTTTTCGAATTTGAAAAAGCTACATTTTAAATGTGAAAAATCAATCTAACTAAGTTAAACATCAATTGAATTCCGCGCAGCATAGCAGACATGAATAAGTTTTAACGGTTTATTCAATTTGTTTAGTTTCGAGGGTTGTGCGTTGATTAAGTAGGGCTTTGTTTTTACTATACTCAATACATTATTTGAAGAACATTAGGGCGTTTTAAAAAAATATATATATTTATTTATTTTAAAGTTTTTAATGCTTTAATTTAAAATTAAAATATTTAATTTAAAATTAAAATATTTCCATTTTAATGAAACTATTAATTTGTAATAAATATTTTAATCATTAATAAAAATAGTACACTAATGAATTTTCAATGCAAATAGTTAATAAATGATTTTTAATGAAAATAGTTTTTTTTAAACTAAAATAGTTAACTAATTAATTTTTAACTAAAATAGTTAACTAATGAATTTTTAATAAAAATACATAACTAATTAATTTTTAACTAAAATAGTTAATTAATGAATTTTTGATGAAAATAGTTAACTAATTAATTTTTAACTAAAATAGTTAACTAATGAATTTTTGATGAAAACTAATTAATTTTTAACTAGAATAGTTAACTAATGAATTTTTATTGAAAATAGTTAAATAATGAATTTTTATCTAAACTAGTTAACTAATGAATTTTAAATGATAATAGTTAACTAATTAATTTTTAACTAAAATAGTAAAATAATGAATTTGCGATGAAAAAAGTTAACTAATTAATTTTTAACTGGAATAGTTAACTAATGAATTTTTAATGAAAAAAGTTAACTAATGAATTGTTGATGAAAATAGTTAACTAATTAATTATTAACTAAAATAGTTAACTAATGAATTTTTAATGAAAATAGTTAACTAATTAATTTTTAACTAAAATAATTAACTAATTAATTTTTAACTAAAATAGTTAACTATTGAATTTTTGATAAAAATAGTTTACCAATTAATTTTTAATGAAAATAGTTTATAATGAATTTCTAATGAAAATAGTTAACTAATGATTTTTTAATGAAAATAGTAAATTAATCTATTTTTTTTTGAAAATAGTTAATTAATGAATTCTTAACTAAAAAAGTTAACTAATGAATTTTTGATGAAAATAGTTAACTAATTTATTTTTAATGAAAATATGAAATTAATAATAATTAAAAATTTTATAAAAAAAATTGTATTTTAAAGAAACTGTTTAATTCTAATTAAAATATTTAATTGTTAATGAAATTTTGTAATTTTTAATGAGAATATTTAATTTTTATTGAAAATTTTAGTGAAAATGTTTAATTTTTAAACAAACTGTTTAATTCTAATGAAAATATTTAATTGTTAATGAAAATATATAATTAATGAATTTTGATTTAATATTGCTAACTATTAAAAGTATTTAAGCATTTTTTTTTTGTTAAGAAAATATTTTTTTTTTAATGGAATATTTAATTTTTAATGAACAAAGTCAATTTTAAAGATATTACTTAATTTATAAGTAAATTATTTATTTTTTCAAAAAATATTTATTTTCAAAGATCACAGTTAATTTAAAAAAAAAAGTATTTAATTTAATGAAACAGTTTAATCTTTAATGAAGAAATTTAATTTTCAAGAAAATGTTTATTTTTTAATAATCGCAGCACAATATAAACGAATACAACTTTTAATTTTATTCATTTAAGTAGTGCTGTGGTTATTAAACTTTGACTCTTAACTTGATGTAAATTAATTAATATGAATTCAATTTTTTTTTTGCCTGATACATGAAAACAAGAAAAAACACCATTTCCGGTAGCTGTTTTAAATGTTTAAATAATGAACAAGCGGACTGTGTGGTGCGCACAGAGTAAGTAATATGTGTTCTACAGTATGTTAATTTAAACATAAAATTTCAAGATATACAACACATGATAAAAAAAAATTAAAATAAAAAAAAATATAACGTAGTTCGTTGAGCATTGAATGTTAAACAAATACGAGGCGTGTGAAATTGCAAAATAATTGCAATACGTGTGCCAAACGTCAGCAACAACAACATCATTATCATCATCATCAACAGCAGAAGCAGAAATAGCAACAACAGCAGCCGTACGATCAACAGCGCCCGACGCCGCCGCCATCATCAACAGCAGCAGCAACAGCAACATTCGACGAGTTCGAGTTCAACATGTGAAACACATTCAAAGCAAACGAGTTGAGTTCAACGCACAAATATGAGGAAAGCAACAACAATAACTGTCAAGAGGAAATGGTACATAATTTACACATACACACACATATATTCACATGGTGCATGTACACATAGTGACCTCACATTGTTGACCCTACAAATAAAAACGCACTTCAAAAAAATGTTGTTTATATAATTAGATTTTGTATACCTAAATTTTGTTTCTATTTTATTATATATTTTGATTATAGTAATTTTTAGTATATATAACAAAATCTATTTGCTAAAATAACAAATGTTAAATGCATGAATTCATTAATATATAGAGGCATTTCATACACTGTATTGAATTTTCAAATATTAAGCTTAACTTTTGATTAGTTTTGAACTTAAATTGCTGTATTAACGAAATCTTTTTGCTGTATTAACAAAGCATATATTTTTTTTCTTTTTGGAAAACCTAAAGCTAGAATTAGGTAGTGACTGCTTTAATTAAAAACTATTTTCAAAATATTAATTTTAATAATAAAAGCAAAATGCATTTGTAAAAAGTTCAATTAAATATCTGTCGTATATATTACAAATGTTAGAAATATCAATATTATAACACAATTTTCTTAGTTTTCTTAGTTATTTTAATGCCAATTTATTATCTATATATAATAAAACGCATTTTGTATCCAGAAAAAGTCTCAATATTCCTAATGAATTATTTGCTAAAGTAACAAATATTTTAAAACAATTTTTGTGTGTACTGTTAATGAAATGTAAATGTATTATTTAACAAAAAGATCTGTATATTAACCAATTGTCATATTAACTAATGGTATTTGCTATATTAATAAATATGTTTGTTATATTTACGAATCACCAATTTGTACAGTGTAGCAAATACTTTAGAAAAAAACAATACATTTGCATCAGCCATCGAGGTTGATTTAATACATAACCGTCAAGGGTACCGACGCGCAGCGTTTATTAACCTATTTATTTATTTGTCATATTAACTAATGGTATTTGCTATATTAATAAATATGTTTGTTATATTTACGAAGCGCATATTTCTACAGTGCAGCAAATACTATAGAAAAAACAATACATTTGCATCAGCCGTCGAGGTTGATTTAATACATAACCGCCAAGGGTACCGACGCGCAGTGGGTAACCAGTGGGTCACGAGTCTAGCCGGTCAGGCATGTGATGGACAACAAGAACAACAACAACATAGAACATATAGACGTAGTGCGTAAAGAATGTGACCAACGAGTTGTAGCTGTTGCTGGTGTTCTTGCTGTCGATGGTGTTGTTGCTGTCGATGATATTGTTGTTGCTGTTGTTACTGTTGTTGTTGTTGTTTTTGTTGTTGTTCATTTTGCATATAGAAAATAATGAAATTTCATCAAGTGTAGTAAATTCATTAAAATTATCACTGTATAATTTTTAATCACATTTTTAATTACGCGCAACCGAAATAAAATGACGTTCGATCAGCTTTGACTGTTGTTGTATGTGATGCATGTGAAGTATGTACGTCAAATGGTTTGAAAAATAAGCGCAATTATTTCTTTCGTAATTTACTGCTTTAATTTAAATGATTACACTTAAAGATGCAGATAAGTATCTGCAATAAAATAACAATAAATAAAACTTAATTGAAGCGTATGAACCACTTGACGTATGAGCAACTTTTAAATTCAATTTTAAGTTTTTTTAATATTAAAAATTAGTTTATATAATTTTATAATTTAAGTTATTGAATTGAAATTCCAATTATGTAGAAATTTTAATTTTTAATAAAAACTGAATTTTTAATAAAATTTGAATTTTTCTTAAAATTTGAATTTTTATTAAAAAAAAAGAATTTTTATGAAAAATTGAATTTTTAGTGAAAAATTGAATTTTTAGTGAAAAATTGAATTTTTAGTGAAAATTTTAATTTTAAGTGAAAAATTTACTTTTTAGTTAAAAATTTAATTTATAGTGAAAACTTTAATTTTTAGTGAAAATTTGAATTTGTAGTGAAAAATTGAATTTAGAGTGAAAAATTTAATTTTTAGTGAAATTTTTAATTTTAAGTGAAAAATTTTTTTTTTTTTATTTAAAAATTTAATGTTTAGTGAGAATTTAATTTTTTTGTACTTTTAGAGAAAATTATAATTATCAATAAAAAAATTGTATTTTTTATTGAAAATTTATTTTTTTGTGAAAAATTAAATTTTTGGTGAAACATTTAAATTTAAGTTAAAAATCAAATTTAATTTAAAATCTAATTTTGCATATTTATTAATTATCATTATTGATTAGAGCTACGCATAGCTGTCAAAGGGAATAATTAAAAAATCTTTTTAGATTTATTTTACATTTCATGATATTACTATTATTTCGCAACTAATGCAAATATTTAATCCATTAGCCATTATTATTTCATGTATTTTTTATAAATTTCCTTTTGCATTTGATATAAAGCTGTACTCAATATTAACAAAAATACTCTAAACATTTTACAATGATGTGGAGTAACATTTTAATTTTATGTCTAATATTTGTGTACGTGGTCGCACTGAATAAAAATCAAATAACAAATGCAAATTATGTTTGGTAGTTGTTGAGAAATACTTTTGTGTGTGGCATTGCGTTAGGCTATAAAACTGCCAAAACATACCAAGCATCTGTTTTTTTTTTTTTTTGCTTTATTACGATAATATTTTCTATGCAAAAGAATGTAAAATTTTTACAAGATATAAAAAAAAACACCAAAAATATTTCAACAACAATAAAAACCTCTGCACAAATTGTCGTACATTTAATCAAAATTTCAACGCTATACCATTTAGGAATTGTTTTCTTGTTGTTTGGATGTAAATTTTATAGTTGCTGTTGTGTTATTCAGGGATAACTGCAGGGTACATAATATAAAATAATTTGACTGGAAGGCCCTTGAGCTTAAAATGAGGCATTATTCAGTAGACATATGGAATGTTTGACAAGTTGACCATAGCATATAATATGGGTGGCGGGGAGAAAAGAGTTCAATGGAGAGTTGATTGAAGAGTTGTGTATATAATAAAGATTGAATGGTTGTGGTATTTTGATTTTTATGTCTCATATAGTTTTACATGTGGATTTAGTAAAAATTTGCAGCCGCTACAAAATATAAGCAGTCCATTTTTGTACAGTTTTTATGAAGATTTTCCCTTTTTTTTATTAAAATAAAGTTTTTATTTTGCTATCACAGTTTTTTTTTTCATTATAAGTATTTTTTATTACTTTAAACTGATATTTTTTCTGCATAAACGTCGCTTAACTTATAAAAGGCTTTTGAAGCGGAAGCCGCCATGGCTGCTGTAAAGCGTTGAGCACAAGTGCAAACTGCGTAATGGCGGCACATCCGGAATGCGCCACAATGAACCACATGTCAAGGCTTGAACAAAACAGCATTTCCGGTCAATGGTACAGAGACTATGTTTTTTCATTTTAGTTGCTTTGATTATAAAGTCGCGATTTTTATAGTGAAGCAATGGGGGTACACAGAAAAAATGATGCATTACTTAAATGCAGCAATCAACATTTTTGGAAAAATATATTTTACTTAGTTTAATATATTAATGAATACAACAAATTTGTATTCATTAGTATTATACATTATTTGTTATCATTACTATAAAATTTAATACGAATTTATTTAATAATTATTTTTTTAAATGAATATATAAATAATTCATCCAACGAAAATATTTGTTATATTCACAAAAACTTTTTTTATAATAATTTGTAAGTACAGCAAATAATTCCAAATGTTCATAAGATATTTGTTTAATGGTTCCGAAGAAATGGCCCTATTTTATATATCATTAATGAGTCAAGTAAATTTATGTACTATAACATGTGACCTATCACGTCAGGATTTCCAATACAACGAATCGTTTTAGTTATTGTACTTATGAAAATTTGAAAAATATACATTGAGTGCTTAATATAATAGAAACCATAACACGCATGGCTTTGACTTCTATGACAATTTTTACTGTTTAAATGTGCTTAATATTTTTCCCAAAGACATAGTGATACATTTATTAATTCTTCATATAAATTTCACCTATTAACTGCAGAGATTTTTTGAAAATCCTTAATATTGACAGCTTAAGGACGAGATAGAAAATTAAAATGTAATACAGAAAAGATCCTTAAATGAATGCCTACATTTAGTTTTCAGTCAAGAAATCCATATCTAATACCGTTTTCCAGAAATTTTAATAGGAAAATTAAGGATTTACCAGATATTTGGGGTCAATCCTTATAGTATGATAAAATTTTTCACACATTCAGGATACCAAAAATAAAGCCAAATCTTTGGCACCGATAAAAGATCATTCGATTTTAAGCTACGAAAAACTTTATAAAATAAACAAATACTTTTCAGTGCTCAGTATACACGCTGCAAAAAAAAGGGCTCTCCCAAACATAATTTTGCAGGCATTAACATGTATGTTTAGAATTTTATGTAAACATAATATATAATTGACTGATAAATCATTTGTAAACAGGGTTGTATTGAGACTTGAACAGCGTTGTAATTAGCTCCGACTTACATTATAATATCCCGGAAACATTTTTATGTTGCCCCTTACATAATAATTAATAAATCCAAATGAAATAAATATTTGAACCGAAACATAAATATGTTCAAAATAAAACATGATTTTGAATGACCTGAATATAAATATGTTTCCTGTGAAACATATGAGTTGTTTTAGTTCAAAAAGTAGTATGTTTGCACTATTTTATACTCTGTTACTATTTGTACTTTTTGTAACACAATTTATATATTTATTTAATTTACAAATAATAAAATTATTACCGACGCGAACACGTTTTCTCAACGAACAACAAAAGACACGTAAAATGCCGATCAACGAGTGTCAACTTTATATACAAGAATTCAGTTTTTGTTTCTTTTCGAACATCAGTATGTTTAAAATGACCCTATACATACTTAAACGACGACAAAAGAGACGTAGGTAGAAAATTCCTTTTTTTGTTTGTTTTTAAACATCAATATGTTCAAACGATGGCAAAAGATTGCGTACACAGTAAAAAAAATGTTGTACGTATATATAACAATTGATATTAATAGCAAACAAAATTGTATTCCAATTAAAAATATTTGTTTGAATATGAAACATATTCAAACAAATCTTTTCTATCCGTGTAGAGAAACTATAGCTCGTACGGCTTTGAAATATTTGCCCCCTTTTGTGTTTTTTTTATGCTTAATATTTTTTCCATGGACAATATGATACATTTGCAACTCCTTGATATAAAATTAGTCGATTATGTAGATTGATTATATTAAATATTCATTAAATAGTATATATTAATTATTCAGTTAATAAAAACCTTGGTTGTTTTAACAAACATTTTAGATATTTTAATAATAATCATGCGTGGACACAGCAAATACAGTTGCTATGATTTCAAAAAATTAAATTGGCTTTGCGTTAATGACTTTTTTCGTACATATAGCAAATATGTTTGCTGTATTTGTTGAAATAACAAATATTTTTATTGAAACTAGAATTTAAATATATTGAAAAGAAATAAAAAATATCTGATTTGATAAACTTTATTCTTCTGTGTTAAATTTATTGCACTTTTAAACATGTTATTGTTTTTATTTCTTTCGCTGATATTATTTTTATCGGCACACAAAAAATGTCCTTTGACGCTAAATGTTTAAATTAAATCAAAGGCAATGCGTCGGACAACCATCAAAAAGAAAGAAACACATATAACAAACAAACAGACAGCCAGCCAGCCGGACATACATACAACATGTCATACATATGGCTTACTTTATGTCCATGTTTCGTGATGGACAAATGACATCCTTCAGGCACAACATGCTTCTTTATTTTTTGTTATTTTCATTGTTGCTGTCACAGTCGTGTCCGCTTCCTTCATTTGCATTTTGTGTGATAAACGTCACATGACCCACATTTCCGGGATTTTCAATTAAATACTTAAAACCCTTTTTTTTGTTGTGTGATCGACTCTTGCTGTTGTTGTCGATGTTGTAGTCATCGTCGTCCTGTTGTCACTGTTGTTGTTATTTTCCTTTATGTTCGTTTTTTACAAAAAGAAACTTTTTTTTCTACTGGTTTTAAATTAAAATTTGAATGAGCATTTATTTATTTCTTCTACTTGCGGAAATTATTAAATTGTCCCATAGACATATATGATGCCACCGATATCTGTGTTTAATATGAATGCGCTTAAATGTGCTTTTTAATTTAACACAAAGCTTATGCGGCTTTTAAGTTTAATGAGTTATCGGTTTTATTTAAATACTTGAATAAAAATGCTATAAACATTTCTTTGTTTGAGGGTTACATTATAAATATTGTCTGCAAAATAAATGTTTAATAAAAATGTTTATTCTTTGAAATGTTAAATACATTTTAAATTAGTTGTGGCAAATATATTTTAATTCAAATTTAATTTAAACATTTGCTAAACAATAAAATTGTATTTTTTTATTTAATTGAATGCATTACATTTTAGATTTTAATTAAATAAAAAATGAACTGAACTAACTTTTGAGTTATTAACAATTATAATTATATTTATAAATATTCATATGTTTGTTACTAACGTACACATATTTGCAGCTACAATAAAAAAATATTAAATACTACAAAATTAATTTTTTTATTATATATTGAATTTTTATTTAAAATATGGATTTAAACTAAAAAATCAAATTTGACTAAAATACAAATTTTCACAAAAAACTTAAATTTTGCACTGAAAATTAAATTTTGCACTGAAAATTAAATTTTGCACTAAAAATTAAATTTTCTTTTTTTTACCTAAAACTATATTATTTACTAATTCACTACAAATTTTCACTACACCCAGAAAAAAAAAACATATTAAATTAATATTATTTCAATAGAAAAACAATTATTTATACTATTAAAATTGGTCAACAGAATACATACCATTAGTTCAATATTTTTCAGATTTTTAATACAATATGTTGTACCATTATTATACCCTACACTAAGAGTGAAAGGGTATATTCAGTTTGGTACGCCGTTTGTAACACCCAGAAGGAAGCATCTCCGGTATGGAAAAGTATATATATTCTTGATCAGCATGACCTCCTGAGTCGATTTAGCGATGTCCGTCTGTCCGTCTGTCTGTTCGTCTGTCTGTCTGTCCGTCCGTCTGTCTGTCCGTCTGTCTGTTGAAATCCCTACTACTTTTAAAATTGAAGAGCTAGATAAATGAAACTTATAACTTAGATTACTAATATACCTACGCTGTATGTGCGAGATCGGTCCATTGTGACCTATGATCCGACCACTTATGCTCAAATACCTCATATAAAATGTACATATAAAGATCAATTTTTATGTATACGTGCTTAGGTAAACTTTTTTGGTTAAATATATATTGATATCATGCTCAAATACATGATAATAATGTTTTCCGGCGAAAAGACTTGTGGTTCACAAAAAAAAAAATCGAAATTCGGTACACCTACCCATTTGTAAATATGGGTATCAAATGAATGGAAATTCTTCAGCGATTGAATGTTTGTAGTTATTTTCAGGATTCGTATACCCTGGTGACCTATATATCACTTTGAATGGTAACCACACATATGTGTAGGGTATTTATAGTCGGCTTAGACCGACTATAATTTTGATAATCCTAACTATCATAATTACACCTACTTTAAAATTTCCCATGTGATCTAACCTTCCCAACTGGTTTTTATAATATAATCTTTAATTACATTAGCAAGACCTATAGGTTCAGGCATGGTTGAAGTATATACAGGTTAAGTCATCTTTCAAAATTCAGGCGCCATTTACTTTTTTTTTAAATTGTTTGAAAGACTCAACATTTGTTTACGAAAATTTTAAAACGGAACATCAATGCTTTGTATACAACTTCACAAAATTAACAAAATTCAAAATTTTAAAATCAACAAATCTCAACATTTAAGAAAGTTTAAAGTTTTCTATGACTTCAACATGAATCGCAACGTATTAAAAAAGTAAAATAGTTAATTTGTGCAGTGAAATTTTAATAAAATAGTGAAAATTAAGTGCAAAAATCATAACCTTAAAATAAATTTTAAAATGACAATTAATTGTATTATTTTCAATATTTTTCTTCTCGACATTCTCAGCATTCTGAGATATACTTCAACCATGGGTTCAGGTTTGTTTTCTGTTATAAATAAAAAAAGATTTAATATATTGAATTTATACACCCAGAAAAAAATCATGGTAAATTGATAGTATTTCAATAGAAAAACAATAATTTATACCATTAAAATTGGTCAATAGGATGCGCCCCATTAGTTCAGTAATATTGAAACTGTTAATACAATGTGTGGTTATACCATAAATTTTATAGTGTGATATTTTAATTACAATAAGAAAGACCTATACAAATTTAATGATACGCATTATTAATTTTATGGTATAGTCGAGTTACATTTTCCTAATAATTTATTAAATTAAAAATGTATTTTATTTAATTTAAATTTTATAATTTCGATGTATTATTTATTTTCTGTAATATATAAATAAATATATAAATATAATTAAATTACATTAAATACATTGAGTCCTTACCAATGTCGCGTTTAATAATGTGGATTATTACAAAAAATTACATGCGACCATTTTGAGTAAACACGCAGAATGACGTACAAAACGAACATGTTTGTATTCGTTTTTGTGTTTTTTTACACCACGTTTATTATTATAGGAGGAAACCATTAAAACAACAGTATTTATTCTATTTAAAATAATAATATTGAAATATATAAATTTATGGTACTGAATTTTCCAAATACTATTGAATTAATTAAAAAACTTTTGATTTAAAAAGGAAAAACTATTAATACATGAACCATAATATCAATGGTCGTACCATAAAGTACTTAATGGTACATTTTCTTCTGAGTGTATTGAATACATTGTGTCCTTACTAATATCGCGTTTAATAATGTGGATTATTACAAAAAATGCATGCGACCATTTTCAGCAAACTCGCAGAACGACGAAAGTGTTTATTCTTTTATGCCTCGCCTATTATTATAAATGAAAAACTATTAAATCAATAGTATTTATAGTATTAAAAAAATTAAAATATTTAAATTAATCGTGCTCAATTTTTCGAATACTATTAAATTAATCTGAAAACTTTTGAATTAATATGTAAAAACTATGAATACCTGAACCGTAAAATCAATGGTCTACGTTTAGTTCTTCATGGGACACATTCAATAAAAATTGAATTTTTCACTAAAAGTTAAATTTTTCACTAAAATTTCAATTTATCGTTAACATTTTTTTTTTTTTTTAAATTTAATCTTCACTAAAAATCTAATTTTTCACTTAAAATTATATTTTTCAGTAAAAATTTAACTATTCACTATAAATTCAGTTTTTCACTAAAATTTCAATTTATCGCTAAAAATATAATTTTTTTTACTAAAAATTAAATCTTCACTAAAAATTAAAATTTTTACTAATAATTTAATTTTTCACTAAAAATTCAAATTTTCAATAAAAATTCAATTTTTCACTAAAAATTCAATTTTTCACTAAAAATTCAATTTTTCACTAAAAATTCAAATTTTCACTAAAAATTCAATTTTTCACTAAAAATTCAATTTTTCACTAAAAATTCAATTTTTCACTAAAAATTCAATTTTTCACTAAAAATTCAATTTTTCACTAAAAATTAAATTTTTCACTAAAAATTAAATTTTTCACTAAATTTCAAATTTTCACTAAAAGTTCAATTTTTCACTAAAAATTCAATTTTTCACTATAATTTCAATTTTTCATTAAAAATAAAATTTTTACTAAAAATCCAATTTTTCACTAAAAATTCAATTTTTCACTAAAAATTCAATTTTTCACTAAAAATTCAAATTCACTAAAATTTAAATTTTTCATTAAAAATTAAATTTTTACTAAAAATTAAAATTTTCACAAATAATTCAAATTTTCACTAAATTTTCAATTTATTTACTAAAATTTTCACTCAAAATTTTAATTCTCACGAAAAATTCAAATTTTCACTAAAAATTCAAATGTACATTATAAATTTAATTTTCACTAAAAATTCAAATTTTTACGAAAAACAATTTTTTTTTCACTTAAAAAAATTTATTTCTGTGTAAAAATTCAATTTTCACTAAAAATTATTTTTTTTTGTTTACTAAAAATCAATTTTTCACTAAAAATTTAAATGTTAATTAAAAATTAAATTTTGCTTTAAAAATTAAATTATTCACCCAAAATTTAATTTATTGTACTAAAAATTAAATTTTTGCAAATTTTATTTTTTTACTAAAAATTTTATTATTCACTAAACACTCTGATTGTTACAAAAAAAGTAAATTTTTCAAAAAAAAAATTTCAAATTTTCACTAATCATTAATAATTAAATTTCTCACTAATATTTCAATTTTTCATTTTTTAAAATTTGTTCAAAATTTACTTAAATTTCAAAGTATAAATAAAAATCATTTTTCTCAGTGCAAAAAACAACTAACTTTTCAAGCGAAAATTAGCTTAACCTCAATTCGTTTGCAACCAATCACTCCACCATTATTAATGAGAAAATTAAACATTTAGTCCACATTAATCATTTAGACCCATTGTAACTATAGCTTGCAGCAATTAATAACAATGGCATTGTGTTTTTTTTTTAAATTATTAATCCAGTCGCATTGCCATGACGACTATGTGTCCATGTCCAGCAGCAACCGAAGCAACATTTTGTATACGACGCAACACATGAATTTCAGGTGTAAATGCGCAACGTTTACACGAGGCGCGCAATGCAATACAGTGTTTTTTTTTTAAATTATTAATCCAGTCGCATTGCCATGACGACTATGTGTCCATGTCCAGCAGCAACCGAAGCAACATTTTGTATACGACGCAACACATGAATTTCAGGTGTAAATGCGCAACGTTTACACGAGGCGCGCAATGCAATACAGCGTGGCCATTAAAATGCCACGTTGCCATGGCAATGCATTATATGGCATTTCCGTTTCCGTTTCATACACGTCATGCGTTTACTCGAGCGCGCGCGCACCTGTTCTACTTTTCGCGCAACTGCAAACAATTTCATGCAGCATTTAAGTCCAGTCGGCGCGCGACAGGCATCACTCATTCACTCATTACAGTTCAGTTGAGTTCAGATCCTTGGAAATAGTCATCACTACCGGCATCTCGTTATTCCTTTTCCCGCCACTTTCCCCCATCAGCTCGTTTTGCACCTTTTGCTGTTTTATTTACAATAAACTTAATACGTTTTTAAGCACAAACCTACTGTAAAATTCCCATAAAATATCTCCTGAACATGTAAAAAGGACCTTTTTCTGTGCTGTCGCTGCTGCTGCTGTTAATCCTTGTAGTTCGTCGCATGGTGCACAGCATTGCAGTTTGTTGCATATACAACTTAACTATGACCAAGTTAATTACATTTCACATTGTTTATAATAGCGTGTAAAACGTTGGGAAATACCCTATATTTTGCACCAAGCTTCTTTGTTACCTTTACGACCAGCCACCGTTAAGCGGCAGTGCAATTTTATGTAACAATTCTTGTGCAGCTGCAACATTTAAAGAGGCCACGATGAATTTAATTGTTAATTTTATTCATTTTAAAAGAGGGTCCTTCAATAAATGGTTAGGAGATTCTCATGAAATGAAGTACATTTTATTTTGTTATTTTCAATTAAACCAATGTCCTATGTAATTTAATTTAATTTTAAAGGTTCATATTACTCTACACTCTCATAAGGAATATATTTTATTGAAAAACAATACTGTTTTGAAAGTAACTTATGATAGATTTAAAAATAATATAACTGCTAAAATAATATTTTTTTTGGACACTATATTAGTAGTTTATGCATCTAAATAACTTTGGTAAACATATGTAATTATTCTGACAAACATTTTCCCAATAATATTATAATTGATACAATTATTATTACTTTGCCAACATTCGATTATTGATTTCTGCACAATACCTTTCGTTTTTGCATCTAAAGAATTTCGTTGAATGACAATCATTTTTGGCAATAATATTATGATTGCTGTAATTATTATTCTTTTGTCAAAACTTGTTATTTATGCATGCTTGTAAAAATCGTATTAGCAGATATAATTGCAAGGACTATAAAATAAAAAAATAATATTATTTTAGACATCAAGACTGTTACAAACATTAATAATGTGAAATTACACTAGTGATGTAATTGTGAGAACTGAATATAATCATAACAATCATAAAATAACTGCTACAATCTTATTTGGCTATTTCTGTAATGATATAAATTTCGTAAAGCGAACAATATTTCCTTGAATAATTCATTCAGAGATAAGTCATTCCGGATTTTTTTTCTCAGAAAAAGTTTAATGAAGGAAAAAATATACTGAGATTAGTTGTCTGAAAATGAATAGTCCTGAGAAGAATTGTCGGAGTAGAATTGTCGGATAATGAATTGTGTCAAGAAGGAATCGTCTCCACGAAGAATTGAAAAAAATTTTTTTGGGTTATAATTGTCTCGGTAAAGATTAGTGCGGAAATATTTGTCCTGAAAGATTTGTCTCGACGAAGAATTCTCCGAAGAAAAAAAGGCCAAAAAAGAATTGTTTGAGGAGGAATAATCTCTAGGAGAATTTCTATCCGGGAAGATTTCTCCTGGATAAATTGATACTGAAATATTGTCCCGGAGAATATTTATCCGAGAAGATTTAAATTAGGGAAGATTTGTCCGAAGAAGATTTGTCTCGGGAATAAATTGTCGAAGACTAATTTGTCTCGGGGAACTAAACGTTTCACTGAAGAATTATGCCGGGAAGATTTGATTGAGTAAGATTTCTCCGGGGATGAATTGTGTCAACGTATATTGTTCACGGGAAAGAAATGTTTTGGGGGTTGTCCGATCAAGAATTTTCACGAGATAAATTTTCTCGGATAATGTATAAGGAAATTTTGTACCGAGAAAGATTTGTCCGTGTTTGAATTGTTTGAATTGTTGTGTTTGTCCGTGTTTGAATTGTCTTGGAGAAGAATTGACTGCTCTAAAAATTGATCGGAGTAGAATAGTCGTAGAGGCATTGTCTGGGAAATAAAAATCTTGTTGAAGATATAATGATTTTATGAAAGATGTGTGGAAGTTTTGAAGAATTGTCTCGGTAAAAAATTATCTAGGAGAAGATTTTTCCGGAGAAATATAGTCCGAAAAAGAAGTGCTGAATTAATTTCAATGAATATTTGTATCGAGAAATAAAATTGTCTGGGAAAAGAATTGTCTCGGTGAAGCAATTCTTACGTAGAAAAATATTTCGAAGAAAAATTGTCTGAGATAGAAGGTAGATTTTTCTGGAGTAGAACTTTTATTGAAGAATTGTATCGGAAAATATTTGCCCGGGGATGATTTGAATCGGATAAGATTTTTCCGGGTTCGAATGGTCTCGAAGAAGATTTGTCCGGTGTAAAAAAATGAACTGTCTCGGCGTAAATTTTACAGGAACATTGTTTACGGGAAAGAAATGGGGATGAATTGTCCAAAGAAAATTTTTGTAGAGGAAGATTTGTCCGGGGGAGATTTGTGTCTTGGAAGATTTGTTTTGGGAATTATTTTTACTAGATGAAGAATTTCTCGGGGAAGAATTGTGTCGGCGATGGATTTTTCGTGGAATAATTAGACAGAACATACAAATTTAATTAATTTTGGATATTTGCTTTAGTTTAAGATCAATAATTTATATATTATGGTACTCGAAATTAGTAGCGTCGGTATCCCAAGGTTAGTGCGTTGGACTGCGAGCCGAAAGGTCCCCGGTTCAAGCCTGGGCTGGGGCTAACCACATCTTTTCATAGAAACATTTTTCTATACCGCGCTACCTCTCGGCAGTAAATGGCAAACCTACGAGAGTAAAACCATTGCCTATGAAAAGCTCTCACCCGCCGTTCGGATTCGGCAATAAACTGTAGGTCCCACCACTTTGAGTACAAATATAACACGCACAGCTGAAAATGGTGAGAGACCTCGGTCTAAGTTCTTATACGACTGTAGTGCCAAACTATTATTATTATTACTCGAAATTTATATAAAAACTAGTTTTTCGTATCCAGACTGCGCAACGGGGGTTTTTAATTTTTTTAACCCATTTTTCAAGTTGGCTGTTTATTTTGTTTTTGGTTGTTTCGTTTTTTTTTGCTTATATTTTTATTTATCTTTAGCCTTTTGTGTTTTTCCCGTTTTTTTGTTTTTGCTATTTTTTTTTGCTATTGATTTTACATTTTTGTTTGTTTTTGTTTTTGCTTTTAAATTTTTTTTTTTGAGATTTAGTGTTTTTTTATCTTTTGTTTTTATTTTTTTTTTGCTTTTGTAATTTTTCATTTTGTTTTTGAGTTTTCGTGTTTTTTATGTTTTTGATTTTGTGTTTTTGTTTTTGTTTTTGCTTTTGTTTTTGTTATTTTTTTGTTTTTTGTCTTTTCTCTTCTGTTTTTGTGTGTTTGCTTTAGTTCTTTTGTTTTTGTGTTTTAGTTTATTTTTTTTGCAATTGTGTTGTGTTTTTGCTATTGATTTTGATGTTTTTTTTTTTTATTTTTGCTATTGATTTTCATGTTTTTTTTATTTAGATCTTGCTTTTGTGTGTTTCGGTTTTTTTTTGTGTGTTTGATTTTGTTTCTGTGTCTTTTTTAACTTTTTGTTGTTTTTGCTTTTCTTTGTGTTTTTGTTTTAGTTTGTGTTTTTTGGCTTCTGTTCTTGTGTTTTAGCTTTTGATTCTATTGTTTATTTTGTGCTTTTGTTTTTTTTTTTGCTTTTGTTTTAGTTTTTGTGTTTTTGCTTTTGTATTTAAGTTTATTGTTTCATCTTCTTAGCTGGTGTAAGTGCCGAGTTTTGTCGTTTTGAAAGTTTAGGTTGTATGGGAGGTGCCACACCCCTTTGTCTAATCCTGCCCACATATAGCATATGTTATCGTCCGGTAAAATAGGTTATATGTGGGCAAAATTTCACTCAAATTTTCAGCCAAACCGGTTCAGCGGTTTAGAGGTGAAGCTGGAATAATCAGACAGGCCGACAGACTCACATTCGGACCAAGAATTTAATATATATAGAAGATAGATATGAAAGAATTATGAAAATATATTTTATATCCTTATTTAATTTGTATGTTGTACGAACGGCATATACTCAGTAACTTTAGATTTGGTTTATTATTTAAATAATTCAATTGAAGAAATGTTAAGTGATTCTTTAAAGTATCTCTGAAGATTCCTATAGTAAATAAATATTTGATAAAAAAAAATCCCAATATACATTCTGTAATGTTTATTCTTATAAATAATAAAGCAAAAGTTGATTTAAACTTTTTCGCTTACAAATATTGAAATATTTATGTTAGAAATAACCAACAATATCACAAAATAGTATGACTTTCGAGAACTCTATTATTGACTAAATCCAACGACATGCCGACGACGACTCCATCACTCCGCAAGCAAGTACGGAAACTGAAAACATTACAACTTTTTTTGAGCTACGATTTTTTTCTTCTACTATTTCATCTACTTCTATCATCGACATTTTTTCCGTGACATTTCATTTTATACGTAAATTTATGCTGCCACACAAACATAGAGTGTATTATGTAGAAATACACCCACAGAAATGCAGAGAGCTGCAAGAAATGACTATAATACATACGCAGAAACTTTAGCAAAACTTCTTATTCGACATGAAAACTATTGAATGTTTCAACTTTTTGATTTACTTGAAAATATGAAAACACACACGATGACGACGGAGACGTGGACCTGGTCGAAGGAGTAAAAGTTGAGAAATAAGTGGAACAAAGAGTATTTGCTTAGGTTCTGAATCGGCGAGTTTAGTCCTTATCATAGCCACACACATGAATATTTTATATTTTATACACTTCTGAGCCTCGTGAGTATATAAATGCATAAAACTAAAACGTCTCAGCCAAAGAAAAAATAATAATAAGAAAGAAAAAAAAATTGAAATACGTCATGGGACAACTTTACGCAGTTTGCGAGAACTTTGACTGTGTCGGTCATGTATCCGTGTGGCTGATATACATGCCAACATCAAAGGCATAAAGTGCCAACAACAACTAAAAAATAAAATAGACCGGAAATCGGAAATCACATACGCTTCATTGAATATTGTGGGCATTTGCAATTGATTTGTTCAAAATAAGAAAATGTTATGCTAGCAAAGTTTACTTTTATGCAAACCTTAAAAAAAATATGTTACTTCGAATTTAAAACAGGGTTCGTAAGAACTGAGAGTAGCGAGAAATGGATCAAGTTATTTTGAATTAAAAGAAAAATAATTTATATAAAACTAGTATTTCGTAACCGCAAGGGGGTTTTTAATATTTTTGTTTTTAACCCAATTTTTAAGATGGCTGTTCATTTTGTTTGTTTAATTTTTTGCTTTTTTCATGTTTTAGCCTTTAGTGTTTTCGCGCTATTTTTATTTTGGCTATTCTTTTGGTTTTGATTTTTCCATTTTTGAATTTGTTTATTTGTCTGTTTCTGTTTTGATTTTTTTTAGATTGACTGTTTTTATGTTTTTGAATTTTTGAGTTTTCGTGTTTTTCTGTTTTTTGATTTTGTGTTCTTACATTTGTCTTTTTTTTTCTTTTGTTTTTGAGTTTTCACTTTTATTTTTGTGTATTTGCTTTTTTTCTTGTGGTTTTGCTTTTGCTTAGGTTTTTTGTTTTTTTGCATTTTTTTTCTATTATTTTTCTTTTCATTTTTCTTTTGTGTTTGTGTTTTTGCTTTTTTTTTTTTTTTGCTTTTTTTTGTTTTTGTTTTTGCTTTTGTGGTTTGTTTTTCTCTTTGTGTTTTTGCTTTTTGATTTTGTTGTTGTTGTATTAAGGTTGTAAAGGAGGTACCACGCCCCTTTTTTTCAATCCCGCCCACATATAGCCTATGTCACCCTCCGGACTTCATAGTATCCTGGTGCAAAATTTCAGTCAAGTCGATTTAGTGGTTCAGACGTGATGCTGGAACAAACAAACAAACAAACAAACAAACAGACAGACGGACCAAGAGTTTTATATATATAGATATATTTTAATTGGAAAATTTTACCCAAATAACACTTCCTCGTCAATTTTTCGTTGTGACAATATTTTCCACACATATTTAATTCCCATAAATTATTCTCTAGAACAGTCTCGGGGAGACTGATCTCGCTGCAAACATATCCAGTGATGAAATTCCATGGAAAAATTGTTTGGGAAATAATTGTCTGGAGTAGAATTGACTGGGAAATAATTGTTTTGAAATCTACATGGTCGAAAATGTCCAAGGAAAAATTGTATGAAGCAGAATTTACTTGGAAAATAAAAGTCTCCGGAAAGAATTGTCGTCAGTAAATATTGAAGATATATAAAAAATACTTAAATTTGAAAATTTCCCTATATAATACTTCCAAGTCAATTTTTTGCCGTGACAATATTTTTCCCACATATTTAATTCCCATAAAATATTCTCTTGTGAATATTTGTCTTGGGGCGAATTGGTCTCGATACAGAACCCAGTCCAGTGATTAAATTGCATGGAAGAATTGTATGGGGAAGAGTTGTCTGGAGAAGAATTGACTTTGAAAGAATTATCTCGAAATCTACATGGAAGAATGGTATGGAAAAGAATTGCATGTAGAAGCATTATCTCGGGTAATTACTTTCTCGGAGTGAAAATGTCCAAGGAAAACAGTCCAAGGAGAACAGATGTATGAAACAGATTTTTCTTGGAAAATAAAGGTCTCCGGGACAATTGTCTTCAGTAATGATTGAAGTTATACAAAATACATTTTAATACGAGAATTTTCCCGTATAATACTTCCACGACAATTTTTCGCCATGACAATATTTTCTCCACATATTTAATTCCCATAAATTAATCTCTAGTGAAAATTTGTCTCGGGGAGAATGGTCTCGATACAGAAATTATTAAATTCCATGGAAGAATTGTATGGGGAAGAGTTGTCTGGAGAAGAATTGCCTGGCAAAGAATTGTCTTGAAATATAGATGGAAGAATGTTATGGAGAAGAGTTCACTGAGAAGCATTATCTCGGGAAATTACTGTCTCGGAGTGAAAATGTTCAAGGAAGAATTGTATGAAACAGATTTTTCTTGGAAAACAAAGGTCTCCGGGAGAATTGTCTTCCATAAAGATTGAAGATATATAAAATATTTTTCAATTTAAGAATTTTCCCCGTATAATACTTCCTTGTCAAATTTTCGCTGTATAAATATTTTCCACACATATCTAATTCCCATAAATTATTCTCTAGAGCAGATTTGTCTCGGGGAGAATGTTCTCGCTGCAGAAATATCCAGTGATGAAATTCCATGGAAGAATTGTATGACGAAGAATTGACTGGGAAAGAATTGGTTCGAAATCTACATGAACGAATTGTATGGAGATGAATTGTCTCGGGAAAACACTGCCTCGGAATGAAAATGTCCAAGGAAGAATTGTAGCAGAATTTTCTTGAAAAATAAAGGTCTCTTGGAAGAATTATCATCAGTAAATATTTCCCCGTATAAGTCAATTTTTTGCCGTGACAATATTTTCCCCCGCATATTTAATTCCCATAAATTATTCTCTAGTGAAAGTTATGGTAAAAATTGGTTTTTCGGCAGAATTGTTGGGGGAAGAATTGTCATGGTAAATAATAGTTTTGTGATAAAATTTTCAAAAAAAAGGAATATGAATTGTCAAACGATAAATTTCCCACCTAAGTAATGTGAACGGAATAATAGATCAGGGGAATTGTCATTGGAAAGAATTGTCCGGGGATGAATTGTCGAAGAAGATTGTCTTGATAAATAATTTATAGGGAAGAATTATTTCGGATAAGAATAGTTTGGAGACAAATTATCTCGGTGAAGAATTGAGTCACAGAAGATTCGTTTTTGGGAACAATTGACACAGGAATGAATTGTCTACCTAAGAACAGTCACGAGAAGAATTGTCGGGAATGAATTATTTTATATTATTAACCACATAACGTAGAGTGGAATTAAAATCTCATCTAAAACTTTTATATAAAAAATGATTCTAAACGAAGAAGCGAGACTGAAAATGAAGAAAATCTCTGTTCTAAAGGAAAATTTTAATAATACTGTCCTCTAAAAAAAATAACACAATTTCGGTTCCGAACCCTGTTCTTATACATATATCACACTCCACATATGCTTAAGTGCTTAGCAGAAATTTCAATTTTTTTTTTTAAACTTTATCAACTTTTCTTGCTAGTTACGCCTTTTTTCAGTTCAAACAATTTACTTTTTTTTCCAAGTCATCAAAGTTTTTGCGTTTTACACTTTACACAAGTTGATGCAGAGTTTAAAGTATTTGTGCGCAAATTGAATTTATTTCTGCTTAAATAATTTCATTCATAAAAAACCAACTACTAAAGTAAAGTGTTTCCACCTCAAGTGTACGCCCAAGACTTTTTGCGAACCACAACAGACGCCCATTAGATGCGCAATAACGCAGACAAATACAAAACCATCTACATACAAAAACACACAAAATGAACCTCTAACATACAAACACACATCATCTGTGCAATACTTAAAACATGCAAACAAACATTAACATGCGAAATTAATTTCGTTGTCTTCAAAATGGCCGCCTTAATTTTGTTTGTTTTGTGTACTCGGCTGTCTTTGGGTTTGGTTTTCTCGTTCAACTCCTAAACATGCGATCGAACGTCTCTTTGTGTGCACATTTCAAAAAAATACTTTAATAAAATAGTTGTTAGATTTACGGTCGTTTTCACATAATACAGTTGGGTGTTTCTAATGCATTTTTACTACGACAAGTCATTGTAAGTTGAAGTGATTTTATACTGAGTTTGTGCAAATGATACTTGAAAAATTCTCTATTTGTAAATTTGCTTTCTCATCAAGAATTAGGAATATTTTTCAACTATATAAAACAATTTTTTTTTTTCAAAAGGAATTTGACTTTTAAATAAGTACAGAATGTAGTAAAAATAAATGCATATGTAGTATAATTTTACATTTTTCCTGAGGTCGAATAAGTACATAATATAGTAATAACTAATGTTTTTTTTAAAAGTATTAAATTTTTCTTGAAGTTGAATAATTACATAATGTAGTAAAAATAAATGCGTATGTACTAATTAAGCTACATTTGCCAGGATGTATAAATAAATGGAAAATAGTTAATTTTCAAAACAATGTAGTCAAAAAAATTTAAATTTGCTTTTGAACATAAATCAAATAGAGTTGGGTCATTCCACGTCAGATATATCAATCTTGGCACGATGTCTTCCGATTTTGATGAAATTTTTTGAATGGATAGTGACCGAAAAACAAAAATAACTGTGTACTTTTTTTTTTGATTTCTCAACTCCAACAAAGTTATGAAAATTAAAACATCAAACTACTATATTAGATAATTATTTATATCTCTGTAAATAATTAACATATTTAATTCAAGTTAATGGTTTATATAAGCTTTATGATCACGCATTCAAATAAAAATAACAATTTAAAAAAATAATAAAAAAACTTAGAAAAAGTTAAACATATTTTTCATTTTACTGTTACGTATACGCCCCACTATTTTAAAAATCAAAAACTTTTTTTGGAACTTTAAAGATTTTCCCATCTACTAAAAAAAATATTTTCGATGTAGTCTCCCATAGTTTCTGAACTATCAAAGTTTTAAAGTTCAATTTATTTTTAAGACATTTTTCGTACAAATATGTATTTCGATGTAATACATTGATATTTATTGGTTCTGCTTTTTCAAATTATATTAGTATTTAATAAGCAATTGCATAAATGTACTTAAAACGCGTTTCATACCATTCGATTATTTTAAGAATATTTACTGTCTTGTACCAACAATTTCAAAAACAAATATATTTATGATTTGATCACTCTTTGCACAAATGCATGCAAAACATTACTGCAGTGTACTCACAAAACATTTGTATAGTAAAATAAAAGTGCTTGAACTGCGAGTGTTGGTGCACTTTTGAATTATAAAATTAAAACACAAATTTAATTACATATTTATTTTACTAAAAACTAAAGCCAAGGATTTTTAATACAAAAATTTAACTATTATTTACTGCACTCGTTGCAGTTCAACTAAAAACTAAAGCCAATGATTTTTTAATACAAAAATTTAACTATTATTTACTGCACTCGTTGCACTTTATACAATACACGTATTTTATAACATCAAGCTGTGCATATGTTTTGTTTTAAGGTAAACGAGTACAACGAGTGAGTATTCGTTTTGTCTCCTGATTTTATTATATTATTCTCTCTTTCACTTACTTTAGTAGATCAAGTAGTGTGCACTACAGTAGTGTGCACTGCAGTAGTGTGCATTGTAGTAGGGTGCACTGAAGTAGTGCGCACAAATGTAAGTGATGAAACAAATGCATTCAATTCAGATATTTAGTAATTATACTTCTTTTACTTACTTTAGTAGATCAAGTAGTGTGCACTGAAGTAATGTGAACTGCAGTAGTGTGCACTGCAGAAGTGTGCACTGGAGTAGTGTGCACTGGAGTAGTGTGCACTGAAGTAGTGTGCACTGCAGTAGTGTGCACTGGAGTAGTGTGCACTGGAGTAGTGTGCACTGCAGTAGTGTGCACTGGAGTAGTGTGCACTGAAGTAGTGTGCATTGCAGTAGTGTGCACTGCAGTAGTGTGCACTGCAGTAGTGTGCACTGCAGTTGTGTGCACTACTGTAATGATGAAACGTATGCATTCAATGCAGACGCTTACAATTTACTCATATAATAGTTTGGCGCTACAGTCCTATAAGAACATAGGCCGAGCTCTCTCACCATTTTGAGCTGAGCGTGTTATATTTGACTCAAAGTGGTGGGACCTACAGTTTATTGCCGAATCCGAACGGCGGGTGAGAGCTTTTCATAGGCAAGGTTTTACTCTCGTAGGTTTGCCATTTACTGCCGAGTGGTAGCGCGGTATAGAAAAATGTTTCTATGAAAAGATGTTGTTAGCCCCAGTCCAGGCTTGAACCGGGGACCTTTCAGCTCGCAGTCCAACGAACTAACCACTGAGCTACTCATTCATAGCTTAAATGTTGCTCATACACAAACTAGCATCAATAACGTTTAAGGTACATTTTTAAACAGATTTAAAGTAACCTTAACAAATTCTTTTTTATACAAATTTTAAGCAATCCATCATTATTATGCAGCAATGAAAACCGCACATCTATTCAACGTTGACGTGTCATCATAGCCATGTTTACCAGTCACTGCATGGCGCAGGACCCAACACAGCAGCACCTTCGACAACATCAGCATCCTCACCCGCTTCAACTCAGACTCATCATGATGATAATCTGTGCACTGAATGCTTTTCAACTTGTGTGCCACATTGGTCGATATTGGTTGCTATTCTACCGTGTATATTTTTCTTCTTTTTTTCCATTTTATTTTCTGCTCTATTCGTACGGCATCTTCCCAGGATTTTGTTTGTTTATTCATTTATAATTTATTCATTCTCAGCAATTATATTGAGACTGTCTGATGTTTGGCGTAGTGTCGCAACACTGTGTGTGTGCGTTGTCAGATTTCACATGCTGTTTTGCTCCATTCAGTTGATTCTTTTTTCTTTTATTGTGTGTTTTTGTTGGTTTTGTGCTTTACACTTCTTCGCATGTGCGTTTATAATAAAAAAGAGGAAATATAAAAAAAAACATACACAATTTCAACATCTCATCAGCACTGAATTTGTTTGCTTATTTCTTTTTTATTATTACGCGCCCCCTTTTTTTTTATTTTTTGTTTGTTTGAAACTGGAGGCATTTGCTGCGTTGGCGGTAACATTAAAATGTGCTGCAAATGTTTGGCAACTGGGGAATAACTGAAATTGCTCCGCAGGGCGCAACAACGTGAGTTATAAATATAACATGCTTGTATTGAAATTATAATTTGACATCGATAATTCATAATTTGTGCTGCATGACAGTGCGTGTGTTTTGTGTATTTTGCTTGAATATGTTTTTGAATTAAATTTTTATTTAAATTTGTTTGTTTATTCAAATATGTACTTTTGGTTAAAAATAGAAAATATAATTTGGGTTTATGATAGTTGTTATAATAATTATCAGTATAAATAAAAAGTATCAATACTGAATATTAATATTTAAAAAATAAGTAAAATTTTGAACCTTTTCATTAAAATAAATCCATTAAAAAGTTATATAAAAATTCCAAAATCATTTAAATTCCTCAACAAGTGGCTGCTGCATTTTAAATACTTTTACAAAAAGTTTTAATCCAAATTAGAATTAAAATATAAAATCTGGAAACTTTGCAAAACAAGAAACCAATGGAAGGCAACGTGCTAAAGGCTTTTAACAATTCTGGAAAAACAACACTTGAAAATCGAACTATTTGATTGAATTTGTTTGAATTTTTGCAACTTCACTCAAAAGAAAATCTCCCATTAAGTACACGCTAAGAAATATGTGCATACAGGCAACATGTTTGACAGGGTTTAAATTGTTGCCAGCTCATTGGTAAAAGCAACGAAAATATTGCTATGCTATCACAGTTTTCAAATGTTCAAAAATAGCAACTGCTGTGACTGCGAATTTTTCAAACACAACAGCTGCAATAGATCGTTTTTGTCTTTGACTCCCACATCAAAGCATACAAACCAAATCATCGACTATAGCCGCAGCAATGTCAAAAAGTGAATGGCACAACCTCAGCATTAGCCATGTTTTAGTTTGAATTGCTGACTGTCATAGTTATAGTTTTCAAAAATGACATATGACTACTGCTGCTATTGCAAATGAAATGTAACATTTTTATGTTTGATGATATTTGTAATCACAAATTTTCTAACTTTAATTAGCTGTTACTTTTATATCACAATTTTAAACAATTTTAAACCGCGGTAGATCAGTGGTTAGTG
Organism: Dryomyza anilis; assembly: GCA_951804985.1. Taxonomy (NCBI): domain Eukaryota; kingdom Metazoa; phylum Arthropoda; class Insecta; order Diptera; family Dryomyzidae; genus Dryomyza; species Dryomyza anilis. The sequence continues at coordinate 20,960,363 of OX638131.1, forward strand.
CGTTGGACTGCGAGCTGAAAGGTCCCCGGTTCAAGCCTGGACTGGGACTAACAACATCTTTTCATAGAAACATTTTTCTATACCGCGCTACCTCTCGGCAGTAAATGGCAAACTTAAGAGAGTAAAACAATATAACACGCACGCTCGAAATGGTGAGAGAGCTCAGCCTAAGTTCTTATAGGACTGTAGTGCCAAACTATTATTATATATTTTATTATAAACATATTTATTTTAAGAGACTAGATATTTAAAAAATATTATTGCAAACATAATATGTTACCTGCGAAATAGATTTTTTACCTAATGGTATTTTTTGGTTTTGCGTTAATCGATTTTTCAAATTAGTTCAAAAGTTTTCTAATGAATTTAATAGTATTAAAAAGTACAATAACATTAATTTAATAATTAAAAAATTATTGATATAATGGTATAAATGGCAACGAACTCAAGAATAAATTAAGACCTACTAAATAAACTACATATTGGAATCTGAACCAAACGTGAAATGTGGTATAATATTTTGTAACGAGTTGTGGAAAATGTTTGGATTTTGATAATTTAATAAAATGTGTACATGAGACATCCGTATGTTTTAAAGTTTCCTCTGCAAATATGCATTACTGCACTCTACAGTTTTGAATTCATTTTGCAAATGACAGTCGACAGTATTATGTTGAAGAAAAAAAAAATTAAAAATGCACTAAGTACTCGGTGTCATAAGCAGTTAATTTCAGTATTTGAATTCTTATTGCACATCATCATAGACCTCTTCAGTGCAGTTTTGTTTGCGTTTGGTTTTGACAGTGCTTGGTTGTTGTGAACAAGACATTCATTTGATTTTTAAGCAATGAATTGAATGACTTGAAGTGTGTTTCAAATGTACTTGTGCAGATGTCTAGTGCATATTATGCATTAAAATAATTAATATTCTATTCGTTTCACTAATTATAAGAGATATATTAAAAAATTAATTCGACTATACCACAAAAATATAAATATCACGCATCAATAAATTCTTATAGATCTTGCTATTATATGTAGCAATGCGCATTGTAAAATTAATGGTAAAAATAAATTATTGTAATAATGGCTTGAATATTATAGTACTAATGGTATGCATCCTATTGATCAATTTTAATTAAGGTTATGCAATTAATCGATTAAATAAATTGTTTAATTAACCAATTTCTAGTTTATTGATTAATCAGGATTTTCGTTAAATCGTAATATTGAAAAATCAAATACTAAGGATTTTGATTTATCAAAATTATAATTAATTGTTAATACCAACATTGTGATTCATTGAAGAATATGCATTTTGATTAATCAGATTTTCTGATTAATAAATTTATGCGTCGCAAAATATTTTTAAAAACTTTACTATATAATTCTTGAATATTGAAAATACTTATTTATTTTTGAAAATGCTACATTTTTTTTGTAAAATAAATTTTTTTTTTAGTTTTTTGTATGAAATTAAGCATTTTTTTTAGCAAATTTTTTCGAAAAAAAAATATTATTTCGAAAAAAAAATATTATTTCGAATAGTTTTTGATTTTTTTTTCTTTTTTTTATGAAATTTTTTTTTTATCCAAAAAAAAAATTTCCGTTTTTTTTATGAAAATAAATATTTTTTTTATCAAAAACAATTTTTTTTTCTCCGTTTTTTTATGAAAATATTTTTTTAGCAATTTTTTCGAAAAAAAAAAATTATTTCGAATAATGTTTGAAAAATTTTTTTTTTCGATTTTTTTTTTTGAAAAAAAAAAATTTTTTTTTTCGTTTTTTTTAGAAAAATAAATATTTTTTATCAATTATTTTCGACAAAAAAAAATATTATTTTGAATTTTTTTTTTTTTTTTAATTTTTTTTTTTGAAAAAAAAAAATATATTTTTATAAATTTCTTACGAAAAATAATATTATTTCGAACAATTTCTTTTTATTGAAAAAAAAAAATATATATTTAGACGATTGATTTTTTTTTAATAATATTTTTTTCGATCAAAAATAAAAAAAAACAGTTTTTTTCAAAAACAAATATATGTTTAATTTTATTTATGTTTTTCTTTGATTTTTGTGCAATATCAAATTTTGTATGAAATCATTTTTTCAATTAGAAAAATTGGTAAAAACAAATTATTGGAAAAAAAACTGAAAAAAAATCTCTAAAAAAAATTCTTAAAAACTAGTATTAGAAATAAAAAAAAAAAAAACAATCAAAAAATATTATAATTCTGCATTTAGAATATTCTGAAGTTTTACTTAGCCTGCATTTAAAGCATTTAAAAAATGTAACTCATACGCAACGTGTTACCAATAAATTGCGCTCAAGCGAAACAAGTTTTGCGCCAACGAATTTGCATTTTTCTTTGGATCAACAAATTCCACGCAGAAACACCTTGTACTACTTTGTAGAGAAGATGCTCAAATTAAATAGATGGATGAATGGGTGGCTGTAAAGCAGCAAACGATGACTGCCAAACGAGAAACAAAGTTAAATGTGTTACAAGGACAACATGACACAAAAACCAAAAACACACACACAGCCACACAAAAGACTTTGAACGAATTTTACAACATTTTGCATTCATCACTTTCAATCTGAACAACCGTGCTGCTTCTACTGTTCCATTTTGTTTTCCCCCACTGATTGTGAGTGCGCGTTAAAGAAAATGTTTGATGGCATCGAGGGGCAGCAACTTTGAAAATTATTTAAAATGTGTCGAACACTGAAATAAACAACTGATAGCTGTAGCTATTTACATTGTAGCTGTTGTTGTAGTTGCAAATTAGAATAGCACGGAGAAAATTTGTTTTAACAAACAAAATATATTTATATTAATTGAAATTTAATTTCAATATTTATTATATAAATTGGTTTTGATGTTAAGGTAACTTGAGGTCGATGATCTCGAACTTGAAGACTATTTTTCTGCTTCACTTTCTGATTAGATTCACTGCCAGCGAAGCCGAGGCGGCCATTTAAATCCTATCATTCTTCTCTAGTCACCCTGTATAATAAAACAAATCTACATTATTAATAAACACAAAACATTTATTAAATAATTTCTCAGTGTAACAGTTCAATCAGAATCAAGAGGAGTAGAGGTAGAGTGGTAAAAATTGCTAGTATTACTAGGTGCCATAGAACATCATTGCCAACACTTTGTCAGCACATTGGCATTTTGTTCTAAATACATTTCTGACATTTGCACATTGAATACTGTTGTTGCTACTGCTGCTAAATTTATTTTGTACCCGCTTTCATCACCAGAAACAAATAGCCAGAATATCCTCAATTTTCCACACCAATCACATGGTGTGAATGAGTATTCTTTGTGTGTATTTTCAATGTGTTTTCATTAGGTTTCATGGTTTTTTTTAATATTTTTTTTGTATTTTCCTTCGTTTTCATTTCATTTCTATTTGCCAGTTAATTGAGCTACTTTTGCACAAAGCAAATGAGCCCAAAATCCAACACAAATATCTTGCCGCCTGCCTTTGTTGCGTTTACAATGAGCTGAATTGAATTGAGTTGAACTGAACAAAAATGAAGTGAAGTGGACATTTTTGAAATGCATCCAAAAGGAAAAAGTGTGCCAAATGCTATATGGTACGACTTTCGTTTTTAACACGCTTTGACAACTTCGGATTGCATTCAAAAATGCTACAAAAATTATAAATAGTAGGTACTACTATGATTAACTAATTTAATTAAAAGGGAACAAATTAAATATGATACTAAAATAAATATCTAAAATTAAAAAAAAAATGTAATACTTAAATGTGGTACTACAAAAGGGTACTTAAATAAACGACTAAAATCATCAAATACTTCTAAACAATACTACTTAAATATACTACTAAAATGTGGTACTAAAATAGAGTACTCTTCTTTTAAACATCATTAAACTACTAAAATATACTATTAAATATAGGGTAGCATTCCCCATCCTTATTTTTTTTTTAAATTAACTACTGACTTTTCTGTAATAATCTTTTTTTTGGTGTGAAGATTTCTTTTATTCATTTAATTTAATATTTTATTACTTTGTCTTATTCAGCTTTTCTCATATTTTTATAAAAATGCCAATATGTGGTAGAATTTATACGAAACAGAATTAAAAATATTAATATAAATAAACATATTTATTTAAAAAATAATCTTTATCTAATAAAAACAATTATATAATCCTATATTTAAATCAGTTAAAAAAAAGAAATTGACAGTCAAAAATTAGATTTGAACTGTCAATTAGTTTCAAAATTAAATGACCTTGTATGTTTGTAAATTTTATTCATTCATTCCCTAATACACAATATCTACAAAAATAGGAATAAAATATACTCAAAAAATGTACCTTGAAAAATCAGGTGAAACTGCACTCCAGTTGTATTTTGATGAATTTTCCCCAAGAGGATTCACACAAAAAAATATTTTTAAATTTCGTTTTACTAAAAGAAATTTTATGATAACAAATGATAATTTTATCAATTAACAAAAACACAAAAAAAATCCTATCTCAAATATCATTAAACTACATATGGAGGCCTTTTTTTAATTATCCACGATCTTTGTGTGATTTTCCGATGGACTTTAAGATTCTAATCACGACTTCATAGTCAGTTTTACAGATTGCCTAAAGTTTTTGAGTTATTACATAATACAAATATATGGTATTTCTCGTATTATTCTACATATTTTGCATTTTAACTTTTTAAAGATTTGAGTTTTCGATCTGATTGCTTTTGTATTCCATTGAGAATACTTCAGTTAATATTTTGAAAGTTATGACCAGTGAAACCCAAAAAATATTGATTTTAATGTGTAACTATTACTTATTGTATAACGTTTATGATATTAATAATAAAATCAATATATATATTTTATATAAAACGAGATCTATAATTGTATGCTTCCTTTTACTTTCAATTACTTATATTCCAATTTAATACGAAAATTTAAGTTAATTAAAAAAATTAAAAATCTAGTTACACGTGTAGCTAAATACTCAATAAAAAAGCAATATATAAAATACAAAAAAAAAGAAAAATCAAAATACAAAAAAAAGAAAAATCAAAATAAAAATAAAAACAAATGCAAAAACGTAGTAAAAACAAAAAAAAAATCACAAGATCACAAAATCAAAGAAAAAACTATAAGTAAAAGCAAAACAATCCAATGCAAAAACGAAGGTAAAACACAAAATCAGACATAAAAGAAAAATACAAAATCATAACAAAAAATAAAATATTAAATAATAAAACAAAAGAAAAAAAATGAAAAACACAAAGAAAAATAAAAAAAATATCATAGAAAAACAAAATAGCAAAACAAGAAATCAGAATAAAAACTAATACAAATTAAAAAATAAAAAAAACAAACAAAAGCAAAAATAATAGAAAAACTAAGACAAAATACTTAACTAGATAAAAAGCAAAAATACAAAATCACAACACAAAATAAAATATAAAAAACTCAAACACAAAAAAAAAAAAAACAGTTGGGAAGGTTTGATCACATGGGAAATTTTAAATTTGGTGTTATTATGATAGTTAGGATTATCAAAATTATAGTCGGTCTAAGCCGACTATAAATACCCTACACAGATGTGTGGTTACCATTCAAAGTGGTATATAGGTCACCAGAGTAAACAAATTCAGAAAATAACTACAAACTTTCAATCGCTGAAGAATTTCCATTCATTTGATACCCATATTTACAAATGGGTAGGTGTACCGAATTTCAATTTTTTTTTTTGTGAACCACAAGTCTTTTCGCCGGAAAACATTATTATCATGTATTTGAGCATGATATCAATATATATTTGACCAAAAAAGTTTACCTAAGCACGTATACATAAAAATTGATCTTTATATGTACATTTTATATGAGGTATTTGAACATAAGTGGTCGGATCATAGGTCACAATGGACCGATCTCGCCAATTCGAACATACAGCGTAGGTATATTAGTAATATAAGTTATAAGTTTCATTTATCTAGCTCTTCAATTTTAAAAGTAGTAGGGATTTCAACAGACAGACTGACAGACAGACAGATAGACGGACAGACAGACGGACTGACAGACGGACATCGCTAAATCGACTCAGGAGGTCATGCTGATCAAGAATATATATACTTTTCCATACCGGAGATGCTTCCTTCTGGGTGTTACAAACGGCGTACCAAACTGAATATACCCTTTCACTCTTAGTGTAGGGTATAAAAATAGAAAAACACAATTTATATATAATGCAAAAATACGAAATCAAAATAAAAACCAAATCGCAAAATAATAAGAAAAATATAAAATAAAAAAAAAGAAAAACCAATAAAAAAATAAGGTATAAACACAAAACCAGATATAAAATTAAACAATCAGAAGACAACATAAAATATTAAAACTAAAACATAAATATAGAAACACAAACCGTCGTTGTAGAATGAATTGTCACCAAATATATTTTCAAAATGCCAAATATTCATTTACAAAAATCTTTATATATCTGTCATTTTTGAATCGATGATCTCAATTTTTTTATAGCATGATAAAAAAATGTAAATCTATCAATTGGAATTTCAACATTAAAATTGCATCAATTACTTTTTATAATATTAATCAACAAACTTTAAATTTAAGATTTTCATAAAAATGAACGTCGTTCTATAACGACGAAATAATGTATACAAAACGCCATAGAAAAATAATGTAAAGACTCAAAATAAAACCTAAAACAAAATTTTAATATAAAAATAATTGTAAAAACTATGGCAAAACACACAAAACCAAAAATACAAAAATAATAAATCAGAACCCAAAATAAAATATAAAAAACTAAAACATAAATAAAAAAATTAAGTTGTAATTTCCAAACGGTAACATGTGGCCCGTGGTCATTATCCTTTCACTTCAAAATTGATGTCCTTAAAATGGACCCTTTTTAAAATTCTGAAAAAAAATCCTAAGTTTTCGTCAATTTATTATAAATGTTCATACAAAATTTCAAGATGGTATTTTGATGGCATCATATTTTAAAAAATTAAAAAAAATTGTTTAGTGCATGTCTCGATACCCTTTATCAGTTGCCAGAAGTTCATTAAGATCGAAAAGGTAAAATCTCAAATTTGACTTTTTTTGGTCGATTTGGTGTGGAATGGCCGATAGATAAACACAATAGCAAAAAAAAAAAAAAAAAAAAAAGAAATCATAATAAAAAGAAAAACAAAATAGAGAATATAAAGAAAAACACAAAATATAAAAAAGAAAAAACAAATACAAAAACCAAAACTCTAAAGATAAAAACTCGAAAGGATAAAACAATTATCGGCAAAATAAAAATAATAAAGTACAAAAATACAATAGCAAAAATGGAAAAATATAAAACAAACAAAAAAAAAAAAAATCATTAACAAAAAAAAAATACTGAAAGCCAAAATTAAACGGTTGAAAAAAAGGTGATTAAAAATAACAATTATAATAGCAAAAAAGAAAAAAAATAAAACACAAAAAAAAAAAAATTATACCAAAAAAAAAAAAAAATGAAAGCCAAATTTAATTTTTGAAAAAAAGCAGATTACAAATCCATAATTAAAATACTAAAACTAATAGGAAAACAAAATTACGAACTACATAAATTAAAGACATTTTTTAATTCATTGATTTTAAATGTTATTACATTTTTTTTTTTCAGTATATAAAATGAACTATTTGAGACATTGGGAATCTAAATCAGCTATTTTTTTTATTAAAAAATACTGCTATAAAAATAGTATTGAAAAATAGTATTAAGAAATAGTATTTAAAAATAGTATTTAAAAATAGTATATAAAAATAGTATTTAAAAACAGTATTTAAAAATAGTATTTAAAAATAGGTTTACAAATACTATTTAAAAATAGTATTTAAAAATAGTATTCAAAAATACTACGAAAAAATAATGTGTGAAAAAGCACTACTCAAAATAAAAAAAATGTACGTGAAAATTAATTTAAAACACTTTCAAAAAAATTTTCTAAAAAACAAACTTCATAAAAAATTCGATTTAAATTCGATTTCATAAAAAAATCGACATTAATAAAAAACCCCTTCCCTTTTAAATTTTCTTCATGTGTACAAAGAATGTTTGTTAGCCACCTTATAAAGGCCAAACATAAATTTTCATTTAAAGCAATTAAAAGTTGTGTGAAATTCTTGTGCGTTGACTCTCGAGGTCCAACATAATAATTGGCATTTATGCATTTTGTGCACATTTTACAAACTGCTACAGAGACTATTATGGCTACATGCAAAACTAACTAGTAGAATAGCAAAATGGCTAAAATAGACAAACTTCACTGTAAATGCAACCCAATGTTGTCGATGTTGCCAACCAACTGGTGATATAAGTGATTTTCATTGTTGTTTGTGAATGGTCGAGGGTGGGTGGCGTTCATATCCTTTGAAGTGTGCGCTCACCAACAACAAAACTAACATATGTTTGTCTAATATTCGATTGGCAGTAATGTATGTAACAAACAGCATTAGTAGCAACAGTAGTAGCAGTAGTAGTGATAGTAACAGCCTTGGCAACACTACGAGAAATTCCAAAAAACATATTTTTGGTGCACATATTTGCTAAAGCTCCTTGGACTGCTTTCTTCACACAAACACAGACACACAGAGAAAAATCCACAATTTACCATGTGAAAATGGTACACCAACAGAAACTCATACACATAGACATTTTATCGGCCATTACCGCATTTGCTGAAATCTCTACGATGTGTACTATGTCTGTCTGTCCTATACAAATGAAAGGGTATTTTGTATGCTTTATCATTATCATTTGTATCTTTAGTTGTGGTGCTGTTACTACCATTTTTAGTGTTCGAGGTTGTTGCCAGTGCCAGTTCCCTCTAGGGACCACAAATGACTTGTGGCAGGCACCCCAAAAAAAACACCCTCAAGAACACATTATTCTTAGCAGTAAGAGCGCGCTCAGCATAAGGCGATTACAAAAACCTTCTCCAGGATACGACACATTTTGCTACACTATATTTTCTCTACAACTTTTTACTATTTTTTTTTATTCTCCATCTATTTACTATATTTCTCCATAGGTTCTCTTTAAATTTTATTTTGGTCCATATTTTTATTTATTACAGAATTGATATTCTAAAATGTAGAACATCGCCGTTCGACGCGAGTTCTACGAGTGCATTCAAAAGTGATTTTTTTTGTGTCCGTCTTTTTTTTTCTATTTTGTTTTCATTTTCCTGTATATTTTGTGTGAACAATTTCCTTGTTATTTTGGACATATGCCAGGACATTTAATGCGAAAATATGTTTGTGCTGTTTTTCGCCGAACGTGGTAGAGAATTTTGCTATTTGCTCGAGTCGAGTGAGTTAGTTTTACTGAGTACGAAAATTGTTTGGAAATTTACGATTTTATAGCGAAAATATTTTTTATTTGTAATATTCGCTAGCCAACGAAAATTGATTTCGAATTCAGGCGACTGTGAAAAATGTAATGGGATTTTTTTTTTTAATTTTTTATATTATTTTGCAATTGCATAAAAACAAATAAATTAGAAGAGCTTAAAATGTTGCGTAATTTTTTGGAAACATTTTTTCATGCTGATAATTCATGTTGCAGTTCTCTAATTATGTTCATTTTATAGTATAGCAGTTACTTTTAAATGAAATGTTAGTTAATTTTTGAATTTCCTAAAGCCTTTAAAGAGCTTTAAAAAGTTACATATTTTAGCTATTTTAAATATGATGTATGGAGGTTTTATAAAAAAATTGTATGGCTTTTTTTAACAAAAATAAAAAATAAAAAATAAAAAAGATTTTTTTCGGATTTCAATTTTTATATAGATGTTTTATTAAAATGGTTACATCATAAAAAAAGCTATTTAAGTTAATTTAAAAAAATATTTTTATTTTAAAGCTTTTTATAAAGCGCTTATTTAAAAGCTTAAAACTATTTTTTTTATGATTTACATTTTTATAAAAAAAGTTTTGATCTGTTTTTTTATAAAAAAAACTTTAATTTTTATTTATAAAAAATTTAAATGTGTGTTATTAAAAAAAAATGTTTTTTATAAAAAATTTAAATTTTTTTTTTATAAAGAAGTTTATTTTAAAACTTTCAGATAAGAAAAGTATATTTAAAGCTTTTGAGTATATTTAAAGCTTTTTTTTGTTTCAACATTTATTTAAAAGGAGCTTTAAAAAACTATTTTCGGATTTTATTAAAAAGCTTTTGTTTCATTTTCATATCTTTGTTTTAAAGTTATCGACGAAATGATTATTTTGAAGCTTATATAAAAAAAACTTTATTAAATAAAAATCTTTTAAAATAATTTCATTTTTTTTTATATAATTTTTTTTTTATATTTTTAAAGCTTTTAGATTTTTTATAATTTTAAGCTTGATAAAAAAAATTAAATTTATTAAAAAAAAACTATTTACGTAGATGTTTTATTAAAATGGTTACATCTTAAAAAAACAATTTAAATTAATTTTAAAAAATATAAAAAAAGCTTATTTTAAAGCTTTTTTTTTAAAGCTTAAAATTTTTTATATTAAAGCTTTGCACATTTTTAATTTAAAAAAAAAATATATAATTTTGGAATTAAAAAACTTGTTTTTTATGAAAAACTTAAATTTTTTATAAAGAAGCTTATTTCGAAACTTTCAGATAAGAAAAGTGTATTTGAAGCTTTTGAAGTTTTTTTTAACTGTTTTAAGTACATTTTTTTTAAAGGAATTTCAAATTTAAAAAAAAAGTTTATATATTTAAAGCTTTTTTAGAATTTTAACTTTGATTAAATAAATAAAATAAGTTAATTTTAAAAAATTTTAAATCTCATTTTTTATAAAAACAAACTTAATTTTTTATAATTTTTTTTTTGTTATAAAAAATCAATTAAAATTTTTGCTTATAAAAACTTTTTATTTTTTTAAAGCTTTTCAAGTAAATATTTTAAAGCTTTTGAAGTTTTTTTTTGTAAGGAACACTTTTTTTTGATACATCCTTTTATAACACTTTTTTTAACTAATTTTAAAATATATTTTTTTTTTGTTAAGCCATTTTAAAAAAAAATATTTAAAAGCTTACAAATTTTTTCTTATTTAAATAATAAAATAAACTTTTTTTTTAAATTTTTTATTTATAAAAAAGATTATTTGGTAGGTTTTGGATAATAGAATTGATATTTAAGCTCTTAAAGTTTGAACTTTTAATAAGCTTTTTTTTTGAGTTTCCACTTTTATATAAAATAAGCGTTTCTTTCATTATCATAAAAAATCGCTTTTTTTAAGATATCGATGAAAATATTATTTTCAAATTTATATAAAAAAGCATTTATTGTTAATTTTCTAAAAATTTTTCTAAAAATTATTCTAAAAATTCTCCATAGAATATTTTAAAGCTTTTGGTTTTTTTTTATTATATTAAATAATGTTTTTAAATTGTTTTTAATTATAAAAGATCATATTTTCGAATTTCTATTTTTTTATGAATAGAGCTTTTATAAAAAATACTTACAAGTTTTATTGCAGATTTATGTTTTATTAAATAAAAAAGATTTTAAAGTATAAAATATTATTTCAAAATAATTTCAGTTAATTTTTTGTATAATAAAAGATTTTTAATTTTTTTTTAGTTAAGCTTTTAAAGTTTGAGCTTTTAGAAAGCTTTTTTTAAAATATTATTTTAAATTTTTATTTTAATATTTTTTATAAATCTATTTAAGATTTTTATAAAACGTTTTTTTAAATTTCAAGATATTGCCTTGACGTGTTACACCTAGAAGTTTTAGTTTTGTACGAAGCAAATAAAATAATAAAAAAATTGCAAAATGCATTGAGTGGCCGAGCTGTTTCAAAGCAAACGAAGCCTGATTTCACTCAGTAGATTCTACATTTCAAGTCAAGTGGATATTTTCTGTTTACTTTAAAAAGCACTTTAATTGTATTGTTAATAATTAAAATTAAAAGTCTTTTTCCAAAAAAATATTTTAAAAATTAAAAAAGCTTTTTTTTAATTTTTTTAAAGTAAAACAATATATTGAATTAATCCACATACCTCAACAACAATTTAATTATTTCACGAAAATTAGTATTATCTGCATTATCATTTTGTCTCGTACGTCTGACAACTAAATTTTGTACATTTCCAAAATATGTGCGCACATGCCACTGAAAAACGTGACAAAGGCGACCAAGAACAAAGAGAAACCTTTATTTTATAAACCTAATTTATCTTTGCCTAAATAAGCTTTTGCATTATAAATGCCAGGCAATGCATGTAAAATATACGCACAAAAAAGACCATGCACCAACAATCGTAATAAATGTCAAAGAAATTTTCAAAATTTACATGTTGTAATTTATAAAGACACGGCAAAGATCAAGACGATTGAAGTGGTGGGAAATGAAGGCGTTCGGGTCTAGAAGTAGCTTGAAATACAACTGATTTTTGATGTTGAAAAATCTTGGTGGGGAGAATCAAGCAGCATATGTAGCAAAATAAGCAGCAGAAAGTAAATCAGTGCTCAACCAGACAACAATAATAACAGCAACACAAAATTACAAAAACGTGCGAGTTCTGAAAATGGATGCGCATTGTGTGACTCAATGTTTTGTAGCGATTCTATGTTGTTTTTTTTTTCAATATCATCATCAGCATCTTTCTTTTTTTCAGTCTCCTCAACTGTATATCCTATGTTTTCAGTGTTACATGTTCAGCTAAATTTAATTTCATAAATTTTATTATGAAACATGTGGCAACAGCTGCACGTTTTACAATCAAATAATCGTTAGCAGAGTCCTTGAATCCTAGAAAACGACTGGTTGGTTGGTTGCGTTGCTGAAATGTAGAGATCACACTCTAAGTAAAGAATAAAAACGGCGAAAGTCGCACAGCGGGAATTTGCACGCATCCTGCTGCATGTGGTGGCGTTTTTGTTTTTTTTTTTCATATAAAGCTTTTTGTACAACTTTTTTTTTCCTTTTATCTGTGTCTAAAAAAACTGCGTTTTGTTTGTCATGTGCCCAGTATAAAAAAGTTATAACAGGCTAAAACACAAGATGTTGAAATAGTTTTAGTAAGAAATTAATATTTAGTGGAAAAATTAATTTTAGTTTTTAATAAAAAATTGAATTTTTAGTGAAAAATTGAATTTTTAGTGAAAAATTGAATTTTTAGTGAAAAATTGAATTTTTAGTGAAAAATTGAATTTTTAGTGAAAAATTGAATTTTTAGTGAAAAATTGAATTTTTAGTGAAAAATTGAATTTTTAGTGAAAAATTGAATATTTAGTGAAAATTGAAATTTTTAGTGCAAAATTGAATTTTTAGTGAAAAATTGAATTTTTAGTGAAAAATTGAAGTTTTAGTGAAAAATTGAAGTTTTAGTAAAAAATTGAATTTTTAGTGAAAATTTAAATTTTTAGTGAAAATTTGAATTTTTAGTGATAAATTGAATTTTTAGTGAAAAATTGAATTTTTAGTGAAAAATTGAATTTTTAGTGAAAAATTGGATTTTTAGTGAAAAATTGAATTTTTAGTGAAAAATTGAAGTTTTAGTGAAAAATTGAAGTTTTAGTGAAAAATTGTATTTTTAGTGAAAAATTGAATTTTTAGTGAAAATTTGAATTTTTAGTGAAAATTTAAATTTTTAGTGAACATTTAAATTTTTAGTGCAAAATTGAATTCTTAGTAAAAAATTGAATTTTTAGTGAAAAATTGAATTTTTAGTGAAAAATTGAGTTTTTAATGAAAAATTAAATTTTTAATGAAAAATTTATTTTTAATGAAAAATTTATTTTTAATAAAAAATTTATTTTTAATGAAAAATTTAATTTTTAATGTATAATTTAATATTTAGTGATAAATTCAATTTTTACTGTAAAATTGAATTTTTAGTAAAAAATTGAATTTTTAGTGAAAATTTGAATTTTAAGTGAATAATTTTTAATCGCGGATTTACGTGAATTTACTATATTAATGTTTCTGTAGAAATATATATTTTTCTTCAGATATTAATATATGTATGTTTGATATTTTGGTTATTCGTGATTGTTACTGGGTGACAACGAATTTAAAAATAATAGCATTATTTTGATTATATGTATGTTTGGCATTACGACATCACAGTTAAATAACAGCGTTGCCTACTTTTAGCACTCAGTAACACTCACATTAATACTTTTCATATAGTTCAAAAGTTCTTTATGGTGGAAAAATTTGTTTAAGTACCGCCAATTACTGTTAATACCAGATAGTGATAGTTTCTGAATTTTCCAATTTATCCAAAATGTAGTGAACTCAAAAATAGTGAACGCAAAATAGGAACAATAGATGGAAATAAAATTATTAGGTATAAATAAAATATGTGTAATACAAATAAAATAAAAGTTAAAGTTTATAATTATATAATATAAATATTAAAAATGTTATTTAAAAATAGGAAAAAAACGAATATTGTGTAAAGAAGATATTAGCACTAAATTTACTATTTTTACATTAAAATTAAATGTAAACATAAATATGTTTACATGTAAATAAAATGTTTTTCACGTTCAAACATATATATGTTTGCAAGAACGCCAAAAATTATTCATTCTGAACATAAATATGTTTGAAGGAAAACAAAAATATGTTTGGCTGTTATTATAATAATGTTTGGCAATGAAATAATACTTTTGATTGCATAAAGCTCCAAAGATATAAGTAATGCCTGCAAAAGTATGTTTGGGAGAGACCTTTTTTTGCAGCGTGTAGTCTTGCATTCTTTAAAATGTCGCAATATTATTTTAAAATTTTGTATATTTTTCTACTGGCTGCTTTTACAAATACATTGTATTTAAATTTTTATTTATTTTGTTTTTTTTTAGGCGTGCAAAGCGCACTCCAGAGTTTTACGCAGTACAAATAAACAATAAAAACAAATTATGACTGGTAACAGCAGCAGCAACAAAAAAAATACAACTTTTTGTTTATTTATTTTATTTATATGTTGTTTTTATTGTTGTTTGGAAAATTCTTTATTTTTTATTTTTATTTTATTCCGGAAACACTTAGTTTTACATTATGTCACCGCAATTAGATGAAGTAGAGAAAGGGTAACATATGAATAAAATCTTATAATTCAATTGTAGCACTTAAAGCCACATACACAACAAGAAATGCCATAAAATTTAACAAAATAATGTTGAAAAAAAGTGTTACGAAAAAATGGCGCAATTTGTGCAAAAGCGCATTAAAACCAACGACAAAGTCACACACACATCGACAGACAACACATTTAAGTGGCAACTTCAGGCCATAACAGCGAAAGAAACATGACTCCTTTGGGATTTCAGTGGAAATTCGGCTTTTTTATTTGTGCTTCAATGTGACCATTTCTACAGAGGTACTCCGGGCACACAAAGTGACGGAGTTTGAATTATGACTTTTGGGAAATTCGATTGGGAGCCATGTGGAGCTCTGTCGTCGTCGTCCCTGGCAATAAAAGTTATTGCCTTGGATTAACAAGTTGCAGTGCGTGTAGTTAGTGTGGCGATTGGTCATTTGTAAACTGCATTGAAGGTGACAGTTCTTTTCAAAGAGGCAGATTGATTAAGTATGTGAAGTTAAATACGTATTTTTTTTAGCAAAGACACAAACCAATTTTTTTAACAGAGCATTAACAGAGCGTTAACAGCCGCTATGTTAGCGGATGAAATCCTGCGATTGGTACACATAAATGACTCCGAATCCGTCCAGGATCTTCATGATGGAACGGAATTTAGTACATTGGATAGCTAATGAATAGGGCTTTCCAAATATGTAACCTACATATACTGATCGATCCATTAGACATTTTATATACATTTTTAAACTTGGTCATATATTGAGAAAAAATGGTGATGATGAAGTGGTCAGTACTCCGTCCACGGTCCCCGTGCTGGAACTTCTTATAGTAGGTTGGATAGGTAATGATTAGAGCTTTCCAAATCTGTGACCTACATAGTTAGATCGATACGCTGGATATTTTTTATGAATTTTTGAAACTTGGCCATTTACAAGCAACAAAAATATTCATATGAAGAAAAAGTCATGATGATGAAATGGCCACTACTCCGTCCATGGGTCCCGTGCTGGAACTTCTTATAGTAGGTTGGATAGGCAATGATTAGTGCTTTTCAAATATGTGATCGACATAGTTGGATCGATACGCTGGATATTTTTTATGAATTTTTGAAACTTGGCCATTTACAAGCAACAAAAATATTCATATGAAGAAAAAGTCATGATGATGAAATGGCCACTACTCCGTCCATGGCTCCCGTGCTGGAACTTCTTATAGTAGGTTGGATAGGCAATGATTAGTGCTTTTCAAATATGTGATCGACATAGTTGGATCGATACGCTGGATATTTTTTATGAATTTTTGAAACTTGGCCATTTACAAGCAACAAAAATATTCATATGAAGAAAAAGTCATGATGATGAAATGGCCACTACTCCGTCCATGGGTCCCGTGCTGGAACTTCTTATAGTAGGTTGGATAGGCAATGATTAGTGCTTTTCAAATATGTGATCGACATAGTTGGATCGATACGTTGGATTATTTTTATGAATTTTTGAAACTTGGCCATTTACAAGCAACAAAAATATTCATATGTAGAAAAAGTCATGATGATGAAGTAGCCACTACTCCGTCCATGGTTCCCGTGCTGGAACTTCTTATAGTAAGTTGGATAGGTAATGATTAGTGCTTTTGAAATATGTGATCGACATAGTTGGATCGATACGCTGGATATTTTTTATGAATTTTTGAAACTTGGCCATTTACAAGAAACAAAAATATTCATATGAAGAAAAAGTCATGATGATGAAGTAGCCACTACTCCGTCCACATAGTTGGATCGATACGCTGGATATTTTTTAAAAAATTTTTGAAACTTGGCCATTTGCAAGCAACAAAAATATTTATATGAAGAAAAAGTCATGATGATGAAGTAGCCACTACTCCGTCCATGGTTCCCGTGCTGGAACTTCTTATAGTAGGTTGGATAGGTAATGATTAGGGCTTTTGAAATATGTGATCGACATAGTTGGATCGATACGCTGGATATTTTTTATGAATTTTTGAAACTTGGCCATTTATAAGCAACAAAAATATTCATATGAAGAAAAAGTCATGATGATGAAGTAGCCACTACTCCGTCCATGGTTCCCGTGCTGGAACTTCTTATAGTAAGTTGGATAGGTAATGATTATTGCTTTTCAAATATGTGATCGAAATAGTTGGATCGATACGCTGGATATCTTTTATGAATTTTTGAAACTTGGCCATTTACAAGCAACAAAAATATTCATATGAAGAAAAAGTCATGATGATGGCCACTACTCCGTCCATGGTTCCCGTGCTGGAACTTCTTATAGTAAGTTGGATAGGTAATGATTAGGGCTTTTGAAATCTATGATCGACATAGTTGGATCGATACGCTGGATATTTTTTATGAATTTTTGAAACTTGGCCATTTACAAGCAACAAAAATATTCATATGAAGAAAAAGTCATGATGATGAAATGGCCACTACTCCGTCCATGGTTCCCGTGCTGGAACTTCTTATAGTAGGTTGGATAGGTAATGATTAGTGCTTTTCAAATCTATGATCGACATAGTTGGATCGATACGCTGGATATTTTTTATGAATTTTTGAAACTTGGCCATTTACAAGCAACAAAAATATTCATATGAAGAAAAAGTCATGATGATGAAATCGCCACTACTCCGTCCATGGTTCCCGTGCTGGAACTTCTTATAGTAAGTTGGATAGGTAATGATTATTGCTTTTCAAATATGTGATCGAAATAGTTGGATCGATACGCTGGATATCTTTTATGAATTTTTGAAACTTGGCCATTTACAAGCAACAAAAATATTCATATGAAGAAAAAGTCATGATGATGGCCACTACTCCGTCCATGGTTCCCGTGCTGGAACTTCTTATAGTAAGTTGGATAGGTAATGATTAGGGCTTTTGAAATCTATGATCGACATAGTTGGATCGATACGCTGGATATTTTTTATGAATTTTTGAAACTTGGCCATTTACAAGCAACAAAAATATTCATATGAAGAAAAAGTCATGATGATGAAATGGCCACTACTCCGTCCATGGTTCCCGTGCTGGAACTTCTTATAGTAGGTTGGATAGGTAATGATTAGTGCTTTTCAAATCTATGATCGACATAGTTGGATCGATACGCTGGATATTTTTTATGAATTTTTGAAACTTGGCCATTTACAAGCAACAAAAATATTCATATGAAGAAAAAGTCATGATGATGAAGTAGCCACTACTCCGTCCATGGTTCCCGTGCTGGAACTTCTTATAGTAAGTTGGATAGGTAATGATTATTGCTTTTCAAATATGTGATCGAAATAGTTGGATCGATACGCTGGATATCTTTTATGAATTTTTGAAACTTGGCCATTTACAAGCAACAAAAATATTCATATGAAGAAAAAGTCATGATGATGGCCACTACTCCGTCCATGGTTCCCGTGCTGGAACTTCTTATAGTAAGTTGGATAGGTAATGATTAGGGCTTTTGAAATCTATGATCGACATAGTTGGATCGATACGCTGGATATTTTTTATGAATTTTTGAAACTTGGCCATTTACAAGCAACAAAAATATTCATATGAAGAAAAAGTCATGATGATGAAATGGCCACTACTCCGTCCATGGTTCCCGTGCTGGAACTTCTTATAGTAGGTTGGATAGGTAATGATTAGTGCTTTTCAAATCTATGATCGACATAGTTGGATCGATACGCTGGATATTTTTTATGAATTTTTGAAACTTGGCCATTTACAAGCAACAAAAATATTCATATGAAGAAAAAGTCATGATGATGAAATCGCCACTACTCCGTCCATGGTTCCCGTGCTGGAACTTCTTATAGTAGGTTGGATAGGCAATGACTAGAGCTTTCCAAATCTGTGACAAACATAGTTGGATCGATACGCTGGATATTTTTTATGAATTTTTGAAACTTGACCATTTACAAGCAACAAAAATATTCATATGAAGAAAAAGTCATGATGATGAAATGGCCACTACTCCGGCCATGGTTCCCGTGCTGGAACTTCTTATAGTAGGTTGGATACGTAATGATTAGTGCTTTTCAAATCTGTGATCGACATAGTTGGATCGATACGCTGGATATCTTTTATGAATTTTTGAAACTTGGCCATTTACAAGCAACAAAAATATTCATATGAAGAAAAAGTCATGATGATGAAATGGCCACTACTCCGGCCATGGTTCCCGTGCTGGAACTTCTTATAGTAGGTTGGATACGTAATGATTAGTGCTTTTCAAATCTGTGATCGACATAGTTGGATCGATACGCTGGATATCTTTTATGAATTTTTGAAACTTGGCCATTTACAAGCAACAAAAATATTCATATGAAGAAAAAGTCATGATGATGAAATGGCCACTACTCCGGCCATGGTTCCCGTGCTGGAACTTCTTATAGTAGGTTGGATAGGTAATGATTAGTGCTTTTCAAATCTGTGATCGACATAGTTGGATCGATACGCTGGATATCTTTTATGAATTTTTGAAACTTGGCCATTTACAAGCAACAAAAATATTCATATGAAGAAAAAGTCATGATGATGAAATGGGCACTACTCCGTCCATGGTTCCCGTGCTGGAACTTCTTATAGTAGGTTGGATAGGCAATGATTAGTGCTTTTCAAATATGTGATCCACATAGTTGGATCGATACGCAGGATATTTCTTATGAATTTTTGAAACTTGGCCATTTCCAAGCAACAAAATTATTCATATGACGAAAAAGTCATGATGATGAAGTAGCCACTACTCCGTCCATGGTTCCCGTGCTGGAACTTCTTATAGTAGGTTGGATAGGTAATGATTAGTGCTTTTCAAATCTATGATCGACAATGTTGGATCGATACGCTGGATATTTTTTATGAATTTTTGAAACTTGGCCATTTACAAGCAACAATAATATTCATATGAAGAAAAAGTCATGATGATGAAGTAGCCACTACTCCGTCCATGGTTCCCGTGCTGGAACTTCTTATAGTAGGTTGGATAGGTAATGATTAGTGCTTTTCAAATATGTGATCGGCATAGTTGGATTGATACGCTGGATATTTTTTATGAATTTTTGAAACTTGGCCATTTACAAGCATCAAAAATATTCATATGAAGAAAAAGTCATGATGATGAAATGGTTACTACTCCGTCCATGGTTCCCGTGCTGGAACTTCTTATAGTAGGTTGGATAGGAAATGATTAGGGCTTTTGAAATATGTGATCGACATAGTTGGATCGATACGCTGGATATTTTTCATGAATTTTTGAAACTTGGCCATTTACAAGCAACAAAAATATTCATATGAAGAAAAAGTCATGATGATGAAATCGCCACTACTCCGTCCATGGTTCCCGTGCTGAAACTTCTTATAGTAGGTTGGATAGGTAATGATTATTGCTTTTCAAATATGTGATCGACATAGTTGGATCGATACGCTGGATATTTTTTATGAATTTTTGAAACTTGGCCATTTACAAGCAACAAAAATATTCATATGAAGAAAAAGTATAAAAAATATCCAGCGTATCGATCCAACTATGTCGATAACAGATTTGAAAAGCACTAATCATTACGTATCCAACCTACTATAAGAAGTTCCAGCACGGGAACCATGGACGGAGTAGTGGCTACTTCATCATCATGACTTTTTCTTCATATAAATATTTTTGTTGCTTGCAAATGGCCAAGTTTCAAAAATTTATAAAAAATATCCAGCGTATCGACCCAACTATGCAGGTCACAGATTTGGAAAGCTCTAGTCATTGCCTATCCAACCTACTATAAGAAGTTCCAGCACGGGAACCATGGACGGAGTAGTGGCGATTTCATCATCATGACTTTTTCTTCATATGAATATTTTTGTTGCTGTAAATGGCCAAGTTTCAAAAATTCATAAAAAATATCCAGCGTATCGATCCAACTATGTCGATCACATATTTCAAAAGCACTAATCATTACCTATCCAAACTACTATAAGAAGTTCCAGCACGGGAACCATGGACGAAGTAGTGGCCATTTCATCATCATGACTTTTTCTTCATATGAATATTTTTGTTGCTTGTAAATGGTCAAGTTTCAAAAATTCATAAAATATATCCAGCGTATCGGTCCAACTATGTCGATCACATATTTCAAAAGCCCTAATCATTACCTATTCAACCTACTATAAGAAGTTCCAGCACGGGAACCATGGACGGAGTAGTGGCTACTTCATCATCATGACTTTTTCTTCATATGAATATTTTTGTTGCTTGTAAATGGCCAAGTTTTAAAATTCATAAAAGATATCCAGCGTATCGATCCAACTATGTCGATCACAGATTTGAAAAGCACTAATCATTACCTATCCAACCTACTATAAGAAGTTTCAGCACGGGAACCATGGACGGAGTAGTGGCTACTTCATCATCATGACTTTTTCTTCATATGAATAATTTTGTTGCTTGGAAATGGCCAAGTTTCAAAAATTCATAAAAAATATCCTGCGTATCGATCCAAATATGTGGATCACATATTTGAAAAGCACTAATCATTGCCTATCCAACCTACTATAAGAAGTTCCAGCACGGGAACCATGGACGGAGTAGTGGCCATTTCATCATCATGACTTTTTCTTCATATGAATATTTTTGTTGCTTGTAAATGGCCAAGTTTCAAAAATTCATAAAAGATATCCAGCGTATCGATCCAACTATGTCGATCACAGATTTGAAAAGCACTAATCATTACCTATCCAACCTACTATAAGAAGTTTCAGCACGGGAACCATGGACGGAGTAGTGGCTACTTCATCATCATGACTTTTTCTTCATATGAATAATTTTGTTGCTTGGAAATGGCCAAGTTTCAAAAATTCATAAAAAATATCCTGCGTATCGATCCAAATATGTGGATCACATATTTGAAAAGCACTAATCATTGCCTATCCAACCTACTATAAGAAGTTCCAGCACGGGAACCATGGACGGAGTAGTGCCCATTTCATCATCATGACTTTTTCTTCATATGAATATTTTTGTTGCTTGTAAATGGCCAAGTTTCAAAAATTCATAAAAGATATCCAGCGTATCGATCCAACTATGTCGATCATAGATTTGAAAAGCACTAATCATTACCTATCCAACCTACTATAAGAAGTTCCAGCACGGGAACCATGGACGGAGTAGTGGCCATTTCATCATCATGACTTTTTCTTCATATGAATATTTTTGTTGCTTGTAAATGGCCAAGTTTCAAATATTCATAAAAGATATCCAGCGTATCGATCCAACATTGTCGATCATAGATTTGAAAAGCACTAATCATTACCTATCCAACCTACTATAAGAAGTTCCAGCACGGGAACCATGGACGGAGTAGTGGCTACTTCATCATCATGACTTTTTCGTCATATGAATAATTTTGTTGCTTGGAAATGGCCAAGTTTCAAAAATTCATAAGAAATATCCTGCGTATCGATCCAACTATGTGGATCACATATTTGAAAAGCACTAATCATTGCCTATCCAACCTACTATAAGAAGTTCCAGCACGGGAACCATGGACGGAGTAGTGGCCATCATCATGACTTTTTCTTCATATGAATATTTTTGTTGCTTGTAAATGGCCAAGTTTCAAAAATTCATAAAAGATATCCAGCGTATCGATCCAACTATGTCGATCACAGATTTGAAAAGCACTAATCATTACGTATCCAACCTACTATAAGAAGTTCCAGCACGGGAACCATGGCCGGAGTAGTGGCCATTTCATCATCATGACTTTTTCTTCATATGAATATTTTTGTTGCTTGTAAATGGTCAAGTTTCAAAAATTCATAAAAAATATCCAGCGTATCGATCCAACTATGTTTGTCACAGATTTGGAAAGCTCTAGTCATTGCCTATCCAACCTACTATAAGAAGTTCCAGCACGGGAACCATGGACGTAGTAGTGGCGATTTCATCATCATGACTTTTTCTTCATATGAATATTTTTGTTGCTTGTAAATGGCCAAGTTTCAAAAATTCATAAAAAATATCCAGCGTATCGATCCAACTATGTCGATCATAGATTTGAAAAGCACTAATCATTACCTATCCAACCTACTATAAGAAGTTCCAGCACGGGAACCATGGACGGAGTAGTGGCCATTTCATCATCATGACTTTTTCTTCATATGAATATTTTTGTTGCTTGTAAATGGCCAAGTTTCAAAAATTCATAAAAAATATCCAGCGTATCGATCCAACTATGTCGATCATAGATTTCAAAAGCCCTAATCATTACCTATCCAACTTACTATAAGAAGTTCCAGCACGGGAACCATGGACGGAGTAGTGGCCATCATCATGACTTTTTCTTCATATGAATATTTTTGTTGCTTGTAAATGGCCAAGTTTCAAAAATTCATAAAAGATATCCAGCGTATCGATCCAACTATTTCGATCACATATTTGAAAAGCAATAATCATTACCTATCCAACTTACTATAAGAAGTTCCAGCACGGGAACCATGGACGGAGTAGTGGCTACTTCATCATCATGACTTTTTCTTCATATGAATATTTTTGTTGCTTATAAATGGCCAAGTTTCAAAAATTCATAAAAAATATCCAGCGTATCGATCCAACTATGTCGATCACATATTTCAAAAGCCCTAATCATTACCTATCCAACCTACTATAAGAAGTTCCAGCACGGGAACCATGGACGGAGTAGTGGCTACTTCATCATCATGACTTTTTCTTCATATAAATATTTTTGTTGCTTGCAAATGGCCAAGTTTCAAAAATTTTTTAAAAAATATCCAGCGTATCGATCCAACTATGTGGACGGAGTAGTGGCTACTTCATCATCATGACTTTTTCTTCATATGAATATTTTTGTTTCTTGTAAATGGCCAAGTTTCAAAAATTCATAAAAAATATCCAGCGTATCGATCCAACTATGTCGATCACATATTTCAAAAGCACTAATCATTACCTATCCAACTTACTATAAGAAGTTCCAGCACGGGAACCATGGACGGAGTAGTGGCTACTTCATCATCATGACTTTTTCTACATATGAATATTTTTGTTGCTTGTAAATGGCCAAGTTTCAAAAATTCATAAAAATAATCCAACGTATCGATCCAACTATGTCGATCACATATTTGAAAAGCACTAATCATTGCCTATCCAACCTACTATAAGAAGTTCCAGCACGGGACCCATGGACGGAGTAGTTGCCATTTCATCATCATGACTTTTTCTTCATATGAATATTTTTGTTGCTTGTAAATGGCCAAGTTTCAAAAATTCATAAAAAATATCCAGCGTATCGATCCAACTATGTCGGTCACATATTTGAAAAGCACTAATCATTGCCTATCCAACCTACTATAAGAAGTTCCAGCACGGGAGCCATGGACGGAGTAGTGGCCATTTCATCATCATGACTTTTTCTTCATATGAATATTTTTGTTGCTTGTAAATGGCCAAGTTTCAAAAATTCATAAAAAATATCCAGCGTATCGATCTAACTATGTAGGTCACAGATTTGGAAAGCTCTAATCATTACCTATCCAACCTACTATAAGAAGTTCCAGCACGGGGACCGTGGACGGAGTACTGACCACTTCATCATCACCATTTTTTCTCAATATATGACCAAGTTTAAAAATGTATATAAAATGTCTAATGGATCGATCAGTATATGTAGGTTACATATTTGGAAAGCCCTATTCATTAGCTATCCAATGTACTAAATTCCGTTCCATCATGAAGATCCTGGACGGATTCGGAGTCATTTATGTGTACCAATCGCAGGATTTCATCCGCTAACATAGCGGCTGTTAACGCTCTGTTAATGCTCTGTTAAAAAAATTGGTTTGTGTCTTTGCTAAAAAAAATACGTATTTAACTTCACATACTTGATTGATTTAACGAGTATAATTAGTTAGAATGTGGAATATGGTGTTTTTTATTGGCGGTGCATTTGAGTAGGAAGTTGACATTGTAAAGTGAGATGATTTAGACGAAATGTAGTTGGGATGTGATTAGTTGTCGTATTCAACATATTACATCTAACCACATCCAAACTATATTTCCTTCCAATCTGTGCGGTGACACTGGACGTGGTAAATTATTATGTGGTGAATTGTCTTATAATGTTATCTATGGATAGGATGGAGTTTGATGAGGTAAGTGTTAAAATGGAATATGGAAGTGTGAAAGAAGTGTTAAAGTTTAATTGGAGTGCGCTCATTTGGCGTGGAATTGATCAATGGGACTATGGTGTGTTGAAGCGTGGTGAGTTAGACTGTGTTATATTATAATATGGCGAGTTGGAGTATAGCCGGATAGCTATTGGTGAGTTTGGTGAATTGTAGTGTGTTAACAGTACGAATTGTGTCCAGGGAAGAAGTGTTGTGAGTTTAACTGTGGTGTGTTATGGTAAGGTGAGTTGAACTGTGGACAGTCGGGTTGTGGTGGAATATAATAATTGGAGTACAATTAGTTAGATGGGTGTGAATTCAAGAATATGAATTGTTTGCTGATTTAGACTGTAATGAGATATACTGCACACAAAAACAAAAATTTCACCAACTAGCAGTATTCATTATATTGATGATTTCATTCAATGAACTAAAATCGTATTTTTTCAGTGTTTTTCATTTTTAATATTTTTTATATCAAGAAATTACAACAAAAATTGGTCTCCATTTGTGTTTGAAATTTGATGATAAAAAAATATTGAAAATGAAAAACATTTAAAAAATACTATTTTAATTCAATGAATGAATTCATCAATATGATGAATACTGCTAGATGGTGACATTTTTGGTAAAATTTTTTGTCTGTGTGTTGAGTGGGAATACAATAAGGACAGTTGGAGTGTGATGAATTAGCTTTAATTTAAAAATTGATAAGTATTGTTTGCTGATTCAAAGTAAGGTGATGTGTAGTGTGGTGAGTTGGAATGAGGTGAGTTGTGGTATGTTGGATTGTGGTGACTTGGAGTATAATTAGTAGAAGTCTGATGAATTCTAGTGTGTGAATTCATCAGTGTGAATTGATTGCTGATTTATAATTTGGTAAATTGTGTAAAGATTGTTGGTGGATGTTGGTGGAATTTGAGTGTGGTGGACTGAAAATTATGTCAAGCGGTCAATTTAACTCTGAGCTGTCATAGAAAGGAGTTAATTGATACCTAATAGATACTCTTTGACCGTTTTGTTGAGTTTTTGTGTGTTAAACTGGAGTATTGTTGATAACACTTTGAATATTTCAATATTTGGTGATTTATTTTTATAGTGAAAGTTTTTTTTTATTACATATTTTATATGGTGAGTTTTCAAAATTCATAGTCAAAAATTAAGAACACAGTAAGTTAGGAATAGAATTAAATGTGGTGACCTTTAGAATGAAGAGGTGAAAAATTAAAAAAAAAATAATTTATATATGGTAAGTTACTGTTCAATTATAATGTTATACAAAAACCCGTTTTATTGACAAAAGAAATATTCCCATTTATAAATAAATTAAAAATAAAAATGTTAAAATTAAAGAAAAAATTAAATTAAATAAAAATTTGTCGCACTAAAAGCACAACCAACACACGCACTCTTGTTGCATTTAAATGCAACAGCATTCCGAATTATTTCGATCGTTTCCATTTTCAAATCGATATCGAATTTCACACTCAATTAGCATGTTGAATAACATGCATTATAAATACAATTTTACAATACTCTGAGTGACAAACATTTTTCAATTAACATAAAAACGGCAGCGGCATTTCCACTGCCTTGGCGTACAACAGCGACGCTCTATACGGATCAGATACATATGAAGCCGACAAAGTTGTATTGTTTAAAATGCAGACATAAAAGATACAAAAACATGCATGGCAATGGTTTTGCTTCTGGTTCTGGTTGTTGTTGTTCTCCTTTATAGCTACATAAAACATTTTGCCAACAATACACGAATGACAAACGTGCAATAAATTCAATTTTATTTCATTTTGATAAAAATTTTATTATTTATATTCCATTGCAAGGCGTTGAATATTGCGCTTCTTGTTTGTATTTTATTATTTACACAAATGACAGAATTGTGCTGGCGAAAGGAAAGTGTTTTCATTCAAAAAATTGCACATCTGTCACTTGTGAAAAAGAGTGGCTTAAGTGAAAATTTTATAGTCATAAATAGGTTGTGCCACAGGGAGGAAGAGGGGATTCTTAAATTATGACGCACTTTGTTTAATATAAAACGAAAGGTGAGATATGTGTTTGTTGAAATTTAAAATATTTGATACTCAAGAAATTGGAAAAAATATCAATTTTATATTTTTAAAAATGAAAGAATTTTAGTTTTTTTTAGTGACACTTTTAAAATTAAATTTTGAATACAAATTGAATTTTTAGGGACAAATTGAATTTTTAATGAACAATTCAATTTTTAGAGAAACATTGAATTTTAAATGAAAGAATAAAAATTTGAATAATTAAAA
This sequence comes from Dryomyza anilis, assembly GCA_951804985.1. NCBI lineage: Eukaryota > Metazoa > Arthropoda > Insecta > Diptera > Dryomyzidae > Dryomyza > Dryomyza anilis. The sequence continues at coordinate 20,987,972 of OX638131.1, forward strand.
ATTTAATATTTATTGAACATTTTAAGTTACTAACTGAATTTTTAGTTAAAAATTGAATTTTAAGTTAAAAATTGAATTTTAAGTTAAAAATTGAATTTTTAGTTAAAAATTAATTTTTTTAGTTAAAAATAAAATTTTTAGTTAAATTCGAATTTTTAGTGAATATTGGAATTTTTAGTGAATATTGGAATTTTTAGTGAAAAATTAAATTTAATTTAAATAAATAAAAAGTAAGTTTTATTGAAAATTTGAATTTTTAGTGATATATTGAAGTTTTAGGTAAAAATTAAATTTTTTGTAAAAAAAAAAAATAATAGTTTTTAGTGAAAAATGGAATTTTTAGTTAAATTTGAATTTTTAGTGAAAAATTAAATTTTTAGGAAAAAAAAAAAATTAATTTTTAGTGAAAAAATGATTTTGTTAATAATTGTATTTTTAGTGAAAATTTGAATTTTTAGTGAAAATTAAATTTTTAGTTAAAAATAGAATTTTAAGGTAAAAATTGAATTTTTTGTGAAAAATTGAATTATTAGTGAAAAATTGAATTTTTAGTGAAAAATTAAGTTTTTATTGAAAAATTGAATTTTTATTGAAAAATTGAATTTTTATTGAAAAATTGAATTTTTAGTGAACATTTTTTTTTTTTTTTTTAGTTAAGAATTGAATTTTTAGTGAAAATTTGAATATTTAGTTAAAAATTGAATTTTTAAGGAAAATTTGAATTTTTAGTGAAAAATTTAATTTTTAGTAAAAAATTGAATTTTTAGTTAAAAATTGATTTTTAAGAAAAAAAAATTGAATTTTAAGTGAAAATTGAATTTTTAGTGAAAATTTGAATTTTTAGTGAAAATTTGAATTTTTAGTGAAAATTTGAATTTTTAGTGAAAAATTGAGTTTTTAGTGAAAAATTGAATTTTTAGTGTAAAATTGAATTTTTAGTGAAAAATTGAATTTTTAGTGAAAAATTGAATTTTTAGTGAAAAATTGAATTTTTAGTGAAAAATTGAATTTTTAGTGAAAAATTTAATTTTTAGTGAAAAATTGAATTTTTAGTGAAAAATTGAATTTTTAGTGAAAAATTGAATTTTTAGTTAAAAATTGAAATTTTAGTTAAAAATTGAAATTTTAGTTTAAAATTGAATTTTTAGTTAAAAATTGAATTTTTAGTTTAAAATTGAATTTTTAGTTTAAAATTGAATTTTTAGTTAAAAATTGAATTTTTAGTTAAAAATTGAATTTTTAGTTAAAAATTTGATTTTTAGTTTAATAAACTGAATTAAATTAATAATTTAATAAATTTATTTTTTAGTAAAAAATAAAATTTTTGGTGAATATTGGAATTTTTAGAGAAAAATTAAATTAATGGTGAAAAATTTAATTTAATTTAAATATATAAAAAATAAGTTTTATTGAAAAATTTAATTGTTAGTTTAAAATTGAATTTTTAGTGATATATTGAAGTTTTAGGTAAAAATTAAATTTTTTGTAAAAAAAAAAAAATTCTTAGTAAAAAATGGAATTTTTAGTTAAATTTGAATTTTTAGTATAAATTTAATTTTTAGTAAAAATTTAATTTTTAGGAAAAAAAAAATTAATTTTTAGTGAAAAATTGATTTTGTAGTTAATAATTAAATTTTTAGTGAAAATTTGAATTTCTAGTTAAAAATTGAATTTTAAGGTAAAAATTGAATTTTTAGTTAAAAATTGAATTTTAAGGTAAAAATTGAATTTTTAGTGAAAAATTGAATTTTTAGTGAAAAATTGAATTTTTAGTGAAAATTTGAATTTTTAGTGAAAAATTGAATTTTTAGTGAAAAATTGAATTTTTAGTGAAAAATAAAATTCTTAGTGAAAAATTGAATTTTTAGTGAAAAATTGAATATTTAGTGAAAAATTGAATTTTTAGTGAAAAAATTAATTTTAGTGAAAAATTGAATTTTTAGTGAAAAATTGAATTTTTAGTGAAAAATTGAATTTTTAGTGAAAAATTGAATTTTTAGTGAAAAATTGAATTTTTAGTGTAAAATTGAGTTTTTAGTGAAAAATTGAATTTTTAGTGAAAAATTGAATTTTTAGTGAAAAAATGAATTTTTAGTTAAAATTGAATTTTTAGTTAAAAATTAAATATTTAGTGAAAATTTAAATTTTTAGTGAAAAATTGTATTTTTGGTGAACATTTAAATTTTTAGTTAAAAATTGGATTTTTAGTAAGAAATTAAATTTTTAGTTAAATTTGAATTTTTAATTCTAAAATTCAATTTTTAGTAAATAATTTTATTTGTTAGTAAATAAAGTTAATTTTAGTGAAAAATTGAATTTTTAGTTAAAAATTGAATGTTTAGTTAAAAATTAAATTTTTAGTTAAATTCGAATTTTTAGTTAAAAATTGATTTTTTAGTGATATATTGAATTTTTAGTGAACATATTAATTTTTAGTGAAAAATTGAATTTTTAGTGAAAAATTGAATTTTTAGTGAAAATTTGAATTTTTAGTGAAAAATTGAATTTAAAGTAAAAAAATTAATTTTTATTGAAAAATTAAATTATTAGTGAAAAATTGAATTTTTAGTGAAAATTGAATTTTTAGTGAACATATTAATTTTTAGTGAAAAATTGAATTTTTAGTGAAAATTTGAATTTTTAGTGAAAAATTGAATTTAAAGTAAAAAAATTAATTTTTATTGAAAAATTAAATTATTAGTGAAAAATTGAATTTTTAGTGAAAATTGAATTTTTAGTTAAAAATTGAATTTTTAGTGAAAATTTGAATTTTTAGTTAAAAATTGAATTTTTTATTGAAAATTTGAATTTTGAGTGACTTGATTCGATTTCAATTCACATGAAAGTTCTCGATCAAATCCACTTTATTATTTGAATAGTTGGCATTTGTTAGTGCACATCATATTACATTCCAGAGAACAATGTAAATTCAGAAACAGGCAAAACCAAAATTTCATTTATTTCCATTTAGGATGTACACCAAACTTTTGTGCACTCTATATTGTTTAACAGCATTGGATTTTTATTGAATTCAAATTGAACCATTGAAGGTAGTTTTAAAGCTAAAATAGTTAAAACCATTTGAATGATATTTTTATAAAAAGATATCGTATGTCAATAGAATTTAAATATTTATTATAAAATGTAAATAAAAATATATTTTTCATACAAATATTGTTGAAATGCTATTCAGACCAAAATGCACAATATTTTCAATTGCGACACTGACATTCACTCATTCAAAGAAATATTTATGTCAAAATTAAAAAAAAAAAAAAACATATTTCAGCTCAAGTTGCATATTTCAAATAGCGTTGAAAATTGAATACAGTCTATTGAAGCGTTAAGTATTTAAATATCAATAAGTATTAAAAAATATGTTCAATTGCAACAAATTTATATTTATTTCATGGAAAATATATTTTTCTCTACGCTATATAATGCGCTCGACTAAATCTGATATATATATATTTACTAATAAATATAAAATATTATTGAGAAATAGTTTGTCACATCAGTAATTTTAAAAAATAAATTTTTGCAATTTTGCACATTTCATATTTTGTCCAATTATATGCAGTAAAGTCAATAAAAATTAAATGCAATGCCACAAAATGAACTGAAATAAATTGTCATAAAATTCACACTCGAAAAAACATGATTATTAAAAAAACAGAAAACATATGAAAACAATTACAATGTAAAGTGTTTTGGGTCACATGTAAACTGGTGGTTACAATAAAAAAATTCTTTCCCAAATAATACCAACTAGACAGACACAAAACATATGAAACCACTTAACAGAAACTAATTTAAATGTTGTTGCCAACCACTAAATTTGCAAATACTCGAAATAAAACTTGAACTTTTATTGGTCTGAAAAGTCAAGAAGTTAATGCTACAGACACATTATAAATTTGTATTAGATACAGGGTGTTTTAAACTTATTTTTTCATTAAAAAAATATATTTATTTTAACAAAGCTGTATTATATATTTTAAGTTTTGACATATATATTTTAAATAGTATTTCGTACTCGGGTTGTGCAACGGAGGTTTTTATTTATTTTTTTTAAATCCATTTTTTAAGATGGCGGTTAATTTTGTTTTGGTTTGTTTCGTGTTTTGCTTTTTAGCCTTTTATGCTTTTTTTATGTTTCGGTTTTAGCCTTTTATGCTTTTTTCCGTTTTTTGTTTTTTCTATTCTTTTGGTATTGATTTTTCCATTTTTAGTTTTTATTATTTGTTTGTTTCTGTTTCTGTTCTTGTTTTTCTCAGATTGACTGCTTTTATTTTCAATTCATTTACTTTATTGTTGCTTTTGTACTTTTTCTTTTCTCTTTCATTTTCAGTTTTATTTTTGATTTTGTTTTTTTATTTTCCATTTTTGCTTTTTGTTTTAGTGTTATTCGATTTTGTGTTTATTTTGTTTTTGTGTTTGCACTTTTGTTTTGGTGTGTTTGCTTCTGTACTTGTGTTTTGATTATGTTCTTTGTTTTTTTTTCTTTTATTTTTTTGCATCTGTTTTTGTAACTGTTTTTTGCTTTTGTTCTTGTGTTTTTGCTTATGCGTTTCTGTTTTTATTTATTGTTTTTGATTTTGCTTTTGTTTTTGTTGCTTTTGTGTGTTTGATTTAGTTCCTGTGTTTTTGCGTTTTTTTTTAGTTTTTCGCTTCTTTTGTTTTTATTTTCTTTCGTTTTTGTATTTTTGTTCTTGAGTATTCCTTTTTGTTTTTGAATTTATTGTTTTTGATTTTATTTTATTTTGTGTTTTTGTCTTTGTTTTTTGCTTTTGTATTTTTTTTTATTTGTATTTGTGTTTTTTGTTTCATTTTCTTAGTTGGTGTAAGTGTCGAGTTATGTCGTGTTTTAAGTTTAGGTTGCATGAGAGATGCCATGCCCCTTTGCCTAATCTCTCCTACATATGGCCTAAGTCACCCTCCGGATTCCGTAGTATCCTGGTGCAAATTTCTACGAAATATATCGTTGCACGAAAGGCACATTACCTTGAAATTTATATTTTCGTGAAAGGAAACCTTCCACCAAAGTGACTTAGTACCGAAATGGAGAATTTCACGAAATATACACTCAGAAAAAATACTTTAAAATTAAAAACAAAAGTTTATAAAATATGTTAAACTGGAGTTTATTTCAATGTTTAGCTTTTTGACATTTATTTTTATACAAAAACTTTCACAAAATGTTGTAATTAATTTTAAGCTCCAGGTTAATTTTACTATAGTTATATTTTTCATGAATTTTTAAGCTCTATCGAATAGTTTGATACGCCCTGTATATAATAAATACATATGATACATATGTATTGTATCACATCAGAGTGAATAAACCTTTTCGGTAGCACATTTAACTTTTATATCAAAATTAAATCTATCCACAGACCACAACATGTATCTTAAGTTTTGGTCCCTCACACAGGCAGACACACAAATACACATTTAAATTGAGATTTGAAAACCAATACAAATCGGAAATATTGCTATTAAAATCAGCAAATAAACTCACTTGATGTGTTTTCATTATGTCTCTAACTAAACTTTCGTTTAGAGAAATGCACATTTTGAAGGCGGTAAAAACACTTGAGTGATTAATAGAGATTTTTATATTGGTTTTGGTCCTTTTTTTGAGAAAGTATATATAATTATTATTTGAAATAAAATGAAATATTAAAGAAAACGTATAGTTTGATGCGTATAGTTTGTGCGGGATTTGACCATAGGGCGTGGCACTCCCTATAGAAGGTACAATTTCAAAATGGTGTTTGTTTATATTTATTATAGTACATAAAGATATTTCACATCAGGGTATACCAACGACCCCAAATTATTTAAATTCACCACACCAAAATTCACCACACCGAAAATCATCACACTGAAACTCACCATATTGAAACTCACCATAGAAAAACTCACCATAGAAAAACTCACTAAAACTTACCAAACTAAAACTCACACTAAGTCTTCTACGGGGTAAAACTCTTCATGGGGAAAAATTCTACTGGGAAGAATTCTACGGAGAAGAATATTACGGGGGAGAATAGTCCGAGGAAGAATAAGCTATTGACCAAAATTATTAATTAATTTCTATCGTTTCTGGTTTTGCGTATACAGTTGAAATAAGCAAGAGCGAAATATATAGAATTACTGTAAGTGTAGTACATAAGAAATTTTGTGTTTATTAAAATTTTCTATTTAAATTATAGAAAAATCTAGCAGCATTTATCATTTATATTAATAACTACTTTCACTAGCAATTATCAACTTCAGAGCACAATAATTATACATATTTTATGTGTAGACCACATGACGTATGAGCAACATATGAAAATGTCGACTGTTTGTCAACTCATTAAAGTTTAATGCGCATTTTGCATTTTGCACAGCTGACCTCTGTGTAAATGGCATCTTAATTTTAAGTAACTAAAATCCTATGATGTGTGATAGCCTGGTGACTATGTCAACATTTAATTCAAAATGTTCACAGATTATGGCACAGATCTTGGTGTTGATTCATATTTTAGTATTTTTGGCTATTAGGCAACTCAAACAGTTAGACAAGGCGAGACAGATATGAGGAGTTGAGACAGACAGACAGACGGACGGAGATATATAACCACTATCAATATTGCTGTGTGCGCTGCTGTGCTAAAAAGGACTACGCTGCAAAAATGTCGAGGAACAAGCATCAAGAGTTGGCTGTTGCACCTTTTCACAAATGTCTGAAATCTCACACTACAAACGCAAATTTACACACACATACACTAGAGACACCCACATACTCAGTGTTATGAAGCCTTTCACATAGGACATCCGCACTTTGTTTGCTGCTCCTGCTTGTACAAAGGATAATGGCGCATATAATGTATGTAGTTGTATGTGTGACACGTTGCACGTTATACTGACGTACATCACAGACCATGCGAGGCTAAAAGTTTTAAAATATTTACGAGCTATTAACACTTTGACTCCTTGGGCAAAGTTCTTCAAGGAGCGTCTCCGTTGGTCTATGTGATTTTTAATACATGTGTGTGTATACTTATATATGTGTGTGTGTCTGCCTGTGTGCACACGCAAATTAATGTCTTTGTGTTTAATGCTGATGTTGAAGTTGCACCCAACTGCTGGACCCAACTACAAGACCCTCTTCAACACCCAAAAAGTCCTTGCCAACAGTTGGTTGCTTGGTTTATTGTCTTAGAGGACAAATGATGAGCAAATGTCGATAAAACACAAGTTAACTATAAATTAAAAGCAAACTACTTGAGTGGGAGAGTATTTCCCACTTACCACAACATTATCAGTATTATGTAGTAAAAATGTTGTTCATACGTCACGTAGGCAACAATGTATAATAAATGGAATTATTTTATTTAAGAATTATTTTATCTTTGCTTTAAATGCAGAAAATATTATGAATTTATGTTTTATTTATAATATATTTTTGTATAAATAAAACAAATTGAAGTCAATGACATTTTTGCAATAAACAATTTGTACATGCTATGCACTTAGAAAATAGTTTGTTAATATTAAGAAAACTTGTACTTATAAATGGTTTTGAAATATGAAAAATTGTACAAAATTCTATTTCAAGATCAACTTTTCTTAATAATTAGAAACTTTTTGCTGTGTACAGAAACACTTTTCTTAATATTAAGAAAAATGTAACTATATACAGAGTTTTGTCCGATTTCACTAATTTTTGTTTTTATTTTTTTTTATAAAAAATGATTCGTGAAAATAATTAAAATTGCACTTAACGCTATTTTAAATATAAATCTTCTTAAAATAGAGAAACTGTATACGTAGCAGTTTTGAAGCACAAAATAGTTTCCTAATATGAAGACAAAATTTACTTGAAAAAGTGTTGAGTGCAAATAAACTTATTTTACTTTATTCAAAGTAAATTTCTATTGAATAAGTTATATTTTAATTAACTCGCTGAAATTTACATTTTTCTTTACAGTAAGAAACTGCATTCTTAATGTACGTAACATTGACAATGCACGTAACAGAAACTGTTTCTTAATATTTGAAAATTTCCCACATGAAATAGCCCTAAATAAAATTAAACTCTTTCTTGTATATTTTAAGTAAGTTTCTTGAAAATAAGTGATATTGTGCTTAACTCTATTGCAAGTTCAATTTTTCTTAGAATTAGGACACAGTTTTGTTAAAAGAACATTTCGTAGCAACAAGAAATTTTAAGGAAAATTTAACTTATAGTAGAGTTAGTACTTAGGTTTATTTAAAATAAGTTTTTTTCTTAATAAGGAACTTTTTCTTGTATTTACATAGCAGTTTCCTAGCAGAAAAGAGTTTGCTAATATCAAGAAATTTTAAATAGTTTTATGTACAATTTTAATCATTTTAGTTTTGTTGCTCCAAAATGAGTTTTAAGAGTTTTTTCTTTTTGTTAATGCAATTAATTCAATAGTCATTTTAACAAATTATTTAATTGTTTTTTGTTTTTGTTAATGCAATTAATTCAATAGTCATTTCAACAAATTATTTAATTGTTTCCTAATATCAAGAAATTTTAAATAGTTTTATGTACAATTTTAATCATTTTAGTTTTGTTGCTCTAAAATGAGTTTTAGAGTTTTTTCTTTTTGTTAATGCAATTAATTCAATAGTCATTTCAACAAATTATTTAATTGTATTGATGTTAAATTTTGTTTTTTTCCGTTAATTTATTAATTAAGATAATTAAATATTTAGTCAATACAATTAATTCCATAGTCGTTTCAGCAAATATTTTAATTGTATTGATGTAACTTTTTGTTTATTTGTTAATTTGTTTGTAATGTTAATTTATTAATTAATATGATTAAATATTTAATCAATTCAATTAAAGGTCGTATCGACGATGAATCAATTAAAAATTAATTGTATTAATTAAAATTTTTGCTATTTTTACATATATATTTTTTTCTGTGTATTGTGTCTAATTCAATAAAGTATTTATTATGCAGACATTGTTGTAACTAAAATAAAATTTAATATTTATAATATTTAGATTTATGATGTGCTGATTTTGGTATTTTACTAACACATTTGAAGTTTGCCTATGATTTTATTTGAGTTATATATTTTCTTTGTAACATATATTATTTTCATGATAATATAATAATTCTAGACTAAATTATTTTTTTTTCTTTTTCTTTATTTCAGTTGGTGAGTACCTACTATTATATTCAACACACAACCCAGATTCATTCATATATACATTACTTATCATATTAAAACAAAACCATCAATCTCGGAGTTATTTGTCACAGGTAATGAATCACTTTTTATAATAGAAATAGAAATATAAATAGCATTTTATATTACTTATACTGTGCAATATATGGATTTAAGACTATGAACAACTCTACTATATACGGTACCATATTAAAAATAGAGAAATTTAGAATTCTTACTAACTTCATCACTCCAACTATAACAATTTCTATACTTCAAAATTTGCCATGGGACCTAACTTTCCTTACTGGCTTATGTTTAATATATGTATCTATGATTGACAAATTTGCTAAATTTAAATGCCAAGATTAAAAAAAAAAATGCATAAAATGAAAAATGTAATTTCGAAATTTTTTGTTTATTTGACCAACTTTTAGGGGTAGTAAAAGTAAAGTAAAGTAAGGATTCCATGTATTTAGTGTACCATGCATCAAAACTGGTTAAATTTAAATATAAGAATTCTTTTTTAAGCATCGAATGAAGAATTTGCTTTTGACCATAACTGCAGGACATTAAATGATGATGCGTACTATAATATCTGTTCCAGTTCTGGTTCGAAGATTTTTAAAATAGATTCTAAAGATTTTTAATAACGCTGCCGGTTCCGAAAATCTAAACGATTCCGTTATTATTTTTTACGTTTTGCCTGCTTTTTCATATTTTTCCGTGCTTTTTTCGTATGTTCTCGTATTTTTCCGTGATTCTTTCGTGTCTTTTTAAATCCCGTACTTTATCATGCTTCTCGTGTGTGCCTGTAAATTTAGTCATCGGGCTCGTGCTCGTGCGTGTCACCTATATGTGTGCCCGTGCGTGTCCTTGTCATTAAAACAAGACATGCGCCCATCTCTAATTGATACCATGATTGTAGAAAAACGACATAAAATTCAAATTTTGATTTTTTTTTTTTTGATTGACTCTTTGTGATCTGCCAAATTTAAATTTGCATGAAATTTTGTAATCTGCTATAAGCAAAGGTGTTCATTTGTCTGAGTGTTCGAGTAAATACGATAGAAATGGTATAGAAAATTAGAGAAATTTGGTCTCGGGTATCTACTCATACATATGTATATACGCAGAATAAAACCTGGTTTATTTATGGCTTCTTTTTACTATTAAAATGGATCAATATGATGTATACCATTATTACAATAATATTCAAACCATTAATAAAATAGTTGGGTGTACTATTAATTTAATAGGTCGAACTGTTAAATATAATAGTATGAGCATTATTAAATGCGTATTATTTATATTTTTATGGTATTCTCGAATTAAATATAATTTTTCAATATTATCCTGATCATAAATTAAAACGAATAGAGTATTAATTACTTTAATGTGTAACTAGCTGGACCCGTACACGACTCGTGCAAATATTATGTGAATGCAAGATTATTAAGCAATTTTATTAATATAAATAACATATTTATTATTTATATCAAGGACCTGTGCTTCGTTGTGGACGTTTTTTTTATAGGTTTTATAAATGTAGTAACCAAAACCATACTAATTATTCGACAAAACAACTTTTCTCATAGACAATTCTTTCTCAGACTGTGCTTCCCCGTAGAATTCTTCCCAAGAGAATTCTTTCCCGTAGAATTCTTCCCCGTAGAGTTTTTCCCAGTAGTTTTAGTGTGGTGAGTTTGAGTGTGGTGAGTTTTAGTGTGGTGAATTTTAGTGTGGTGAATTTTAGTGTGGTGAGTTTAAGTGTTGTGAATTTTATTGTTGTGTGTTTTAGTGTGTTGTATTTAAGTGTGGTGAATTTTAGTATGGTCAGTTTAAGTGGGTCAATTTGAATGTGGTGAATTTTAGTGTGGTGAGTTTAAGTGTGTTGTATTTAAGTGTGGTGAATTTTAGTATGGTTGATTTTGTTTTCTATTCTTTTTTATTTTTCTGTTGTTTTTGAGTTATAGCTTAAGTTTTGTGCTTTTACTTTTGTTTTTGTATTTGATTTTTGCTTTTGCTTTTGTTTTTGTGTTTTTGCCTTTGTATTTTTTTTTGTATTTGAGTTTTTTGTTTCATCTTCTTAGCTTGTGTATGTGCCGAGTTATGTCGTTTTGAAAGTTTAGGTTATATGGGATGTGCCACGCCCCTTTGTCCAATCCCGCCCATTTATAGCCTATGACACCCTCCGGACTCCATAGTATCCTGGTGCAAAATTTCAGTTAAATCAAAAAAATATTTCTAAAAACCCGCAAAAAAATGTAAACCGCGTTATTTTAAAAAACCTGTATACGAGTTTTTTATAATTTGTTCTTAAAATACTTCGGGGGGATTTCCGAAACATATTCGTAAAAAATTAAAGTTATCCCACGACTTTTGGGTTGAAAGTGTTTTAGGTAAGGCGTGAGTTACAGACAAAATAAAAGGGTCTTATTTTGAAATTTTTTGACATTTGTTTGTTTACGAATGTGGCGATCTCTAGCAAGAAATTATTGTCAATATGCCATATTTCAAAGAAGATATATTTCAAAAACCTCAAAAATAAACTGAGTTTGGTACAACCCCATAAACTCAAAAAGTCTATATTGAAAGCGAAACAAAAAATATGGGGAACATTAAAAAAATATATATATACATATTTTCAAAGAAACATAATTTGTAAGTAATATTTATATAATGTTCGTAAATATATTTAATTTTAAAAATAAAATACGTTACTTTAGAAAAATGGCACGGATAAGGCTTTGTTCAGATGTCGAAGGATACCTCATTAAAATGTTAAAAACTAAAAGTCAAATCCATCGAAAATCAACCAAATCTAAGGGAAGGTCACATAACATTGCACACAATGCATTTCTGGCTCCAAAACCTCATTTTTAAAAATGAAGAGCATAGAAAACTATCATGAAGTTGGATATTCACATAAAATTACTATCATGTTGGGATATTTTAAAATCAGCAGCAGCAATTTAAGTAGATTCAAGTTTCAACAATGATTATGACGTTTAATTTAAAACTATTAAGTTTGAATACATAAAGATCAATACAATATTGTGTAGGAAAAAGTAAAAAATAAAATGAGAAGTAAAAAATTAAAATAGGATAATTTTTCCATAACAATAAGTAAAATAATGATTGAGAAAACGAAAAATAAATGAAAAATTTGTACGAATACCATACACAATAATACACAGTATTTGTGTTAAGCCTTAAAACCTGGTCTGCTGATACGAACGATGAACCAGGACAACGAGCAGGAGTTAATGGCGGCAACATACTATATGGCAACCGTGCATGTGTATGTGTGTCTGCTATGGATAATGATATGTGCGAAGTTGACCTTGATGCGGGAATTTCGCACGAAGACAACGATGGCGACGACGAGAGCCTCAATAAAGCCAGGGGAGCACAATACAGACACAGACACAATGCCAAGAAATCGGGGCGTAAATGCGAACAAAATGTGTGGCAAGAGCAACACAACTCACTGCCTGACTGAGGGACAAAGTGAATGAATGAAAAGCATTTGGTGTGTGTGCGTCTAGAATGTGTTGGTTGTTTGCGTGGCCTATAAAAGGCGAATGACAAGAAAATTCAATAAAAATGAGTGTAGAACGCAAACAAACAAAAGCTTTCATTCGAAATGAGAAAAAATAAAGTGCGAGGGAGCAAAGAGCAAATCAAAGTATTTGCTGAATATGCGCTAAGTGGCCTTGAAGCTTTGAGCGCAATAAATTTGGAGAGAAATCTGACAAAGAGCGAAAATGTGAGTGAGCGAAAATGTGAGTGAGCGAAAATGCGAGTGAGCGAAAATGGATGCTAAGCTCAAGAAGAGCAAATGCAAAGAGTGTAATTGAGAGTTATTAATAATAAAGACAGTGTAAAGAGCAAAAAGCTCTAAAGCTTTTAAATATAATTTTATTTCTTTTCGTAACTTCAAGTAAAACTAAAGATGGCCAATTAAAGATAATTCATGTTGTACATATCTTGGTCAAATCTTATACAATACCAAAGGATAGCGACCACAACAACAACAACAACAACAACGGGAATATGTCCTGACAACCAAAGAAATCCTTTTATAACATTGCATCGTAAAGTGTTTCCTTTGGGTTTCAACTGAAAGAGACTGCCTTCCATCTACACTACTGATGAAAATCATTACGCATCATGCGTTCTGGTTGGCATTGTCGACCGAGAAAAGCGCACATTAAATTTACGATGCTGCTCGAATGGTGGAGCGAGCGGTGGAACGAAGGCACTGAAAATACGAACGGCGTGGTCGAACCCACTGGTGGCGGGCTGCGGCACTATTGCTGTGGTTAGTTTCACTACTGCCACATATAAATTGGATCTCAGCGAATTTGCAAAACAAAAGTGGTAACACGATGCGTCTGATGGGAGTGGGGAAACGGTAGAGGGTAATGGGAATAAATGCGAAAAGGTGTAGGTAGAGTAATATACTGTGTTTCGGAAAGGGCATATAATGGAATGACTAGTAGAGGGTATAACAGAAGTTTTGGAAGTAGGTGTTATAGTAAAATATAGGGTTTGAGTTATTTCGGAGCACCTCTAGACAGGTAATAGTACTACAGGAATTTGTAGTACTTCTGACGGAAGGCAGTGTTGTCAAGGTGTTGGCCAATTTTAGTGCGAGTAGCTGGTTTCAATTAGGTTGAGAGTCAAAAAAAGTGATTTCATTATTATAATTGCAGTCAGTTTAATGCAGAGTGGAATGGAATTTGTAAGGGAGGCTGGGCTAAGTGGGTTAAAATTAAATGTAGGGACGGTATATTGAAATGTCATAGACGGGTTTAAAGAGGGGTTTATATAGCGACATAGTAGCGGGAGTTTATTGTGGAACTTTTTAATGGAAGTCTACAGCGGGAGTTTATAGTGGGAGTTTTTTTTTAGCAGAAGTCTATAGTGGGAGTTTATAGTGGGAGTCTATAGCGGGAGTTTATAGTGGTGGCACTTAAAAGTGGCAGACTATAGACCGCGTGGGGAGGGTTTATTGTTTACGCGAGACTATTGTAGACAGTTTTTTTCTGTGGAGTTTTTGTAAAAAGTTTGTTTTCACTGTATTGTTTTTGTTTGTAGAAGTTGCCAGAGTTTAATACTCGGCTGTAGACAGGGGAAATCATCATGAACAGCGGGATGAAGGGGATGTGTTGACCATGTAGCTAATTGCAAGCGTAACAAAACTAATTGGACACTTGACACAGATTTATTTGAATCAGTTTGTGTTTGTTAATTACTTTTTTTTTTTGCCAACTAATTTGATTGAAATGTGGAACGAGTTGTGTGCTGGTTAAATTGTTGGTTTACAATGGCAAATGTTGGCATTTAATGCAATTATAAATGTTTATTATTGCATTTTGCTTGCATAAAGTTTAAAATTTAGTTATTACTTATTAGTTAAATTAAATTTTTGGCATATATTGATAAAAGTTTATGGCAATTTGTTGTTACATAAAAAAATTGATAATATGTAGCATGATAAACATTGCATCTTATTGTAAAATATGTTTAATTTAAAATTATATGGTCATCAAATATAATGAACGCATCAATGAAATGTTCATCATATTGATGAAATTTCATAAAATTGAAGTAATGCTTTAAAGATGTTGTAAATTCATCAATGAGGTGTCTTAAAAATAAAATATTCATAAATATGATTAACGAACTGTCATTGATTTTTAAAGTATTTTAAATATTTAAAGAATTTCCTAAAATTTGTTTATATTAATCGTTCATCAATATTGACACATTCATCATATTAATGAACAACAATATATTGATGAATGAACGTTCGTTTATTGATGCATCATATTAATGAATGACATAATTTATGATAAACATATTATGACATGGAAAAATTTGTCTAATTTGCAAATATATTTTCATCAAATATGATGAACACACTCATAAAATATTCATCAAAATTATGAAAATGATAAAATATTTTTTGTATAAAAAAAAACAAATAAATATTGAAATCATCTAAAAAAACGAACACATGTTTGAAAAATAATCATATTTATGAGAAATTTCATGAAATTGGTGAATTGTTTTTTAAATTATTGTAGTGTTCATCAATATGATGAGTACTTCAATACATGGATCATCATAATTAATGAAAATGTCTGAGTTATTGAATGTACAATTTTTATTTATTATTTAAATTATAACATTGATGAACTTTTTATTGTCAGTTCATCTGTAAAATTACGGTTTTAATCATTAAAATAATAAATGTCTGTCAACATTTTAATGAATATTTTATTTTAACCCTAGACGTTCATCATATTTATGAACAGTGAAATACGGATGCATAAAGGTTCGTTAATTGCTGAACACATAACATATTAGTGAATAATATAATAATAATGAATATTAATGAATATTTCATGATATTCAAAAATGTGTCTGTGTTGATAAATATTTTTCAACAATATGATGAACAACCTATCATTAATATTCATAGCTTATATTAAATAATATTAATATAAAAATAAATCAACCATTTAAAAGTACTATGTTGTTCATTAATATAATGAACATTTCATCATATAAAGCATTTGAAGAAATTTAATTTGTGAAAATTTAAAACACACACATATTTGCCAACTTCATAAAATATTCATTAATATGATGAACGAATGATTATTATTGAAAAATTCATCATTTTTATGAACAACAAAATATAGAGAAATTATACATACTGTCCATTATTAATAAAACATTTGAGAACATTTAATTTGTGAAAATTTACCATACAAACAAATTTGTCAATTTCATAAAATTTCATAAGAAAAAACTTTGGTCATTAATATAAGGAAAATTTCAGTAAATAAAACATTTGAGAAAATTTAATTTGTGAAAATGTACAACAGACACAAAGTTGATGAACGAATGTTTATTATTGAAAAATTCAGCATATCAATGAACAACATAATAATAATGAATGAAGTTTCTTTTATCACATTCTAATACAATGTTGTTCATTAATATGAATAACATTTCATCAATAAAACATTTTAATATTTAATTTGTGAAAATGTACTAAACAAACGAATTTGCCAATTTCATAAAATATTCATAAATTTGATGTACGAAAGTTTACTGCTGAAAAATTCGCCAAATTTATGAACAAAATAATATAGATGAATAATAATGTTGTAATACAGTATATTCATTAATATAATGAACATTACATAAATAAAACAGTTGAGAAAATTTTTGTTTGTGCAAATTTACAACACAAACAAATTTGTCAATTTGTTAAAATATTCATCAATATGATGAACGAATGTTTATTGTTCAAAAACTCAGCATATTTATGAACAACTTAATACAGATAAATAAAAATTTGTTAATCATATTGCAGACAATTTTATTATATTTAAAATTTCGTAATCGTTGAAAATAAAAAGTTCATCAATATGATGTATGACTTGTCAACAAATTTCTAGTAATTATAAACTGATTAAAGAAACATTTCATCAGTAATATGATTTTATAAATTAATTTGTGAAATATTTCACTAATGATTGCTGTACATCATATCGATGCCAAATTCTACATATTGATAAACATTTCGACATATTGATGAAAACTTCATCATAATGTCTATTTTTAAAATAACGCATTATACAATAAACATTGTAAAAATCGTAAGAGTCATTATATATCTCTGCACATCATCACATTGTGTATTCAAAATGATTTAAAAATTAAAAAAATTAAAAATCATTCTGCCGTCAACATAAATAATTCACTGCAATTATTGTGGCTTATGCAAATATGCGTTCATTCATCTGTGCACTTGCCTATTAATTCATTTCTTAATTCACTGATTAATTCATACATTTTACATCTCATTAATTCATTTACTCACGCGTTTTTATTTCATTTCCAACACCGACATTTTAAAAAATGGCCACGCATTAATTCAACTGATTTATTGAATATTTCGTTTTATTTATTTTTTTACACTCTCTCTCTAGTGTTGATAACTAAATTAATATCAGTGCATATAAATAATTCCACACAATAAACTGAAAACTATATAATTTAATAATATTAATAACTATAACAATCACAATATCAGTCAAAAACCAAAAAAACCACAGACAATTATGTTGTGCATGTGTTTTTAAAACTTATTTTGTATAATGCGCTTTTTAAAAAAAAAAAAAAAACTAAATTTAAAATCACTAAAAACTACACTAACCACACAAAACAAAGAGTGCAAAATGGCAGCACTTCCGGTGGCAACTAGTATTGGTAATGAATTAATTGCTCAACCGGATGTAACAGGAATTTTGGTTTTGTGCGGTTTAGCAATATCCGTTAATACATTTTGTATATTATAAATAATTTGAGAGTAGTTTTTTTGTATTTCCAAATTTCATTAAACACTATATTTTTCATTAAAAATTTAAATTTCCATTAAAAATTTAAATATCCACTCAAAATTTAAATTTTCACTAAAAATTCAATTATTCACTAAAAATTCGATTTTTCACTAAAAATTCAATTTTTCACTCAAAATACAATTATTCACTCAAAATACAATTTTTCACAAAAAATTCAATTTTTCACTAAAAATTCAATTTTTCACTAAAAATTTATTTTTTCACTAAAAATTCAATTTTTCACTAAAAATTAAATTTTTTTACAAAAAATTCAATTTTTCACTAAAAATTCAATTTTTCACTAAAAATTCAATTTTTCACTAAAAATTCAATTTTTCACTAAAAATTGAATTTTTCACTAAAAATTCAATATTTCACTAAATAATTCAAATTTTTACTAAAATTTCAATTTTGCACTAAAAATTCAATTTTTCATTGAAATTCAAGTTTTCAGTAAAAATTCAATTTTTCTCAAAAAATTAAATTATTCACTAAAAAATTCAATTTTTCACTAAAAACTAAATTTTAAACTAAAAATTCCATATATCCTTAAAAATTTAATTTTTCACTAAGAATTCAATTTTTCACTAAAAATTAAATTTTTCACTAAAAATTCAATTTTTCACTAAAATTTAAATTTTTCACTAAAATTCAATTATTTACTAAAAATTCAATTTAAAAAAAAAAAAAAAATTTCTTTAAAATTTCAATTTTTCACAAAAAAATTCAATTTTTCACTAAAAATTCAATATTTCACTAAAGAATTCAAATTTTCACTAAAATTGAATTTTTTCATTAAAACTTCAATTTTTCACTAAAAATTCAATTTTTCACTAAAAATTCAATATTTCACTAAAAGTTCAATTTTTTACTAAAAGTTCAATTTTACACAAAAATTCAATTTTTCACTAAAAGTTCAATTTTTCACTACAAGTTCAATTTTTCACTAAAAATTCAATTTTTCACTAAAAGTTAAATTTTTCACTAAAATTCAATTTTTCACTAAAAGTTCAATTTTTCACTAAAAATTCAAATTTTCACTAAAATTTTAATTTTGCACTAAAATTTCAATTTTTCATTAAAAATTCAATTTTTCATTAAAAATTCAATTTTTCACTAAAAATTCAATTTTTCACTAAAAATTCAATTTTTCACTATAAATTCAATTTTTCACTACAAATTCAATTTTTCACTAAAATTCAATTTTTCACTAAAAATTCAATTTTTCACTAAAAAATCCATTTTTCACTAAAAAAATCAATTTTTCAATAAAAATTCAAATTTTCACTAAAAATTCAAATTTTCACTAAAAATTCAATTTTTCACTAAAAATTAAATTTTTCACTAAAAATTCATTTTTTCACTAAAATTCAGTTTTTCACTTTAAATTTATTTTTTCACTAAAATTAATTTTTCACTTAAAATTCAATTTTTCACTAAAAAATTAATTTTTCACTAAAAATTCATTTTTTCACTAAAATTCAGTTTTTCACTTTAAATTTATTTTTTCACTAAAATTAATTTTTCACTTAAAATTCAATTTTTCACTAAAAAATTAATTTTTCACTAAAAATTCAATTTTTCAATATAAATATAATTTTTCACTAAAAAATCAATTATTCATTAAATTTGAAATTTTTAGCTCAAAATTTAATTTTTTTCTTAAAGTTGAATTTTTCAATTAAAATTAAATTTTTTCTTTAAAAATTTAATTCATCATTTAAAATTAAATTTTTGATTAAAAATTGATTTTTATTAAAATAAATTAAAATTCATTTTTTTCATTAATAATTTACATTTTCACATAAAATTCAGTTTTTCACTTATAATTCCATTTGACTAAAATTTATTTAAAGAAATTCTTGACAAATAAAATTGTCACTAAAAATTCCAAATTTGAAAAGAAATTTTAATTTTCAATACAAATTAAATTTTCATTGGTAATTAGACTTTTCTCTTATGATTCACTTTTTTTTTTCACTAAATATTGGTTTTTTCAGTAAAACTAAAATTTTCACTAAAATTTCAATTTTACACAAAATTTAAAATTTTTCACTAAAAATAATATGTTTTTTTTTTTCTACAAATCCAATTTTCCCAATAAATACAATTTTTCATAAAAAATTGAATTTCCCACAAAAAATGTAATTTTTCTCTAAAAATTCAAACAAAATTGTTTGTCTGTTTTTTTTTTTTTTTTTTTGATTATGTAAATTAAGTTTTTATAATGAAATCTGTTTCGACAATTAACCTTTTATGTTTATGTTTTTTGGTTAGAAATTTCTATAGAAAACATAAATCCATTTAAATTTTAATTAATTTTGTGGTCAATTGAAAAAGTTAAATATTTGATTTTTTTTTATTTTTATTGTTTGCTATTATTAAAAGAACAATAAAACCTGCTATGTTCTATATGAAATAAAAAATTCTTTGTTCCAAATTTTTTTTTTATATTTTGTCTTTTATACTGCTTCTTGTATTTTACTTCTTGTAAACTGCTGCGGCACATTAAGGTGAATGACACCGTCATCGATAACAAGTCAAATACTTGCCGGATATTTTGTCACATATGCCGCTGGCAGGATGTGTAACCTGCCTGGTTGTTTTGGTTGATTTTGCATTATTCCGTTGTTTACTACTAAAAACGGCTGGCAAAACAACACATTTCTATTGCTCATACCATATAAAATGGAGAAAGAAGATGGCTGACGTTCGCCGTCGTCTTTTGACTATTATAAATACTTGTACAAGAAACATGGCAGCAATACAAACAACTATTATAAAAAAAAAATATAAAAAAAATATATATACAAAAATGAAGCAAAAAGTATAAAGAAGTTGTACAAAAAAATAAAAAATATAAATACAAAGTATTAGTGCAAAAGTAACCAATCTATTTTGGCCAATTCGTGTGCTGTTGCCAACTAGGTTACACACAGCGGTCGGTCATATTTGGTTAGCGGCTCCATGGCAACACAAAGCGGCGCACAAAAGGATTCACAGGAAGCGCATATAACGTAAATGTACCAAATGTCGATGCCCTAAGGAAACTTTAACTTTGAATGCAAAAAATTAAAAATTGTGAATATTTATAATTGATTTTGTTAAATGGAAATGATTAATTGCTCAATTTTTTATAGAAATTTAATATTTTTGTTCAAATGTTTTCATATATTTTGCAATCCACATTCAATTAAACTCTATAACTCGCAAAATTATGAAATTTATATTACTTCTATACAAAAACAGCTTTTAAAGTAAATCCGTCACTCCATGCACTTAATGCCGACACTTTTTTTTTCGTACACTCTTCTTTTTTTAATTATTTTCATGTTAATTAATTAATAACTGAATTATTTTCTTTATTTAAAGTATTAATATATTATTAAAAAAAAAAATTGAAACCCCTAAAATTTCCAAAAAAATATTGAATTCAATTTTGATGAAATTTAGAAAATTCAAAAATTAAATTTGTTTAATATTGAAATTTATTTTACAAATATGATTGAATTTTAAATAAATTGAAATATATGTTTATATGTATTTTTGTTGTTATATTAAATAGTATTTAATAAGTATGTCGTTATTAGGTCATAACTCTTTTGATTTGTTTTAATTATAAAAAAAACATGTAAATGATTGATGTATTTATACAGAAATGTGTAGATATTCCAGAATTAAATTTAAAATAAAGTTTTCAAAGTTCTACAGCTATGTCGGAATTACATGCAATGCCAATATTCATGCACCTAATTGCCGACACTTTGTATTTTGCTTATTCTAAGTTAATATATTTTTTGTTTATAATTATCGTACTTCGATATTCTGCATAAATATACATTTTTTTAAAATTTAAAATACATTTTTTTAAGTTCTACATCTATGTCGGAATTACATGCAATGCAAATATTCATGCACCTAATTGCCGACACTTTGTATTTTGCTTAATCTAACTTAGTATATATATTTTTTATAATTATCGCACTTATATATTCTACATAAATAATCAAAAATGAATGCATTAAGAAAAAGAAACCCTTAAATGTCGGTATTAGAAATAGATGTCGGAAGTGGTACATTTACGTTAGTTACTTTCTTTACACTTATATAAAATAAAAATGAAAAATAAAAATAAAAAAAGAAAAATGGTCTCGGCAAAGCAGTAAAGAAAAATAGAAGATGAATAAGATCAATACAAGAAAAAGAACAAGACTATAAAAAAGAAGCAGGAGAAGAAGATCATCGAATAAGAAGTATAGTTGATGATATTTATTGTTCAATCACCACGTAAAATCTTTCAATAAGTTTCAATTTTCTTTCATTGAGGTTGGTTTCAAGCATTTTATTTTGATGTTGTTGCTCTGGTTATTTTTGTTTTTGTTGTTTCTGATTCCTTATTTCATGTTTATGCTGTATATTTTGACGTTTGTGTTGGTATTAGTGCGGAAGAACTGTGTAGAATCGTGAAGAAATATAAAATTTAGTATTCGGTTTTAGTTTTTTTTTAATTATTTTTAAATACATATATTTTATATTTTAAATGCATATGGTATGGTAAAGGGTTTTTCAATAAGAGCGCTACAAAAGTACGGGCCAACAACGAGTCGAAATTATTAAAATTTACTACCAAAATTTGAATTCGTATATCTTTCCATCATGAAATGGCAAACCTTACTGAAGAGAAATGTCAAAAGAGCGGCAAGAAATATGGCGTCGTTTGCTGTCCCTGTCGCTCTACTTTTGTAGCGTCCCTGTTGAAAAACCCTTTATATATTATTCTTTATTTTTGTTTTTCATTTATGCACAATATTTAATTTATAGTAAGCCATATTGTAAAGCAACTGGAATCTTTCTGTTTTACTTTCGTTTGCAATTTTTGTATTTTTTTTAATGATATTTAATTTATGATATTTGTTTTAGTCTCTTAATTAATAAAAAACCTAGTTAAAAACCCATTTAATACACATTTCTTAAACACATAATATATTATAATACGAATGTCTTATTTTTTTTAGTTTTTGAATCATTCCCAGACTAAATTTTTGGCAGGATGAAGCCGAATCATTTTTTCGATATATTTCACACAGATGAAGACAGAACTTGTATCAAAAGCTGTCTATTTTATGCCCGTTCCAAAAATATGGCGGGAATATGACTATAAAATACCGCAAAATTTGATAATCTGTTATATCTTTTTATGATTAAATTTTTGTGGAGTTTTAATGGCAGATTTACGACATATTAGGGGAACGGTCAGAAAACTATCAGTTTATGATACACACTCCGCCTTTGAAATGTACCGAAGAAATGTTTCAAAACTGCTTTAACCGTGCTAAAAATGTTGTTTGGGGTGCTATACACTTCCCAAAATAATCCATTTATCTGTGTGTTTGCCGGAAATATTCCTGAAGAATTCCAGACATTTGGTTTCCGGATATTAAAAAAAATAGTTTTATACTTTACAATAAAAGTGCAAGTGTTTTATTCATTTTGGACATCCGTTTGTAACACCCAGAAGGAGGCAGGACCTCCAGAGTTATGATGTCCGTCTTTGAATGTGTTTCTTGAAATCATCTTTAC